>JAGIQG010000016.1:29397393-29997393 GCA_024679065.1 Sphyrna mokarran | reverse complement strand
GACATTGCTTTGTGGGAAGCAAGAGTAGCATCATAATTTGCACTTATTGGTGCAAGTGTCATGTCATAAACGATTGGTATTCAATAGTAGGAAATTCACAGCATCAAATAACCTTCTTCAATTTTATTTATTCCAGTGCTGAAATATGTCCTGATCCAAGTAAAATGGAGAATATATATTAAAGAGACCTAGATATTTTTGATGATCATCCTTATTTTGTAGACCTTGGCATTGCTATAATTTTCTGTCTCTCTGCATTCCCAATTTTTCTGAAAAATCTTAATTGCGGAAAGGAATTTGAGGAAGTTCCTGTGGTACACTTTTTTCAAAGCGCTGAAACTCATCATCGACACAGCAATTTTAATGTTCCTAGGGAGACATCTATTCTGGATATAGATGTCTTACAGAAAGGCTTGGAAGCACGCATAATTCAGAAAGACAAACGAATTGCTTGTGTGTAACACAATCAAACGGCTTCAACATCAAATGAGGAACATTAGCTTTAGTGTTTGCAATCATGCACCTTCGTAACTAACTGGAGATGATTTGGATAAAATTATCGACAAGTGCCCTGCCTCTTAAAAAAATGCAAGTCAGGTCACTTGGTGATTACATGGATATACTTAGCAGTTCATCTAACCCAGCAAAAACAAAAAGACGTATCCTTTGAATAATAACTTGACTTCATTGGCATGGAGCTTGAAGGTATTCTCCAGATTATCTGGTATATTTTGCACACCATAGATGCCAGCAGCTACAAAGAAAAGGCAAAAGATTTAAAACTACAGAAATGTGGAAAACCATTGTAGGATGACCTGATTCAAGTCAGCATGTCTGGATACATGCTAAACCTTTTTAGCCTTACTTTGATGAGTTAGGCATTTCAAGGGGAATCATTTTTAAAGTCAGATAGATCACGAGATATTTTTCAACAACTTCCTCAAATATGGGCATAGATTAGATGAGAAGACTCAATCTACTTGCTACGTATGAACAATGACACTGAAGTCATCATCAATAATTGCAAGGCCTATGCATAGTCAGCTCAAAGCACCATGGATTCCACATGAAATTCCTACCCATCCTTGGACTAAAATTATATCCAACATCTATGTCATGTTCATGGTGCTGACTTCATCGTCAAAAACTTTACCAATTACCCTACTATTCAACAATTGCACAATACCCTTATATGCACATTTTTCTGGTGTGCCTAGAGATTATTACGGATGACAGAATGTAGTTTCAGAATACATATGAGAAGTAGAATATTGATCACACTACCTATTTGCCTCATTACTCTAGATCTAAAGGCCTAGCCAAAAAAATTCTCACAGTGAAATCCTTTTCTCAAATGTAGGCAGACCAAGCAAAATCTACACGTTGTAATGTTACATCTGAGCATGACACCTTTTAAGTTCAACTATTTCATCACTGACAAAAATCATGTTCAGCAGATCATTGAATCCCAATGTACCTACCACTTACCCATCCTACCCTTTCAGAAATCAGGCAGCAACTTTTAAAACAGCAAGAGAAGATAATCAATGAACACAACAAAAATGCAGATACAAAATTGCCAAGTTTAGAATTGGGACAACAAATTTCCACCTAGGATCTCAGAGAAAGTATGAGGCAATCAGCCAAGGTGACAAGGATTTGTTCAGTACCAAAGTTCTAGGAAGTAATTGCATACAAAGTCCAATGATGAGATGTAACTGAGAATAAATCAGAGACATTCCAGCTATTGCATTGAAGACTAAATTCCAAATGCAACCAGAAACGACAACCAAGAATGCTAATCCCAAGGTCACTGTGAATAATTAAAGATACCCCCAGGAAAGGTTATGATTGCAAGAACTAGGTAGATTACCTCTATCTTTTAGAGGCTTATAGATTGAGCAGTTCTTCACACTTATGTAATGATGACTATTTACAATACATGAATATGTTTAATTATACTGCTTTGGAAGAGGGGAAAATGTTTTTCAAAGTGGGATGTTGCAACATGCTTTTCAGAGATAGTGACATGACGTTATTAGGAGAAACTGTTCCATGTGATCCAGTCTTAGTTTCACTTTTGATTGAAAGTGAATACATGCAAAGAAAGCTCTGTCTCTGATGCTTTCAAGCTTTCTATTTATGTATATATGGTCTCATGTGCTCAGTTTTAATATATGAACCCACAATATGTTTACCCAATCTCGAGTGATATCAGCTCCCACAAACAGCAATTTGTTGAAGCTATCGTGACACAATTGAATAGGCAAGAGTGGAACCAAGGAAGAATGGTTCTGCTGAACTGCACAACAGAAGAGTGGCATCGAAAGTGTGGTAAACAATTTTAAAGATTGCAGAGAAGTGAGGGACAAAAATTCACCACAATCCCACAGGATAACATCTAAGACTTTGGATAGACCATCCAAGTGTTGTGATTGGAACAGAACCTCATCTGCAAATCACACATGGAGTTACTGGAAAAACAGGCACATATTTGGGAATTGAGAAAAGACAGAGGTTAGAAGTGGGATGGTACCTGCAACGCATGCAGGATAGGCTGAGGAATACATTGCCAGCACTTTTAAAAGGTTGGGGGAGAGGGCATGGTCTGGCAAGGAAATAAAAAGTCAGGAGAGGAGTCAGGACGGAATGGTAAGAAATCAGTAGTTTAGTGGAATGGGGGCCAAGGGAAAAGGAGATGGGTCTTGGATTAAATAATCAGGGAAAGGGTTTAAAGAGAAACTTGAAAAATACAGAGATCAGAGGAGGCAAAAAGTTGATGATGATATTTTTTGGTGGGCAAGAATGTGGGGAGGGGAAGGAAAATTAAGGCAGCTGAAATGAAGTGATCAAAAAGGAATAGGCATGGCGTCCTCAAAAGAGGCACATGATTCAGTTGAAGTGTTCAGAGTAATGTTATGTAACATGGTATACTTGCTTTTATTCAACCCTTCATTCATACTTAATCTCTTATTCATGCTATATGAATTGGTATACAACCAAGTAAGACAAAATACCCAGTAGCAATTCTTAAGATTAGTAGAATACAATCAAAAATTCCAGAAGAATTATAATACACTACTTGTAGTGTGTGCTTTTGCACAAAAGGGATTTTCCCTAAGCTGCTAAACTTGATAAAGACAGCTGAAATAATTAAAATAAAAATTCTAGCCTACTAGTCCTGAACAAGAACAGACGGGCTCATACTTTGGATGCCTATACACCCAAATGTTTATTACAAATAAAAGTTATTCAACAAGTGATTTAGTTTGTTTTATTTGAAGCTGATCAACTGTAAGTACCAATTAACTGCACAGGTGAAATAGTTCTCTCTTTGCATTAGTCAAAATAAACAACACTTAGTGTACTATAATCTTAACATTTGCATTTATAGTCAGTCAAATTTGGTTTGATAACTTTTCAGTGAAGCACACTGCAATATAAATGCAAGTCATAATTGTTGATGCTGGTTATAAGGTTAAATGAACTTAGAGATAAAAAGGCAAGGCAATGGAGGGATTTGAAGAGCAGGATGAGAAGTTTTAAATTATTCCATTGTTCGACCAGCTTCCAGTCTAGATCAGCAAGCACAGGGCGATGGGTGACTATGTCTCAGTGAGCTAATATAACAATAGTAGAGTTTTGTACAAGCTCACTGATGCAGATACAAAGTGGTCAAGAGGGCAATGATGTAGTCAAATTTAGAGGTAACAAAGGCATGAGTCCACTGCACTGTCAAATATGTTAAGGTCAGGCAGTTGACCACTGAAGGATCAAACTTTGGTTTGCACTAGTCATTCACATACTATCAAATCAGCAATCAGAACAGTATTGCAACAGCCCTAGATCCATCATCTTCAGCCCCACTGAAACAAACAAACAAACATTCTTCAACACTAATACTGGGGGTCCACCTAGGTAAACAGGAAAAACAGCAAACATAGCATCTGCTGTTAATCATTAGCAAGTAGCACTTTTTTTGCTACAAGATCTTGCAACTATGCAAAATAATGCATTTACACACATTTTTATGGATTTCTCGTACTGGTAACGTGTAGTCAAGTCAGTTGGATGTAAAAAAATGGATTGAACACAAGAAGATTGCAGATGTGTGAAAGAGGGAAAAGGCACAAGAGAGATTAATATTTAAGTAATGAAATCTAACCAATACTTACATCTTCCTGCTTCACCAGTGCAATCTTGTTGACAATATCTTTGAAGACATCACGATATTTAGCTATAGAAAAATAAAACTTATTTTAGTGCCAATTACATCCATTAAATATGTTAAATAAGATTGCATAAATCATGAAATTAAGATGCTGTCTGGATTTTATACAATAGACCAAAGAGGGTTATCAACGTCTTATCATTTGCTTAACGCTTCTATGTTAACTATTCTAATCTACAATTTTTCCCATAAGAATTAGCTGATCATATCTGATGTGAATCAAAATACATTCAAAAGCTATTTCACCCTAAATAACAGCTATTAAGAAGCTATTAATAATAGCTCTCTGAAACAAAACCAGACTAAATGTTAACTCTGATTCTCTCTCCAGAAATGCTGTCAGATCTGCTGGGTCTTTCCGGCATTCTTGTTTATTTCAGATTTCCAGCATCTGCAGTATTTCTTTTATTTTTGAATTTCTAATAAAAAGGAAAAACAGAAATACCTGAGGGTGCAAATATGTAGAACTTGTCAGCCTATAAGGTGCAATTAAAGACTAGACTTTATAATTTGGGATGCAGAATATAAATTCAGTGAGATGAACTTGCACAGGATATTGATTAGGCCACAAACAAACAGAGTTATTACATGCAATTCTGGCACTCAATTATATAAAAAATATTAGATATAAAGATCTGAATTTTTTTATGCATTGGAATATCACTTGAAGAAATGCTCTTAATTCTTACACTTTTAGCTTTCCTTTTCGAATCAGCACTCTTCCATTATAAGCGTGAAAACTCGCAGACAGTAATTAACTGTAATTATCTCAGCGTATAACTTGAGTCCCAGCTTTCTTGCTCACTATCCTACAATATGCCATGACTTACATATCTCCTTCTCAAAGTGTCAACCTTGGAGAAAGGTTTACAATCCACTCCGCATAAACAGAGAATAACCATATGTACTGATGTATTTGATTCTCGCAGCTTTTATAAACGATACGATCATCACCATTTGTATTGTACGTGAATGGCATGAAAATAAATGTTAGCAGAAATGAAGTTATAAAAATAGGGACTCAAAAAAGAAAATAACTGGGATTTTTCCCACTTACAGTGAGATGTTAATGAGATAACCACTCCCAAGCTTAATACATTCATATACCAATGTACAGTATTATCGGGTCCTCTACAACTTGTGTAAAACAAGTAATCTGATGAATGCAGATAATTTCTAAAAAGTTTGGTTAGGCCTGTGCAGGGCCAAAGAGCTGTTCCTGTGCTGTACTTTTCTTTGCTCTTTGTAAAAGCGCAGTCTTAGGCAACAATCAAGGTGTTTTAACACTATCAAACCTGATGGATTTGCAACCAACCTGCTTTCTCACAGTTTCAACTGTGGCATCAAAGGTATCCCCACAAGAGGAAAGTGAGTAATGAAACAAAGTGTGAGGCCTAATGATGTATGTACAGATTGTGTAATTATTTTAAATGATGGTTTTACGAGTAAATTAGAGAACAAGTTGTCTATCCATGCTTTAGCCAGGAAATGCTGTATTGAGGATGGGCATTTTTCATTGAACAAATTCTTGGTAAGTTATCACATCATAAATTTAGTATGGTAAACTCTCACTATTTGCATTTCCTGTGGCAGCATTCAAGAGTTTTACACAGCAGCCATTTTTATGGACTTTTTTTTGTCTCAGATAATATTGGCATGGAAACCACTACATACAGAACGTAGAACATAGAACATTACAGCGCAGTACAGGCCCTTCAGACCTTGATGTTGCGCCGGCCAGTGGACCCTCTAACCTAAACTATTCCAATATCATCCATATGCCTATCCACCAAACATTTGAATGCCCCCAAAGTAGGCGAGTCCACAACTGCTGCAGGCAGGGCATTCCACGCCCTCACCACCCTCTGTGTAAAAAACCTGCCTCTGACATCCGTCCTATAACTACCACCTCTTAATTTAAAGTTATGTCCCCTCGTGTTGGTCATCACCATCCGAGGAAAAAGGCTCTCACTATCCACCCTATCCAATCCTTTGATCATCTTATACGCCTCAATTAGGTCACCGCGTAACCTTCTTCTCTCTAATGAAAATAACCTCAGGTCCCTCAGCCTTTCCTCATAAGGCCTTCCCACCATACCAGGCAACATCCTGGTAAACGTCCTCTGCACCCTTTCCAATGCTTCCACATCTTTCTTATAATGCAGCGACCAGAACTGTATGCAATACTCCAAGTGCAGCCGCACCAGAATTTTGTACAGTTGTATTATAACCTCACAGCTCCTAAATTCAATCCCTCTACCAATAAAAGCTAACACACCGTACGCCTTCTTAACAACTTTATCAACCTGGGTGCCAACTTTCAAAGAGCTATGTACTTGTACCCCAAGATCCCTCTGCTCGACAACACTATTAAGGGTCCTTCCATTAGCCCTATATTTCATATGCCTGTTATTCCTACCAAAGTGAATCACCTCACACTTATCCGTATTGAATTCCATTTGTCACCTCACGGCCCAGCTCTGCAACCTATCTATGTCCCTCTGCAAACTGTAACATCCATCCTCGCTGTCTACAACTCCCCCCACTTTGGTATCGTCAGCAAATTTACTAATCCAACCCTCTACACCCTCATCTAGGTCATTTATAAAAATGACAAACAGCAGTGGCCCTAAAACAGATCCTTGAGGTACACCACTTGTAACTGCACTCCAGGTTGAATATTTCCCATCAACCACCACACTCTGTCTTCTATCAGCTAGCCAATTCCTAATCCAAACTACTAAATCACCTTCAATCCCATGCATCTGCACTTCCTGCAGTAGCCTACCATGGGGAACCTTATCAAACGCTTTGCTAAAATCCATATACACTACATCAACTGCCTTACCCTTATCTACCTCTTTGGTCACCTCCTCAAAAAACTCAATAAGGTTTGTGAGGCACGACCTACCCTTCACAAAACCGTGCTGACTATCCCTAATCAATTTATTTCTCTCTAGATGCTTATAAATCCTATCCCTTATAATTCTTTCCAAGACCTTGCCCACAACAGAAGTCAGGCTCACCGGTCTATAATTTCCAGGATGGTCCATACTCCCCTTTTTGAACAAAGGGACAACATTTGCCATCCTCCAGTCTTCCGGCACTATACCTGTAGCTAACGACGACATGAAGATCAAAGCCAAAGGCTCTGCAATCTCCTCTCTAGCCTCCCAGAGAATCCTAGGGTAAATCCCATCTGGCCCAGGGGACTTATCAATTTTCATACCCTCAAGATTTGCTAACACCTCCTCCTTATGAACCTCAATCCTGCCCAGTCTACAACCTGGTATCGCAGTATTCTCCCCGACAACACTGTCTTTCTCCTGCGTGAATACTGACAAAAAATACTCATTCAGTGTCTCTCCTATCTCCTCAGGCTCCACGCACAACTTCCCACTGCTATCTCTGACTGGCCCTAATCTTGCCCTAACCAATCTTTTATTATTTATATACCTGTAAAAAGCTTTAGGATTCTCCTTAATCCTATCCGCCAAAATCTTCTCGTGTCCTCTTCTAGCTCTTCTCAACTCCCTCTTTAGCTCCTTCCTGGCTAATTTATAGCTCTCCAGTGCCCTGAGCCTTCACGTCTCATCATTATATAAGCCTCCTTCTTCCTCTTCACCAGAGATTCAACTTCCCTCACTCGACCACTTCCTCCCTGCCTGGCAGGTACATATTTATTACGGACATGCAGAAGCTGTTCCTTAAATATGCTCCACATTTCAGATGTCCCTAGCCCCTGCAATTTCCTGCTCCACCCTATGCATCCTAAATCTCTCCTAACAGCCTCATAATTACCTTTCCCCCAGCTATAACTACTGTTATTCGGTATGTGCCCATCCCTTTCCATCACTAAGGTAAACGTAACTGAATTGGCATAAGAAAGTGCATCAGGGGAGTTCCTTAAAACACTGAATATTTTTGAACATCTGAAGGTCACGCATTATCAAATGGCTACATGTTTAGCTTTTCAACAGATTTATGTACACACATAAACACAACTCAACTCATGAGCCACATTAAGGGCTTTAATTTTGCCCAATGCTTTGAAAACTAAAGCAACTAAGCTATGATTTCAACATATCATTTCAGCAGCTGCATTCAATTTACTAACTTTGAGAAATATGTCATATTAAATGCTGACTGTAAGCAACAGGCTGTCAGCCACAACTTCAAAACAGTGGCTCCGACAACTTTAGTGAGAGCCAAGAATGCAGTAAATTTTTTGAAATAGATAAACAAATTGCAGCCTGTACACCATAGATTGTAACACTGTCAGAGCACATGAAACTCAGGCTCAATTCCTAGTCTTGTGCTGGCTTAAGTATTTAACTGGGGCAGCAGTCAGAATCCCAAAATAGAGAAAGAACAAAAAAAAATGAAAATCAAATTACCTTTTAGGATTACAGATTCTGAAAGAGTTGCCATTTATTAGCCAATTAGGTAATATAGTTTGAAGTAACATATAGTGTTACTTCATGTTTCAAAACATATATCATGCGGCTTGAGAAATACTGCAACAATTCCAACACCACCTTCTCCAACACCTTCCTCTGCATAATGCCCCTCCCTCACCCCAAAACCAACCCAGATTAAGTCAAAAATAATTACTGCCATTTTAGAAACATAAAACACAACACACGTATACAGCTTCACAACTGTTATACAAACCACAGATGCATTGATTTAGGACCATGATTTAAAAAAAATCAATTTGAAGATTTTAATCAATGCTTTTAGATTTTTCTAGGAAATCCAATCAATTTCTTCATGATGTTACACACATCTGGCCTGAGAGCTAGTGTGGTGCTTATTTACTTGCCTGACCTGGCCTTGCTCAAATACTTTGTCTGAAGTGATTTTAGATGGTGAAGCCTAATGCTTCCAGCCATTTGTCAACTTCTGAATGAGAAACCAATTGTAATCATTGGCAAATTTCTGGCTCCACATCAAAACTCATCATGCAATGACTGATTTTCATACTCTTCCTTTAAGTACTTGATATACATGTGCAACAAGTGCTATCTGGCATTAACTATCTTGAGTGATACTACAATTTACATTACTGAGGGCGGGTTGAAGGGGGGGTAGTGGTAGGCTGCAGCTTGGTCAGTGTCAGGTTCTGGCAGCATTAAGAGAGGGGGAGCATGAATGTGTTAAAATGAATCTTTTTTTTTAGGCTATTAAAATATAAACAAATGTGCTTGTACTTTTGAGATTCCTCTCAAACTGCAGCCTTAGAATCATCAAGCATCCATTCCCTTTTCCTAAAATCAATCATAACCTACTCTTAACTTCTTGACTTAAAGCACAATGTCAAGTTTCAGTTGCCAAAATTCCTGAGCTGGAGATTTTGGGGAGGATTGTGGAAGGCAATACAATAGGTAACTACTTAGAGGAGAAGAGACAAGAATTAGAAGCAGATCCTGGTTCCAACAGGTCTCCATTCCAGTTATATCATGGCCCCAATTCAAATTGGGAAGGAAGATACACCCCATGCCTCCCAATTCCATGCTTCAATTCCTATTTCTTGGCTGTCATAAGAATTCCAGCCAACAAGTTGTGGTTAGGCCCATACCTTCAGAAATCATACAGAGAGCAGATATCAATTTTGTAAATTGCCTTAGAAATATCTCAACTATCTAAGGCAGTCTTGGTTTCAGGGTTGAGCATCTTATAGTGCCAAAACTTTAATCCCGTGGAATAATATTTTTAAATCATTTCTTTAATCCATTAATAGAACATAGAACACAATAGCACAAACCGGTCTTTGGCCCACAAGTTGCGCCAATCATATCCAGGCCTATCTATAACTCTCAATCCCATGTACTTATCCAGAAGTCTTTTAAAAGACCCCAGTAAGTTCACCCCTACTACCACCGACAGCAGCCAATTCCACTCACTCACCACCCTCTGAGTGAAAAACTTACCCCAACATCTCCTCTGTACCTGCTCCCCAGCACCTGTGTCCTCTCATAGCCACTATTTTAGCCCTGGGAAATAGCCTCGAAGAATCCACCCTGTCTATACCTCTCAACATTTTATAAAAGTCTATCAGGTCGCCTCTCAATCTTCATCACTCTTGGGAGAAGAGACCTAGCTCTCTCAACCTAAGGCATGCCTCACAATCCAGGTAACATCCTTGCAAATCTCCTCTGCACCATCTCAATAGCTTCTGCATCCTTCTTGTAGTGAGATGACCAGAACTGCGCACAGTACTCAAAGTGGGGTCTGACAAGGGTTTTATAAAGTTGCAGCATTACCTCCAAGTCCTAAATTCAATCCCTTGATTAATGAAGGCTAGCACACCATATGCTTTCTTGCCCACATCCTCCACCTGCGAGGCTGATTTAAGAGTCCTACAGACCCGGATCCCAACGTGCTTCTGCTCCTCAACACTGCTAAGTGTCTTACCCTTGATATTGTACTCCTTAATCCCACTGGACTTGCCAAAATGGACCACTATACATTTATCCGCAATGAAGTCCATCTGCCACTTCTCTGCCCAGTTTTGCATCCTATATGTGTCACTGCAACTTCTGACATCCCTCCAGACTATCCACAACATCACCAACCTTTGTGTCGCCAGCAAACTTACTAACCCATCCCACCACTTCCGCATCCAGGTCATTTATGAAAATGATAAACAGCAAGGGTCTTAGAACAGATCCCTGGGGCACTCCTCTGGTGACTGACTTCCATGCAGAAAAAAAACATCCACAACCATTCTCTGCCTTCTGCAGACAAGCCAGTTCTAGATTCACAAGGTAACAGCCCCTTGGATCCCATGCCCGCTCACCTCTTCAAGAAGTCTTGCATGGGGGACCTTACCGAACGCCTTGCTGAAGTCCATGTAAACTACATTCACCGCTCTTCCTTCATCAAAGTGTTCAGTCACAATTTTCGAAGAACTCAACTAGGCTCATAAGGCACAACCTGCCCTTGACAAAGCCGTGTTGACTATTTCTGATAATGAGTACCCTTTTGCTCCTCTACATCGGAATATCACCCTGAAGCTGTGATCTTCTGCCAATTTCTTGGGGGGAGGGGGGGCAGAATTTGTGCTGCATGACTTGTTCATGCTCAGTATTGAAAAAAAAACATTCACATAGTTTATGGCCAACCACTATACTTTGTGTGCTGTTAGTGCAGCGTACAGGCTCCAGAATTTCAAATCCAGAATTCAATACACAAACAAAGCATTTAAGTTCATTTCCAAACAGCTTTAAGCTTAGCATGTTCTTGTTGTGAGATGAAAATTTTATTTGAAGCCAATGTAAAGTGATGAGTGACCGATACGGGGAGCAGTCAGTCAGAAGGAACTTCAAACTTGTCTTTTGATTGTAATTGTTGTTGAACTAAGTTTAATACACATAAGGGAAAGAAAAACAATTGTTGCATAAAGTCATAATTCATGTTTGTTTGTTAACTAACATCACTTGCACTGGAGAAAACATAACCAATCGAATCCTAGGTTTGAGTCTTGCTGAGACTATGAAGCTGAAACTTTACTGAAGACGCAAGATGATTTATCAAATAAATCTGATCATGTTGTTATCAAACATTAGCTTTAGCTGATTTTATTTTGGGCAGAAAAGCTCTTTTGACTTGTCATTAAGAAATGGCTGTGCTCCCAAAACTTTATATTGGTTTAATTAATCAACAGATGACAACAGAAAGAAGTGGCCTTTCTAGAGCGTAAGTACAAGACATGTGCAGATATATTGTAAGGAATGCTATATAAGAATGTATAATCACAGTATCAACAAATTCTATGTAGATATTTTGCACATGTATATATGAACTACAGAATGATAATCTCAATCTCAACATCACCTTCCCAGTTCAACTTCCTAATGTTACAATGTTACAATGCATTACTCTTTTACTATTTCAAATTACACTCAATCTTATGCACATTAAAATCTCATATGATTCTTACTACTTTCCATCTCCTTCACAAAGCAACATGTTCCAGATCTTGTGTGTTTTAATGGGTATCAAACTTGCACACTTTCCCTGTCATGAAGAATTGCAAATATTAACTCTCGCAAAGACTGCAAGAATTCTCAGGGCCACCTATATAAACAGCAAATAAAGTATGTAATAAAATATTTATAAAAAAAACAAAACTTTTGACCTTTACACAGTGAGGTAAAAAAATCACATAATGCACTGGGCACTTCTTTTCCAAATACTAAAGTCTACATATAAATAAATTAAGGAATCAAATACTTCTGAGAAGAGGCATAATTAGAATAGGCGGGGTAAGGAATTATATCACATTTCAGAGTTGGAAACATTGTTTATCGAAACCTAGTCCCAGCTCATTCCATGGAAAACAAGTCTTGATGTAAATATTTGACTAGAACAGAGATAAATGTGTTTAAAAAACAGACAACGTAATGACGTCATTAAAGGCCACTTTTGGCTGTGGACCCAGTACCACATGACTTCTAGCCGAAGAATCTGAAGACCATTAAGCTGTGATGGCCATTACTACTGAGCTTGATCTAGCTCTCAATAAATCACAGTAGTTGATAGATAGAAATCAGGAACAGAGAACTCTAGTTGATTGGCATCATTATTCCTGAGAGATGATTTCCCAGCACAGCAAAAATAGTACCTTCAAGGCCAAGGGTCTTTATGATCCAGATAGTATCTGCCACTGGAAACATAGAATCACAGAATAGTTACAGTACAGGAGGCCATTTAGCCCACTGTATTCATGCCTGTGTTTTATAAACAAACCTGTTGGTTCCACTCCCCAGTTACCCAAAAAAAGCGCTACATGCACTTCTGCAATTTCCCTTTCAAAGCTAAGACTGTATTGAATCTACTTCCATGACACTCTCAAGTAATGCATTTCACATCCAATTACTTCATGTGTAAACAAAAAGTTCTTCCTCATGTCACTACCAGGTCTTTTGCCAATAATCTTAAATTGGCATTTTCTAGTTCTTAACCCTTTTTCCAATGGAATTAGTTCCTCCCTCCTCTGTCCAGACCTGTCATGATTTGGAAGCACTCCTCATCCAGCAATCATTTGTTCTATCTTCAAAAAGTCAAATTTAATGTTGCAACTACTCCAGTCAACACCAATCAAGATCTTTGATCCAGACTTTCAGAGCACCCTCCATGCTCTCATTCCACGTATTCCCCGCGTTGGAGATCTCTACTGCTTCCCAAAGATACACAAGGCAAACATACCCGGACGTCCCATCATATTGGACAATAGGACTCTGTGCAAAAACCTCTCCGGCTACGTTGAGAACATCCTGAAACCTATTGTACAAAGAACCCCCAGCTTTTGTTGCAACATTACAGACTTCCTACGGAAACTCAGCACACATGGAGCAGTTGAACCAGGGACACTCCTTGTCACAATGGGTGTCTTGATATCCTACACCAACATCTCTTACAATAATGGCATTCCTGTAACTGCCTCAGTACTCAATGCCGACAAATGCCAGTTACCAGATGCAATTTTACAAATCATCCGTTTTATCCTGGACCGCAATGTCTTCACCTTCAACAACCAATTCCTCAGTCAGACACACGTAACAGCTATGGAACCAAATTCGCATCTCAATATGCCAACATCTTCGTGCACAGGCTCGAACAAGGCTTCTTCACCGCACAGGGCCTTCGACCAATGCCATACGCTAGATAAATGGATGACATTTTCTTCCTTTGGCCTCGTGGTGAGCAACCACTGAAACAACTACATGATGACATCAACAAGTTCCATCCCATCATCAGACTCACCATGGACTATTCTCCGGAATCAGTTGCATTCTTGGACACACGCATCTTTATCAAGGAGAGTCACTTCAGCACCTCACTGTACTGCAAGCCCACAGATAACCTCATGATGTTCCACTTCTCCAGCTTCCACCCTAAACACGTTAGAGAAGCCATCCCCTACTGATAAGCCCTCCGTGTACACAGGATCTGCTCAGATGAGGACGATTGTGACAGACACCTCCAGTCACTGAAAGATGCCCTCATAAGAACAGGATATGGCACTCGACTCACAGATCGACAGTTCCATAGCAAAAAAACCGCATCAACTTCCTCAGAAGACAAACACGGGACATGGTAGACAGAGTAGCCTTCATCATCCAGTACTTCCCTGGGGCGGAGAAGCTACGACATCTTCTCTGGAGTTTTCAACATATTATTGATGAAGATGAACATCTCACCAGGGCCATCCCCACACCCCCACTTCTTGCCTTCAAACAACTGCACAACCTCAAACAGATCATTGTTCGCAGCAAACTATGCAACCTTCAGAAGAATAGTGACCACAACATCCACAACCTTGCCGCAGCAACCTCTGCAAGACATGCCAGATCATCAACAGGGATGACACCATCTCACGTGAGAACACCATCCACCAGGTACACGCACATACTCTTGCAACTTGGCCAACGCTGTGTATGCTGCAGGAAAGGACGTTCCGTAGCATGGTACATTGGGAAGACCATGCAGACGCGACAACAATGGATGAATGAACATCACTTGACAATCACCAGGCAAGACTGTTCCCTTCCTGTTGGCGAACATTTCAGTAGCTATGGCATTCAGTCTCTGATCTTCGCATAAGCATTCTCCAAGGTGGCCTTCACGACACATGACAGCACAGAGACTGATAGCCAAGTTCCGCACATGAGGATACTGCCTGGTATGGAAGGTCTGAGTTATGAGGAGAGGTTAGGCAAATTGGGGCTGTTTTCCTTAGAAAGACGTAGACTTAGGGGAGATCTAATAGAGGTGTACAAGATTATGAGGGGTATAGATAGAGTAAACAGGGTTAAGCTTTTTCCTAGGATGGACTCAAATAGCATGAGGGGTCACGGGCTTAGGGTGAGGGGTTAAGATATAATTTGGATGCTAGAGGGAGTTTTTCCACACAGAGGGTGGTGGGGGTATGGAACGCTGCCAAGTAAAGTGGTGGAGACAAGCACTCTGGAGTTATTTAAGAGAAACTTAGGAGGGCACAGGCTCAGAATGGGAATGGAGGGGTATAGAAAACTGATTTAAAATAGGGATCATGAGCCTTGGAAGTTCCCTAGGAAGTGTGTAAATTGTCGATTATGTTGATGTATTTGTTTTATCCTACAGGTACATCAGTCCGTCTTGTCTAACAAGGGGCATACACGCGATAGGTCTGAGAGGGCTGTGGAGTAGCCTAATGCTTCATGTCATTCATATACACTTGACCTGGACCATTTGATGGGCAACACGACAGCTCAGTGACTATTGCTGTGCTGTGCAGACACATGGACTTGGGCCTGTGTCTGTGGGAGTTTGCACATTCTCCTTGGGCTTGCGTGGGTTTTCTCCAGGTGCTCCGGTTTCCTCCCACATCCCAAAGATGAGCTGTTAGGCTGACTGGCACAACGAATTCTCCCTAAATTGTCTCAAATTTGGTTCTAATGCATAGATCTATAAACATAGACAGGGATGACAGGGCTCATGGGTAGAAGTGGGAACATCGAGGCGGCGACGTGGACTCTTTGGGCTGAAGGGCCTGTTTCCCATGCTGTTTTGCTTTTTGTTCTTTGAGAACAGCCTCAACCGGGATCTTGGGTTCAAGTTGCACTATCTGTAACCCCCAGGATTTGCTGGGTTTGCAAAACCTCACTTACTGTACTGTCTGGAAACAATACGCATCTCTTTAACCTATGCCTAATGCTACCTCCACTCACACTGTCTGCATCTTTAAGAGTTGAATAGCAGGACAGCTGTGAAGACTCACATTATAATCAGTATTCTGTACACTGCATGTGCTTTTATATGCTCTGTCTGAGACCAGAATGCTCCACTCACCTGACAAAGGGGCAAACTCTGAAAGCTTGTGGGTTTACTATCAAATAAACTGGTTGGACTTTAATCTGATGTCGTGAGACTTCTTACTGGGTTTATCCCAGTCCAGCTCTGGCATCTCCACATCACTGATGTAGAGATGCCAGCGTTGGACTGGGGTAAACTCAGTAAGAATTTGGCAACACCAATTTTAAATCCAACAAATTTATTTGATAGTAAATCTGCGAGCTTTCGACTTTCGTCTTCGTCAGGCAAATGCAGTGTTCTGGTCTGCAATATCACACATATCAGCACAGACAGTCACAGACTGCTGATTAGAATGCGAATCCTTACACCTAACCTGCTATTCAAGTCTTAAAGTGGTTAATAACGTGAGTGAAGCATTGGTTAGAGAGATGTGTATTGTCTCCAGACAGCACAATAAGTGAGGTTTTTTGCTAACCCAGGCAAGTCATGGGGGTTACAGATAGTGTGACATGAAGCCAAGATCCCTGTTAAGACCGTCCTCATGTGTGCGGAACTTGGCTATCAGTCTCTGCTCAGCGACTCTGCGCTGTCGTGTGTCATGAAGGCCCCCTTGAAGAACATTTACCCGACACACGACAGCGCAGAGTCGCTGAGCAGAGACTGATAGCCAAGTTCCGCACACATGAGGACGGTCTTAACAGGGATCTTGGCTTCATGTCACACTATCTGTAACCTCCATGACTTGCCTGGGTTAGCAAAAAACCTCACTTATTGTGCTGTCTGGAGACAATACACATCTCTCTAACCAATGCTTCACTCACATTGTTAGCCACTTTAAGACTTGAATAGCAGGTTAGGTGTAAGGATTCACATTCTAATCAGCAATCTGTGACTGTCTGTGCTGATACGTGTGCTATTGCAGACCAGAACACTGCGTTTGCCTGACGAAGACGAAAATCGAAAGCTTGCAGATTTACTATCAAATAAATCGGTTGGATTTAAAATTGGTGTTGCCAGATTCTTACTGAGATCTCCACATCACTCACAGGGCAGCATAGTGCTGTCTCACAGCACCTAGGACCTGGTTTCAATTCCCAGCATGGGTCACTGTCTGTGTGGAGTTCGCATGTTCTCCCAACGTCTGTGTGCATTTCCCAGGATGCTCAGGTTTCCTCCCACAGTCCAAAAGACGTGCTGGTTAGGCGCATGGGCCATGCTAAATTCTCCCTCAGTGTACCCAGAACAGGGGCCAAGATAGTGTGGCGAACTAGGAGATTTTCCACAGTAATTTCATTGCCGTGTTAATGTAAGCCTACTTGAGACAATAATAAATAAACTTTAAAGTTCCATTTGCGTCGATGTGTTAACTCACCTGAATATCCACCCCCAAGTTAACCCTCCCACTCCCACTGTTTACCAACACCGCACGCTGCGCTAGTGATTGACAGCCAGACTGACATTCGTTGCCATGCGCGACATCGAGGTCGCCGGCAAGCCCACCCAGGTGGTTCTCCATGCGGGACGGACAGCGGAGGACGCAGCTCACCTTTCAGCTGCGGCTCCGGGGCGTTGATGAATTTTTTAAACCTCTCCACCAGCTCCTTGTTCCTCACCCTGCCGCCTTTCTTCGCCAGGTAGTCGATCAGAGCATCTTCCCGCAGCTCCTCCGCGGTGCCACATTCCGCCATTGCCTGTGTGTGGGGGGTGAGTAGCTGTTTGGGTGGGGGGGGGGCGCCTCTCTGAAAATAACGGACCGAATCGCCCACAGCTCGCGCGCGCCACCCGCCTCCGGCTTCAAACTGCAGCTGGCCAGCGCGCGTGCGCGCCGATCGGCCACACCTTCCCCAAAGCGCGCCTGCGCCGAAGGCCGCCGCTGCTGTTTCGTGTTCGAGCCATACAGATGTTGGCGTTTGTATGAGGTAAATCCAGTAAGGAGTCTCACAACCCCAGGGTAAAGTCCAGCAGGTTTATTTGGTAGCACAAGCCACTAGTTTTCGGGCCTCTGACCCTTCGTCAAGTAGATGGAGAACTAGCCAGTGGCTTGCGCTACCAAATAAATCTGTTGGCCTTTAACCTGGTATTGTGAGATTTCTTACTGCATTCTCAAGCAAAAGCGTGGTGAAATTAAAGGCGACCCACGTCAAATTCAGGAGAAAGCATAATAAATAGGAAACTTTTTTTGAGTCATTTTACATAGACTATGCAGTACAGAAAGAGATATCTCAGCCAGATTAGGCTGTGCTCATATTTCTAAATTCACATGCATTTCCCAACTCCCTTTCCATCTACCTCCTCTCAGCCTTTCTTTTCTATTCCCTTTTCTCACATTTGTCTACTTTTTTTAGTTGTTTGGTATTGATCATGTCAGATAGAGGGAAAGGTAATAAAGGGATTAGCATGGGGCCAAGTGGCACTGCAAGGTGCTCCATGACAGTATTCAAGGCATTACCAAGCCTGCCATCAGGCATCTGGCTCACTGCAGAGGGATCAAGCGTACCTCCAGTTTGATCTAGAAGGAGGTTCACGGGGTGCTGAAAGTGTTTTTGGAGAATGTGATCAGGGATTCGATGACCTATGCTGAACATGCAAAGCATTGACTGCTATGGATGTGGTGTACATGCTAAAGTGCCAGGTGTGTACCTTGTATGGCTTTGGTGGTTGAGCACAGTGTAGAGGGAACAGACTTCTCCACAGAAACCATCTGAAGTACTTGAATCAACCACTTCTTGTGGTATCTGTTCCACATTCTGAGTATTCCTTGAGAGTGATGAAATTTTTATCTTCCTTATTAGATTTTTTTTGATAATATATTTATAATCCCTAATGCTGGATTATAAATATAATCCAACTGGAAACAATTTTCTTGTCCAATGTATAATTTTGAAGATTCTTTCAGATCTTGTCCATGCAACCCTTTTTTTAAAAACCCCTAAACTATTCCCAAAAGCCTGCATTTGGCTCATATCCCACTATATCCATCATACCTATTGACAATCTAAATGCTTTTTAAAAGACAAAATTGTACCTACCTCTACTACTATCCTTGGCAGCTTGTTCCAGACACTCACCACCCTCTGGTGAAAAAATTGCCCTTCTGGAGATTTTTGTATCTCTCTCCTCTTACCTTAAAGCTATGCCCTCTAGTTTTAGACTTCCCTACCTTTGGGAAAAGATATTGATTATCTAGTTGATCTGTGCCCCTCATTATTTTGTAGACCTCTATAAGGTCACCTCTCAGCCTCCTACACTCCAGAGGAAAAAGTCCTAGTTTCTCTCCTTTAACTCAATCCATCAAGTCCCAGTAGCGTCCTCGTAAATTTTTGCACTCTTTCTAGTTTAATAATATCCTTTCTATAATAGGGTGACCAGAATTGCACACAGTATTCCAAGTAAGGCTTTTCCAATATCTTGTACAATTTCAACAAGACATTCCAACTCCTGTATTCAATGTTCTGACCAAAGGAACCAAGCACGCTGAATGCCTTCTTCACCACTCTGTCCACCTGCGACTCAACTTTCAAGGAGCTATGAACATGTACCCCTAGATCTCTTTGTTCTGTAACTCTCCCCAGTGCCCTAGTTCATTCTACCAAAATGCATCACCTCGCATTTGTCTAAATTAAACTCCATCTCCCATTTTTCAGCCCACTAGCCCAACTGATCAAGATCCCATTGCAACTGGAGATAACTTAGTTCACTGTCCATTATGCAATCAATCTTAGTCTCATCTGCAAACTTATTAACCATGCCTCCTATATTCTCATCCAAATCATTAATATAAATGACAAATAAAAGTGGAACCAGCACTGATCCCTGAGGCACACCGCTGGTCACAGGCCTCCAGTTTGAAAAACGATTCTCTACAACCACCCTCTGGCTTTCTGTCAAGAAGCCAATTTTGTCATTGTCATTATCACTCAACTATAAATTCAGGAATTCAACTAATGTTCTGGGGACCTGTGTTTAAATTCCATCATGGCAGATGGTGGAATTTGAATTCAATACAAAACTATTTGGAATTAAGAGTCTACTGATGACCATGAAACCATTGTCGCTTGTCAGAAGAACTCATCTGATTCACCAGTGCCCTTTAGGGAAGGAATTCTGCCATCCTTATCTGGTCTGACCTAAATGTGACTCCAGAGCCTCAAAAATGTGATAGGGAGGCAATGGCCTAGTGCTATCATTACTTGACTTTCAATCCAGGAACTCAACTAGTGTTCTGGTGATCCATGTTTGAATCCCACCATGGCAGATCGTGGAATTTGAATTCAATTAAAAGCCTATGTTGATCATGACACCATTGTCGATTTTGGAAAAATCCATTTGGTTCATTAATTGGAGAAGGAAATATGCCATCTTTACCAGGTCTAGCCTACTTGTGACTCCAGGCCACAACAATGCGGTTGATTCTCAACTGCTCTCCATGGTAACGAGGGGTGGGTAATAAATGCTAGCCAACCAGCAACAGCCACGTCCCATGGATGAAATTAATAAAGAGCAGTGATCGAAACACCTGCATGCATTAAAATTCTTAGGGCAGCACCATGGCCCAGTGGTTAGCACTGCTGCCTCATGGCTCCATGGATTCAAGTTTGATTCCTGACTTGGGTCACCGTCTGTGTGGAATTTGCATGTTCTCCCCATGTTTGCATGAGTTTCCTCACACAGTCCAAAGATGTGCGGGTTACATGCATTGCCCCTTAGTGTCCTGGGATATATAGGTTAGAGGGATTAGTGGGGTAGATAAGTGGGTTTCGAGGAAAGTGCCCAGATGGGATTGGTGTCGGTGCAGACTTGATGGGCTGAATGGCCTCCTTCTGCATTGTAGGGATTCTATGATCTGCTACTTCCTTTGAATGCACTGAATAATAATGAGAACCTGCTCAATATTCCCCAGTGTATGAGATCTGTTGTCATTCTAGTAATTTTTCTTTTGCACTTCCTTCAGTGCTGACCCAGGAGTCTGTAGATGTTTAGTATAACTTCATTATTTTGAATTCTATGTTCCATTACATGACAGTACTTTATATTTTTAATTACATTTTGAATTGCAATTCTGGTTTTAATGATGTCTTTTTTCTATGTTCTTTCACTCTTCTATTCAGTTTAAATTCTCTGACCCGAGATAAGTTGTTCTGTTCCTCTGATACTGTTATGGGTCCTCTTAAATCCACCTGAAAAGGCAGTCCTTGTTAAACTTCTCACCCAAAAGACAGCACCTCCAACAATATAGCAGTCCTTCAGCACTGCACAAGATTATGGCAGGGAGTTTCTTGTCCCACCATGGTGGGATTTGGCATGAGTGTGACGGGAAAATTTGGAGTCCCTTGACTTTGGATGGGAATTTGAGGATGGAGAGTCCCACCCTTTTGTGTTCAAATTGCTGAAGTGGAGTTTGAGCACACAATCACCTGTCTCAAGAATATATGTTTTTATTCCAGTTCAATCAAATCAAGTCCAATTCAGAGTCCCAACAAGATGAGATCAGCTGATGAGATAAGGCTCTCACCTCCTGTCTTGGGCTTGATCTACATGATCCAAGCTGATTGGAGTAAGCATAGCTCCGCCTCCAAGGTGTGTCTCATTCGCATCTTAGCCACTTTTAAAAATTACTTCAAATGAAGCTAAAATGTAACCTAATGATTTGAACCAAGCACAGCATGTCAATACTGTACCTTATCTTAGCCAAAAATTTATACCAAAGAGAGTTTTCTTTCACATTTTGACAACTCAAAGACTTGGTGGACAAGGGCTTTTATTTAACAATCCCCAGAATTACCTCCCAGAAGGGTGAAACCTGTTTTGTAATGATGGTCACTTTCATTTTCTGATTTGCTGAACATTGTCTTGTGTGGTACTTGTTAATAACCGTGCCCATTCTATTTATGATGTTTGTACAGTCAGTCCTGCTCTTTTTCTTACAACAAATACAACGCCATTTGATAACACAGCTGCACACCCATCCAAAAAATGTGGAAGTTTGGCATGCTGAGAGCTGTCCTTCCACTACCAGAGAACATTCTGTTGTAAATGTGCCTGTAGGAGGGGAGGGGTTGAGATGGCACCAATTTTTACCAGATGGTAATAGCAATGAATCCATCAGTCTCTTTTTGGAAAGTGTGGCAATAAATTCAGTTGAAATACGTGAGCTAAAATAATTTCTGCATTATATTTTTAGTGACCAGTTCAGCTCTATAGTGTGCTGGTAAATCTCCTAATATTTACGAAACAAAATCAATTGATAGACACCACATACTGGTAATCAGTGACTGCCTAGATGTGGTGTAGAGATGCCAGTGTTGGACTGGGGTGAACACAGTAAAAAGTCTGACAACACCAGGTTTAAGTCCAACTGATTTATTTGATAGTAAACTCACACAAGATTGCCTAGATGTGTAGCAGAGTTTTGAACAGGACAGGCAAGTAATCTTACACATCTGGATCCTGAACCTGGCAGATTTGGTCGAGCTTAGGAACAGATTCATCAGCAGTAGTTCTAACCTGGCCTCACTGATTATCAGAACTCCTAAGAAGAGTTTTATAAATTCATAAAAACTGTATTCCAGAAGCTGTGAATGGATAAGATGCAGGTTGATTTGGCACATTTGCTTTAATATTCTTGCATGCCACTAAATATATACTTTACATTCCAAAGAGAATTTTAATTAATTTCAAAAAGATTCCTTTATTTCCTTTCCTGAAAACAAAAAGGGGATGAACTAAAGATGCTTTTAAAACATGTTGAATTTTAAGCCAAAGCCATTTATAACTTTTCTGAAGGAAATATTTGGAGAATGTTTGCAGTTTTTTTTCAGGCACTTAGTTAGTTACATGAGCTGTTTCGTGTGGTATCGTATTGCTCAATTTTAAATTAACCTTCTTTGACTTTACAATTGCACAAATTTGCAAAGTACACACAGTTGTATTAACTGTATTGAGAGGAACTGCCAAAATAGTCTGGCCAAATTTTTTAAAACAGCACATGACCTGGAGATCCCAAGACCATTGAAATATCAAAGAGTTTCACACTCATAAACAGTATTTGTTCACTTTGAGTCAAATTTTGAAATGTCAGCCAAAACATTCTTGTAGTTCTCATCCAGGATCTTTCAAACTCTATTTGTAAGTCAAAGGAGCTCATTGTTACATTGCTTCCATGTGGAAAAGGAAAAATTCTTGAGCAAATCATCAGAAGTGTGTTACATAGAACATAGAACATTACAGCACAGAACAGGCCCTTCGGCCTTCGATGTTGCGCCGACCAATATAAAAAGCAATGCCCCTCCATACTAAACCATTCCCTTCTCTTCCATATACTTATCAACTAACCTCTTAAACGCCACCAAATTTGGCGCATCCACAACTGCTGCAGGCAGGGCATTCCACTCCCGAACCACCCTTTGGGTAAAGAACCTACCTCTGATATCCGTCCTATAACTATCACCCCTTAATTTAAAGCTGTGTCCCCTCGTGCTAGCTTTCTCCATCCTAGGAAAAAGGCTATCACTGTCCACCCTATCTAAACCTCTAATCATCTTATATGTTTCGATAAGGTTCCCTCTTAGCCGCCTCCTTTCTAATGAACATGCAACAGGCTGAGTTGAAAGAACAAGACAGCAGATGCATGGGAACACTACCACCTCCCCATCTGTTCATGCACCATCTTGACTTGAAAATATTAGTTATGAATCATTGAAAACTCAAATTTCCATATATTCAAATGCCAACTATCAACTTTATAATCTGGCAGTCAGAGCTTTCGCTCAGAAGTTATCATATCAGAATTTTATAGAAAATATTTTTTCATTGTGCTTCGAGTCATTATGATTAGATGATGGAACTGAAGTTATTAGAAAGTATTGGATCATTATATTTCACTTTTTATCACTATTAGTTTCACATAGAACACAGACAGAAATGTTTTTAAGTGGGTTGTTGGTTTCAGAAATTTGCAATTCTAAGCTTGTTGATTAAATGTTTGTTCAGAAGAATACATGTAAAAAATAAGCTACTAAAAAGAAGATTAAATTTACACACAATTACATGATCAACAGTTCGCAATATGAAGATAAATTGTCTTCCAGTTAGGTAATAAAAGTTTTCCTGCTGCGAGTACATTAACTGATTTTTATATAAAAGAGAGAGTGTGGCTAGAATAATGATGAGATTTAATTCCGACAGAATTTTGCTATTCTGTATTACCATGATTCATTTGGTATGTTTGAGTTGATTTGTAGTGCCTAACTAGGGTTTGTAACAGTAAAAGTGTTTTTCTGCTTGTTTAGTTGCTCATGCCAGAGCGCACTCTATAGCCATGTGATAATTGAAAATCAGATTGCAGCATTCTCTTAGGGTGTGAAATATTTGTGGAGAAATAAGAAAAATGAATCAACAGATAAATATAATTCAAACTCCAGACAATTGGCCAGATTGACTTGTGGACTCAAAATTCAGCTCACTTTCCTGCAAATTATGTTATGTAATTCAGTTTTGTTTTAATAGCTATGATGCTTCTTTATTTGTAAAATAAACTTTATTGAGAAGAACTTGTAAAAGAGCAATACAGGTCAGAAAAGACTGATTGTTAATAGTGGGTAAATGGTTAACACATTTGAATTTGTTTCCTCTGGCTGATATTTTAATAACAAAAATTAACCCATTTCTCTAAAGAAGTTCACCCCTGTCTTAAAGTAGCATTGAAGGAAAGTTGTGCAAGCTTGTTAAGATTACATCTGCTATTATCACTATCGTAACCTCTTGCATTATGTAATTTTAAAAAATTCTTTAATAGAATATGGGCGACGGTGGCAAGGTCAAAATTTGTTGCACATCCTTAATTGCCCATGAGAAGGTGGTAGTGAATCTTCATGAATCTCTTTCATCTATCGAGTGCAGATATTCTCACAGTGGTATTAGAAATTAATCCAGGTTTTTGACCCAGTGACAGTGAAGGAATGGCATAATAATTTCCAAGTCAGGATAGTATGTGGTTTTGGGGAGAACATGCACTTGGCGTTGTTCCCATATATCTGCTGCCCTTCTGGGTGGTAAAGGTTGATGGTTTGAAAAAAGCTGTCAAAGAAGCATTGGTGAGTTGCTGCAATGCATCTTGTAGGTGGTACATATTGCTGCCACTATACGTTGGAGGCGGAGGGAGTGAAAATTTAAGTTGGTGGATGGGATAGCAATCAAGCAGACTGCTTTGTTCTGGATGGTGTCAAACTTCTTCAGCATTGTTGAAGCTGCACTCATCCAGGCAAGTATTCCATCAAACTCTTAATTTGTGCTTTGGAGGTGAGTTACTCACTGTAGGACTCAGAGCATCTGAACTGTTTTTGTAGTCACAGTATTTATAATGGCTGGTCCAGTTCAGTTTCTTGTCAGTGGCAACCTCCAGGATGTAGGTGATATGGGATTCAACAGTGGTAATTCAATTTTGAATGTCTAAACCACTTTGAGCAATGATATTAGATTCTCTCTTGTTGGAACTGGTCATTCTGGCATTGTGTGACGGAAATGTTACTTGTGACTAATAAGTCCAAGCTTGATTGTTGTCCAGGTCTCGCTGCATTGGGACAAGGGCTGCCTCAGTGTCGGAGGAGTTGGATGCAATCATCAACAAACATTTCACTTTTCAGAAAAAATAGACAAGTGCATTTGGGGACAATGTGCGAGCCACCTCAAGAAATGTCTAAAACCTGGAAAGTTGTTTGAATAGCTCAGAGACAGTAAAGAGCTGGACGTTTCCCCAGAAGTGGTCAACCTGTGAAATGGTGCATTATTAGTTGGTAAGTTGAAAAATAATTCTGGAAAGCTACACCATCAGGACTGTCATGAACTGACTGAGAGACTAGAGTATTCATCTCAGTGTGCCATGTTGATAATAATTACATCCATGAAACTCTGAGGTTCAAGCTGTTTTTGAATAGGACTCCTGACTTACCCTGTACAAATAAAGGACAGCATATGAAATTATGTATCTATGTAATGCCATACATGTAGAAGGGAAATACTTGTGATTGTGTATCAATTATTTAAAGTGAAATTTACCTTTTTTGTTTGACGTATTATTTTCCTGAATTCACATATAAAGTCTATAAAAAATGGAATCTTATTGGTTATGTCTTCATTTGGCGATATAGAACATAGAACACTACAGTACAAACAGGCCCTTCGGCCCACAGGTTGTGCCAATCATATCTATACTTACCACGACATAGACCTATCTGTAACTCCCAATCCCATTACATCCTATGTACTCATCCAGAAGTCTCTTAAAAGACCCCAGCGAGTTCACCTCTGCCACCAGTGACGGCAACTGATTCCATTCACTCACCACCCTCTGAGTGAAAAACTTACCTCTAACATCTCCTCTGTACTTGCCCCCCAGCACCTTAAACCTGTGTCCTCTCATAGCAACCATTTCAGTCCTGGGAAATAGCCTCCAAGAATCCACTCTATCTATTCTTCTCAACATCTTAAAAAGCTCTATTAGGTCGCCTCTCATTCTGTAAATTTGGCTTATTGTTTACGGTTGTCCCAGTGACATAATAATTGTCAATATCTTCTGGCAAATAATCAAAATACATTAAATGTACAGTGGGTTAATTAGTATCCAAAAGTGAAAAAAGGCAAGTTAATATTTAATTATGAGTCTGAAAATTTTTGTCTATGATTTGGTTTTGATAATATTAACTCACCTTAGTCAAATTAAAATTAACCTCAATGAATCTAGTTATATTCACTGAATACTATAAAGTCACCTTGAAGTCCAAATAACTTTTATTATCACATTTAAAATACTTGTAGCCTTTCCAGAGAAATTACTTAGGTTTGAAAGGAAGAATCATGGTGGACACCAAAACATCAGAAAATGTGCTAAGCAGTGTCAAAACTAAAATTCTGGGGATATCCTTAACTGCACCCTCATCCTCTTCCCCTGCCTTCAATGCACTCCCCAGAAAATCAAATTCTTGCCTTCAGATTTACAATTCCCTTCTAAATCAGCAATATGAAGAATATTGTAGCCAATCTGCAATTTAAGCTATAGTATAGTATGTAACTCTTATCCCACTGCACTTTTAGCCCAGTGCTTAAATTTTATGTGTTGTAAATCCTATGGTCAAATTCTTTTCGGCCTGTCTGATTTTTAGATACAATAAAAAGTCTCACAAAACCAGGTTAAAGTCCAACAGGTTTATTTGGTATCATGAGCTTTCAGAGCACTGCTCCATCATCATTTTTAGGCAATTATGTCAGCTTTTTTGAGAGTAGTTCAGTTTCTTGAAGCTGTCAGCTTTTACCCACTTTCCAGTTTGGCACATATGTATTTGATTGGAATGTTGTTTGCAACGGGAGGGAATGATAAGGACCTGTTTTGAACTTGGTAAATTGCTGCTGTGCCCTTCTTAATTTACTTATAACTTTATGTGAATAATTCTAATTGTACTGAGAAGTTTTGCAGAATTAATGCTACAAACACATTTCTTAGCATCTTATGTTAGTCAACGCAATAAGTCCAAAAGAGGAGTCTACAGAAACAGTTGTAGAAAAATTAGTTATTGACAATCAAGAAATTCAGCCACATCTGTTTGCAAAATATTTTGGTAATGAAGGGATTTCCGAATTAGTTGAAAACAGCAAGTTATGAGCGAGTATGGAACATTCACATTTTGGAAATTTCGGAGACTTTACACATCATGGCAGTTCTGTTGCTTTGGTGCATAAATCAGAATGGGTGAAATTGTAGATCAGCTAACAATCTCACTGAAAAGCAGAACCAGACTGAGGAGCTAATTAGAGTAATTTGGTCTCTTTGTTACTTGTTTCAAACTGGGTTCATTGCAGCTTAAATGGCTGTGAAGATCCCTTACAACAACTTGAACACGTAATTTTTTTAATATAGAGAAACAACCCAAAGTGCTTCACAAAGTATTAGGGAAGGAAATAAAAGGTCACATTTGGTCTCAGTTCTAAGGTAAGGGCTGGCACGTCAAAAATGGCTTCTGCTTCCAATTGTTGTCCAGTGATGACTTGTGTAAAGTAGATTTTGTAGAAGTCAGGTGAAGACAGAATCAGGCTAGGTTATATCTTTAACCTAGAAAGGTTAGCATAGAACATGTGCTTTCTTGACTAAGCTTTTCTGTACCTCGTTGGCCCCTCTGCCAGAAAATGTCTGAAGAACAAAGAAAATTACAGCACAGGAACAGGTCCTATAGCTCTCCAAGCCTGCACTAACCATGCTGCTCAATTGAACTAAAATCCCCTGCTCTTCTGGGAACCATATTTCTCTATTCCCATCCTATTCATGTATTCGTCCATACGTTCCTTAAAAGTTAATAGCATATTCGTTCCTTAATTTGTTCCTTAGAAGTTAATATCATATTCGCTTCCACTACCTCCCCTGGCAGTGAGTTCCAGGTAGCCACCACCCTCTGGGTAAAAAACTTGCCTTGTACATCTTCTTTAAACCTTGCCTCTCGCAGCTTAAACTTATACCCCCAAGTAATTGACACTTTCAACCTGGGAAAAAGCCTCTGACTATCCACTCTGTCCATGTTCCTCATAATCTTGTAGATTTCTATCAGGTCACCCCTCAACCTCCATTGTTCCAGTGAGAACAAACCGAGTTTCTCCAACCCCATAGCTAATGCTCTCCACATCAGGCAATGTTCTGGTAAATCTTTTCTGTACCCCTCTCCAAAGCATCCACATCCATCTGGTAGTATGTAGCGCCAGAATTGAACACTATATTCCAAGTGTAGCCTAACTAAGGTTCTATAAAGCTTCAACATGACTTACCAATTTTTAGACTCAATGCCCTGGCCGATGATACGGCAATCAAGCATGCCGTACACCTTCTTGATTACCTTCTCCACCTACATTGCCACCTTTAGTGACCTATGTACCTGTAGACTCAGACTCTGTCTATCAATACTGCCATTTACTGTATATTTCCTATCTTTATTAGACCTTCCAAAGTGCATTATCTCAAATTTTTCCAGATTAAACTCCATCTGCCATCTCTCCACTCAACTCTTCAACCGATCTGTTGTACCTTCTGATATTTCTCATAAATATCTACAAATCCACCAACCTTTGTGTTGTCTGCAAAATTACTAATCAAACCAATTATATTTTCCTCCAGATCATTTATATATAAATTACAAACAGCAAAGATCCCTATACTGATCCCTGAAGAATGCCACTAATCACAGTCCTCTGTTTAGAAACACAGCTTTTCACTGCTACCCTCTGTCTTCTATGACCAAGCCAGTTCTGCAATCATCTTGCCAGCTCACCTCTGATCCCATGCAACTCCACCTTCTATACTAGTCTGTCATGAGGGATCTTGTCAAAGGCTTTACTGAAGTCTATGTAGACAACATCCACTACCCTACCCTCATTAATCATCTTCGTCTTCCTCGAAAAACTCGATCAAGTTAGTGAGACAAGACCTCCCATTCACAAGACCGTGTTGCCTCTCACCAATGCATCCACTTATTTCCAAGTGGGAATAAATCCTGTCTTGAAGAATCTTCTCCAATAATTTCCCTACCCCAGACATAAGACTGTAATTACCTGAATTATCCTTATTAAGCAAAGTAAAAGTAATTGGCTATTCTCCAATCCTTTGGGACTTCCACTTTAACCAGTGAGGTTACAAAGATTTCTTTCAAGGCCCCAACAATTTCCTCCCTTGCCTCTCTCAGTATTCTGCTTTTGCCATTGAGATCCTATAATAAGAACAAAAATGATGTAATTTGTACAGTATTTGAAACAACAGCATCCAGGACAACTAATCACATGAATTTTTCTAATGTCACAAAAATATATAGCTCCTAACTAAAACATATTTGCCACAGAGTTCCTCGCTGATGTCTAACCACATTGAACCACTTGAATATGCAGCATTATTGCAGGAAACTCTGCAAATGGTGTCACACCACTGAAGCCACTATACAGAAAGGAAGCAGCCCTTGTGGTTGAATGAATGTGGTTTGTTGTGAATAAAAGTAACAGTGTAAATAAAACTATAAATACAGCAGTGATGAAAATATCAGTGTAAATAAATAAAACTATATAAAATGTAGCAGTGATGAATTCCTTAATGTTCATCATATATTCACATAATTTATATCAATGGTCCCAAAGTCAATAGTGTTTCTTTGAGAATAAAAACAGCTTGCGGGTATGATAATAACATTCACAGTCTCTGTCACACATTACAGTGAAACATGCTGAGTTGGTTAAGCATTCTGAATTCACTCACTCCTTAACATAAGAAAAAAATAGCAGAAGCAACCTTAAAATTTTGTCAACACTATTTAGAAACTAAAAATATACAAAATCCCTTTAAAATATCGACATACACCTGGGGACTCCCTGAAATATTCAGAAAATGAAGCTAAGTGTGGAGACAGAAAGTAATAGTGGAACGGTGTTTTTCTAGCTGGAGGTCGGTCACTAGTGGTGTGCTGCAGGGTTCGGTACTGGGACCTCTTCTATTTGTAATATATATAAATGACTTGGAAGAGGGAGTAAGTGGAATGATCAGCAAGTTTGCAGACGATACAAAGATGGCTGGACTTGCGGATAGTGAGGAGCATTGTCAGGCGATGCAGCAGGACATAGGTAGGCTGGTAGCTTGGGCAGACAGATGGCAGATGGAATTCAATCCTGATAAATGTGAGGTGATGCATTTCGGGAGAAAGAATGTAGGGGGGAGGTATATGATAAAGGGCAGACCTATTAAGAGTATAGAAACGCAGAGGGACCTGGGGGTGCAGGTGAACAAGTCTCTGAAGGTGGCAGAGCAAGTGGAGAAGGTTGTGAAGAAAGCATATAGTATGTTAGCTTTATAGGAAGGGGGATAGAGTACAAGAGCTGGCCTTTAATGTTGCAGTTGTATAAAACATTGGTTAGACCCATGTTTTGGAATACTGCGTCCAGTTCTGGTTGCCTTACTACCGGAAGGACATGGAGAGTCTGGAGAGAGTGCAGAGGAGGTTTACCGGGATGCTGCCTGGTATGGAAGGTCTGAGTTACAAGGAGAGGTTAGGCAAATTGGGACTGTTTTCCTTAGAAAGACGTAGACTTAGAGGACATCTAATAGAGGTGTACAAGATTATGAGGGGTATGGATAGAGTAAACAGGGTTAAGCTTTTTCCTAGGATGGACTCGAATAGCATGAAGGGTCATGGGCTTAGTGTGAGGGGGCTAAGGTATAATTTGGATGCTAGAGGGAGCTTTTTCACACAGAGGGTGGTGGGGGTATGGAATGCGCTGCCAAGTAAAGTGGTGGAGGTAGGTACTCTGGAATTATTTAAGAAATACTTAGATGGGCACATGAACAGAATGGGAATGGAGGGGTATAGAAAACTGATTTAAAATAGGGATCATGAGCCTTGGCAGTCCCTGGGAAGTGTGTAACTAGATGATGATATTGATGTACTTGTTTTTATCCTACAGGTGCTTTGGTCCACCTTGCTGTCTAACAAGGGACATACATGTGATGGGTCGTGAGAGGATTTTTTTCGAGAGTATCCTAGTGCTTCACGTCATTAGTGTACGCTTGACCTGGACCATTTGATGGGCAACACGACAGCTCAGTGACTATCGCTGTGCTGTGCAGATACATGGATTTGGGCCTGTGTCTGTGGGAGTTTGCGCATTCTCCCGTGCTTGCGTGGGTTTTCTCCGGATGCTCCGGTTTCCTCCCACATCCCAAAGATGTGCTCTTAGGCTAATTGGCAAAACAAATTCTCCCTAAATTGTCTCAAATTTGGTTTTTAATTCATAGATCTATAAACATAGACAGGGATCACGGGTAGAGGTGGGAACATTGGGGTGACGGCGCGGGCTCGTTAGGCCGAAGGGCCTGTTTCCCGTGCTGTTTTGTTCTTTGTTCTTATTTGCTTTTTCTACAACCTTGCTAGTCTGTGCTCAATCTTTAGTGACTGATGTATCCCACAATCCCTTTATTCTTTTAACAAGATTTGCACCTTCCAAGTAATAAGTGACCTCCCTATTCTTTCTACCAAATTGTATTAACTCCCACTTATCTATGTTAACTTTATTTGCTGTTTTCTTCTGAATACCCATCTTTTCAACTAGATGTTTGATCATCTCTGCTAACCTCTATGACTCAGGATCCATTTATGTGGCACATGTTTAATTCCAGTAATGATATCAAATATTTACATGTTGCTTCTTGTTCAATAGTGTAAAGTTCCCCAGAACAGAATTCTAAACTCCACTATTTTCCAGGGAGTTTTTCTATTATCTCAGTCAATAATACAGTATTGAGCCTATTTTCAGTTTCATTGGCTATTTTTGTACTAATTCCAAGAGTCTTTAAAAGCTATCTTTGACCTAGCTTTTCTCGATGTCTGTATCCAATTCTGCACCTATGAAATGCCTTTTTCATTTTCCTTTATTTAAGATGCCATATAAATGTTGTTGAATATTCATAATTGTGAAAGGTTTTGAGTGAGTAAGTAATGAGTTTATTTTAATTTATTAACAAATCACAAACAAGAAGATCTAAATTCAATATTCTCATTCTAAGTTGGAAGAACTTCATTTCTCAGAAGAAAATACTGAAATATAGAACAATCCACCATAAATGGCCAGAGGGGACATAATTTAGGAGGATGTGAATAGGAAACATGTAAAATGACGCTGAGAAAGGGAAGAGAAATGGAATGAATGCATATTGTTCCAGGAGATGAATTAGTTACCAGGGTATAAACACATTGGATCAAATTGTCTCCTGTATAGCAAATACTGTTGTGGCCAGTTACGTAGTATAATTTCTTCAGCTGATTTGGAAAGCTTTTTAGTTGGATAAATTGATGTTCAACACAGCGGAGGCAAAAAAAACCTCACCTCAAAATATTAACACTGTGTTGGTTTATAACCTGATTCGAGGACAAAACTAAGTAAACAATAAATATGGAAATGTCACAAGGCCTTGTAAGTGATGATGATGTGAGCTAACATATGCATACTCTCCTATTTCTTGCATTAACTACAACTCATGCCTTGGGGAGGCAAACATATGTGATTTTAAATCATTAATACCCCAAAGGGAAAACTAGGTCAGAGAGCTGTAACATGGAAAATGGCATCCCTAAATGTGCAAGGATTGTGCTCATCACGTGCAAGGACTGCAGTTCTGAGCAAAATTTTAATTTGCAAAATGGTTCCTATTAGAGACAAGGAGGCAACATAAAATTGAGGGAGATGATGTCAGACCCCTAATATTATTACACTGGGAAGTGATTTCATAGGGGGCTGATGGCAAGTCAAATGGAGACTCTGCTCACAATGTCTAAATCAGAATTCTAAAGCCATCTGAGATCTAGGGAGCAACAATCCCTCAGAATTTTGTAAGTAATGCTTGGGTGACATTGGGCTTTCTGCAGTCAGCAGCTATTCATGAATGTTTTCCATTTAATTGCAAGGAAGGAGAAGAACAACCATTTGTTGGAGCTTGAAACCCCATTGACCAATTAGATTATCTGGCAGGGGGTCATTGGGGAAGGGCCTTAAAGTAAAGGCGAGATTGAAAGAAAGACTGGGAGTTTCTGCAACCGCTGGACAATGTTCCTTCTTAATATCCAAGTAGCATGGGATTATGTGTTCCAGAGGAGATTCCTCCAGCAACAAGGAGAACTTGAAAGGAAGAGAGGAAAGAGCAAATGGAAATCAGGTATCTCCTGGCTTGTGGTGGGGACGTGGCAGAAGACATGGAGGGGGGGACTGCATACAGATCGCCATGGAAACGGTGACACCCAGTGACCAGAGTGCACCAAGAGTGGATGAGCTGCTACCAGATGTCAGATTGATAGTGCTCCTGAAGTTTGCACCTGTCCTGAGGGGCCATGCCTCATGATGGTGGAAGAGATGAGCCCTGATTGCATTGGTGAGCATCCAATGCCAGCAGCTGTCAAGGTCACTGCCACCCTGAATTTCTATGCCTCATGCTCATTCCAGAAATTCATGTGCAAAATCTCCCAATCAGCTGCATATCACTGAATTAAGGCAGTGACAAATGCTGTCTTCAGGAGGACCAACCTCAGGTTCAGAACTGATGCCAGTGGACTCAGACAGCCAGAGGTTTTGGTGCATGGCTGAAGTTCCCCAGGTATAACTGGCAGAGGGATTGAGGGAGGAAATGTTCGTATCAGGAGTGCCAAGAGAGGAGCCCCCAAATGCAGAAGTCTGCCTCTCCTCCTACTTGTAAAGCTTCCTGCTGACATGAGATGGATGATGATCCCAGACACCTTGACCAACAACACCACCCATCACCACCTGCCTCCATTGCCTTAACACTTCTCTCCTGAGCTCAAGGTCAAGAATATGGCATGCAGATTTGTATGCATCTCCATCAGCCATTGTTTTGCTGGATATAGTTCTCCATGAGTGTCACCACTCTCTCAGTGGAGAAGGCCAAACACACAATTGTGAGGAAGATTGCAGCATTTATGGCATGAGTGGGCTCCTCCAAGGTATATAAACTCTCTGCCAGATTTTCTCATGTGGTTTGCTTGACTTGCAGCATCTGCTGCCTTATGGATGATCTTAAGATTAATCATCAGCCTGGGTCTCATCAAGGGTCTGGCCTCCACCGTACTCCAAATGTCATTGGCCTCAGTTGTTATTGCCTCAGACAGCTGTTCAGGTACCTGTGTGGTGCTCAAATCAGGTTATGACCCCAATTTACTTCTGAGTCCTAAGAATGAAAACACTCTTTGGATTACAAGCCAAAGGAGTTGCTTGGAAGAAATAATCAACTTGGACACTCTGGGGTGTCTCCTAATATAACAACTATATTGTGTAATTGTCAGTTTGCCTGCATCAGTAGCTTCATGTGATTGCATTTTCAATGCGTTGAAGCATGTAAAGAACTATCACTGTTTAACAATTGGACAAGAGCATTACAATTATCTCACCATGCTTAATTCAACTGTAACTTTGCACAAAAGCTATATTTTTCCTCAAGAATTACTGCAGTTGCACAGAAAAAAAAACAGATCTCTTTTTTGGAGCCCTTCATTTTATATTGTGACAAAGGGCCTCAAAATCTATAAGTGGCTTGGGCCTCTTTGGACCCCTGAGAGGGCCTGGTGCCAGACGTGCATTGTCTGACAGAACTGCTTTTGCAGAAGATGCTGTAGCCTTCATCCGTTGCCACTGAGACCATGGGATCTCCCTCACCTGCCTGCATCTGCACAATCACATTTGTTCATTGATGTACTTACTCCCAAAGGCATCTGAGATTTGAAACTCACCTTGCAAAATGAAGAACACTGTTGTACAATGTGCTGTACTGCAACTGACTCTATGGATGCAGTCCGCCATCCAGGCTTTTTTGTTCATTGATGGGTTTCCTACCTTCTGTCCGTGAAGAAGAGGATCTTCTGCCTTGATTCCAAATGGTCTCTCTCATTGGCCAGATTGGTGATAGCTTCTTTTCTGAGGCTGACAATGGGTACCTTAATCTCAAACATGAAGGATTTTCTACGTTTGAAAAGAGAGTGGCTGATTGATTGAGGATTGTTTGATCTCGGGCAGATGATGGGTGGTCTCAGGCAAGTTTGGCATTGTAGGCAAATGAAGGGTAGTTCCAAACTGACGAAGAGTGATGTCAGTGACTGCTCACAGATTTCATGCTTCCTGCTGGATGCAGTTCATTTGGTGCCTGGTTGCTGGTAGCCCTTTAAACATGCAGCCAGAATCACCTGCTGTATCAGGTGATGTGGCCACTGCCTCAAGCCTGGCCCTGCTGACCATTACTTGGCTGTCTGGCTTGAGATCACTGTGAACATAGATCAGAGCAGGAGGGTCTTTGTCATCCACTTCCAGTTTCACTTCCATCTTGCTACTGCAGGTATAATTCTGGCACAGTGTATGACAACTGACCTGTGCTTCTACATAGGAGAATTCCAGCAGAATCTCTGAAAGGCAAAGTGAAAACCCTGCACTCATTATCCAGATTTGGACTTCAAAGTACTGGAGTTCAACAGGAACTTTCGGAAGCAAATGCCTGTGCAAACCCATTGCCAGAATAAACAGTAATGCATTGCCATTGGTCCATACAATAAACAGATAGTTCTTGAAACACTCAGAGCTCCCTGGAGACCAAACCAAGGCAGTTACAGTTGTGTGGAGATTCTGCATCATGATAATAGTGGAGTTTGGTGGCACAGGAAATAACTGTTTTGCATCCAGAAATAGTTTGTCATTTTACAGACAGTGGAACTGGAATAACATTATGTGAACACACAGAAATGTTCAAATTCTAATTTGTTTCCAATCATTTTTCTCCCCACAAGCTCACTGGGGAAGAAATAGGCTCTGTGAAACCTGTAATATTTTATACATAACATGACATTTTAATGTTCAGTCAATGATGTCTGTCGCTCACATTTCTGATGGTAAATGGATGTCACCTTGTTAAAGAGATTTGCATGGATCTGCAAATAATGACTACTAGGAGTCAGTTGGTGTGGAATGCTGATTTGTTGCCAACACTGTCATATTTGAATCCATGTTGCAGTCTATGCCCTGTGTTAACCTCATACAACTTGACACAATGGCACGAAGGACCTTCCACCAATGTTATTTAAAAAGATTATGAATTTAATTGCTAAATTATTTTTTCTGCTTCCTGTTGTAATTTAGTTTTGGAGCTTTCCCAAAATTTCATGAGACTGCAGGGAATGGTCTGACTGGTATTAAAGTATATTTTTGGTATATTCCTCATATCAATTCCTGAGAAATTCTACTATATATCTTACTTCAGTCTGCAAAAGAACTATTTACTACTGTTCCCTTGTTCCTGTTACACAACCAACTTCATATCCAAGCGGGCACTGTTCCTTTGCTCCATGAGTTTTAACTTTACTTTCAAGCCTATTATTTTCAATTGTTGGAAGTCCATTTACATCACATCAATCTCGTTACCCTTATCAACTTTCTCTATTACTGCATCAAAAAATTGAATCACTATAGTTAAAATAAAATCTTCCCATTACAATCCATGCTGATGTACCTTAATTAATTCATATTTGTTTGAGTCACTGTTACTTTTGTCACACATTGTCACTTCCCATCCCCTTTTTGAACAACGATGTAATTGAAATTCTCCAGTCTTCTGGCACCATTCCTGGATATCTGAGACAGATAGGAAGATTATGGCCAGTCGTTCTGCATTTTACCCTCTTATTTTTCTCCACATCTGCAGGTGTATCTGATCTGGTAACTCATATGGCGTAATTTAATGGAGGTTATCCATGTGGGTACGATGGTGGGGGGGGGATTGATGTGGTAGTGTGAGGAAGTGCTCAGTGAATTGGATGTGAATATTTCGTGGGGGGGATCAGAAAGACTATTATGGAATCCTGCCACTGGTAGCAGGATGCCAATAGGTTGATTAATGAGACATTTAAAGCCAATTATCCCTGAGCCTACAAACCTGATAGGTTGTCAATGGTCTACTAGTGGTTCCTCATTGACAAGCACTCTATGCCCAATCAAACCTGACATTGGAAAGAAGGGTGCACTTGATAGCCACCACCTGTCCCAACTCTCTTCCTGCCCCACTGATCTATCAGCAGGAATCCAGCAATGATCCTTCAGAAGACTTTAGATCATTACGAGCAGCAACTATCACTCCCAGTGGCACTACAGGAATTAAAAACCTGTTGGCCACTGGCCACCCCACTGGATCTTGATTGTGTGTGAGGCCTGATGCTGGCAAGTTACGTGCTTGATTACATTTAAATTGTTTCAGGCCTCCTGGACATGGGGCTCCCACAGGTTCTCCAACTGGGACTCCAGTTGCACAACTATTTATTCATTTATTAGTGTCATAAGTAGACTTACACTAACACTGCAATGAAGTTACTGTGAAAATCACCTAGTCATATATTCCGGCACCTATTTAGGTACATTGAGGAACAATTTAGAATGGCTAATACACTTAACTAGCATGTCTTTCGGACTGTGGGAGGAAACCCGAGCACCCAGAAGAAACTCACGCAGGCACAGGAAGAACGTGCAGATTCCATACAGCCAGTGACCCAAGCCAGGAATCAAACCGGGGTCGCTGGCACTGTGAGGCAGCAATGCTGACCACTGTGCCATCGTGCTGCCCTAACTAATTTCTGCCTGTTAACTTTTAAGTACAGCTCAAGCATTGTCTCTTCGTTTTCAAATCTTAGTTAATTCTGTGCCTCAACTACTTCCTTTCCCACTGTGACTTTGGCAGTTTCTTCCTTGGTAAAGCTAATGCAAATTACTTATTTGGAATCTCAGTTATGCCTGCTACCTTCAATTATAAATCCCCTTTTGCTCCTAATCAACTCAGTCCTCCTTTTGCCAACTGTTTAGTATTTATATGTAAAAGGAGATTTTTGGATTCACTTTTATGTTAGCTATCTGTTTTTTTTTCATACATTTTTTGTTTCTCTTTATTATAGAATCATTGAATTCTACAGTGCAGAAGGAGGCTATTCAGCCCATTGAGTCTGCATCAACCACAACCCACCCAAGCTCTATTCCTGAAACCCGATGCATTTATCCTAGCTAGTCCCCCTGACAATACGGGGCAATTTAACATGATCAATCCATCTAACCCGCACATCTTCGGACTGTGGGAAGAAACTGGAGCAGCTGGAGGAAACCCACACAGACACAGGAAAAATGTACAAACTCCATATAGATAGCGACCCAAGCTGGGAATCGACCCTGGGTCTCTGGCACAGTAAAGCAGCTGTGGTAGCCGTTGTGCTGCCCTAACTAATTTCTATCACCTCCTTCCTCTATTTAGCCTTCTTCTCACTTTTAGTTTACATGCTCTTTTCTGCTTTATCTTACTTTCTATTTCTTTTGTCATCCACACAGCTTTGGGTTTGTTTGTCCGACTTTTCCCTCTCACAGGAATATATCTCAACTATCTCTGAAACATCTCCTTGTTAAAGACAGCCAGTTCATCCAAAATTGTTTCATCTGCCAATTTATTTGGTCCAGGTTTGTTCTCATCTCACTGAAATTGGCCTTTCCCCAATTATTTTTACTCTGAATTTCTCCTGGTCCTTTTCAGTAGCTAACCCAAAACTTTGGAAACTATGATCACTGTCACCCAACTGACACCTAATTCACTTGGTCGACCTCATTGATGGAACTGGACCAACAATGTCTTCTTTTTTATTGGACCAGAAAAATACTGATCAAGAAAATTCTCCTGAAGAAACTTCAGAAACTCTCCCCTCTCTCTGTCCTTTATACTACTACTATTTTAGTCTATGTTAGGATAATTGAAGTCCCCTGTCATAACAGGCATACAGCATTGTACCTCTGTATGCTTTCCTTTCTCTATATCTTTCCCACTAGTCGGTGACCCATAGAACACATTTGGTAGTGTATTGATGCCTCTGTTGTTTCTTGGATTAAAAGATTCTGCCCTTGAGCCCTCCAGGACAACTCCCTCTTCAGTATTCTAATATTTTCCTTAGTCAATACTACAACCACTCCTGTTTTCTTTCCTTCCCTTTCTTTCCTAAATATGTTTCAATCTGCAATATTTAGTACCCAGTCTTGCACTTATTTGAGCCCAGGTAGGATCATGACAGGATAGTCACCCATTCCTATCTGTACCTATAGTTAACCAATCTTATTTACCACACTTCATTTATGTACATATACTCACAGTGAACTTAATTTAGAGCCAAATGCATTTCCTCTGTCTCTGATCTCACTTAATAACTTATTATTTCTTACTCCAAATGCCACTTGTCTCTCCCAATTCTTTATGCATCTTGTTTTTCCTCTGTTATATTCTGATTCCCTGATGAAATAGTTGAAGATGATTGGGCTCTTGTCACTTCCCTGAGGAGCTTCTGCAGTGTGACTGCGATGATTGACCAGCAACCACACGTATGACTCCAACCACCGGAAAGTTTTCCATTGTCTTTAATTTTGCTATGGTTCCTTGATGCCACATATTGTCATACGATGCCTTGATTCAAAAGCACTCATTCTGGCACTGTGAGACAGCAGTGGATAAGACATAGCTTTGCTTTTCTCCACATTGCTGGATTGATGCCAGAGCTTTGATCTGCTCATTGATTGTGGAATTGCTTAGCTCCAACTATGGTTGGAGTGGTTTAGTTAGGAGGGGCATTGCTTTTTATTTTGGTCGGCACAACATCGAAGGCCGAAGGGCCTGTTCTGTGCTGTATTGTTCTATGTTCTATGTTCTATCACATGCTGGTACTGCTGTTTGGCATACCAGCTTGGATGTAATAGTAGAACAGGAAATATGCCAGGCCATGTGGTTAAAGATTGTGGCTGTATGAGATTCTGCTGTGGCTGATGACCAACAGCACCTTATTGACGCTGAGCTTTGATTTGTGACAGATCAGAGAGATTGAACATGCTCTTTTCTCTACAAAAGGGAAGGTTGATAAGTGATCTGATGAAGACCTTTAAGATCATCAAGATTTTGATAGGGCAAGCATATATAAGTTGCAGATGAAAACAGAAATAAGAACAACAAATATGTAGTGTTCACTTATAAATCCAATAAATAATTCAAAAGAAACCGCTTTATCCAGAAAATTGGTTAGAATATGGAACATAACCATATACAACCATAAGAAATAGAGTATTTGAGACAAACGGCATTGGTGATTCAAGCTGAATCTAGGTATAAACACATCAGAGAGAAAGGGATAGAAGAATATGTTGATGAAATTAAATTTGGAAGGGTGGAAGGAGGCATCAACACCAACAAGGACAAGTGACCAGTTTTCATGCTGTAAATACAATGTAATAATCCTATGTAAAATGTTAATAACTTGATACTTTCATCAATACTAAATTCATTTTTAGTGTTTTTATTTTAGAATGCTCACAAACTGTGGCAATTCTGAAGAATAGGATGTTTTGCTATTTTGGCTATCTAATATAAGCATCATCGTAAAATGGAACACTGTACTCATTGCAAATCTTCAAGCACAAAATAAGTTTACACAAAATAAAACAGAATGGAAAAGTGTAATTGATCTCAATAATATAAATTAGCATAAACTCTGGACAAACTTAAATATTTTTACTCGCTATTGAGGTTACATTTAATAGGAAAAACAGAAAGAGTTACAATAAATATTGCACCTAAGTCTGATGTCAAAAGAAAAAAGATGCAGAAACTTAATACCACACAAAAGAAACAGCAATACGTTGATGTTTTCAATGGTATTGCTGCATTGTGAAGCTATTGGAACACATTTTCAGTTTGTAAGTCTAGTGTCAAACAGTGCAGGAAGTGCCATGTCAGTGTAACATTAGATAGTTTTCTAACAGAAGGCTACAGGGAAACATTAGCACAGTCACTTGCCAATGTTTATAAAAGTTTTCTAACAGTACTATTGTTCAAAGACTGCGAGGTGCACAATGCCAAAGTCTTGCTTTCAGGATTGAAGCTGGGAACTTGGCTCAGATTCAAAAGGTTTTGTGCTACAATTAAACCTTTTAAAGAGCCACTGTTATTAAGAATGTCTGGCTTGTAACACCTCTTTTTTTGCTTTGGCAATCTAACTAAATGTAATTGGCAATCTAGCTGAATATAGTAGTAATTCAAAAGGAACCAGAACCAGAAGCTTAGCAACAAGTGATACCAACCCACCAGAATTGTCCTGATTCCCCAGGAATTAAATATTGATCTCCTGGACACTGCTGCCAACAATCCAGGAGAAAATAAGCATATGGTGCATTAAAAAATGTGCCTTTTCATTTTCCTTGAACAGTTTTATTTATGATTCTTAAAGATATTGAATAAAGTCAAAAAAAGGGAGTATGGGTTGGAGCAATAGCTGGAAATGGGCAAGTGTTGCAAAAAATCAGTAGTTTAAAATTCAGCACTCCCAGAGGTACTATCCAGTTGTGTCAAGCAATTCTTCCTGGGGTAGCCAGTACTGGAGACCTCCAAAACCAGATATTAGATAATTTTGCTATGCCTCTTAGCAACATCATATCCGAGGGTAATGTCATCATGTACATTGTGACCTCATTCCATTTGGGGATTCTGCACCATTGCAGAGTCTGGGGGATTGGGGAGAGGATGGTGGTTGGGGTGCAATAAGAGAAAAGTGTCAACTCAAACTTGGCCACTGTAGCTGCAGATCAAGAAATGAATGAGCACAGTGCTCTGCTGTTGGAATGGTCTATGGGTCAAAATACTAAGTGTGATGCTATCTGATATCAATCAGCAGCCAGATTAGATTGTTACATGGGAATCTGACATGATGTCAGTGGACCCAATGATCTCCTTCTGTGCCATATATGATTCTATTTCTAGTATAAAATGTGATGTCCAGATAAATTACTTCATTATTTCTCGTGAAACAGGTTTTAAAACTTTCCATGTAGAAGTCATGGAGAAGAATTTGCTGCCTGATTCCCACCATAACCATTTTAACGGTACCCTTATAATAGTCAGCTGCCTAGAGCAATTTAGAAATTTATATCGAACTCCTATGATACCATTAATTATTCAACTGGGTACAGCCTCCATTAGAGACTTAAACAAGTGTTAGCAGCTCAACAGTAAAAACCAGGCCGCTACCACATTATATACTCATGGAGTAATTTATGGCACAAAAGGAGGCCATTCAGATACCTTCTGCACCCTAGCATTCCCAAGAATGGAACATCTCTCACACATTCCAAAGCCCCAAGGCCTAGAGCTTTGACTTTCTCAGTGTTTGTTTTCCACTGTCAGACCCTTGATTCTATGTTAATGGGATTGATCTTCAAATGGACTGGGCCCCCGCTGGCCAGCCAGTGTGCGAATAAAAATATGAACATACAATTTCAGAGCAGGAATTGGCCCCATGAGCCTTCACTGCCATTCAATAAGATTATTTGATTTGATTTATTATTATCACATATATTAACATGTAGTGAAAAATATTGTTTCTTGAGTGCTATACAGACAAAACATACCGTTCATAGGGAAGAAAATGAGAGAGTGCAGAATGTAGTATTACAGTCAGCTAGGGTGTAGAGAAAGATCAACTTAATGCAAGGTAAGTCCATTCAAAAGTCCAACAGCAACAGGGAAGAAGCTGTTCTTGAGTTGGTTTTGTATGTAACCTCAGACTTTTGTATCTTTCTGAAGGGAGAAGGTGGAAAAGAGAATGCCCAGAATGTGTGGGGTCGTTAATTATGCTGGCTGCTTTGCCGAGGCGGCGTGAAGCATAGACAGTCAATGGATGGGAGGCTGGTTTGCGTGATGGATTGGGCTACACTTATGACCTTTTGTAGTATGTTGCGGTCTTGGGCAGAGCAGGAGTCTTACCAAGCTGTGATACAACCAGAAAGAATGCTTTCTATGGTGCATCTGTAGAAGTTGGTGAGAGTCGTAGCTGACATGCCAAATTTCCTTAGTCTTCCGAGAAAGTAGACATGTTGGTGGGCTTTCCTAACTATAGCGTTGGCATGAGGAAACCAGGAAAGGTTACTGATGATCTGGACACCTAAAAACTTGAAGCTCTCAAACCTTTCTACTTCATCTCTATTGATGCAACCTGGATTGGTGCTTGGGACTTTGATGTTGTGGCCATTTCAGAGACGTGGATAGAGCAGGGGCAGGAATGGTTGTTGCAGGTTCCGGGGTTCAGATGTTTCAGTCAGAGCAGAGGTGGTGGTAGAAGAGGGGGAGGAGTGGCATTGTTAGTTAAGGACAGTATTACGGTGGCAGATAAGATGTTTGATGTGGACTTGTGTGCTGAGGTAGTGTGGGCTGAGATTAGAAACAAGAAAGGAGAGGTCACACTGTTGGGAGTTTTTTATAGGCCTCCAAAAAGTTCCAGAGAAGTAGAGGAAGGGATTGCAAAGTTGATCCTGGATAAGTGTGAAAGTAACAGGGTAGTTGTAATGGGGGACTTTAACTTTTCTAATATCGATTGGAAAAGCTATAGTTCAAGTACGTTAGAAGGGTCAGTTTTTGTTCAATGTGTGCAGGAAGGTTTCATGACTCAGTATGTAGATAGGCCAACAAGAGGCGAGGCTATATTGGATTTGGTACTGGGTAATAAACCAGACCAGGTGTTAGACTTGGAGGTGGGTGTGCACTTTGGTGATAGTGACCACAATTCAGTTACGTTTACCTTAGTGATGGAAAGGGATGGGCACGTACCGAATAACAGTAGTTATAGCTGGGGGAAAGGTAAATTATGAGGCTATTAGGAGAGATTTAGGATGCATAGGGTGGAGCAGGAAATTGCAGGGGCTGGGGACATCTGAAATGTGGAGCATATTTAAGGAACAGCTTCTGCATGTCCTTAGTGAATATGTACCTGCCAGGCAGGGAGGCAGTGGTCGAGTGAAGGAACCATGGTGTACTAGGGAAGTTGAATTCTGGTGAAGAGGAAGAAGGAGGCTTATATAATGGTGAGACGTGAAGGCTCAGTTAGGGCAATAGAGAGCTATAAATCAGCCAGGAAGGAGCTAAAGAGGGAGTTGAGAAGAGCTAGAAGAGGACATGAGAAGACTTTGGAGGATAGGATTAAGGAGAATCCTAAAGCTTTTTACAGGTATATAATTAAAAAAGATTGGTTAGGACAAGATTAGGGCCAGTCAGAGATAGCAGTGGGAAGTTGTGCGTGGAGCCTGAGGAGATAGGAGAGACACTGAATGAGTATTTTTCGTCAGTATTCACGCATGAGAAAGACAATGTTGTCGGGGAGAATACTGCGATACCAGGTTGTAGACTGGGCAGGATTGAGGGTCATAAGGAGGAGGTGTTAGCGAATCTTGAGGGTATGAAAATTGATAAGTCCCCTGGGCCAGATGGGATTTACCCTAGGATTCTCTGGGAGGCTAGAGAGGAGATTGCAGAGCCTTTGGTTTTGATCTTCATGTCGTCGTTGGCTACAGGTATAGTGCCAGAAGACTGGAGGATGGCAAATGTTGTCCCTCTTTTCAAAAAGGGGAGTAGGGACCATCCTGGAAATTATAGACCAGTGAGCCTGACTTCTGTTGTGGGCAAAGTCTTGGAAAGAATTATAAGGGATAGGATTTATAAGCATCTAGAGAGGAATAAATTGATTAGGGATAGCCAGCACGGTTTTGTGAAGGGTAGGTCGTGCCTCACAAACCTTATTGAGTTTTTTTGAGGAGGTGACCAAAGAGGTAGATAAGGGTAAGGCAGTTGATGTAGTGTATATGGATTTTAGCAAAGCGTTTGATAATGTTCCCCATGGTAGGCTACTGCAGAAAGTGCAGATGCATGGGATTGAAGGTGATTTAGCAGTTTGGATTATGAATTGGCTAGCTGATAGAAGACAGAGGGTGGTGGTTGATGGGAAATATTCAACCTGGAGTGCAGTTACAAGTGGTGTACCTCAAGGATCTGTGTTAGGGCCACTGCTGTTTGTCATTTTTATAAATGACCTAGATGAGGTGTAGAGGGTTGGATTAGTAAATTTGCTGACGATACCAAAGTGGGGGGAGTTGTAGACAGCCAGGATGGATGTTACAGTTTGCAGAGGGACATAGATAGGTTGCAGAGCTGGGCCGTGAGGTGGCAAATGGAATTCAATACGGATAAGTGTGAGGTGATTCACTTTGGTAGGAATAACAGGCCTATGAAATATAGGGCTAATGGAAGGACCCTTAATAGTGTTGTCGAGCAGAGGGATCTTGGGGTACAAGTACATAGCTCTTTGAGAGTTGGCACCCAGGTTGATAAAGTTGTTAAGAAGGCGTATGGTGTGTTAGCTTTTATTGGTAGAGGGATTGAATTTAGGAGCCGTGAGGTTATGTTACAACTGTACAAAACTCTGGTGCGGCCGAACTTGGAGTATTGCGTACAGTTCTGGTTGCCGCATTATAGGAAAGATGTGGAAGCATTGGAAAGGGTGCAGAGGAGGTTTACCAGGATGTTGCCTGGTATGGTGGGAAGGCCTTATGAGGAAAGGCCGAGGGACCTGAGGTTATTTTCATTAGAGAGAAGAAGGTTACGCGGTGACCTAATTGAGGCATATAAGATGATCAAAGGACTGGATAGGGTGGATAGTGAGAACCTTTTTCCTTGGATGGTGATGATCAACACGAGGGGACATAACTTTAAATTAAGAGGTGGTAGTTATAGGACGGATGTCAGAGGCAGGCTCTTTACACAGAGGGTGGTGAGAGCGTGGAATGCCCTGCCTGCAGCAGTTGTGGACTCGCCTACTTTGGGGGCATTCAAATGTTTGGTGGATAGGCATATGGATGATATTGGAATAGTTTAGGTTAGAGGGTCCACTGGCCGGCACAACATCGAGAGCCGAAGGGCCTGTACTGCGCTGTAATGTTCTATGTTCTATGTTCTATGATGTAGACAGAGCATGTTCTCGTTTATGCTTCCTGAAGTGAATGACAATCTTCTTTATTTTGCGGAATTTGAGAGAGAGATTATTGTTGTCGCACCAGTTCACCAGGTTTTTTATCTCATTTCTGTACTTTGTCTCATCACTATTTGAGTTCCAACCCGCTACACTGGTGTCATCAGCAAATGGCTGATCAGATTGGGGTCTCAACTGCACATTTGCACCTACCCCAGGTAACCTTACACTACTTTGCTTATCAAAAATCAATCTAATTCCACCTTAAAAAATATTCAAGGATTGCTTTCACCACCATTTGAGGAAGAGTGTTCCAGAACTAACAACCCTCTGAGAGATAAGATTTCTCCTCGTTTGTCTTAATTGGGCAGCTACTTCTTTTTAAACAGTGACTCCCAGTATTTGATTCTCCCACAAGATTCTTCTTTCAACATTCACCCTGTTAAACCCCTCAGGATCTTCTGTATTTCAATCAAGCTGCCTCTTACACTTTAAACTGCCAGTGGAACAGGCCTAGCCAATTCACCACAAGGAAATATCGTCTTAAAAAAACTTAAAGTATTGCATGTCCCTTCTGTCCATTTATTCAATGACAGGCTAGCTACCTGAACCTTGTAGAACTTTAAAAACAAAGTAGAATGTCACACCACTTTTCTTTCTTCATTACTGGGCTACAGTTTCATATGCACTGAACATCCTGTGATAAGTTGCCAATCATTCATGAGTGGAGGCTATTCAATTGTAGAAAGTATCACAGCCACCCCTCATCCAAGCCTCAGAAATCTTCCCTTAGTGATCATGAACAGGAATCCTGGTTAACCTCCACATCTGATCTTCCACAGTCCAAGGTGTTGTCACCAATTGTAGTTCCATCCGTGCCAACTGAAATCAGCTAACAGATCAGGATTCAAAACTGGGATCTTCCTGATTGCTGTGACTCGGAGCATGGTGGGTGATGCATGAACAGTGATCGCAAAAACAAATATACTGTCACCCTTTTAAACATTTATTTTGGAGCATAAATACAAGCAAATTGAATATTATTTATGGTAGAAAGTCTTTTCAGTTCTCACATCCAAGTCTAATTTCAATTGTCTGGAGTTTTTTAACAACACAACCTAGCAAAGTTAATAGCCACTGTGTTTTAAATTCAGTAGATCCACTATGCTTAAATAATCACACAAAGATAATCTTCTGTATCCCTCCAACTTGGATAATATGATAGATATTATCCTGCGATGTGTTTGTATAATTGGTCTTTATTATGTGCTACTTTAATAGCCTATAAGACCACTTTAAATCCTTGAGTCTGATTCCACTATTGGTAAATTAACACAAGATCAATCCGAATTGAGGCTGTAGTTTAGTGGTAGCACTGTTGCCTCTGAGTGTGAGTGTCCTGTACACTGGTCTAGAGGCTTCAGTACAAAATCTATGTTTCTTGGAGGTGCTTCATTTCAATAAAATGTTAAACCAGGAACCCAAGACATTATTTTGAAGGAGAGAGGAGGAATCCTGTCTAATACCCTGGTTGGTAAGTATCCCTCAACATTATTAAAACAGATTATCTGATAATTTTCACATCTGTTTGTGGGATCCTAACGTGTGAAATGCCTGCTGCATTTCCCACATTGCACACTTTTAAAAAACTCCATTGACTGTAAAGTACTTGGGACATCCAGAGGTAATATAAAATGCTATATAAATGCAAATCTTTAGGTAGATTCTACAGATCTTGACAGCAAAATTAATTAAAGGGTGACTCACTTTTTTTTAAATTACCTGGTCTCATTAGACTATAAACTAATTTCAAGCCACAAGGCAGTTCCCAGAGCTTTTCCAATGTTGCCGTCAAATAGTCAACCATAAAGAAGCATGGTTCCCCACAGCTACTTGTATCATCATTTTGGCATGTTATTCAGTTGCATTTCAACATACTGGGCCAACATGCAAGCCACTTTTATTCGCAAAAATCACAGTGACAGTGAGGCTTTACCCAAGGCCTCAGTATACCCCCCAGCCTTGCTCTCTTCTGCTTTCCAGTGGCCCCCACCTCCCTCCTCCCCCCTCCCCCATCTCCCCTCTCCCCCTCTCCCCTCCCCCCGCCCCACCCCACCTCCCTCTCCCCTTCCCCACCTCCCTCTCCCCCCCACCCTCCCTCTTCCCCTCCCCCATCCTTCCCTTCCCCTCCCCCACCGGGGGGGCGATACTGGAGCCTTGCGAATAAAAGTGGCTTGGCATGTGGCCCAGTATGTGAAATGCAACTGAATAACATTCCAAAAGGACGATACAATAGACTGTGGGGAACCATGCTTCTTATGGTTGACTATTGACGGTAACATTGGAAAAGCTCTGGGAACTGCCTTGTGGCTTGAAATTAGTTTATGGTCTAATGAGACCAGGGAATTTAATAATGCTTTTGTGAGAGGATGAAATCAATTGTTATATCACAAAAGCACTAATTAATGCTGGACTGCAATTCCATAGGCATAGAGAAAAGTTTTTTCCATTGTCATGTTTTTGTAGAATACAAGATAGAGAGTGCATTGATAGTTTCAAAATTAATATTTTTAATATGACAACTATTTTTATAGTCCGAACCAATGTGTTATTTTGTATAATAAACTAACATGATTAGAAGCAATTTGGAACTAATATAGAAGACATTTTTGAAGACCAAACTAGTTATTGGAAGCCAGCCAGATGAATCAAATAAAGTCTTAATTATGAAACTGTTGAAGAATAAGCAATTGATCAGATATATTAGTAAGGTTGGTAATATAATCTATAACACAAGTTTATACTGTTTTTATAATTATGCATAATTAGCACTTTATTTTAAGTACACTGGTTATAAATCATGAGAACTATAAAATGGTGTCTTACTAGCCAGTCTGCAAAGATAAGGTGAAACTCTCAAAATCTTATGATCTTGACAAGTTACATTTCGTTGGAGAATGAATTGGGTCTTTTTCAAGCTGTCTCAATTATAAGTTAGCAGGTAGTTAAATTAACAAATTATTGTACAACACTTAGGTTACACAGCTTAAAAGAAGACACTGAAATAATAGTTAACCAATTAATGTTCAACACTCAGGTTATATGGCTTAAAATAAGGCATTGAAAGAAGGTGTTGCCTTATGGTTAAGATAATCAAAATTAGCTAAAACCAATGGATTATCTCTTAATTCATTATTGACAAATTATAGACCAATTAGGTATTTCCAACATCTTGGCACAGGTGGGCTTACAACAATCTTTAAGTATAAAATAAAGGTTTCAAGAAGCCATTTTTGTTAACATGTTATCCATGTTTTCAGAATTGTCTCTTCACATCTTGGCCTGTTCAGCCAAGGAGGGTTGTGAGAAGTCAGTTCAATTGTTAAAGTTAAGCTTTCTCCTCAGTGTTCATTATTGTTAAGTACTACTAATTGGTGTTAATTAACACTGCTTTTTTTTAGCTTTCTGATTTGTTACCTTTTTACATTTTAATGTAAAGCATTAATTCCTGCTGTGAGGTTAAATCTTGTGGAACCTGATTTGATTTACAATTGGGGAGTTATTACAAACAACCTGAACTCCCATAAATTTTATTAGAATTTTGTCAATAGGCTGTTCAACTCTGATAGAATCACACTTTTTTCCCAATTTTGCCCTGCCCTAATACATGCATTTTCTAATAGAAGATTTTAATGATTATGAATGAGTCTCTGGCCCACCATCAACACCACCACTACTTGTATCTTCCTTTCCTCTCCCCATTCCAGGATACTAAAAATAATTGTAACAATGCTACTGCTAGACAAAGTGAGGTCAGTCTACTATACACTTACAGGAAAATCTGCTTTGGATGTTCTAAGTCTCACTGAGCAGAGTATTTCTTAACTCACCACATACTAATGTAAATTGAAGGTTGATGTGGTGGTACATTCATTTCAGGCTTTCCCCTGTGACTCTGGAATTAACCACAAGGATAGTACTAATATTCACCAGCCTTTCCCTGTGAGGAAGCACTGAGCCTCCATTCCTATCTATTCCACAATATTGTAGTCATAAAATGGATAGCTTTCCATCTTCTCTCCCTGGGTTGTATCAAAATTCAATTGAATTAAATTCAATTCAAAGATGTATGTCAAGTAACAAAACACTATATTGGATCATTGCTCAGGAAAATGAAAATCACTTCACTATTTTTGAACCAAACATATGTAATTACTTGTTCCTAGTGAAATTTAAAAGTAATAAAATCTAAGGCCTAAATTTTCTGGTCCCAGGAATTATCGCAGACGGACAATTTAACAGACCAGCAAAACATCCGTTGACTTTGGGTGGGATATTTCAATTCCCGTCCTAAGTTACAGAAGTGGAAAAATAGACATCTGTTTTAGAAACTAGACATCCTGTTCTTATTTTAATAATTACTGGTGGATATTTGTGGTATTACTCAAAGAAAGTCAAGAGAATATGAATTTCCTTCAGCGCATTACTGATGCTGTGTTCATACCTAAAGGAATCTGCAATTTCTGAAGATTCATCCAGTGATAGATGTGTACAGCTACAAGCATGATTTTACAATGAGGAATATCCAATCTAGATGTCACCCAGAGGCATTATTCAATGATGATACCCATGTAAGAAATCTGTGAGATACCTGGCAGACATGGTATAACATAGATTGGACAAGGTATTCAAAAACCAGACTGGATGACTACCCACAACACATGTTAAAAGATTAATTATTGGGATATGAACTTAATAAGTGTAGCAGTTACGGTCATGATCCAGGCACTATGAATTCAAATTCTGTTCCAGGCACTATGAATTCAGTTTAATTGCTTAGTGCCAGAAACAAAACTTCTTCATCGATGCCCCTCAGGAAAAAGAAAATGTCACCCTGACCCAACCTGGTCTGCATTTGACTCCAGTGCCATACTAAATAGTTGACTATATGTCCTTTGAAGTGGCCTAGCATGCACCCAGTTGTAACACAATTGATTCAAGAAGAAGCTCAACGTTACTTTCACAGGACAACAAGAAATGGCAAACATGGTGGTCATGTCTGTATTGCTCACATCCTCAGAGCTAATACATATTTTTAAAAGCTGTATGATCCACATTTCGGGGCATTTTTGGGCCAGAAGAATCACATGGGGGAACGGTTTGTAGGGTTCCCACTAGCACCTTCAAGTGCCGGATTTCCGGCGTGGTCTGCTCCAGGTAGGCGGGGCTAGCATTTAAGTGATATTTTAAATATCATTTAAATGCTATTTGTGGGTCCAGGACTGAGTTCTTCAGGCCCGCTAATCTCTCCCAATCCACTGAAGTGTCTGACTCCAGAGGGAGTTTAGAGTAGCTCCCCACTTTTGGGGACCTAGCAGCCTGACCCTGCTAGAGTGAATGGGGGCAATCGGGGCCCCACAGGGGGTCAGGTGGTGGAGGAATGGTGCTCTTATGACATGGATGCCCCAGCAGTTTCAGCCTGTGTCTCCTTGCACTGTCCAAGGGGCAAAGTGCAAATGCCTAGTGGGCACTTTGGCACTGCCCAAGGGAGCCATGCCAAGGGGTGGAGTATATGAGGAGTGGGGCCTGATGAGGGTGGGGCCTGGGGATGAGTGGAGGGGTGTGGGGGTCTCAATGCTGCTCTGTATAATGATCAATGGGGACATGAGGAAGGACAGCATTCGGGGAGAGCAAAGGGGCATCTGGGTTTGCTGGGGGCATTTGGAGGTTTGCCTCTGGGGAGGGTGTCTGCACCCCTATGGGGTGGAGGGGATTGGTACTGCCACTAGTGGGGGTTGGGGGGGAAACAATTGATGCTGCGGGGTATGGAGGACTGGAATTTGGGGCAGTTTGGAACAGGGTGGTCTGGGAATGATCAGGGCACAGGGGAATTGGAAGAGCGGCGATTGAACTGACCAGCAAATGGGAGGCTGATAGCTCAGGACCACTGTGCATGTATAGAGGCTTGCTGGGTTCAGCCTCTTCACTGGGAAGAGCCTCCCAATCCCCGCAGAAATCGAATGATATTCAGATTTTGCATTGCAGTGTGGGAGATTTTAGACTGAACTCCCAGTGAAAAAACAGTGTGAATTACTCCAGTTTTCACATGAATTCAACATTTCAGTTTTTTTTTTGGGAGAATTCTGTCCATTAAATTTAAATCTACATTTACATGAAACTCCAAATCCTGAAATAACTTGGTATTCACATTTGGAATTTATCCTGCAGTCACTATCTCATGTGTATGTATGTGCAGGCATTCAATGGATTCAAGTTAATATTTATCATTATTGGCTAGGGTGGCAGGACTTGTAGCTGAAACAGTTTGAACCATACTTTTTACTCAACAATTTGGTACAAGATCATCTGTGTTGTAGAGTAGTGGTTCCCAACTACTGGGTGTGCCATGAGAAGCTTACAAGTGTGTCATTGGTGGAAGAGGCTCTGGTAAAGAGAAACTTTTTTGTGTGTGTGTGTTTGACTCTGAGTTGTGTTGCTTCCACACACTTTGATCAATCAGATTGACAATTTGGAAGTTGCAAGTGAATCTGGGTTAGTCTCTTGTTTTTATTCAATATATCTGCCACTTGGTCCCACACGATGTCCAAGGCTTGGCTCCCATACCAGGCCTAGTGGCTGCTTTCCTTGCTCGCCTTCCACTGCTGTTCAGTTTGTGCAGCTACTGACCGTAATCATAGTAAGTGTATGTAAATATGATGTTTACGGACAATCATTTCAGCTGAAAAAAGAGTAGGTGTGCCTGGACTTTTTATCTCATTCAAGTCTGTTGTGTTACTGAAAAGGTTGCAAGAGATCACTGTTGTAGAGGAAAGAAGGCAACATATGAAGAGATATCTCACTTGAAGTGATATGAAGAAGATGCAACAAGCTGGACATGTTATGCAGTCCATCTGTGCATATCCAAGTGGGCAAACCCAAGGCAGAATGGAGTTTAATGTGGGAAAGTGTAAGGTTTTAAACAGTTTTCCTGAGCATTGTTGCAAATCTGGTACTTAGAGAGTTAAAATGACCAGTCTAAATATAAGAATACAAGGAAAATATTGCACTTGTGTATTTAAGTGATTTCAATAATTGCAGTACTAATTTCAGTAATCTAGCGACACAAGTGTAAAACCTCCTTCAGCATTTCTCAGTGATGGAGCAGATAGTTGCTTAAAATATTTTTTTCAGTGATGTCATGTCTAGACAATGATGAATTACAGCTATTAATGTGTCATTTTCTCAAATGTTAGTTTTGATCAAACAAACTTAGTCTGGAATTATTTGTAGTTGCCTGTTTAGTTACCATAGTATAAATTCTAGAAATGTTTGTATTTTAATTTTATCATTGATTTTGGTTTTATTTTGGGTTAACTAAAATTAGTGATTAATTGCAGAAGTCATGGATAAGGTCTTTAAGCTAATATAGTGATGTTAACTTATTGTTCAAACATTTTCAATAGGGTATTGCAATTTATAGAAAAATTCTGTCTGGGAAGCTTCCCTGGCAGGCTCCAAGATTCATCCCTGTTCTGTGTTGCATTAGCTGATCACAGCCAAAAGGAATAGAAAGGAGTTACAATAGTGATAGTATACCTATGATAGGTAGGGAAAACATTGGCCAGGGGGCCTTCGGAATTATTGATCATCGACTCACTCATATTTGTAGCATGCTTAGAAAGCCTTGACTGTGATACCATCAGTCACCAAATAGGATGCTGATCTTCATATCATATAACCATTTTGGTGAAATAGCAAATATTAGCAAAGTTTTATAGAATCCATACCCTAGCAATGAGTCAATACCTTCAAAGGAGGAGGAGAGGAGGACAGGTTGAAATTAGGACAAAAATCTGTAATGCGATAAATATACAATTTTTATTAAACTAAGTTGTTTGAATGGGAGAAGGAATTTACAAAAGGAAGTGATAGAATAAATGGTTGTGATAAACAGGAATAAATATGAGAAAGCAAAGCCATTGGTTAGGATTTTTCGGCCCTGTCTGGCGGGCCTGCTATGGGAGATTGTGCAGTTCAGCCAAAGGTCCATTGACTTCCAACAGGATTAGGTTATCTATTGTCTTTGATCTGCACCAAAAACTACAATCCCTCTCCTTGAATAATTGCCTGGTGCTGAGCGAGATCATTCAATACATTGGTACTAAATTTGTTCATGAGATGAGACTTGATAAGGTAACCATTCCATCAGCAAAATTGCCTACTTCCATCTCTGTAACATTGCCCAGTTCTATCTTTGCCATTGCTCTTCTGCTGCTGAAACCCTTACCCACAATTTTCTTAACCCTGTATTTAATCATTCTAATGCTCTCCTATCCCCTTTCATCATTCACCCTCTATAAATGTTTGAGTTCATCCAAAACTCTGCTGTACACATCCTATTTTCCATAATGTCTCATTCATCCATCACTATGTGCTTATTGGCATCAGGGCTGTCAGTACTTCTATTTTAAAATTCTCATTGACTTCATATCCCATCCATTGGCCTTGGCCTTCCCAATCTCTGCAACCTTTGACAGTCTTACAAGCCTTTGCCATCTTTGTAGTCCTCAAATCTCATTCCTTGCATATCCCCAATTGTAATGCCTTTATCTACCAAAGCCCAAGCTCCGGCATTTCCTCCCTAGACCTTCCTACTTTCTTGAAGGCACTTAAAACATACTTTTTAATCAAGTTCTTGGTCATCTGTCCTTATATGGTTAAATGCCATTTTCCTGTGAAACACCTTGAGAAATTGTGCCTTTAGCAAAACATGAATACAAGTTGTTGTAAAAATAAAGGCCAGAATTCTCCGGTCTCATATGAGCTGCCAGCGAGAACAAAGAATTTGGCACTCAACTAAAACTCCATTCATTGCTGTGGAATTGGAGGATCCTAGACACAAGTGAGGTTGGAGAATACCAGCCAAAATGCTAGAAATACAGAGGTTAGATAGCATCTCTGGAGTGAGAAACAGAGTGAATGGGCCTGATTTTACAATTTTGATTCGAAGTGCTGAATTTGGCGCAATTCAGATCAGACTTGGAAATCTGTTCTCAGGCACCCCAGTACGCACTCAGCCTGGGGAAAAAAAATCGCCAGTTTGATTTGCGCTGTGGGCAAGGCTTAATGAGCCTGAAACACTACTGCAAGGATTGGAGACTTGAACTGAGCACGTGCAGTGAGAAAAAAATTTGAAAAATGTGCCCTGTCACACCATTCCCCAGCCGCAAAAAGCAGATAAAGCGGCCCAGGAGTGAAAAGCGGGAACAATAGCCCCCACAGACATCACCCCAATCTCACAACATAACTGTACCCCTTACCCACCTTCCCCGCTACCCAGACAGATTGTGACCACCTCTCCCCATCCCCTTTCCCCTCAGCTGACAGCCCCTCCGCCATCCCGACCAGAGATACACCCCCCTCACTCCCCCTCCCCCCCGCTACCAGAGTGCAATCTGGCCTCCTCCCACCTCCCCCAGTCCACCACCACAAGTGAACGATCTGGCCTCCCTCAACTCCCCTATCTCAACCCCCACAAGAGAACAATCTGGCCTCCCTCCTCCCTTTCCCCTCCCCCACTACTTCCCCACCAGAGAACAATGTGGCCACCCTCCTTCCTCCCAACCCCCTCCACACCTACCAACCAGACAGCAATCTGGCCTCGTTCCTCCTCCACCCCCCCGTTCCCTCCAACAACCAGAGAATGATCTGGCCTCCCTCTGTCCCCTCACTCAAGAGAACGCTCTGGCCTCCACCCACTCCTTGCCCACGACAACGATCTGGCCTCCCTCCTTCCCCATCCCCTCCCCCCAAGAGAATGAACTAGCTCCCTCCTCCCCCCACCCCCAACAGAAAATGATCAGGCCTCCCTCCTCCCTCCCCTCTGCCCCACCAACCAGAGAGCTTTCTGTCCTTCCTCCTGCACCGCCCCCCCATCCCCCACATCAGAGATATATCTGACCCGTCTCCTCCTTCCTCCCCCTCCTCACCAGAGAATGATCAGGCTTTCCTACTCCCCCCAACCTCCATCAGAGATCATCTGACCCACCTCCTCCCTCCTCACCAGAGAATGATCAGGCTTCCCTATTCCTCTCAACCCCCACTAGAGATACATCTGATCCAAATCCTCCTCCCTCTACCCCCCTCCTCACCAGAGAATGATCAGGCTTTCCTTCCCCCCCACCTCCAACCTTCATCAGAAATACATCTGACTTGTCTCCTCCTCCCTCCTCCCCCTTCTCTTCACCAGAGAATGATTGGGCCTTCCCCTCTCTCTCCCCAACCTCATCAGAGATATATCTGACCCACCTCCCTCCTCTCCTCCCTCCCCTCCCCATTACCGATCTGAGTCAAAGCTCTGAACTTAACTCTGCAGAAGTGGAGCACCCAAAACAGACCTTTGCCGAGCATGTCTGTTTCATGCCGAATCTGGACACACAAATACAATGGTAAAGAGGGAAGTGCCGGTGAAGTTGGGCAGGCAGCCTATTAATTCAATTTTAATGCATGTAAATGCATTTAAATCACCATTGTGCTCGTTTCAGGCATGCAGACGCAGGCATGGATTGCGTTAATGGCCTCATGCCCGAATTTACCAAGTTTTTGCACCTGAAAATGGGCACACCGCAATGATAAATTAGGCCCAATATTTCAGGTTGATGACTTTTAGTCAGAACTCGAAAAAGGTGGAGATTCACAAGCAAGTACAGAGGTAGGGAATACGGAGAGGGAGGAAAGAACAAATGGAAAACTTTTGATGGTGGAAGGAGGTGGGAATAAATGACTAAAGGGAAGATATTGCAAGTGGAAAGAAATTGTTGTGGGACAAATAAAGAGCTAAAATATGGGACTATGGGCCCCATCTACATATTTGGACAAGCTTCCAATAGTAGTCATGTCTAATAAGTGGCTCATTTCATGTGAAAATTCAATTTTAGGCCAATGGCCTTGCCAGGGACAACACTGTCATAGATGTTTACAGAATGAAACAGGAAAATGGTTGGAAGTACATCACATGAGCTACCAGGCAGAACCTATGCAACGGTATCTGTACATACCACATAACTGAACTCCCAATTTCTGACAATGACAACTGCCTTTACAAGGACCAAGCGCCAGACCTTCATGCTTTCCAATGAAATCAAACACATCATAACAGCATACTATCACCTATCATCGAATGGGTTGACTAATTGGGCAGTGCAGACTTCTAAGCTCAGCATGAAGAAGCAACCTGCAGCATCCACAGAGACCAAACTGGCACTTTTTTATTTGACTATAGGACCACTCCTCACACAATGAAAGGAATTGCCTCTGTGGAATTGATAATGAGGTGATGCCTTTGGACAAGATGTTCTGAAACTGTTCTGAAACCTTGCAGGGAAAATGGAGTCCCAACAAGAGAAACAGAAGAACTCTGATTCTGCAAGGACAGAAAGAAGATTCAAAACTGTAACTCCTGCAGGTTATTTTTCACAGGATTTTCAGAGTGAATTGCCAACACTGAGCACTGCAGAGTGCCCAAGCGAGATTTCTTCTGAACATCAAAGGTGGTGCCTATTCCTTCTGGAGAGGCTGACAGCATAGCGCTGAGCCGGCCACTGTATATGGCTCTGTCAGAGTGGAGATCGGCCTGCACTACTGGCCTCCTGAATGCTGGCCAGCCCAATCGCTAGCCTGCTGACCACTGCCCACCCCCTTACATTGCTGGCCTCCCAGATTTCCCTGGGCAAGCCCAAGGTCTGTCTCTCTGCCCCCTCTCTCTCTCCCTCCCTTACTCCAGCAGCCCCAGTTCGCCTGACAGAACCAACTGTCCCCCATCCCGGATATAGTGGCACCTGGAACCTCCACCCCGAATTGACTCTGCCCCTTTTGGCCCCAGCCCTTTTGCATTGATTGATACTCAGTGGGCAGTGCCAGGTGCACCTTGGGACGAGCCAGTTTGCTCTTTGGGCAGTACCAAGGGGCCCGGCTGCCACATTCAGGGGACGGGGAGTGGGAGAGGTGGGGGAGGGGGCCTTTACCATTGATCTCCTAGGGGACCCTTCACGGCCTCTGTTCCCTCCAGCAGAGTCAGCCGCCCATTGCACATGAGTGGGGAGCTGTTGCAAACCCCACTGGAGGGAAGCACTCTTGGCCAGGGATGTGCTAACAGGCCTAGAGAATATAGTTCTGGGTCTGCTAATCCAATGCTAATCCTCATTTAAATATTGTAATCAGCTCTGCACTGATTTCCGGCATCAGGCAGTGCCAAAGAGTAGAGCCAAAAGGGTTGGGTCCTATTAGGGGGGAAGTTGGTAGGAGTGGAGGGGTCCAGCTGCCATTCTGCCAGAAGAACATTGGGAGAGAGAGAGAAGAGAGGGGGTGATCAGGGCTGGCCATCCAGGTCCAGGAGGTCAGCCGTTGACAGATGTGAGGGGGGGTGGGGTCATTAGGCCAGCGATGATTTCAAATATCTTGGTCCCAGAGATGCACAGAGAGCATAGTGCTCTGCGGCATCCCACAAAATGGCCTCCATTGATACCTTCTGGCCTGTTGTACTGTTACAGCCAGGAAAAATATGTTTCGTAGATGAATAATGAATAAAATGTAATTATACTTTATTCATTATCTGGAAGTGAAGATGCACTAACTGGAACTAGTGGAATCAATGTCTTAGCAGTGACAATAGAATAAGCAGTAAATTCCACATTTGCTGCTCTGAATCACCACAAAGTGGTGTGTATCTGCTTCACTCACATGTCTGAGCAGTAGCTCGGTTGCAAAGGTTCTGACTGAGCTGTATATAATGTGTTGTATAAATGGTATAGTGCCAACCAAGATACAGGAATAGCGCAGTTTGGAGTTAATTGTTGAATGCATGAGATTTAATCAATTTGAGTTTGCATTCCTTTCCTTTAATAGAATAGAATTCTGAATGTTTATTTCATTATTTTCATGTTTTGTTATGTAACTAATAGGTTTCTTCCTCTGGAGAGGACCACACAGGATAAGTAAAAACTCTCAATGGCATAATGGTGTGTAAGTAATCGTGCCTAAGCTGTCTCATAGTTCAGGCAACCCACATTTTAATCTCTCCTATGAAGATCTAGCTGGAAGCATATATATCTACTTTCCCAATTACTGTATGAATGGAGCAATATTCTATAGCACTCTATTTAGCTTTACACAAAATAAAACTCAAACTTTAAGATGTTTGCATTTTAAACTCAAATTATTATTTAAACTGCGTAGTATGTTGATGTCCACTTATTTTTGCTTGGTGGTATCGAGGTAATAGAATTCAGCTTCCATTTTACAATAGATGCAAAGTTGCATTACATTTTAAAATACAGTTAGTATCTCAAATTCAGTTATCTAAAATCTATGACACTTGAACACAGGATTTTTTTTTTAATCTGCCATTTCAACTATTAGAGGAGTGAAATAACTTACCAGTTTGTTTGCCTAGGTGCTCATGCATCAGTCTTTTCCTGTGACTCCCACCCAGCCCAGCTCTACCCAATTCACTCATCCAGTAGGGTCTCTATCCTGAGATTGCTAGCTTTCAGACAAAGTATTTGTCTGTATTTTTGTCTAATAATTTTTGATTTTTATTTTATTTTTAGCAAGTCCAGATATTGCAGGTTTAATGCATGGCCTTGGCATCTGTAAAGAGAGATAGTGTATAAAGTGAAATTTAAGGTGTTAACATAAATTTACTTGATTGTTTTCCATTAACTGTCAAGTTTCTTTCTTGTGGTAAACCAGATCTGTATTTTTACCATGTGTTTGACACTATGATGTGCTTACATCTATTGACAAGATTAAAGATATAAAGATCTTTGAAAAGTGTAGGTAAACAGAAAAACAAGAAACCATTTTTAACTCTGTCTACCATGTGGGGAGGTTTTGAATGAGGTTAAATTCAGGTTTACAGTTATAGGAAGAAGACAATTATTTTTACTTTTGTGAGCAGCATCACAAAAGATCAACTCATAGTTAATGACTGAGACTTTGTGGAGTGCTTTGAAATCTTTCTGTCTAAATATGGTGTTCCGTTAGCTCAGTTGGAGAAGCTGCATTACTTGCGACCTGTCAACTGAGGTGTTCACTGTGGCTGTTTTGAGTGAGGGATTATTACAGAATGCAAAGTAAAACTACTACCGTGTTGTACACAAAGTAGTCCCTTTGTGTACACAAACTGGGACAACAGTTCAGCAGCCTAGTCCCAGACCTGCCTTATAAAAGACTCAAGCAATGAGTTCCAGGAGAATTCATACTAAACAAGCCCCTTCAGAGAGATCAATCTGTGATTCCCTACGGACCTCATGGGGTAGCACACTCTCCAGCCTCAGCCCACGTGAGGAAAAATTGCTCTGTTCTCAGAAGTAAAATCGCAGACTATAATCCTATGAAATAGCTTTACAATGTCAATGCACACCGACTTGTTCTCCTCCATCGTTTACTTGAAAAATAATCTATTTTTAAGCTATGCAGTACTTTGAACAATTACGTGAAGCAAACTTCCTCCAGAAACTAAGCAACACTTTGAACAGTTGCTCTTGCAAATTTCAGTATTGTGATCATGTGCAATACTTGGTTAAGCTCACTCAATAACTCTCTGTACATAGTAGCATTGCTGTGCAAGAGTCACAACACTACCACACCTCTCCCCTTCAAAACCCATTGAAATAGTCTCCTTGACATAAAAAAATACAAAGTTGATAATACATCACCTCCATATGATAACTTGTATTGGGACAGACCCCATGTTGGATATGCATTCATTTGTGTGTTGTGTGTATGCGCGCGCTTACACAGAATAAATACCATCAAAATTGTACAGGTGAAACATTCCTCTCAACAAAGTACTTGTAAAATGGCCAACTCAGTGTCTGTGGGATTGTAACCGTGTTCAATATCATTGGTTCTGTAGTCTACAGAAAACCCAAAAGACCGAGCAGTACAAAAATGCTCCTTTTTAAATAATCAAAAAAAAATGTTTGCAATAATACCCCCATCTTTAGGCTTTATAAAATAGTCCAAATTTGTCCCTGCAGATTATGTCACATAAATGCTGTTGATGTTGCCATAGTAATAGTGCAAACTATTCTAATCCACACCCATACTGCTCTCTTCATTGTATCCTCCTTGTTTATTTTAATCCTCTTAATATTTACAGAACAACTGGAGTACAAGCTGCTTTTCGTTTAAAAAGAAAATTGATGATGCACATCCAGCGTGAATTTACCATCCAGATTTCTGTAAGTCCTTAAGGGAAAAAAAACTTGGCTTTGTGATGGAACACGGGGAGGCAGGCTTCTCAAAGTCAAATTTATTTTACCAGAAAGTATGTTTATTTTGAATGTCATGGAAAGTTGAAAATTAGCATGGAATTTCTTAATACTTAGAATTAACCTGACAATAAAGGAATACTAAAGCTGTTAATGTGTCGCCTCCAAGTGGTAACTAGTCTGGGACAGAGCTTCTATGGGGTAATAACGTAATGGGACTTGTAGTCCAGTGTGTTGAAGCTAACACAGCATAAATGAGATATCTGCTTCGATTCTTCAAACCTCAACGAACGTCTTATAAAAATTCATTGACCTGTGAAAATGGGGTATTTGAACAGATTAATGAAATCCCACAGTTGATATATGCAAACAAGGTCGGAAAAGAAGAGCAAACGTGGCTTTGACCATGCGCCATTCCCAGGGTCCAAGTCTGTGGGTTTTGCGCTTTTTTGTTAAAGCCAGAGAAAGCTAAACCACAGTCCTTTTTTCCTTGGCTCTAATCACTTTAATAAAAAGCCTGTATGCTCTTTTATCAGACTGATATCTTATGAATTCAATACTACGCAGCAGCTTTGTTTCGAACCTGTCTCATATGCACATTAAAACACAGCCTTTCTTTATCCTGCCCATCAATGTTGACATTTCTGCTACAGTTTCCATGGACAAGGTCAAAGTTCATAAAAACACTGAGGAAATGCCAAAAAGGAGACATAAAGACTCTTTTTTTTTGTCGATAAATCTGTGTAAAGGTTATTTATTGCAGAGTAAATGTTGTTTAGACTTTAGTTTCTGGCGTGGGGGGGATTAAAAATGAAAGAAGCTAGTTTAAGCTGATTTTTGAAAGTCTTTGCATGGGAACGCTATCCAGCCCATCTGCACATTAGTAATGCTGTTGTCTGTCATGTTTTTTTCTCACCATTACATGCTAATACATTGTCACACAATCTGTACTCAGTTACAGCTAGCATGACTGATTACTGGGGAATTTTATGGTTCATAATGTATGTTTATCACAGTAATGCTTGCTGCTTAATAAGGCTACATCTATTTTTATATCCTGTAACTAACTTTTTCAGCTTTTCAAAAGCGAGTTTGAAAACACACTCTTTGGTAGATTTTTATACCTAAGTGCTACTTGGTTAAATTGTCACAAAGAGACATCGATCTCCCCTCCCCCACCCAGATTTACCTTCATTCTTCTGAACAGCCTGACTCTTGCTGGGATATATTTCAACAGGTACCAGAATAACCATTCTTCATGAATATGACCCTAGGTTGTATATTGATAGGTTACCCCCACTATAGAGGGTACTTATTTCAATATGAAGCCCTATTCCAATCTCACCTGACATCCTCAATCATCAGCATGAGTCTTAAGAAAAAAATGTGCAGTTTAAAATTGCCTTATTTTATCCTTGGGAGGTCCCAAAGTACTTTGCAATCAATTAATTATTTTTTGAAATGCAATGACTATTATTAAGAAAATAAGAATTAGGAGCAGGGGGAGACAATTTAGCTCCCAGAGTCTGCTCCACCATTCAATATGATCATGGCTGATCTCATCTCAGTTTCCAATTTCCTACCCATTCTCCATAACACTTTAAAACATTACTAATTAAAAATCTCTCTCTCCTTAAATTTACTCAATGCCCCAACATCTACCACACTCTAGGGGAGTGAATTCCACAGACTCAACATGCTTTGAGAGAAGTAGTTTCTCCTTCTTTCTGTTTTAAATCTGCTACCACTTATCCTAAAAAAAATTACCTCTTGTTTGAGATTATCCCACACAAGGAAGCATCCACTCTATGTCTACTTGGTTAATAGCTTTTATCATTTTACCCATCTCGATCAAATCTTCTCTCATTCTTCTAAACTCTGGACAGTATCAGCCTGAACTGTTCAAACTCCCTTCAGAAGACAAACCCCTCATTTCTGGAATCAATCTAGTGAACCTCCTCTGAATTGCTCTTGTGCCACTACATCCTTCCTCAGATAAAGTTGACTAAAACTGTACACAGTACTCCAGATGCAGCCTCACCAATGCCTTGGATGGTTGAAGCACAGGAACAGGCCATTCAGCCCTTCAAATCTGTTCCACCATTCAATAAAATCATGGCCTAATCCCATGTATTGTCCCTAGGAACATATCCTTTATTAACCCTACTCAACAAAAAATTGTCTATCCCAGACTTAAACCTAACAATTGAACTAGCATCTATTGCCATTTAAGGAAGCGAATTCCAAACCACCACCACTTCACCACTTCCTACATGTAGAAATGTTTTCCAATATCTCTCCTAAATGGCTTGGCCCTCATTTTTAGATTATGACCCCCTAGTTCTAGAGCCTTCAGCTAGTGGAAACAATTTATCTTATCCACTCTGTCTTTCCCTGTAAATATTTTGTAGATTTTATCAGATCACCTCCCAACCTTCCTAATTCAAAAGAATAAAGGCCCAATTTGTCTAATTCCTCCTCATAATGTAACACCTGAAGTCCAGGTATCATTATTGTAACCCTGGTTGAACTCTTTCCAGGACCAAAACATCCTTCCTAATGTTCCATACCTGTTCACAATACACCAAGTGGAGTCTAACTAGGGTTTTGTACAACTGAGTATAGCATCTGCATCCCTATATTCCAATCCTTTAGATACAAAGGCCAACATTCTATTGGCCTTCTTGACTATTTTCTGCACCTGGTCATGGCATTTTAAAGAACTATGTACCTGAGCACCCAAATCTCGTTGGACATCCACTGAATTTAACTTGGTGCCTTCTAAAAAAAAACCCTGATCCAAAATGGATAACCTCACACTTGTTTATGCTAAAATCCATTTGTCACATCTTAGCTCATTCACGCAATCAATATCTTGTTTCAGTTTTATGCTGTCCTCAACACTATCTACAATGCTGTCCAATTTTGTGTCATCGCAAATTTGTACATTTGACTTTTTAAATTATTATCTAACACTCTGTACTCTATTCCTTTAGCTATAAATGCCACAATTCAATTTGCTTTCCTTATTGCCTGCTGTACTAGTTTTCCGCAGCTCAAGCATGAGGACACCCAGATCCCTCTGCACCAAAGCATCCCGAATTCTCTCTCCATTTAGATAACAAGTTGCCTTTCCATTTTTTTGACCAAAATGGATAACCTCACACTTATCCACATTAAGTTCCACATTTTGAATGGACATGGATAATTAAATGGATAGAATGCATTCAAAGTTATGGAGGGAAATGAGAATGAAAATTGTAGAGGCACTGACTATAATGTTCTACACTTCCTTAGACTCCTGTATGATGTCAGAGTACTGGAGAATTGCAGATGTTATATCCTTATTCAAAAAAAAGGTATAAAAATAAACGTCAGTCAGTTTAACCTCAGTCTGGAGAAGCTTATAAGAATGATAATTTGGGACAAAATTAGTCGTCACTTTACTAATTGCAGATTAAGGGAAAATCTTATTTAACTTGAAGTTTTTTGGTGAGGTCACAGAGAAGGTTGATGATGGTAATGCTGTGATGTGATATGTATGAACTTCCATAAGGAATTTGATAAAATATCATACAACTGACTTATGAGCAAAATTATAGCTCATGGAATAGCAACATGGATATAAAATTGGCTGAGTGACAGGAAACAGAGAATCGTGATTAATAAATATCATCCTGGTCGAGTTAAGTTGCACAAGGTTTTTGTTATGGTACAGATAGTGCATATCTATCATTGGGACATCCCATTACAGGAAGGATATCAAAATGAATGAAAAACACAGTCTAGATTCATTAAGATGTTAAATGAGGTTACTGTTAAGAAGATAACTTTGATAAGGGTGCATGAAAAGATTTTCAGGATGATAAAAGGTTATGATCAAATGAAAGCAATAGATTTTTTGTCCACTAATTGGTCAAATTGTAAGGAGAGACCATAAGAAAATTGAACAGAAAATCAGAAAAATGTTTCACCAAGAGTAATTAAGAATATGGAATTCTTTGGCACAAGTGTTACTTGTACTGAAGGGGTGGCTGTGATAACCCCCACTTGGTCCATGTGAATCACTGATTGATCTTGTGGGGCTCGTTGAGTATGAACTTCCCCAGTAACTGGCAGTAACCCACTAAAACCAGGATTGGGCCTGCTAAACGGTTTAGTCTCAGGTGGGAGCTAGTGTGTATATACTATGTTACTTACATTCTACAATAAACTATGTTTCTTTCCAGTTAAGTTTCCTGAGTCATTACAGTGGCGATGAGGAATAAGAGAAGTTTCAGACCGCCCTGTCTTTCATTGAACCCAGTAAGACAATGATGGGGAGATATTGAAAATGCTGCTGTTTAGGAAACATATGATGAGGGTGTGGAGGATTGGTACAGTAGACCAAAAGAGTGAGACATTTCTTCAGACAAATGGAATAGAAGGGGGGGTGACCTGACCACTTGTGGAGCCCTGACTTCCAGCATCATAAAAATGCTTAACCTACCTGGCAGCCCTGCATTCAAAATCTTTCGGTGAATTGATAGATATGATATCGGACCACCGCTCTAAACTGTCTATTGCAACACTATAACATGGTAACTAGACTCCGAGGGAACAAGTTACTGAATTCTTTGTGAGGTTGTGGAAATTGGAAGAATACTGAGTATGGGTCGACACTTCCAGAAATGTTAAAGGACTGTTTAATATGTGGACTTGATAATATTGCAATTTAAAGGAAGCTACTGACTGAACCAACTCTGCACCTCAAGAAAGCCATAGAACTAGCCTTTTCCTGGGAAAATGCAGAGAAGGAGGCGCAGGAGCTTCAGGAGTCCACAGACGAGATGCTCCATAGCCCTGGGTGCCATACCAGAACCAAGTTCACAAAGGATAATGCTCACATTTCCCATTTGCTGCCGAGGAAGGGCATTTGGATTTGAAGGCTGTGAGATTGTAGAACTAGACAGGAAGCCTCTCCAATACAGTGAGGAGTGAGCACATTCATACTGCATTTGTAGTCATAGGGTCCACCCCCGACAAGTCTACCAAAACATATACTGCTTAGGCCAAAGGTGAAGCCACCGCAGAACAGGGTTTTACAAATAAACCAACCCAAGAATGATGAATTGATGTGGCTAAATTGCATCAACGCCTCCAAAGTGACTCCAATCCAGGTAAATGGCCATCCCCTTGAGATGGAGGTAGACACAGGAGCCACTGTTTCTATTACTGGGAAGCAAACCTTTGGGTGACTTCGAATGGACATCTTGCCTTTAAGCATAATGCCTTTAAGCCTGCAGGACACCAAGGCTAGATTGGCCACATAACTGCAGAACACTTGCGTATCATTGGGACCATTTGAACGCATGAGCAATAGAACCCAACTCCCCTAATGGGCAAGGATCACGGTCCAGCCTTTTGAGAAGGAACTGGCTACATAAAATCCACTTGGATTGACAACAGATCTCTAAAATGGGTACTAGCAATTTATACAAAGTCATCAGGCAGTATCACAAAGCATCGTAAAAAGGCTTTGAAAGATTAGAGACATTAGGGCCAATGTCTGTGGACCCAGAGACCCAACCTAAATATTTCAAGGCATGATCAATCCCCGGTGCTCATGAGTGAAAGTAGAGGATAAATTAGAACACCGAGAGGAACTTGACATTATATATCCAGTGCAATTTGTTGAATGGGCCATGGCAGTACTCAGTTTTAAAACCTGATGATTCAATCGATATCTGTGGGGATTATACATTAGCGGTCAACTGACCCTCCCAATAAGACATACTCTCTGCCATGCGTAGAAGACTTGTATGCAAAGCTGGCTGGAGCTCACATATTTTCCAAATTAGACATGAGCCAAGCCTACCTCCAAATGGAGGCGTGAGGTGTCATCCAGGAAATATGTCAAAATAAATACTCACCAAAGGACTGTATGAGTACAGCTGTTTGCTCTTTCAGGTAACTTGGCTTGTGCCATTTTTCAAAGATCGATGGAGAACATGCTTCAAGGGGCACCCAGAGTGGCAGTCTATCCCAATGGCATTTTAATCTCAGGAAGGGAACATTTGGAGTTTGGAGGAGGTCTTGCAGCTTTTTTTCTGGTGCTGGTGTCTGACTAAAAAGGAAAATGTGTGTTCCAGGTCAATAAGATAACATACTTCGGGTACAGAATTGACAAGGATTGATCACATCCTGTCAAAGAGAAGGTGAAGGTAATAAAGAGGCTCTGACTCCGAGGAATTGAAGTCTTTTTTGGGTCTCATTAATTAGTACGGAAAATTCATACTGAACTTGGAGATCCTGCTGGCATCCCTCCACGTAGTGTTAAAAAAATCAGAAATGATCATGGCAAATGCCACAAGAGAGCCTTTGCAAACATCAAACAACAATTGCTGTTAATGAATATACTAAGCGCATTATGACTTTTTGAGACCACTCATTGTAACCTGCAAATGCCCAGATTGAAAAAGGTTTGGCCATGCTGTATGAGTGAAAAGGTTGCCCAAATATATCTATAGTTGGCATTTCACCACAGTAACCAATCACAAATCTCTGTTGGCCTCTTCAAAGAAGACAAGGTGATTCCTCTCATTGTGTCAGCCTGTGTTTAGTATTGGACACTGCTATCAGGTGCCTATGAATATACCTTAGGACATTGTACAGGGAGGCGTGTAGCCAATAAGGATGCCTTGAGCCGACTGCCACTACCCACTAACCTACCTTCTCTTTTGAAATGGATGAAGTTGCCATGAGTCTGAACTTCATAACACTCTGCCAGCATCTGCCAAACAAATCCAGACATGGATCCAAAAGGAAGCTATGTTAGTAAAAATATGTCTTGTCGTTCTAAGTGGTGGACACATGGGTATCCTCTGGAGGATTTTAAATCTTATCTCTCTCAATATCAGGAGTTGAGTCTAGTAGATGGCATCATCTTGTGAGGAGCTCAGATGATGGTCCAAGTCCTGTGACCAATACTTAAGGAATTGCACAATGGCCATGCAGAGATTTCTAGGATGAAAACATTCACAAGCAGCTATGTCTGGTGGCCTGCCATAGAGAGTGTTATCAAACCCCTGCTGAACTAGTGCAAAACTTGCCAGGAAAACCAGGAGACCCCATCAGCAGTCTTATACCATTTGGTTTGGCCGGGGAAACCCTGGTGTGAATACATGCAGACTTCACACAGCCATTTATGGGCTCATGTTTTAATTCTCATTGGCATTCATCCAAAATTGATCAATGGCCTCTACCATCTCTTAAAATGCCATAAAGAAACTCAATCTTTTAGAATGCATGGTATACCCAAGGTTCTCGTAACAGACATGGGACCCCACTTACCAGTGGGGAATTTAATGAGTATGAATGGGGTAAAGTAGCATGGCACCTCACCATCCTGGCTGAGTGGATGGTCACGAAGAAACAAACCACAGATTCTTTAGAAATAAAGTTTGCACGCTTCTTTTTCAACCATAAGACTATGCTGCATATAATGATGAAGTTGGTGATGGGCCAATGCCTTTGGACTAGACTTAGCCTGACATTTCCAAATTTGACCAGCAATTTTGAGTTAAAACAAGAAGCCTAGAAAAGAGACTGGATCGAGACTTCAAATTGAAAGATATGGCCCAGGTGAGGAATTTGACGATTGTTCTCTTTGGATTCCAGGAGTTAGTCTCAAGAAAACAGGACTAGTGTCTTACAAAATAAAAACCAGGAAGAAGACCTTAAAGAAGCATGTGGATCACCTCCGTCACAGCAAACCCTCCAAAGATGCAGCCGTTTCTATGGACACTGTCAGCATCTTTCACAGTAGCTGTGGACGGCAACCTCCGCCCTCTAAAAACTCAAGACAACCCCTATGAGGTCAATGGGGAATCCCATTAATTGATCTTCCCATGGGGCTTGTTGAGTATGATTTCCCTTAGTAACAGTCAGTAGCCTGCCCTGCTGAAACTTATTAACTGAGCCTTTTATAAGGCTGGCCCAGGACTGGTTTTACTTTGCAAGTTGTAATAAACTATGTTCCTTTCCAGTCAAGCTTCCTGAGTCATTACAGAGGCCATAAATTATTACATTTTGAAAAAGTGCAAGGTTAAAGAAAATGAACAAGCAGGTTGGGGATTAATTCAATGCTTGATGTGGAGGAAAAACACCAGCAAACACATAACCAAGATAGCCTCAGATTCAGTAGCCTTACCTGAACACACTGCAGGATATGATTTAGAAGTCTTTACATAATCGGTATTTAATATACCCAACTACTGATGCCAATAATCAAAATAATTTGAATACCAGACTATATAGGCAAATAGTTAAAGGCCAAGTTATATTGTAACTGCAAAGCACATTATTCACATTGCACTTTGAATACTCTGTTTAGTTCTAATCAACAAAATGCAATGGAGACAAATTTACGTACATAATGATAGGCTCTAAACTTCAAGGTAATTATTATTGTTTGCAAATCACTTTGAAAGATGATAAACCAAATTCCATTTGCCTTTTCTGGGAAAAGAATGACTGATGTACTGATTAATAAAGCAATAATTATATAAATCAAGACTGATAGGGCAACAGCCCCTCAAAGGGCATTATAACAAAAAGATATCAATGCTTCAAAGGGAATTTAGAAAATCAAACCAAAGTGTCATCAACGGGACAATGATGCACCCCAGACCCCACAGAGCGCACCCAATGGTAAAGGAAAGCCTGAAGCACGATGATAGACACCTCATGCTTCCTCTAACAGGCCACCCAGCCATGAGAGGGGTAAACAGGTTGGATGACCTCTGTGACTGCTTGCTAACCAGGCTTGTTAATGGTCAACCTCTGAAGAAGTGATGTAGAAACCATAGCTGCCATTTTGCACACAGCAATCTCCAACAAACAGCAGTTGGTAATGACTAGATTGTCTGTTTTATTATGACAATTCTTGATGTTCGGGTGAACTTTCCTGTACTTCTTTGAAATAGTACTAGGGGGATGTTTTGTAGTCTTCTCATAGGGCACACATGATCTTTCTAAGATCGCAATCTGACAGATTCTCAGTACTATACCAGATTGTCAGCGTTGGCTTTTGTGTTCAAGATTTGCATCCCAGTCATCCCAGGACTACCTGACTTCAGGTGAGGGTGCTCCCAACTGAGCCACAACTAACATTAATCATTGCAAAGAGCAAAATGAAACCCTGGAAAAAGTCTGATCTATTTCCCTTCTGAAGCTATTTCCTTGTGATCAAAATTTGAAGGAAAGAGTTAAAAAAAAACTAATAGCATGGAAGTACAGGCAACTATATCTGAATATGTAGAAGATAATCAGTGAATTGTAAATTCCAGTCAGATTACAATGTTAAAACTGATTAAAAGCTCTTTTGTGCAGATGTGCTGATTGGATGGGTTTCCTAAACATGGATTTTCTCAGAATCAGTAAAGCTCCCTTTCACCATTTACACAATATGAATGTGCTGTAATAGTGATTATCTGTTACAATTATACATAAACACAACATCTAAGCTCGCCAATGAAAGTTGATTTAATTTTTAGTTGAGCACTAAGAGCAGAAGCTTACATCAGTGTTTATGACTGAGAGACACATTATTAAACTGTTTCACATTTCCAAAGACTAAGTGCTGGTATAAACAAAACCAGGTTTGTGGTGATGATGAAAATAATTTCCTAATGATAGAAATGGTCAGTGATATGAGATTGCAATCTCTTTCCTCAAATCATAAGTTACAGTGTAATTAAATTGTATTCCTAAAAAAAAAGGGCATTTTTTTTAAAACATGCTCTTGTGCAATGGCTGGTGTTAAACACATGGAACTTAATACTCGACAGGAGTCTGTGATATCCACCCGCAGCTTCCCTCCACTTAGTACCATGCTCTTCTGGTAAACGCTGAATCAAGAGGCACAAGAGTTGGTTTTGGAAGCCTTTGCCGATATGGCCATTACGAGTTTAAATAAACTGTTGAAGGTACCACAGCCAACGCAATCCTTTCCTCGAGACAGACAATTGTGTTACATTTAAAGGTCATTTTATGAGACTACTGGCATATTGCCAACGGCAGGAAGGCCCACTGTTGCACGGGAACATTGGCAGCATCACGGAGGTAACTCCCTGCAGCATTTGCGGGGAGAATCATCAGAGCCTGAGGCTCCACAACTTGAAGGATCAAAGGTGCCGAGTAGGAAATACAGCCTCATGGCCCCAACACTCTGGCCAGAAGTTTCCCCTCTAACTCTGGAGCCACTGAATTTTTAAAACCTACCTACCTGGAGCCACATTAACTCTCCTGCCTGCCTCATCAGCATTCACCTCTCCCCCGATATTGCAGAGGCTTCGGAGTTACTGGTCGTCTGATTGGGCTGGCAGCTGCAGGAACCCACATGGCTAAGTTTACCTCGACACCAAACACACTGGCAGCCATTTAGGGGGCAACCTGTGGTAAAATTATCAAACCAGCCTGCTTCCAACAAGTGCAGCTTGGAGCTCTTTTCTTGGGTCCCGAAACCCTTGCTAAATTTTTTTTGGATTGGAATAGAGGACAATGTGCTAATCTATTGCGCCATCCAGTGGTTCTAAGAACAGTATAATACCAGCATGATAACATCATAATCAAATACTTCTCAATAGTTGACAGCAAACAATTTTCTACTTCCATAATACTACATAACTAATGAAACACTTTTAAATGCTTTTTATTATTCATTATACAAGAAATAGGCATCGCTGGCTAGGCGAGCATTTTATTACTCATCCCTAGTTGCCTTCTTGAATCTGTGCAGTCCCCCAAGGTATAGATACGCCTACAGTGATTTTAGGGAGTGAGTTTCAGGGATAAAGGCAGCGAAGGAATGGCAATATATTTCCAAGTAACAGTAAAAAGTGCATTTGAGTTTAATGTTATCCAGGTGGGGATAGGGGGAATGATCTAGAATACCAGTGACCTATATTAAAAATATATACACATGAACTCAGAGTAAGGAATCATTCCTCAAAGTAAAAGTACATGCCAGTATTCACTGGACTCTTATTTGAAGAGTGTTTTCTTGTTACCAGAGAAATTGTTTTAATCATTTATTGTTGGGGAAGAGAGGTAGGGAAGATTCTTGTTTTAATGTCACAGGTACATTATAAAGCTTTGAAAGCTTATTCATTTGAGGTTGTCTTGTGGCCAGTGAAATACAGCTAATTGAATATGCATACAATAAAACTATAAAAGTAATTCTTTAACATGACATTGTCTAAGACATGATCTGCAAGCTTCATGAATTGAGCCTACAGTCCATTTCTTCTGTTTTCATATATTAACCTCAACTTTTAGGATCTTGAAGATCAAAAGACAAGATACCTTTAGAGTTTTTGTATTATTTTCTGGGACCTGGGATTTTTAAACACGTACAGAACTCAATGTCAGGGCCATATGTAATTCTTTGAAGGCCTAGCAACCGAGTTTAAAACATGATAAATTGATTCACAAAAAAATAGGCGAAGTCCAATTTTCCCATGACTGGATATAAATGCCAAAGTGACAACTGAACTGTAACCTATCACTAACATTGCTGTCTGCATGGTCAAAACAGCATTCCTACTTGCATGACAGCAGATAAAACAGTGAGACAACAATCACACATCTTAAAAGCAACAAGTTTAGTTGGTATTCTTTGTGCAAAATTCAAATATGAATCTGTCAAAATGACAAAATTAAAGTTTCAAGTCACAGTCAAAACTATTGCTTGCATAAGAGGCATTTATGTGCTCAGAGGTTTAAATGGTAGGTACAAGTTATAATGAATATAGTTACAGTCCCAACTGAAGGTCTTTAAAATGTTAATTTTTTCCAATAAAACAGGCCACAACCAAATCACATCCTAACAAATAAAATTCTGATACATCACAAAACAAAACAGACCCCCAATTGAACAAGCTGATAAATCAATGCCAGATATTGGAGATGCTGAAGAGCGTATTACAAGAGTACCATTAGTAGATGTTGTGCAAGATCTAATCAAGGCTTCCTACTTGAAACAAAGTCCTTAATGGTGATGGACATTGTTCTTTAGTAACCAGGCCACTAAATGGGATACTTCTGAGCTCATACCCAATGCTTTCAGAAAGGGAGTACGATTCTGGTGCAACCAGGAGTGCACACCTACTGACTCTAGTTCTAAACAAGCCCTCAGATGTTCCCCCTACTTTATAGTCGCCCCTCCAGTGATTTCCTTCATGTGAACATTCTTCATGGATGCATGCAGATAGAAAAAGACTTATTGTTTCACTATTGATCTGTGCTATAATTATTTTCTCTATTCCTCTTTTTACTATCTGAAGGTAATGGGGGCATTTCAAATTCTTTAGTGTTTTATGTCTGTGCAAATAAACTAACCAATTGAGTTCATCCTGTCTCTGGTTTGCTCTGAGGTTATTAAGAGAATTAGATTGCACCAAAATAAAGTGGGAAATGTGCCATCATTTAAAGAGGAAGAAATTAAAACAGCTTTTTGTTTATTGATGGGTTGAGAGACAAGAAATTAATGCTGTTTATATTAGCCCTATTCTCATGATTAACTCTTGAAAGGAAGGATGAAAGGAGGCAGGGAGGAGTTTAAAACAATAGGCACATTTAACCTCTCCCCTTTATTTCAAATAAGGAGTGATGGAATCGCCCTCAATTTTAAAATTTAGGTGACTAATTCAAATCAAAATCAAAACAGCACTAATTTCCTTCTAACACAAAAAATTATTTCTGTGATCGTTAGCAATGCAAGGGACTATGAAAACTGAAAAGTCCTCGAGCTTTTCAGTCCTAAATGTTGGCAACTGAAAGAATACTTACATTTAGAAGATAGTAGAGAAAAGATAGAGCTGAAACAATTACCAAAAATCTCCATCCTCGTTTGCAGCTGGGATTCTCTAGTGCCGCGGATAGTGGATAAATTTTTGCTTAACCACCATTCTCACTCGCAGCAGGATAGGCACAGATTTAAAAAAAAGTCTTTTTTTTTCTTGTTACAGTTCAAGGATAAAAGGAAATCAAACCATCAAAAACATGCAAATTTATGTTGAAAAGCTCTCTAGATCAGGTAGCAGCAGAAACAAATCCTTAAATCAATAACAAAAATGGCCACCCAAAATATAGCATCCATCCCACCAAGCCTATTCCCACAGTCAATAAGATCATGGCTGATCGGAATGTAGCCTTAATTACACTTTCCTGCCTATGCCCATAGCCCTCAACTTCCTGTCAAATCAAAAATCTGAACATATTCATGACTGAGTTAATGATCCAACCTCCATTGTTCTCTGTGGGAGAGAAGACTAATGACCCAAAGAAATTTCTCATCTCCATTTTAAATGGGAGATCCCAAATGTCAGCATCTCCCTGTCAACCCTCCTCAGAATATTTTATGTTTCAATGGGATCATCTCTTGGGGCTGGCATGGTGGCACAGGGCTTAGCACTGCTGCCTGACAGTACCAGGACCCAGGTTCAATTCCTAGCTTGGATAACTGTGTGGAGTCTGCACGTTCTCCCAGTGTTTGCAAGGGTTTCCTTCCACAGTCCGAAATGCTGGGTAGGTGCATTGGCCATGTTAAATTCTCCCTCAGTGTACCCGGTGTAGACAACTAGAAGATTTTGCAGTAACTTAATTGCAGTGTTAATGTATGGCTACTTGTAATACTCTGACTTTAAAACTTAAAACTCTTAGCTTTCTCAACTCCAATGAATATAGGCCAAGCCTGCTCAACTTTTCCTCAGAAGGCAACATTTTCATCCCAGAAATCAGCCTAGTGAACCTGCTCTGAACTGCTTTCAATGCAGCGTCCTAACTGAGACCAAAACTTTTATATCTATTTTATGCTCCAAATCCCTTACAATAAAACAATAAATTTGCCTTCCTAATTATTTGCTCTATCTGTATGACAATCTTTTGATTTTATGTACAAGGACACACAGAATACAGAACTCTGGATTTCTTTCCACTTAAATATTCTGCTTATAGAATACAACATACAGGCAGCTATTTGGCCCATCAAGTCTGCACTGACTCTCTGATAGAATACCTCACCCAGGCTGTTTCCCCTGCTCAGAGGAAGCTCATATTGATAAGGGAGAATTGTCAGTGTGGCATTTGCACAATCAACCGAGGCTGGAATTGCTTTTGTATTCTTTCTACGAAAGTGGACACTCCAAACTTTTGTCCACTCACCTTTCTATAAATCTTTGTATCCTCCTACAGGTACAGTAGTCAGTGTCTTCATCCAAGTCATTGTTATATATCAATAGTTGAGATTCAGCACTGATTTCTACAGTACTCCACTATTTATTTAGAACATGAAAATGATATTTATCCCATTTCTTGTTACATATCCAATATTCTATTTATGGTTTTTAAATTTAAGACTGAGTTCTTATCTGCTGCAGCAATCTTGTGTGGCACAATATCAAACAATCCTTTTGAAAATTCAAATATATCGTATCTACTGGTTTTCTTTATCCACACTTATTGCTTTATCCTCAGAACTAATAAACGTCAAACATCACAAAACTATTTTGAGTCTGCCCAGTTATTTTTTAAATGACTTTTCACTTAATGGATTCTACCATTTTCCAAACGACAGATACTAGACAAACTGGCCATAACTTCCTACTTTATCTCACTCTTTTCTAAAGAGGTGGTGCTATGTTTGCAGTTTTCCAATCCACTGGAACCTTTTTCTAGAATCTAGGGAATTTTGGAATGCATCCATTATTTCTGCAGCTATTGCATTTAAGATTCTAGAATGGAGGCTATTTGGCCCAAGGGACTTGGCTGCCTTTAGTCCCTTTTTTTTCAGCACTTTTTCTTCTATTGACTGAGATGTTTTAAGTTTTTAATTTGCCTTTTCCTTTTCTACACTCTGGGATACTTTGTCTTTTACTGTGAAGATAGACAAAATATTATTTCATAGTATCTCACCCTCTAAAGAGGCAACGCTCACTTAGCTTTTACTTTTATTATATTCCTTGCTGGTCTTCTCTCATTCTCAAATGTTTTACTCTTAAGCACTTTGAGTCAGCCTTTACTGGTTTCTAAAATTTTCTGTTGCTACTATCAACGGACTTCCAATGATTGATTTCCTTTCCCAAACTGATTCTACAACCTGATCTCTGGAATGAAGATTATTTCTCATTACTGTACTAATCTTATCCTTGATTAATAGAGTTACCCAACCTCCTTTTCCTTTCTTTCTGTCCGTCCTTCCAAAATATCAAATACCCTGGAATATTCAGGTCATAGCTGTGTTCACTTTGCAACCAAGTCTCTGTACTGGCTATTATATTACACTCATTTATTTTTATTTGTACCATTAAATAATCCACCTTATTACAAATTAGCATGCATTCAGATAAAGAGCTTTTAATTGTCATTATATTATTATTTTTTTCTACTCCGACCTTATTTGCTGGTGCACTCATACTTGTCAGGTCTCAAATATCAGTCTCTAATTATTGATACATTTGGTTGATAGCACCAAAATTCATCAATATATTTTCAGTGATAATAAGAAAATTCCACACAAATGGAAATGAATTCAATTAAATCAGTCCTAATACTGCTTACAGAAATGCAGGAAGAGTAACAAATACTATAGATTCAGGACTGAGATCAGAATCAGACCATTTCATTAGATAAAAGCAAATTACTGTGGATGCTAGAATCTGAAACCAAAACAGAACATGCTGGAAAATCTTAAGAGATCTGGCAGCATCTGTAGGAGAATAGAAAAACGTCGAGTCCAAATTATCATTCGTCAAAACTAAAATGCACTGAAAGTAGGAGATATCTTTCATTCCTGCACCCTGCAGTATAAGTCATAGCCATGAAAACAAGGGAAAAAGCTAAGCGGCGCTAAGTCCACAAAGAGAATAGAAGGTGTGAGTGGCAAAGAAGCTGAAATCAGAGGGTAAGCTCCAACAAAGTGAAAATATGAAGGGGAGGGAAGTAAAAAGGGGAAAAGGTTAACATTGGGGAATAAAATGGGGGGGGTGGGGAGAGGAAAATAAATGACAAATAAAAAGTAGAGAACAGTTAAAAACTAAATTAAAATAAAAGGGCCGAAATGAAGTAGAGCTAACCATCTGAAGTTGTTGAATTCGATATCGAGACTGGAAAACTGTAACATGCATAGTCGGAACATGAGATACTATGCCTCCAGTTTACATTGAGTTTCACTGGAATATTGCAGTAGGCCAAGGACGGACACGCGGGTATGGCAGCAGGATCATGAGAGAAAACAGCAAACACATCATCTGGAATCAAAACCTCAGCTTTTTTTCTCTCCTTACAGATGCTGCTGGACCTGCTGAGATTTTCCAGCATTTTCTCTTAATGTTTCAGACCATTTAACACCGAGGTCAAGTTTAAAATGGCATTGACACTGCTGGTACCCAACAGTAAATCTTGCTATACAGGTGGCAAATTCTCAAGCTGTGTGGCAGCCGTCTCATAATAATAGAAGATTGGGAAGTTTATCGAGATCCTGGTGGGTCCAATGGAATTGGCTTCATACTAGACTGGTGAGAAGCCCATGTGTGGTTAAGACTATGTAATAGAAATGGCATCATACCTCCCCACTTTACCATGCTTGTATTGAGAGCCATATCACATATATTGCCTTTACATGTACATGCCTAAAACTGCTTCGAAACAAGCATAAACACCAGCATAATGGCTGTGGAAATGTACATGTGGAAACGTTTCCTAGAAAAATAAAAAGTGGGAATGCGCGATTACAAAATGAATACAATGTATTGAAAAGAATAAGATCTTAGAAAACAAACAGTAACCACAATTGACAAAGTCAGCAAGAGTAGAATCCAGTGTAGTTGAGGTAATAAGAGTCAACTGTAATCATTTTAGTCCAGTTAAGCAAAATATTTCATCCTATGTAATAAATTATTGTATGTACATTACTGTATATACAGTTTAGTTTTGTAATATGAGCAGGATGCGTTTGTGGAAAAACAATGCAAATACTGGATAATGGAAAATTGCAATGATAAATTATTGACTCCAGTATTATGAAAGCAACCAAGTGGATGGTATAACGAACAAGCTAAATGAGGTGAACAGCACTGAACACTAAATTCTTATGCAAACCAGAAATATTAATTAGGTAAATCTGTAGATACCTATCAGTATTGGTTTTGCTGCTTCCTTCAATTCATTTTGTATTCATCTATATGGTACAAACTATCGCTGATGTTTTGACAAGTGAAAATTCTTCAGCATTCAATCCAGAAGATGATACCTTGGCCTACGTTACAAGACTGTAACACACAAGCTTCCTTGCACTTAATTATCTCTATTCTCAGCAGGCTAGCCATCCAGAATGTGAAAAAAGGTTCATTACATACTTTTCTCTAGAGGTTTTCAAATAGGTTTCATTACTGGTGCCTAGAGTTCTTACTTTTAATCACTACAAAAGGGACCAGATTTAGTGATTCAGTGACTGTTGATATCAACCAGCTCAGCAGCACTTGGGTTTGGAGATGGATGTTTGTTAGGCTTATGGTTGGATTTCATACTGGACAGTACACTACACACCGATTCAATTGTGGGGGCATGGTGGAGATGGAAGAGGGCGAATTCCCTGAAACATTCTCAACTTGATTACAATATACACCAAGCACAAGTTTTTCAGAAGGGGAATTTCATCCCCTAGAAGTTATTACAAATCCTATCACGTGATCAATACAACAGGCTCCCACGTGTAAAACAAAAAACCAAAATAGCAAGAACATTTTCTGTTCTTTCATCTTGAAAACCAAATTCCACATCACAGAATAGATTGCCACAATGGCAACTTTTTAAAATACAATATCTGCTAATATATTAAAATGGAAAACAAGAGGCAATGATAAATAAGACAATGATCTAGCAACTAAATTCCTCAATTAGATCATTTTAGAATTCATCCTGCAGGAATTCAATAATCTATACATAATATTTTTGTATATATTCTATATACACACACATAAATATAAGTCATGTATAGATCTGTGTACAGAACGTTTTTCAAAAGCTGGAACCGTCTTACTAATTTTGTTTTTACAGTTTCATCAGCCCACATTAAACATTGTGCTAAACCTTTTAATAAACCATCAAAAAGGTGATTTGCAAATTGGGATCATTTCTGAAGATTCAGTACCAAGTTTACTGATTTACAAATTGGTCAATAATTGAACAATTCCATTGACAAGTTAGGAAGGGGCATGGGAAACAAAATGTACAAATAGGCTTTTTATCTGTTCATTGCATGCAAGTATAAGGATAATATAACAAACCCAAAATATTATAAGGCAGGGAAAGGGGATTAGTCATTGTCTCTTGGCTTCATTGTTCCCCCTCTCTCACTAAAATTGAAAAGTGCTTAAGTCATCTCCTGCTGCCACTTTCATTGTTTTAATCTTCAGAGTATGCAATGACCTCAGCCTGAGCCATCTCATACTGAATTGCTTGTTGCTGAAGTTGCTGTATTTGTTCTTCTGTAGCCTCTGTTGTGTAAATTCCTTGGACTTGCGCAATAGCAGCATCAGCTACAGCTGTTAAGGAAGAGGAAACAGTAGCTCACTTTTAACAACTTCCAGCATAGTCAACAACTTTCAGAAAAATCTAATTCAGAGCTGATCTTCACTTGATACAAATCTACCTTTCTCTTCGAACTGCTGAAGTGCCTGCTATATTAATTTGCTGTTACTTTGCTATACTTTTAAAACTCAATATTCAGAAAAGGTAACCAACTCCTTAATAACTATAAGGGCAAAGGCTCCAAAAACAAATTTGAACTGGAGACATATTTATTAAAAAAAATAATGCATTGGTTGAGGCATTTTAAAGATGTTTGCAATTAATAATTCTGTTGGGACTTTTTTTTAAAAAAGGGGAGTCCGTTTAGTTTAAGAAATACTTCAAGTTTTGTTTATACATTTATGGACTTAATACATTTCAATAATTAATGACTGAGAATTAATCATAAATAACTTAAACCCAAAAAGAAATGCTGTTAATTTCAGCAATTTTCCCTTGTGTTTAAGAGAACAGAGCAAGGTAGCAACATTAGTTAGGAACAGTAAGAGTGAAAAATTAAAGAGAAAAAAGATAGCTTACATTTATTACATTTTGCTGCCTAAAGTGCTTTGCAATCAGTCAATTAAAAACTTTTGAAGTGTTAGTATTATAATGTAGGAAATCACCACAAATTATCTGTGCACAGCAATAATGAGGCTAACAAATAATTTGGACATGAATTTAACAACTCATTAAAAATACAGCCTCTTGGACACTCCTTCAGGGTTTCACTTGTGTCAGGCTGGTTAAATAGACTAATAATTGAATGTATTGGGTCCAACATTACAAAATACAAATATTAGTGGAATTTTATGGAGGTGACAGCATTCTTGAATGCCAGCAGGAGAAACATCCACATTATCTCCTCCTGGAAAGGCCAGCCAGCATTATGTGCCATTCAAACAATTGAGTGTCACTGGTGGGCCATCCACAGAATCACGACCCTGGATGCGATTTACAGAGAAGGGGTTTCTTGGGGTGGGTGTCTCAGGGTATGGAGGTATTGGCAACAGTGGAAGGGTGTGTCTCTCAGTGCCCCCCCCCTCACTCTTGCCCCACATATTCCCACCCTCCTGAAATTCAAGCTCAACCTCCCTGTGTAGGGATAGGTCTGCCTGCCACTGGATCAATACCAGTTTCAGCATAAGCTTCCCATTAACAGGCCTCAACTGGCAGTCAGGCAGGAAGGTTCTCTGTGAGCCTTCCTACCACAAACTTAATCAGGTTGGACATAAAATATTGTCCACTGAGTTATTTTGCTGAAGGATTCCAAATTTAGAAACGATTGACAAGATTATAAAGAAATTTAGATGCCAGAGAACGCAAGTTAAAATGTCAAAATTATAACAATATTATGTTTTTCCAGATGGTTTTTTCAAAAACTATTAAACAACAAAATGGATTAATAGAATAATTTATACAGGAAAGCCACTGAAGTTGTTGGTGATTTGAAAGACAAATTAAGGGTTTCTGAGAGCAAAAGGAATAGATTAGATACAGATGTCAAGTCTTAAGGAGTGCTAATGGTACTTCGCTATCAACCAGGCACATCCTAAAAAGCAAAATAATTTTAATAGTCTGATACCCCACAAGATTTTTTGTTACTGATGAGCCAGTTATTGAAATTACGAGAAAATAGATCCATCACCAGCCAGGTGAGGATATTCTTAAAATAACTGCTTATTAATAATGGGAACAAATATTCTGACCAGAATCATGTTTTGAATACTGAAAACTGTCACTGTCTTACACCAAGCCTAGATGCAAGTAATTGCTTACCTGTCACTGCGGAATGTGCAGCAGCTTCTAGCTCAGCTTGTGTCACTATTTGCTGGTCAGTGATTGGCACATATTGGATCTGTCCATCATGGCTCACTGCAATCTTAGCAAAGTAACACAACATCAAAAGGCTGACAGCCACAAACTTGCACTACAGCATACTGCAGAGATTTGAGAGGAATTTTCCCCTTTGCCCACCTGGTATTGTAGCGGGGGAGGGGGGGGGGTGTGCGTGGAAGACAAACAGAAAAAAAAACAGGGATGGACTGTGTGTCTGCAGACCTCAAGTGGTATTTTCTGGTTTTTGGGTGACATAGCTAGGAAAATCCCACCCTTAGTATCTGAAAAAACTGGCCATTACAATACTGACATGTACACACACAAAAAAAAAAGAGATATCTGCAACTTTACATAATCTGTAAAAAAAGATTATCATGCTTAAAACATTAACTTCATTTTTCTCTCCACAGATGCTTCCTGACTTGTGTATTTCCAGCATTTTCTGTATTTATTTCAGATTGCTTGCATTTACAGGGTATTTTAATTTTATGTCAGCAACTTTACATTACAGATTTTGTAAATTTGAAAATCAATATTGCAAATTAGGAGCTCATATGCCATAAAATGTGGTTGATATTATAAAACTTTGTGCTATCAAATTTCAATTTTATTTGTAAATGCCAAAGACAGAAAAGTAATTTTATAATTGTGATCCTGATTTGAGTGTTGTGCGCTTAGTTAAGCAATGATGGGCCAAGAACTATATAACTGATCAAATATTTCATTACGTTATGTCCCCACATCAAAGAATTCTTCATACAATACCTGAAATCAAATGACATTAGTGTTTTTAATAATATAGCTGAAACAGGGATGACTTACTCATTCAGCTTGTACTCATGGGTTAACATGGCTGACCATCTTCTGCCAACTAATGTTCTTTAGGAAATCTGCCATACTTACCTGGTCTGATTTAAATGAGACTCCAGAGTCAAGGCAATGTGATTGATTCTTAACTGCTCTCGGCCAACTAGGAATGGGCAATAAATGCTGGCCAGCCAGCAACGCCCATGAATAATAAAAAAGTTACATCAACAGAAAGTACAATGAAACTTAAACTGGACAAAGATCATTCCTATCATATCTGATTAGTTCAGAGATACAAGCTCAAAGCTTTGATCGTAGCTCAATTCAAAGGTTCTTCTAGTTTAGCTTCAATTCAGATGTTATAATTGGCTATGGAAGGGGAAATGCCAGAATTCTCATTCCTGATCACTATTTGGTAGGGGTGTCAATTAATTTTACAGTTAACTTCTGAGATCAACATGTTAATCTTCAAGAAATGAATGTACATTAATCATGGAAGTTAAGTTGGTCAGTCATACCAGTGACTGCAGAAATTGACATGAGCATTGTTTAAAAAGCCAGGGACATACTGTTCTGTAACAATAGCACAAAATGCCTTTTCTTGCTGCCAATAATGACAACTGCTAACTCAAACTAACGTCAGACTTATCACCATGTAGTAACGTATTTATTTTTAGAAACTCTATTTTCAAATGTTGGTACACCTCAGTGGAATAGAACTATACCTGTTGTCCCTCTAAGACCTGATGTATCTGTGGATCTGATTCATACTGGATGTGGTGAATTTGGCCATCCTGCACCTATGGAGGTATCAGTAAATTAAAAGACACAACAAAACATTAACAATTGTATTCATAAAACATTTTTAACTCAGTACAGCTTCCTGAAGGCACTTTGCAAGATCATTATCAAACAAAAAAAACTTGACACCAAGCTGAAAAGGGAAATATTAGGTCAGGTGTCTAAAATATTGGGAAGAGAGTTAGCTTTTAAGAGCTTCATAAAGCAGAGAAGTATGGACAGGAAGAGAAGTTATGAGGGAATTCCAGAATTTATGCTTAAGCAGCTGAATGCATAAATAAATCAGGGACGTGCATGAAATCAGAATTGGAGGAATGCAGTGTTTTCGATGGGGAATAGGTCATGAGATATGATACTGGCTAAATTTAGAAATACAGCTGGAACACTTAGTCAATTATAAGCAGTGTTGTATAATGTTTAAATAGTCAAGTTTCTTGATCTCATACTGATGGGTCAGAGCTGAGACTCATTAGGACAGAATGGAAGCAGGTTTATTCTGCATCTAACTGCACTATCCCTTAGCTGGGAGTGTGTTTGATTTGGTGCTTTGGAGCAAAAAAAAACAAAACACATTCCATTCTTGAGCACTAACATCACTCACTTTTACATGCACAAGAGTTATTTGAAAAAAATAAGTAAATCTAAGCAGCGCACTGGTTAACATAACACATGGCTACAAAGCTGTGGACCACATACCTGGATCACAATTCTCCATCTCAAATTTGCAAATTTTTTTTGATCAAGTTGTTAGATGAAAGTGGCAAACAGAGATAACGGAATTTAAGCAAAGCCAAATCACACCCACAGTAGTCCCCATTGCCAGGCAGCTGGCTCAAGGCACAAGATGCAATCTATTTTCCCTTTACACCACAATGTGTGTTCCTGGAGCACTCAAACAAAAAGAGATGCCTCCAAGTTTTCAATAATGCTGTGAACATAGAAAGAAAGGGAGCTGGACAATTCCTAAAGACAAGGGCTGTAAGAAGCTTTTCATGGAAGTGAGAGAGGTTTTGAAAGAGTATATGGCTGAAGAGCGACTGTGTCAGGAAACATAAGTTTTCCATAAGGTCATGGACAGAGGTAGAATTGGATAATTCAGCTACATATGTCCTATAGGAAAAAGAAAAAAATGATTTACACATATAATGGGCAAATTGAGTGCAAATTTCAAGATGGTGAACAAGACCACTTTGACATTTTGGGTAATAATTCCATGAAAAGGTGTATTCCACATAAATGCATTTGGAAACATTAAACTCTTCAGCTGTTATGTGCACAATTTCCCTTCCTCTCCCACTCAAAAATTTAACAAGAGAACAAACACAGAATTTTCCCAGCAGTCTGCTGATCCTACAGTCAGTTGCTAGGATGTGAAAACACACCACACAAACTTTTAACCTTTCTGCACTTACGGGGGTGAGGGACAATGCTAAACATATACACATTTGTAAAGGAAACAAGTTGTATATAATAAAGCCTTTAACAAATTCTTGTTTATTTCACTGCCAACAAATTATTTCTGAAGTGCAATCATTGTTATTTTGTAGGCAAAATAGCAACTGATTTGCACAAAGTCCCATCAATAGTAAATAATGTCAATGATTTTAAGATATCTTGGGTTATTAATTGAGGATAATTGGTCAGAGCATGTGACAAATTCCTTGCGCTTCTTTAAATAATGCCACAGTTTCTCTATATTCAGCTCAACAGTAAAACAAGTCTTAGATACACTGTATCTGAAACATAGCATCACTAACAATGCAGCATTCTCTCAGTAGCCACTGAAGTATCATCTTAGATTCTAATCGTGCTTATGTCCTATTCTTCAATACAATTTGCCATTTTTATTGCATGTCTGTTCTTAACATCTCAATGCATGTCATAATAAATTGGCACTTACCTGAATGTGGTGACCTTCAGGGACAACAACATATTCCTGGGGAACTAGGTGTTGCACACCTTCCTGTGAAATGATGTATTGCACCTTCAGAGAAATAGAAAATTTTCTAAGAGTTAGGAAAGAACAGCTATGAGAGAAAAACTATTTCAGCTATTTCTGAAATAAAAATCTTCCAGAACTGTAAATGAATCTTACTTTTAACCCAATTTTAAACCCACTTTGTATACTTCACGGAAGACATCACTACATAATAGCTCAAGATGATGTTGATCTTCAAGTACTCCCATTTCTAATTGCAGAATCTCAATTCCATCATGGATCCAATGTAAATGAACAGTACTTTAAAAAGCAATTAATGTCACTAAATTGAAATAAAAGGTGTCTCCTCCTACTGTCAGGGAAGCTTTCCCTTTCCTTACATAAAATAGATTAGAGGTCTTTTTTACTTCTGTTGCTAGACAATAAGCAGGTGACAGCAAATTAGCAGCCTATTTTTCAGCTCACCCAATTCCTTTTCTGCTAATTTATATTCCATAAACTGACTCTATCATACACAAAACTCAGAACTTGGCAACCCTCCCTTCAGTTTTTACTTTCCACATCGAGATCCCCAGGTTTAGCAGAACAATTATCCAGAACACAGATCAGCAATTCATCATTTTGTAAGACTCTACGGTCTGAACTTGCTGAACCCAGACATTTGTTACGGGTTCAGTATCAAGGAACACTCTAGTAAGTGAGCACGTGACTCAAGTTGTGCCCTTAATATTATATACACACACACGCACACACTATTTGGTGATGATGTACTTCTACATTAATCCTGCTGTAATTTGCTCACTGAAAATGAAATGAGTTTCGTGTTAGCAGAAGTTCAGTCATGAAGTTACCCAGTCTCTTACAGACAAGGCAAGCAACAGCCTGACAGTCATTTTCAGAGAATCATACCTTACAGAAAATGGCCAAAATGCCACCATCACTATTCCTGTATGTTCTGTCTCATTGACAGGGCAAACTCAGCAACGGTGGTGGCAAAGATGTATAATAGTAGGGAGGAAATGGTCCTGGAGTCCCCAACATCAACTATAGACCCCATGAAGTCTCATGGCACCAAATCTAACATGGACAGGGACATCATCTGCTGATGTCACTCTCCTCACCTTCAGCTGACATATCAATACTCCTCTATGTTGAGCAACACTTGGAGGAAGCACTGAGGGTGGGCAAGGGCACAGAATATATTCTGGATGGGAGAATTTAAATGTCTGTTACCAAGAGTGATTCGGTAGTACCATCACAGATTGGGTCCTAAAGCAAATAGCTGCTAGATTGAGATTGCGGCAAGTGATGAGGAAATCAAGAAGAGGGAAAAACATTCTTGACCACCTGCCTGCCGCTAATGCGTCTGATGCATCTGTCCATGACAGTATCATTAGGAGTAATCATCCCACAGTACTTGAAGACAGAAGTCCTGTCTCTACTTTGAGGATACTGTTAATCGTGTTGTATGGCATTACCATTATGCTAAATGGCATAGACTTCAAATGGATAGAGAAACTCAAGACTGGGCATCCAAGAAACTCATCCAAAAGGTACTGCAGAATGCTCAACAGCAGAATTGTACTCAACTTCATGGTCTGGGCATATTTGTCACTATATCCTTGCCAACAAGCTAGGGATCAATTTTAGTTTAATGAAGAATGCAGGAGGGTATGCCAGGCACCAGGCTGAAGCTATAACAGTATCAGTGTACCAAACAGCAAGTAACAGGCAAAGGTAAGCAATTCCACAACCAACTGATCGGATCTGCAGTCCCACCACATCCAGACGTGAATGGTGGTAGGCAATTAAATAATTCACTGAAGGACGCACTCCACAAATACCCACATCCTCAATGATGAAGGAGCCCAGCACATCTGTGCAAAAGATAAGGTTGAAGCTTTTGCAACAATCTTCAACCAGAAGTATCAAGTGCACGATTCATCTTGGTCTCCTCTGGAGGTCCCCAGCATCAGAGGCCAATTCGATTTATTCCATATGACATCAAGAAATGGCTGAAGGCAGTGTAAACCATAAAAACTATGGCCCTGATAATATTCTAGCAATAGTATTGGAGATTTGTGTTCCAGAACTTACCGTGCTCCTAGACAAGTTGTTTCAATACAACTACAGACTCTGGTATCTATATGGCAATGCGGAAAATTTCCCCAGATATGTTCTGTACACAAAAAAAAAAATAAGAAATCCAACCTGGCCAATTACCACCCCATCAGTCTGCTCTCAATTATTAGCAAAGTAATAGAAGGGGTCATTAATTTACTCAAGGGTGTGATACTTACTCAACACCCATGAACAGTTTGCTAAGTTTGACAATGACTATCTCTAACAAGAGAGGATCTAACCATCACCTCTTGACATTCAACGGCATTACCACTACTGAATCCTGCACTAGCAATGTCCTGAAGGTTACCATTGATCAGAAACAGAACTAGATTAACCATATAAATACTGTGGATACCACAGCAGGACAAAGGCTAAATCCTGAGGCAAAAAACTCATTTCCTAACCCCTCCAAAGTCTGTCCACATCTACAAGGCACAAGTCAGGAGTGTGATGGAATACTCTCCACTTGTCTGGATGAGGGGAGCTCTAACAACACTCAAAGTTTCACACCATCCAGGACAAAACAGCCCACCTGATTGCTACCCTTCCACAAACATTCAATCCTTCCACTTCTGATAAACAGTGGCAGTCGTGTGTACTATCTACAAGATGCATTGCAGGAACTCACCAAGATTCCTTTGGCAGCATCTTCCAAACCCATCCTCATTTTCCGTGAGCAAACTACTATCCAGAAAGACAGTGGCAAATAGCTGGGAATGCACCTCTTGGAGGCTCCACTTGAAGTTACTCACCATCCTATATAATCACTGTTTCTTCACTGCTGATGGGTCACAATATTGGAATTCTCTTCCTAACACGTATACCTACATCTCAGGAACTGCTGCGGTTCAAGAAGCCAGCTCACCATAGCTACTGAAGGGAAACTATGGATGGTCATTAGATGTTAGCTAAGCCAGCCCACATTCCGTAAATGAATTTTTAAAACGTCGATGGGAGAGGCATTTTTGAAAAGATCAGAACACAGGCAAATCAGGTAGCAACAGGCTGGAAGCGAAGAACCTCTACCCTGTTCACGAACAGTTTGTGTGTTTTCATGTTAAATAAAGCCCAGTGAAGTATTCTTGAATCTTGCAATAATATGCTAACCAGAAATTAAACTCCCAGCTTGCAATCCCAAATAAAAATAAAAATTCTATCACTGAAAATACCTCACCTACAATTAACTTGATCTGCTTTTGGACAGATTAAGATACGAACTTAAACACACATTACAAATCACTGAGGAGTTTCACTCTGTCAGGTCCTGTCATTGCACCGGCAGGTACTGGACAGTAGGTATCAACTCCATAAGCAACTAGATTGCTTAGAGGATTGCCATCACGGAATGCAAACAGCATCTATGATCTGTGGCAGTTCTAAATTAATAACAGTTTATAACGTAAAACATGTATAACAAGTTGAGCACAGCTGATGGGACAATTATAGATACATCACCACAGTGGGAAGAACCAAAATCACAGATTTCAGATGATATAACAACACCTGATTGATCTAAAGGTCATACTCATGTCCCTTACAATTAGCATGTTAAGAAGAGAATTCCAATATTGTGACCAATCAGCAGTGAAGAAACAGTGATTATTTGGATGGTGAGTAACTTCAAGTGGAGCCTCCAAGAGGTGCATTCCCAGCTATTTGCCACTGTCTTTCTGGGTAGTAGTTTGCTCACGGAAAATGAGGATGGGTTTGGAAGATGCTGCCAAAGGAATCTTGGTGAGTTCCTGCAATGCATCTTGTAGATAGTACACACGGCTGCCACTGTTTATCAGAAGTGGAAGGATTGAATGTTTGTGGAAGGGTAGCAATCAGGTGGGCTGTTTTGTCCTGGATGGTGTGGAACTTTGAGTGTTGTTACAGCTCCCCTCATCCAGACAAGTGGAGAGTATTCCATCACACTTCTGACTTGTGCCTTGTAGATGTGGACAGACTTTGGAGGGGTTAGGAAATGAGTTTTTTGCCTCAGGATTTAGCCTTTGTCCTTCTGTGGTATCCATAGTATTTATGTGATTAATCTAGTTCTGTTTTTGATCAATTCATTAAAAAAAAAAACAGGCTCTGGGCATTGCTGGCTCGATCAACATCTATTACCCATCGTTAATAGTCCTTAAGTGGTGATGAGTTGCCTTCTTGCACCACTGCCATCCCCAAGGTAAAAGTACACCACATGATGTTAAGGGAGGGAGTTTCAGGCTTTTGACCCCCCCCCCCCACAAAGACAAAGAACAAACAACAAAACAGCACGGGAAACAGGCCCTTCGGCCCAACGAGCCTGCGCCACCACCCCGATGTTCCCACCTCTACCCATGATCCCTGTCTATACTTACAGATCTATGGAATAAAAACCAAATTCGAGACAATTTAGGGAGAATTTGTTTTGCCAATTAGCCTAAGAGCACATTTTTGGGATGTGGAAGGAAACCGGAGCACCTGGAGATAATCCACGCAAGCACTGGGAGAATGCGCAAACTCCCACAGACACAGGCACAAATCCATGTACCTGCACAGCACAGCGATAGTCACTGAGCTGTCGTGTTGCCCATCAAATGGTCCAGGTCAAGCATACACTAACGACATGAAGCACTAGAATACTCTCGAAAACATGTTTCCAAGTCAGAATGGTGAGTCACTACTGCTTAAACAAGTTTTTAATTACACTTCAATTCAACTGAGTGAGCAAGAAAGGTCATTAAACATCACTAGATAACACCCTCATATAAACACCTAACTTTTTTCAAGTCCTTTATTACTCCAATGTGAATCAATCAGATTTCCCAGCAGGTGAACATGACACTTGGCTAGCCCCAAAATCCATTCTGACATGTGAATGTGGATTCTAAGTGAATTCAAGTTTGCAGCAATCAATTAAAAATAACACCCTCACAAGCTTCAATTATGAATCGCATATAATTCTAACAACAAAAATAAAACAGGTTTCTGATCTGCAGTACCTTATCTTCCCATTCCATTAAGCTTGAACTACACCACTGAAACTATCACATTAAACATTCATTCCCTTTACCACTGATAGTGAGTGGCAGCACTGTCATATAAAAGATGTATTGCAGAAACTTGCCAAACCCCTTTCAGTATAGCTGCTTCCAAACCTGCAAGCTCTACCATCTGCAAAGACATGGATAAGAGAACACCAGCACATGCAAGTTCCCCAAATTGCAAATCATCCTGGCCTGAAATTGTATCGTTCCTTTCTGGTCACTGGGTCAAAATCCTGGAACTCCTTCCTAACAGCACTGTGTGCGCCTGCCCCATGGGAAGGTGGTGGTGAGCTACCTTTCTGAACGGCTGCAGTTCACCAGGTATGCATATTTTATATGTAAAGTCTAAAGCTGATCACTGGTCAGTTTTTTTTTTAAATCTATCAAAGTTCAGGGATTCTTTCAACTGACTAAAATCAAGTAAGGAACAGCAAGTTATCTAACTGTTACCTGATTGTCTGCTGTAACTAAATGTTGAACAGTCTGTCCATCAGATGTTATGTGTTGGATATATGTTGTCTCATCCTGGGTGAAGAAGCAGAATATGATAAACATGGTTATAAAAACAGCAGAGGACCTGAAAAGCAATTTGAAGGCAAGGTGAGAATTTACTGTCCCTTCAATTCTTAGGGTAGTGGGCAGTGTGTGACATTTACCTGGTCAGAAATGGACTGTTCCTGAGCTACTATGATGTGATCCGGAGCCAATGCCTGGAATCGGTCTGGTGAAATAACCGTTTCATCTGTCTGCAGAGCTGCACAGTAGATAGAAAAGTTTTCTCCAGTTAAGCACAGAACTCTCAATCAGATTTCAATCCTTTGATAAGTAACATGAGCTTCTAAAATCAGAAGAAACTTAGAGCAAGATGGGGAATGGAGTACACAGGACTCAGTCATGAGTAACTGCATCACATAAGAGTACTAAGAAATCACATTCAATTCTGTGCACGATCTGAGCCACACCTTATTTAGTTCAAATGTTTACAAATTCCCTGAATAGGAACACCTCCAGGCCCCCCCCCCCACTAAAAAATAATCTTGTCAGATAAATGCAGGATTATGCTCCTTGTGATGCTAACTTCAGTTAAATTTAGGTTCATCGTCAAATGTTGCTACTTGTTATCTATAGAACCAAATTCCAAGCACACAAATTAAGAGAAGTGGGAATAGTACACGAAAATGGAATCGAGATGGAAGATCAGTTATGACCTTATTAATTGGCAGAGTAAGCTTAAAGCCCCACAAGCTTTATTCCTACTCCTATTTCTTATGTTCTGATGGAATCAGGGGGAGCAAAGTGGTGAGAAAGGAACAACAAAGAACAAAGAGCAACACAGCACGGGAAACAGGCCCTTCGGCCCAACGAGCCCACGCCGCCGTCCTAACGTCTTAATGACATATCCTTGACTTTAGGCTATGCCTATTGTTGAAGATTCCCATATAAGGACCAATATAGGGACAATTTGTTACCCAATCAGCCTAAGAGCATATTTTTGGGATGTGGGAGGAAACCAGAGCACCCGGAGGAAACCCACGCAACCACAGGGAGAACGCGCAAACTCCCGCAGACACAGTCCCAAATCCATGTGTCAGCACAGCAACAGCGATAGTCTCTGAGCTGTCATGTTGCCCATCAGATGGTCAACTGTTTCTGTCAGGTATCCATTAATATCAATCATTAACCAGCAGTTAGGTGCAGCCAGATCTCCAGAATCTGTTACAGGCTAATGTTTAGTAATTTTTTAATATAAACTTGAGAGAATATTAACTGAAACCTTATTTGAACAACATAGGAGCAGCCTAAATCTTTTGCAGTACCTGCCGTTGTAACATGCTAATATGCAGTCTGCAACTAAAACATTATTTTTCAACCTCTGCCATCAGACTCTCCAGAATAGAAGAGGAAAATGTTAGCATCAAACTATCTGTGCATCTTCAGTAAAGGTGAAACAAAAGAACGTTTACCCTTCATTTTATACTAGATACTAGCTGGGAGTTAAAAAAACGTTGCATCAATTTTATTTAAAATCATGTGAAAAAAGCACAAAGTAGAGGCACACCAAGTTCTATTTTCTAGCACCATCTCATGATAGCTAAAATAATTCCATATAGTGAATTGTCTGTAAATATTATGGTTGCTATTTTCTGCACACAAGTCCACAAAGAATGATGAGGTCAATGAATAATTAGACTTGATTTTGATGGTGCAATGTTTCTATTTGAAGCACAGCAGCATTGGCATTAAAGACTGGGAGAAGCTTGCTACCAATCATTCAGAAAGGTGACAAATTTTCCATCAAACTGTATCATACTTTCAGTCCAATGCCTTAACAATGAGGCAGAGCAGCAATCGAGACAAAAAGGAAGCAACATTTACAATTTGAATCCCATTGCCTCATGGAGTATTGAGCCTAAATGCCCAACGATATGCAGTTCCATTGTGCCTACATGTCCAAAGATATGCAATCACATGGAAGAAACTCACGACCCTGTGTTGACATCATTCCTAGATTGAGGGACAGTCGTTGATTTTAAATGGCATAGGTAACCAAAGTGTTTATTGTCCGTCACTGATCCAGGGTGGGTTTCAGCTTCTCAAAGCATATCTGTGAAAGTATAAATGTCTATTGTATCATATTGTACTGTATAGGTAATAGCAAGAATCCTCAATCACCTTTTCCTGCGGCTGAAAAGCACTTCCTAGAGTTGCGACACAGATTCCACCCATTAAAAGGCACAATTCCTATGATCTACATTGCATGGCAACTACAGGAGAAATGCAGGGAACATCCTTGCACATGACCTACTTTGACCTCACAAAGGCCTTTGACACTGTCAACTGTAAGCATCCTCCTCCATTTTGGCTGCCCAGAAGAGTTTGTCACCATCCTCCTCCATCTGATCCACGAGCAAGCTATGATTCTGACCAACAGATCCACTACAGACCCAATTCATGTTCGAACTGGAGTCAAGTAAGGCTGTGTCACCACACCAATGTTGCTCTAGATCTTCCTTACTGAAATGTTTCACCTCGCCTTCAGCAAATTCCCTGCTGGAGTGGAGCTAACAGAACAAATGGGAATCTGTTCAATCTCCACCGCCTGAAGGCCAGATTCAAGATTGCCCCATCCTCCATCATTGAACTACAGTAAGCAGACAATGCTTGCATCTGCATTCAGAGGCAGAGTTCCAAACCATGATCATCACCTTCACTGAGGCATACAAGAGATTGAACCTTACATTAAACATCCATAAGACTGAGGTCCTCACCAACTCGCCCAACTCCCCTAATCCCAAATCAAAATCCACTACAAGGCTTTGGGCAACATGACAACTTTCCATACCATGGTACCTTGGAAACCTACTGTCAACATGGGCAGACATTAACAAGGTTCAACAGCATCTTCAGGTGTCAGCACAGCCTTTGGTAACATCAGGAAGTTAGAAGATCAGAACTTCAAATCTGGTACCAAGCTCTTGATCTCCACAACTATAGTGATACCTGCCCTCTTGTAGCTCAGAGACATGGACTATTTATAGCAGACAGCTCAAAACCCTGGAGAAGTATCACTAACACTACTTCTGCAAGATCTTGCAAATTCATTGGTACGATAAGCGCAATGTCAATACTTTCACTCTAGTTGACATTCCTAGCACTGAAGCATTGACCATGCTCGATCATCTCTGCTGGGTAGGTCACATCACCCACATGCTTGGTACAAGATTTTGAAACAAGCACTCTATTTTGAGATTTTACATAGCAAGTGAGCCCCATGTGGCAAGCAAAATGCTTCAAGATCACTCTCAAAGCCCCCTTGAAAGATTAGAACACCTGGGAATCCATGGTGCAGGTGACAGAATAGCAACCAGGTAGGATGTGAACACCTTGAGTTTCATTACCAAGAGTAGGTTGATGCTACATGTCAACAATGGAGGGAATACAAGGTAACCCAGGCACCTTATCCACTCACTGTGTGCCCCACTTGTGACAGAGACTATAACTTGCACATTGGATTCCTTAGTTACCTGAGAGTTTGTGTGGAACCAAGTCATCCTCAACTCAGAGTTATTGCCTAAGATCATCGTTCACTTTACATCACAGCTGGGAAATTTTCTTTTCCCTTACCCAGTTGATTAAAAATCGGTACCAAGGTATAGGAGGAAAATATTGAAATAATGATGCAAAATCCACAAATCTCGTTTTCATCAACAGGTATTACTAGGGAACAACACAAGTGTGGCTCACTAGTCCAGTTGTTTGACAACCTGAATCCATGTGATACTTGAAAAATAACCTATAGGTGAAAGGGCAAAAACTGGTAGAAAAATCAGAAATAACATTACAGTATTGCTATAAATAAATCTGTACATTTCAAATCAAAGTAGCTTATACGCTCAAGGGGCTTCTGGTTTAACTGTTTAACTTGAATTTATACTAAAATCTGCCTATGCATACATTCAGTTAAAAATATACTTCTGATTCAATGACTATACTTTTCAGAAACCAGAATGTCACTTTTGCAGCACTTAAACAGCAAGTGTTGATAATATTAATGGCTATGGGATTAGAGTGACAAGCTGCTGAGCTCAACAGCTAAAGTCACAAAGCTGAGGAAGATCTACATTTATAAAGTGCCTTTCACAATCTCAGAACATCCCAAAGCACTACACAGCCAATAAATTACTTCTGAAGTGCAACAATGTTGTAAGCTAGGAAACTCAGCAGCCAAACTGCAGAGAGTAAGCTTCTACAAACAGTAAACACAACATGTACAGATGATCTATTTCTTTTGTGCCATTAATATTCCATCTACACTTTGTGGTTCAGTAAATGCATTGATCCAATTTCCCAACTTCTAAAATGTAATAAAAAATATTTTGGTTACTTCTATCAGCTATTTTTTGAAAAGTGGTATGCGTGGACTGAACAGGACTGGATGAATATTTTCTAACTTACCTATTGCTTCGTCATCACTGTTCAGAATGACGTGCTGCTGTCGGGATTGCTTCTGTTGAGGGTCAGAACTGTGCAGTCGCTCAATGTGAAACTTTAGGTGGCCATTTCGATTAAACCTTTAAAGAAAAAAATGGAAATTATGAAAAATATTAATTGAATTATGTTCAATTGAAGATGATGTTTGTGAGAATTACGCAATAGCAATTCCTCCCATTGTAATGGCTGGATTTGATTACTGCTTAACCCTTTGCTCAGAATTGCCTTGGAAAAGGATAGATTCCAATTTAAGAAGATTGCAAGTCAATAGTCTCTATAAAAAAGAATGAATATATGGTTTAATTAATGTACTCCTACTATTTTGATTTCCAGAGTATGGATAAATCAAGAAGAAAATAATTATTTGATCTAAAGTTATAACATTAACATTTGATATTTTCTCACTTTACGTTCAGGATTAAGATAGTAAGTTTGGGGTAAAGAGCAGTCTATTATTAATTAACTTGTTTTTCGACTAGTTAAAGGAACCCAGGGCTCAGGAGAGATTAGTAAAGTTTCCAGACCACGTAATAGAACAGAGTATAAAAGATGGCAGGAATCTAACCTCAGACAGAGTGGAAAAGATGACAAGCATGAGAACAGAGGTGGTCAATGCAGTGCAGGGAGATGCTCCGGGAAGAATAATCATCACTCTGTGACAGAAAAGCACGCAAACAAAGGAATGCACTAACAAGTCGGATCCAGGTAAAAAAGACTAACATAAAGACGCTTTACCTGAACACACATAGCATTCAAAGTGAATGATATGACGGTACAAATCAGTACAAATGGGTATAATCTAGTGGACATTACAGAAATGTGGTTGCAGGTGACTAGGACTGGAAACTAAATATCCAGGGGTATCAGACAATTCGTAAGGATAGACAGGAAGGAAAAGGAGGTGGGTAGCTCTGTTAATTAAGGAGAACATCAGGGCGGTAGTGATAGACGATATAGGCTTTAAAGGAGCAAAGTGTGGTTTCCAATGTGGGTAGAGATAAGGAATAGTAAGGGGAAAAAGTCACCGGTAGGCTCCTAAATAATAACTTCAAGGTGGGGCACACTATAAACAAACAAATAACAGATGCATGTAAAAATGGAATAGCAATAATCATGGGGGATTTTAACCTCCATATTGATTGGTCAACTCAAGTCAGATGCGGTGGACTTGAGGAAGAGTTCTTAGAATGCTGTCAAGATAGCTTCCTCAAATAGTATGTTACAGAACCCACAAGGGAGCAAGCTATCTTGGATCTGATCCTATGTAATGAGACAGGTGAAAATAATGATCTCCTTGTGAGGGATCCTCTTGGAACAAGTGATCACAATATGGTTGAATTTCTAATATAGATGAGGGTGAGAAAGTAGGGTCCCAAACCAGAATCCTCTGCTTGAACAAGGGGGATTACAATAGGATGAGGATGGAGTTGATGAATGGAACTGGGAACACAGATTAATTGGTGAGACAGTTGAGTAACAGTGGAGGATTTTTAAGGATATTTTTCTCAGTACTCAGCAAAAATATATTCCAGTGAAAAAGGAATGTAAGGAAAGGGATAACCAGCCATGGATAACTAAGGAAATAAAGGAGAGTATCAAATTAAAAACTAATACAGACAGAGTGGCCAAAATTAGTGGAGAACCCGAAGATTGAGAAAGCTTTAAAAAAAAAACCAAAGAACTACTAAGAAAGCAATAAAGAAAGGAAAGATAGATTATGAAAGTAAACTAGTACAAAATATAAAAACTGATAGAAAAGTATTTACAAATATATGAAACGGAAAAGTGTGGCTAAAGTAAATGTGGGTCCCTTAGAAGATGAGGAGGAGGATTTAATAATGGGAAATGAGAAACGGCCGAGGCTTTAAACAAATTTTGTACGTGTCTTCACAATGGAGGACACAAATAGCATACCAATAACTGATGGTCATGGGACTGTAGGGGGTGAGGACCTTAAAATGATCGCTATTACTAAAGAGGTAATGCTGGGTGGGCTAATAGGATTAAAGGTAGACAAGTCCCTTGGTACGGATGGAATGCATCCCAGGGTACTGAAAAAATGGCAGACATAATAGCAAATGCATTAATTGTAATTTATCAAAATTTGCTGGACTCTGGAAAACAGCTAATGTAACACCACTGTTTAAAAAAGGTAGACAAAAGGCAGGTAACTGCAGGCTGGTTAGCTTAACATCCATAGTTGGGAAAATGCTGGAATCGATCATTAAAGAAGAAATAGCAGGAGACCTGGAAAAGAATGGTTCAATCAAGCAGATGCAGCATGGATTCTGGAAGGGAAAGTCATGTTAGACTAATTTACTGGAATTTTATGAGGACATAACGAGTGCGGTTGACAAAGGGAAACTGGTGGATGTGGTGTATTTAGATTTCCAGAAGGCGTTTGATAAGGTGCCTCACAAAACGTTGCTGCATAAGATAAAGGTACATGGAGTTGGGGGTAAAGTGTTAGCATGGATTGAGAATTGGCTGTCTCACAGAAAGCTGAGAGTTGGAATGGGTGCTTTTCTGGTTGGCTATCAGTGACTAGCAGCATGCCACAGGGATTGCTGCTGGGACTTCAATTATTTACCACGTACATAGATGATCTGGAGAAGGGGACCGAGCATAGGGTAACAAAGTTTGCAGATGACACAAAGATGAGTGGGAAAGCAAATTGCGTGGAGGACACAGTATGCAGAGAGATTTGGATAGACTAACTGAGTGGCAGATGGAGTATAACATAACACTGGTAAGCGTGAGGTTATCCACTTTGGAAGGAATAATAGTAAAATGGACTATTATTTAAACAGAGAAAAATTTCAACATGCTACTGTGCAGAGGGACCTGGGAGTCCATGTGCATGAATCACAAAAACTCAGTTTGTAGGTGCAGCAGGTAATCAAGAATGCAAATGGAATGTTGCAAGAGGGATGGAGTATAAAAGCAGGAGGTCATGCTGCAACTGTACAAGGTACTGGTGAAGCCGCACCTAAAGTACTGTGTACAATTTTGGTCCCCTTATTTAAGAAAGGATATATTAGCTTTGGAGGGGGTACAGAGAAGGTACACCAGGTTGATTCCTGAGATGGAGGTTAGCTTATAAGGAGAGATTGAATAGACTGGGCCTGTAACTCATTGAAGTTTAGAAGGTTGAGGGGAGATTTTATAGAGATATGAAATAATAAAGGGGCTAGAGGGTAGAAGCAGAGAGGTTATTTCCACTACAATGGAAACAAGAACTAGAGGGCACAGCCTCAAAATACAGGGAAGTCAATTTAGAACACAGTTGAGGAAGAACAACTTCTCCCAGAGGGTAGTGAATCTTTGGATTTCTCCACCCAATGAAGCACTAGAGGCTACCTTGTTAAATGTGTTTAAGTCACAGGTAGATAGATTTTTAATAAGGGAATTAAGGGTTATGGGGAGCAGGGGGGTAAGTGGAACTAAACCCACTATCAGATCAGCCAAGATCTTGTTAAATGGTGAAGCAGGCTCAAGGGGCTAGATGGCCTACTCCTGCTCCTGTTTCTTAGGTTCTTATGAATGTTTCTAAACTTTCTTGATTTTTTAATGTACAATTGGATAGAGTTTTATACTTTATTATAACAGGAGATGGGGTCAGCTTTTAGTCCTTTCTTTTATCCTGATGCATGACCTGTAATTAGTTGATTCTGCTACATTCCACCAGGGAGGTGGTATGTCCTCCCTGAAGCTTGGGATTCGGATGTCTCTGGACGCGTCCCAGACATCCTGAAGGGAGGTAAGGAACTGGAATTGTAGTAAATATAGGTACTACTTACATAGGCAGGAAGAGGAAGTGACATTAAAGGGATTATAGGGAACTGGTAGGCAGCTGAGAAAGAGAAGCGAAGTAGTAATCTCAGGATTGCTTGCCTGCGCCTCGGGAGAGTGAGAGCAGGGAATGTATGAGATGAGGTTGAATCCGTGCTGAGGGACGGAGCAGGGCAGATTCTGGTTCCCTGGATCATTGCGGACCTCTTTATTGGGCAGGGTGTGACCTGTACAGTCAAGACAGGTGGCACTGAATCCCAGGGGGACTAATATCTTGTGCGGGAGAGCGGCTAGGGCTACTGGTAGGACTTTAAACTAGAAAGGTTAGTGGGAGGAATAGTGATGTGGAGACTAGGCGCAGGAAGTTAGCTTTCCCATGTAGGGAAGGACTCTAGGCAGGATGAGAGGCAGTCTAGACAGTGGGGGAGAAGGGAAATGTCCAGTCTGAGGCTGAGGTGTGTCATTTTAATGCCAGGAGTGTAGTAAATAAGGTGGATGAACTTAGGGCGTGGATTGCTGCTTGGGATTGTGATATGGTGGCCATTACAGAGACTTGGATGTCTCAGGGACAGGACTGGGTACTACAGGTCCCGGGATTCAGATCCTTCAGGAAGGACAGGGAGGGAGGCAAAAGAGGTGGTGGAGTGGCACTGTTGATCAGGGACAGTGTCCTGGCTGCAGAGAAGGTGGATACCGAGGAGGGAATGTCTACGGAGTCTCTGTGGGTGGAAGTTAGGAATAGCAAAGGGTCGGTGACGTTGCTGGGTATATTCTATAGGCCGCCCAATAGTGACAGGGAAGTTGAGGTGCAGATAGGGAAACAGATACTGGAGAGATGTAGAAATAACAGAGGTGTTGTGATGGGAGACTTCAATTTCCCAAACATCGACTGGAATATCCCAAGGGTAAGGGGTTTGGATGGGGAGGAGTTTGTTAGGTGTGTTCAGGAGGGTTTCCTGACACAGCATGTGGACAAGCCTATGAGAGGAGAGGCTGTACTGGACCTGGTACTAGCTAATGAACCAGGACGGGTGATGGATCTCTTGGTAGGAGAGCATCTTGGGGATGGAGATCATAATTCTATCTCCTTCACCCTTGCATTGGAAAAGGATAGGATCAGGCAGGCTAGGAAGGTGTTTGTCTGGAATAAGGGGAAATATGAAGACATCAGGCAGATGTTGGGGCGAATAAACTGGAAGGTGGTGTTCTTGGGGAAAAGCACAGAAGGAAGGTGGCAGATATTCAAGGAATGCTTGTCTGGAGCTCTGCACGACAACGTTCTGGTGAGACAAGGAAGTTTTGGTAGGACGCGGGAACCGTGGTGCACGAAGGCTGTGGTGAACCTAGTCAGGAAGAAAAGAAAAGGTGTATAAAAGGTTCAGAGAGCTAGGAGATGTTGAGGATCTAGAGAAGTATAAGGCTTATAGAAGAGAGCTTAAAAAGGAAATTAGGAGAGCCAGAAGGGGTCATGAGAAGGCCTTGGCTGGTAGGATTAAGGAGAATCCCAAGGCCTTCTACAAATATTTGAAAAGTAAAAGGATGAGAAGAGAAGGGATAGGACCTATAAAAGGTGAAGGGGGAAAAGTCTGTATGGAACCAGAAGAAATGGCAGAGGTGCTTAATGAGTACTTTGCCTCAGTATTCACGGTGGAAAGTGATCCGGGAGGATGCACTACAAGTTTGTGGCAGACTGAAAAGATTGAATATGTAGATATTAAGGAAGCGGATGTGTTAGAACTTTTAAATGCTATCAAGATAGACAAGTCTCCGGGACCAGATGGGATGTACCCCAGGTTATTGTGGGATGTGAGGGATGTCATTGCAGAGCCCCTGGCGATGATCTTTGCGTCATCGATGGAGACGGGAGAGGTTCCGGAGGATTGGAGGATTGCAGATGTGGTCCCTATTTTCAAGAAAGGGAACAGGGATAGTCCTGGAAATTACCGACCAGTGAGTCTGACCTCAGTGGTTGGTAAGCTGATGGAGAGGCTTCTGAGGGACAAGATTTACGAGCATTTGGAGAAGTTTAGGTTGATTAGAAATAGTTAGCATGGTTTTGTAAAAGGCAGGTCGTGCCTTACGAGCTTAATTGAGTTTTTCGAAAATGTGACTGAACACATTGACGAAGGAAGAGCAGTGGACATGGTGTACATGGACTTCAGCAAGGCATTTGACAAGGTCCCCCATGCAAGACTTCTTGAGAAGGTGAGAGGCCATGGGATCCAAGGGGCTTTGGCCTTGTGGATCCAGAACTGGCTTGCCTGCAGAAGTCAGAGGGTGGTTGTGGATGGCTCTTTTTCTGCATGGAGGTCGGTCACCAGTGGAGTGCCCCAGTGATCTGTTCTAGGACCCTTGCTGTTTGTCATTTTCATAAATGACCTGGATGAGGAAGTGGAGGGATGGGTGAGTAAGTTTGCCGATGACACGAAGGTCGTGTTGTTGTGGATGGTCTGGAGGGATGTCAAAAGTTGCAGCAGGACATCGACAGGATGCAAGACTGGGCGGAGAAGTGGCAGATGGACTTCAATGCGGATAAATGTGTTGTGGTCCATTTTGGCAGATCCAACAGGATGAATGAGTACACTATCAAAGGTAGGAGTCTTAGCTGTGTGGAAGAGCAGAGGGATCTTGGGGTCCGGGTCCATAAGACTCTCAAATCGGCCTCCCAGGTGGAGGATGTGGCTAAGAAAGCTTATGGTGTACTGGCCTTCATTCATCGAGGGATTGAGTTCAGGAGTCAGGAGGTAATGCTGCAGCTTTATAGGACCCTTGTCAGACCACACTTGAGTACTGTGCGCAGTTCTGGTCGCCTCACTATAGGAAGGACGTGGAAGCTATTGAAAGGGTGCAGAGGAGATTTACAAGGATGTTGCCTGGATTGGGAGGCATGCCTTATGAAGACAGTTGAGGGAGCTGGGACTGTTCTCCCTGGAGAGACGAAGGTTGAGAGGCGACCTGATAGAGGTTTACAAGATGTTGAGAGGAATAGATAGGGTGGACTCTCAGAGACTATTTTCCAGGGCTGAAATGGTCGCGACGAGAGGGCACAGATTTAAGGTGCAGGGAAGCAAGTACAGAGGGGATGCTAGGGGAAAGTTTTTCACTCAGAGGGTGGTGAGTGAATGGAATCGGCTGCCGTCGTGGTGGTCGAGGCGAACTCACTGGAGTCTTTTAAAAGACTTCTGGATGAGTATATGGGATCCAATGGGATTGGGGGTTATAGATAGGTCTATGGCTGGGTAGGTTTTGATGTGTTCGGCACAACTTGTGGGCCGAAGGGCCTGTTTGTGCTGTAGCGTTCTATGTTCTATATCACTTGTGCATTGTTTACGGAAAATCTGGTTAATTTTTTTGACTGTGGGGAGGCAAAGTAAGTTGAAGAAATCCTTGTTTGTGTGATGCAGTCAGAGCTGATGGTCAGACCCAGCTCAGTGATGACCCATGCTCGTGGTGCTTGTGGCACCAAGATAAAGATCACTTTTGCGACCAAAAAAACGTGGAAGATTTAAAGTGCTCACCATGATGAACTGCGAGAAATCCTACAAAAAGTGCAGAGATGATAATCCTTTCAGTTGAGAAAGAAGTGTCCCTGGTGAGGATTCAGCTTCAATTCTTGGAGATTCTGCTGCATGGCTTGTCAAACACTCCATTTAATTCAAGGTGACATGGCTGGATGAGGATTGCCTGTGAGTTAGTCTCTCCACAAAATGAAAGTTGTTTTGAGATTTTCAGCTAATTTTGGGAACTGGGTGCCATGCTTTCACACCTTGATTTGAGGGCTAGACATCTTGATGCCAGGATGTACCTCAATGATCTGGTCATGGCTTTGGCCTTTTCCAATTTCATGGATGGCTTATAATCCTACAGTTTGTTGTTCCTTTGTGATTTTGGTCCCGATTGTATGATGTTGTCTTTTATCCTGATATAGCATGTGTTGAGCACAGAGGCTTGGGATTAATTTTCCCTTACCCGTTATCCTGTAAATTTGGGATCACTATCTTTTATACCTTGCTGATGGCTCTTCCACTGGTGTGCTCTGGCAATGGGAGGGGGAAGAGTCTTGGTTCTCTAGCTGGGTAGCACTCAGTGGGTTGCTTAACTGCAAAACATTTTTTTTTTTAAAATGTGCTGTAATTTACACAGAGTACATTCTTTTGCAGCATTCTTTGCTGTAGTTATAGAAAAGATGAGTAGTGCCTCAGCAGAGTGGTGGATGGATAGATAGATACATAGATGGGACAAAATCTCTAATAAACACAGGCTTTCCTGTGACTGACTGTCCAGAACTAGGGGACAGAAAGATAAAATTACAGAAGGCTTACAGTACAGAAACAGGCTATTCAGAACTGGTCTATGCCAGTGTTAATTCCCCTTTAAGAATACAAGACACTTAAAGGAATAAAAGGATAAAGCTGTGGCATGAACTACCAGAAATAGCAAATGAACCTGGAATTTGGCAATATTAATTAGTGATTTGATAAGAAACTAAAGGAAAAGGAAATAAGGTAATAGGGAAACAGAGCAGGTCTAAAGACCAGAACAATTACTATGTGGAAAATGAATACATATGATATCTTCAAACTGTAATATCCATATGGTTTTATATAAATTATACTTGCTATATCATGTTTAGTTAATAGATGTTAGTCTAGAAAACAAATAAGTCAACCTCTTGCTCTCAATCCATCCTGGATTCTGACAGAATTTAGGCCTCTGTGCATCAGTTTGCTTATAAATCAATTTTGGGATTATAGAGATCCAAGTCCAAATCAACCTTGTGATAAAATCAAGTTCCCAATTTGTACAATCTCATTATCATATGGGCTGCAGTAGTTCAAGAAGACAGCTAACCATCACTTTTTCAAGAACAATCACTGAAACAGTGAGGCCTATTTATTGATTCTGATCACTAAAGTGTGGGAAAGAAGGGAAGGAGGTTTAACATAATGACATATTTGACTGTTCTGTGAAACCTAGTGAGTAAAAGATTACCTTTGTCCACAAATATCACAGGAAAAAGGCTTCTCATTTGTGTGTGTCAGCAGATGCCGCCGAAGATCCTTCTTGTTCTTGGATGCGAAACTACATTGGTTACATTTGTGCGGCCTCAGGTTAGAATGCTGCAGCATATGATTCTGAAGGCAAAACAGATTACCAAAGATCACAATGAGACTAAAATCAGTTGACACTATTATAGAAGCACATGCCAAATAAGTTACCCAAGAACATGCACAATACTTATGGTAAGCCTTGGACACCACATCCAAGAAAAGAAAATGCATGTGGCTTGTATAGATTGAGGAGACAGGGAGAAGATAAAAGAGAATGAAAAACATAGGGTCCCGTAATCTTATCATTGGAACATAAATACACTGTGCCATACAGCTTACAGTGCTATCATGCTGCCTCCGATGTTGAACATGAGGTGGTACAATTCTTAGCTCATAATAATGAAAGGGACCACATTTCGAATCAATGAAAATCTAAAGTAGTTGTAAACCAGTCTAAAATTAAAAGCAGCAAAGTTCTGATTCAACCTTCAGTTCTCAATGGATTAAAATGGACTCGTGCTGAGGCACTCAAACTAGTCTGGAAATTGGACAGAAATACTTACTCGGACTTCTGGCCATGTATTGGCTGCAAAGTTACAATCGAGACACTTGAAACCCTGCTCCCCTGCATGTGCTCTCTTGTGACTCTCCATCTCAGCTCGTCCATGGAACGACGCTGTACATATTTTACAGGAAAACTTCTTCATTGACGATGACTGCAGGTTTGAATCAACTTGCGGAGATGCGATGTCGCCAGCAAACTGGGAAACCAGAAAATAATTTTAGAATTTTTAACTTTCCTCCTTTTGAAGGGGGCTGAATCCAGGGTTGAATGGTTCGGGATCATTTCCAAGGCTGGTCTGAAGCCAGTGACCCTCAATGCAATGAATTAAGTCTCTCTCAAGAAACAAACATCACCTTTGCAATGGTGAATCACCAGAACAACATATCCCAATGTAGCAGATTAACACCATGATAACAAATGTGATGTTCTGAAAAAAATACATTTTTCTAAATTAATTGTATAAAAAAACTCCTTTCAAGTTTTAATTCCATTTATTTAGTCAACTTCACATGTTCCCTAAAGGATAAGCATCAAGTAGCTACTTGTCTTGGCTACCACCACATATTGCTGGGAGTTCAGCCACCAACTCACTACACAAGTGACATTAGCTCAAAATTACCCAACTTGAACTCAAACTACAAGAATATAAAAATCAGCAGATCATTCAGTGGCATAATTAAACTTTAATGCTAGGTGACAAGTGTAGAAGTGGCATTAATTCAGTTGTGCAACATGTATTCTGCTTTCAAACGTGAGATTCAAACTCACATTTGTTAAATTAGCAGTTCAATAATCAATACATTACTGCACCCACACTTTGATTAAAACAATGTAAAGAAATCCAATGGAGGAGAGGAGGAGTGTGTTGGACCACATACCTCAATCTGTTGAAACTGGTTCCCCTGCACATTTGTTGTCATGATGAAGTGACCATGGTGCTGCTTTAATTCATCACCACTCACAACCACTGTGTGAGCCACATCCCCATTGCCATCTGAGCCACTAAGAAATGAAGACAAAGTAAACTTATGTAGTGAAACAGATTTACATTGAAGCTGCAGGAGGTGCACCACAGAATCTTGCCAGCAATATTATATTCAGGGCAATGATTGAGATTATATGCATTACACGCCTTAGTTTTTAAAGTTGTATCTGTTACAGGAATAAAAGAACATTGAAACAAGAAAGATGAGAATTGGCAGATTCAGTCAGTATTATTTGTTTTATAACTTTGTCTTAAAGAGGAAAATTGCATTACTGGTTCCCCAGTAGGGATTTCACTCATAATGCGAGTGACAAGAAAAGAATGCACACTTGTGATATCCCCAGTTCATTCTCATATTTGAGCTATACATGGACTTCCAAGAGGTGTGGTTTGTTAGCAAACTTGAAAAAAAAATCTATGGAATAAAAGGGACAGTGCCAATATGGATATGAAGCTGGCTGACAGTAATTGGTGAATAGTAGTTTTGTTTTAGACTGGAGGAGGTCAATAGTAGTGGCTCCCCAACAATCAGTACTCAGGCTATTAGTTCTCTTGATCCACATCATATTAACTAGACATGAGTGTACAGGGCACAACTTCAAAATTTGTAGGTGACTCAAAACTGGGAAATATTGTAAACTGTGAGGAGGACAGTGATAGACTGCAGCAGGATATTAAGAGGCTGATAGAATGGGCTGATATGTGACAGATAAATGTTAACGGTCAGTATGAAGTGATGCTTCTCTTAAGAAAATATACATAAATATTCAATTCTAACAGGGATGTGGGAGCAGAGATATTTAGGGGTATGTATGCACAAATCATATTGAAGATGCCAGGTTAACAGCATGTTAAAAACACCTACAGGATCCTGTCTTTGAACAGAGGCACAGAATATAAAAGCAAGGAATATGTGGTGAACCTTTATAAAACAGTGATTTGGCCTGAACTGGAGTAGTGTGTCCAATTCTGAGCATCAGACTTGAAGCATGAAAACGTTAAGGGTGCAGAAAAAATGAGAATGGTTCTAGGGATGGGAGACTTCAGTTAAGTGGCTAGATTAGAAACTAGGGCTGTTCTCCTTGGAGAAGTTTGAGGGGGCAATTTGATAGAAATATTCAAAATTAAAGATCTGGACAAACTAGATAGGGAGAAATTGTTAACAGAAGGATGGCTAATCTATCTAACCTACACATCTTGGGACACTAAGAGATAATTTTACCATGGCCAATCCACCTAACCAGAGCACTAGGAGAAAATCCATGCAGGCATGGAGGACATGCAAACTCCACAGAGACAGACACTGACACCCAAGGACAAAATTGAACCTAGGTCCCTTGACCGTTCAAAATGGAACTAAATAATTATCTGAGAGAAAAAATATGCATAGCACTGTGATGCAGCAATGCTGTTATCTCTTAATAGCAGATAAGAAAGGTTTCTACAGATACGTAAAATGAAAAAGTGGCTAAATAAACATTAGTCCTTTAGAAAATGAGAAGGGGGATGCAATAACAGGAAATGACAAGGCATCTTATGTCAGTTTTCACAGTGGAAGACAAAAACAACATGCCAAAAATTGATGACAAGGTGGCTATGGTACGTAAGGACTGAGAAATTACTGTCAAAGAGGTAGTTTTGGGCTAGCTAATGGGGCTTCAGGCAAAGTAGTCTCTGGGCTCCGATGGAATGCATCCAAGGTACTAAAAGAGATGGTGGAGGAAAATAGCAAATGCACTAGTGGTAACTAATCAAAATTCGCTGGACTCTGGGGTGGTTCCCTTAGATTGGCATCACATTTGCTGTTTTCCACTGTTTAAAAAGGAGATACATAAAAGTCAGGCAACGATAAGCCTGTGAGCTTAACTTCTGTAGCAGGGAAAATGCATGAATCTATTATCAAGGAAGAAATAGTGAGATATCTGGATATAAATTGTTCCACTGGAAGCAACAGCATGGGTTCATGAAAGGCAGGTCATGTTTGACTAATTTGTTAGAACTCTGAGAACATTATGTGCACAGTGGACAATGGGGAACCAATTGATGTGGTGTATCTAGATTTCCAGAAGGCACTGACAAGGTGTTGCACCAAAGGCTGCTATATAAGGTAAAGGCGCACAGTGTTATAGGTAATGTATTAATTAGCATGGATACAGGATTGGTCAACTAACAGAAAGCAAAGAGTGGGGGTAAATGGGTGCTTTTTCTAGTTGGCAGTGACTAATAGTGTGCCTCAGGAATTAGTGTTGGGACCACAATCATTTACAATTTACATTGATGTAGTGTGGTGTGCCAAATTTTGCAAATGACATTTAGATGAATGGCAGAGCAACGTGTGTAGAGGATGCTAAAAGTTTGCAAAGGGATACAGATAGTCTAAGTGAGTGGACAAAGATGTGGCAGATGGAATACAATGTTGGTAAATGCGAGGTCATTATTTTGGTAGGAATAACAGCAAAATGGATTATTTAAATGGTAAAAAATTATAGCATGCCGCTGTGCAGACGGACTTGGCCTTGTGCATGAATCACAAAAATTTGGGTTACAGGTGCAGGTGGTCATTAAGAATACAAATGGAATTTGACCTTTATTGTTAGAGGGATGGAGTTTAAAAACAGGGAGCTGTGCTACAGCTGTAATGAGGTGCTGGTGAGGCCACACCTGGAGAAGTGTTTACAGTTTTGGTCTCCTTACTTTAAGAAAGATATATGGGCATTAAAGGGGGTGAAGAGGAGATTCACTAGTAGAGTGGGACTATACTCATTGAAATTCAGAAGAACAAGGGGAGATCTTATAGAAACTTATTATAAAGGGAATAGATAAGATAGAAGCAGGGAGGTTGTTTCCACTGGCAGGTGAAACTAGAACTATGGGGCATGGCCTCAAAATAAGGGAGAGCAGATTTAGGACTGAGTTCAAGAGGAACTTCTTCATGCAAAGGATTTGAATCTGTGGAATTCCCTGCCCAGTGAAGCAGTTGAGGTGCTTTCATTGAATGTTAAGGCAAAGATAAATACATTTTTAAACAATAAAGAAATTAAGGGTTATGGTGAGTGAGCCAGCGAGTAAGTAGAGCTGAGTCTCCAAAAAGATCAGCCATGATCTTATTGAATGGCAGAGCAGACTCGAGGAGCCAGATGGCCTACTTTTGTTCCTGGTTCTTTTGTTCTCTTGTCTTCCCTTGTCTTTTATGCTGATCAGAAACAGGAGCAAAGGTAAGTGCTAACAGGTCTCTGCAGGGCATGAAGTTAGCACTAAATACAATATATATATTCATGACTTGGGAGGAAGGAAATGAATGTGCTCTAGTCAATTTTGCAGGAGACAAAAATAGATGGAAAGGCAAGTTGAGAGATTGATATGAACAGTTCACAAAGAGATATTGATAGATTAAGTAAGTGGGCGAAAAGTTAGCGAATGCAGTATGATGTAGGAAAGTGTGAAATTATTCTTTTTGAAAGGGAAAACAAAAGAACAGTATTATTTAAAATGGAGAAAAACTCTAGAAAGCTATAACACTTGGGACTTGGAGGTACTTGTGCACGAAACACAGAAAGCTAGCATACACTTGCAGCAGGTAATCAGGAAGGCCAATGGAATATTGGTTCTATTTCAAGAGGGTTAGAGTACGAGAGTAGGGAATTCTTGCTGCAGTTGTTCTGGTGAGACTACAGGACGAATTGGCCATTTCGCCCATCACATGAATCGTTGTGGGCTTGGGTGGGGGGAACTATGGAACAGTCCTTTGACCTCAGGTAGGATTTTCCAGTTTTGGGGCAAATGCGGCTAGAAAATCCCACTCTACATTTGAGAGCAATTTTGTTCCTCTTATTTAAGGAAAGATATTATTTCATTGGAGGAACGTCAGAGAGGTTCACTAGTATGATCCCTGGTAATGAAGGATTGTCTTATGAGGAAAGGCTAAGCAAGGAGGCATTGTGATTTACTTGAACAATTTACCATTGAGAGGGAAGAGGTATTAATGGTTTTAACGGGCCTAAAAGTGGATAAATCCCCAGATCCAGACTGGATGTATTCCAGGCTGCTGTAGAAGGGAAGAGATTGCAGCAGTTCTAAAAATAATTTTCAAATCTTCCCAATCCGTACAAAGTACATGAGGACTGGAAGACTGGAGGACAGCTGAAGTGGTACCATTATTCTGGAACAGAAGTCATGAAAAAGCAGGAAAACAGATGCAAATGAGTCTAACTTCAGTGTAGGGAAACTATTGCAAAAAAGTTCTGTTGGACAGAAATTTTCTCCATCCTTGGGGTGGCTAGGATTGATCAAGAGTAACCAGCATGGTTTTGTCAAAGGAAGATCATGTCTTTTTTTTAAGTTGATGACTAGGTGTGCAGATGTTTTCTGCATGGACTTCATTAAGGCTTTTGACAAGGTCCCATATGGGAGGCTGATGAAGGTGTTAAGAGCCCAAGAGATCCAGGACAGTTTGGCAAATTGAATCCAAAATTGATTTAGTAGGAAGCAGCAGAGAGTGACTGCTTGTATCCAATGGTGTTCTGCTAAGATCGTTGCTGGGTGCCTTATTGTTTGTGGTGTACATTAATGATCTATACCTGAACATAGGAGGTACAATAAGTAAGTTCACAGAAGACACAAAAATTAGAGGTGTGGCAAATAGTGAGGAACTAAACCTTAGATTACAGGACGATTTGGATAATATAGTTAGATATGAAGAAGAGTAGCAAATAGAATTTAACCCTGAAAAAGGTTGAGGTTATGAATTTTGAGAAGACTGAAAAGGCAAGGTTGAATGAATGATTGAACCCTAGGAAGTATAGAGGATCAGAGAGACCTTGGTATATGATGACCATAGTCCCTGAATACAGCAGAACAGAAACATCTTCTTAACCATCATAAGATGGTTAAGAAGATATCTGTCTTTGTTAACTGAGACATTGAGTAAGTGCAGGGAGGTTATGATGGAACTGTATAAAACGCTGGTTAGGCCACAGCTAGAGTACTGCGCACAAATTTGATCACTACACTATAGGAAGGAAGTGATTGCAGCAAAGAAGGTGCAGAGGATGTTACCTGATTGAAGCATTCAATTATCAAGAGTGGATAGGCTGAGTTTGTTTTCCTTGGAGTAGAGAAGTCCAGGGGACCTGATGGAGGTATGAAAAAATTGAGGGAGGCATAAATAGAGGATATGAAGGAACTTTTCCCCTTAACAGAGGGGTCAATAATGGGGGAGCGCAGATGGGTTATCTGAGATGCAAGGAAAATGTTTTCACCTAGGTGGTGTTGCAGATCGGGAACCCTCACAACATTTAAGAAATATTTAGATCAGTACTTGAAATGCCATAGCATATAAAGCTACAGACCAAGTGCTGGAAAATATGATTAGGATAGGTGCTTGATTAGAGGCACGGACATGGGCTGAAAGGCGTCTTTTCATGATGTAAAGCTCTATGAGATTAGAAACAGGAGAGGAGAGGTCACCCTGTTGGGAGTCTTTTATAGACCTCCTAAAAGTTCTAGAGAGGTTGAGGAAAGGATTGCAAAGTCAATTCTGGTCAGGAGTGAAAGTAATAGGGTAATTGTTATGGGGACTTTAACTTTACTAATATTGATTGGAATAGCTATAGCTCGTTAGAGGGGTCAGTTTTTGTACAAAGTGTGCAGGAAGATTTTTTGACTCAGTATGTAGATAGGCCAACTAGAGGTGAGGCTACATTGGATTTGGTGCTGGGCAATGAGCCAGACCAGGTGTTAGGCTTCGAAGTTAGTGAACATTTTGGTGATAGTAACCACAATTCGGTTACGTTCACCTTAGTGATGGATAGGGATAGGCATGAAGCTGGGGGCAGTAGTTATAGCTGGGGGAAGAGTAATTATGAGGCCATCAGGAGAGAATTAGGGTGCATAGATTGGACTAGGAAGCTACAGGGACTGGGAACATCTGGAATGTGGAGCTTATTCAAGGAGCAGCTGCTGCGAGTCCTTGAAAAGTATGTCCCTGTCAGGCAAGGAGGAAATGGTCGAGTAAGGGAACCTTGGTGTACGAAAAAAGTTGATTCGCTGGTTAAAAGGAAAAAAAGAGGCTTATGTCAAGATGAGGCTTGAAGGCTCAGTTAGTGCAATGGATAGCTATAGATTAGCCAGGAGGGAGCTAAAGAGTGAATTGAGGAGAGCTAAGAGAGGACACGAGAAGACTTTGGCTGATAGCTTTAGGATTCTCCTTGATCCTTTCTTTAGATATGTTAAGAATAGAAGATTGGTTAGGGCAAGATTAGGGCCAGTCATAGACAGCAGTGGGAAGTTGTGCGTGGAGCTGAAGAGATTGGAGAGGCACTGAACAACTATTTCTCTTCGGTATTCACGCAGGGAGATGTAAATGTAGTTGTGGAGAACACTGGGATACAGGGTTGTAAACTGGAAAGTATTGAAGTAGATAAGGAGGATGTGCTCGATATTCTTGAGGGTTTGAAGTTAGATAAGTCCCCTGGGCTGGACGGGATTTACCCTAGGATTCTCTGGGAGGCAAGAGAGGCGATTGCAGAGCCTCTGGCTCTGATCTTCAGGTCGTCGTTGGTTACGGTGTGGTTCCGGAGGACTGGAGGATAGCGAATGTGGTCCCATTGTTCAAGAAGGGGAAGAGAGACCTTCCAGGGAATTATAGGCCAGTGAGTCTTACTTCTGTTGTGGGCAAAGTATTGGAGAGAATTATTAGGATAGGATTTATAGTTATTTAGAGAGAAATGAATTGATTGGGGATAGTCAGCATGGTTTTGTGAAGGGTAGGTCGTGCCTTACTAACCTCATTTGAGTTTTTTGAAAAAGTGACCAAAGAGGTGGATGGGGGTAAGGCGGTTGATGTGGTATATATGGACTTTAGTAAGGCGTTTGATAAGGTGGCCCATGGAAGACTTCTGCAGAAATGCAGATGTATGGGATAGAGGGTGATTTAGCTAATTGGATTAGGAATTGGCTAGCAGATAGAAGACAGAGTGTGGTGGTTGATGGGAGATATTCATCGTGGAGTTCGGTGACAAGTGGTGTACCTCAGGGGTCTGTTTTGGGGCCCTGCTGTTTGTAATTTTTATAAATGATCTGGATGAGGGTATTGAAGGATGGATTAGTAAATTTGCAGATGACACTAAAGTCGTTGGAGTGGTAGATAGTGAAGAGGGGTGTTATAGTTTGCAGAGGGACTTGGACAAGTTGCAGAGCTGGGCCGAGAGGTGGCAAATGGATTTTAATGTGGAAAAGTGTGAGGTAATGCACTATGGCAGAAATAATAAATGTGTAGAGTATAGGGCTAATGGTAGGCTTCTTAGTAGTCTTGATGAACAGAGGGATCTTGGTGTGTATGTGCATAGATCCCTGAAAGTAGGCAGTCAAGTAGAGAAGGTTGTTAAGGAGGCATATGGAGTCTTAGCTTTTTTTGGTAGGGGGATTGAATTTCGGAGCTGCAACGTCATGTTGCAACTGTACAAAACTCTAGTGCGGCCGCACTTGGAGTATTGTGTGCAGTTCTGGTCCCGCATTATAAGACAGATGTGGAGGCATTGGAGAGGGTACAGAGGAGGTTTACCAGGATGTTGCCTGGTATGGAGGGCAGGTCTTATGAAGAGAGGTTGAGGGATTTGAGGTTGTATTCGTTAGAAAGGAGGCGGCTAAGAGGGGACCTAATCGAAACATATAAGATGATTAGAGGTTTAGATAGGGTGGACAGTGATAGCCTTTTTCCTAGGATGGAGAAAGCTAGCACGAGGGACACAGCTTTAAATTAAGGGGTGATAGTTATAGGACGGATATCAGAGGTAGGTTCTTTACCCAGAGGGTGGTTAGGGAGTGGAATGCCCTGCCTGCGGCAGTTGTAGATGCGCCAAGTTTGGTGCGTTTAAGAGGTTAGTTGATAAGTATATGGAAGAGAAGGGAATGGTTTAGTTTGGAGGGTCATTGGTTTTTATATTGGTCGGCGCAACATCGAAGGCTGAAGGGCCTGTTCTGTGCTGTAATGTTCGATGTTCTATGACTCTATAGTTTAGAAGAATAAGAGGCGATTTCATTGAAACACATCGGATTAAGAGGGTTGACAGGGTGAATGCTGACAGGAAGGGAGGTTCCAGGATGCAGGGCATAGCCTCAGAATAAAGGGGCACCAAATTAAGGCTGAGGTGAGGGGAATTTCTTTTCTCTGCTAAGGGGCTTTGGAACTCATTCCAACAGAGATAGACTAAGACAGAGTCCTTGTGTATATTAAAGGTCGAGAAAGATGGCAATAATCTTTGATCAGTAAGGGAATCAAGGGTTATTGGAAAAGGCCAGGAAAGTAAACGCGAGGAATGTCTCATCAGCCTTAATTTTACTGAACGATGGAGCAAATTCGAGGGACCAAACAGCCTACTCCTGTTCCCAAGTCTATGGTCTTATGGTATCCTAAATACATTTCAGAGAAAAGCTTGTATTGTGTCACATGTTTCAAATGAAATGAATTTTAGTTTTATTTAAGAATGAATTAATGCTTTCTCAAAAGCTTCTGGGGACATTTATTCATCAATAAAAATAATAGTGATTTAAGAGCTTCAGCTACACTAGGTAATTATTCCAGCAAGAAATTGGATTTCTAGCGTTCATCGTGTTTGCTTTCATGTTACCTGTAAACTGCAGTAGCATGTTGCATCTCCTCACTTCCCGGCGTGACAATATTATATTCTGTCCCATTTGTATAAGGATTGATAGTGACTTGTGGGATTCCAGAACTCTCTATGGTCGTGGCTTCATACATTTCCTGAACCACAGTCTCACCATGTTCGCCCACGTGAAGAGTGACAATTTTGTGTTGCGGTGATACGGTCAACTGCTCCTCCTCTTGGTTTTGAGATTCCTGGGAAGACTGATCTTGAACTGTACTGTCCGATTTCAGTACAGCTACCTGAGTAGAGCAAATCAGACAAGTGACAACCAAAAACTGCTATAACTTATACTTAAGCATTGCTAGTTCACATCCTCTACCTCAGAGCAAAGACCTAAAGGTAGTTTACACAGTTAGTAAAAGTCTTTGAGTCTGGTATGAATCAAGCCTTTTTTCTAATTTAGTGCTAATAGTAAGCTACACTGAAACTTTCTAGCCTTTTCTGAATATACACAAATATAAAATCACTTCTCTCACACTGGTTAGATTACTTTGAAAAAGAAAGCACAGCTCTCATTCACCGTCAGGAGGAAATGCTCACACCAGGAAACAGACATCCACTTCAGTGACAGATTGATAAGTCTGCTCGAATTCTTTGAAGATCTAACTAGTAGAGTTGAAAAGGGAGAAAACCAGATATGGTACGTTTGGATTTTTAGAAAGCGTTTGACAAAGTCCTGCATAAGAGATTATCATGCAAGATCAAACAGCATGAAATTGGAGGAAAAGCATCGAGATGAATAGGAAACTGGATGGCAGAGAGGTAACAAACAGCAGAAATTAATGGTCCTTTTCAAATTGGCAAGCAGCAACTAGTGGAGTACCACAGGGATCGGTCCTGTGACTCCAGCTATTCAGAATATATATATTAATGATCTGGATGAGGAAACAAAATGTTTCTCAAAGTTTGCAGACAAGACCAAGTGAGGTGGGAGGATGAACAGTGACGAGGATACAGAGATCCTTCAGCATGGTCTGGACAGATAGGATAAGTGGGCAAATCAATTGCAAATGCAGTATAATTTGGATAAATGTGAAGTTGCTCACTTTGGAAGCAAAGCAAGAAGGCAGATTACTACTTGAATGGCTGTAAATTGAGAGTGCGCACACTGGGATCTTGTGCACCAGTTGCTAAAGGTAAGCATGCAGGTGCAACAGGTGGTAAAGGTGCCAAATGGCATGTTGGCCTTCATTGCAAGAGATTTCGAATACAGGAGCTCGGATGTGTTATTGCAATTATACAGGGCTTTGGTGAGGCCAAGCCTAAAATAGTGCGCAGTTTGGTCGCCTTTTCTGAGAAAGGATGTTCTTGCCCTTGAGCAAGTGCAGCGAAGGTTTATCAGGCTGATTCCCTGATTGGCAGGACTGATGTATGAGGAGAGATCAACTAGGGTGGGATTATTTTCGCTGCAGTCCCCTCAATTTGAAATGACGGGGGGAATCTCATGGAGAGTTATAAAATTCTAATAGGACTAAACAGGGTGGACACATTGAGGATGTTCCTGATGGTAGGGTGTCCAGAACTAGGGGTCACAGTTTGAGAATTAGGGGTAGATCATTTAGGACAGAGATGAGGAGACATTTCTTCATCTAAAGAGCGGTGAGCCTGTATAATTCATTATCACAGGAAGTAGTTGATGCCAAAATATTGAAAATATTCAAAAGGCCGCTAGACATTCACACTTGGGGCGAATGGGATCAAAAATTATGGGGAGAAAGGATTAGCTATTGAATTGGACCTTTAGCCATAACTGATGGATGGCAAAGCAGGCTCGAAGGGTCAAATGGCTTCCTCCTACTCTTATCTTCTACAGAGTGTTAAGATCTGACTGGATGCAACTAATAATTTCTACACATCACCAACAAAGAAAGTGTGAAGAAAAAAATAGAGCTAACGTTGCAAGTTTGGATCACCCATCAGAGCTAAAGACAATAGAAAAATTGGATGACATTTGATCTGACATTTTCCTTTTCTTCCTTAATCTATCTCCATTTCTGGCAGTAGACAGCCTGCTAGTTTTTAATCATAAGTCCTCCAAACTCCCACAGCATCCATGATATAGCTCTTCACACCTCGTGTCCTTTAAGGACTCCATCCCATTCTCTCAGTTGCTTTGCCCTGTCGTATCAGCTCTGTTGGTGCCAAAATGGCATCACTGATATGTCTTCTTTTATCCTTAATCATGGTTTCCCCACCCACTGTGGTTGACAAAGCTTTCAACTGTCTCCAACCCATCTCCCATGCCACTGGTCTCATCCCCTCTCTTCCCTCCCAAAATCTCCTTGTCCTCATTTTTCACCTCACTGGCTTCCACGTTCAAAGGATCAATCTCCACCAACTCCAGCATGATGCCACCACCAAACACATGAACCACTCACTCCCCCAGTCAGCATTCCATATGGACTGTTCCTTCCATGATACTCCAGCCCACTCCATCATCTTACCTCCTGACCACAGCACCTTCCCATGCCCTTTTTGTATTCTCCCTGCTCACCATTTAAAGGCCTAAACACTTATTTCAGGTGAAGCAGTGCTTCATGTGCACCTCTCTAATTAGGTGAATTGTATTTGCTGCTCCCAATGTGGTCTACTCTCCATCAGAGAGACCAAACACAGATTGGGTGACCATTTTGCAGAACACCTTTGGTTAGTCCACATGCAGGACTTCGACCTTCCTGTCCAATGCCATTTCAACACGTCAGCCTGTTCATATATCATATCTATTCCTGGCTTGTTGCAATTTTCCCTTGATGCCCAACGCAAATTGGAGGTACAGTGCCTCGCCTTCTGATCAGGTACTTTAGTGTTCCAGGCTTAACATTGAGTTAAGCAACTTCTGTGCATGACCTTTCTCCCTTTCACTTTCATCTCATTTCCATTTATTTTATATTTTCCTTTCATTTAGCTTCTAAAAATTTTTATTCCTTCCACTGTTTTCTTTTTCCACCATTTAAAAAAAAATCTCATTTTCCAACTGGTTTCCCCGACCACGGTCTCTCCTCCTCCCATTCCACTTGGGCCATTTGTTATATGTCTCAGATTATGCTTCGACACTCTGCTTATCTTTGTTCTGTTATTTATACATTCTGATCTCTTAATAGTTGTTATCAGCATTCTTCTTAACTAAGATCACCACCATTTACATTTCCTTTGTCTTTTTGCCTGTTACATTTTTGTCAATCTGCCCTTCCTCACTCTAGCAGTACAAATCTCACCCTATTTTCTACTGTCTTCTGCTCTGATGAATGATCATCCTGCTCGAAATGTTAGCTCTCCTCTCTCCAAAGGTGCTCTCAGACCTGCTAAGATTTTCCAGCATTTTCCGTTTTTCTTTCAGATTCCAACATCTGCAGTAATATATTTTTCAGAAAATTGTGAACACTGTAGAATATTTTTCATGAATTATTGCGTAGTTAAATTTAATCAGGGACTGCAACTTGAGTTAGATAAAGGACAGTTCAGCCTTGATTTTGATGAAGCAGCAGCTTCAAAGTGCTAAGGAAGTATGTTCATACAATCACATCATACTGCTATTAAGATACCACTCACTAGGACAAAATTTTACCATTTGGGTAGTTTTGCAAGCAGAGGGGGTCAGGGCTGTAAAATTCATTGGGGGTGTCTTCCCCACCACCCCTGACCTGACGGCAATTTAACTGGCAGCAAATGAGCTTTCACACCAATTCAGCTCCTTTCTCAACCAGCTGCAAAATTTGGCTGGCAGGCAGGAAGCCCATCAGGCAAGTTTGCTTGGGTGGGAAAGAGGCAGAACTGTATCTTCTTCTTAAACCCTCTTCTTCTAATTAGAGATCTACTCATCCTGAAAGTCTTCTTTTCTCCATGGGGTTCCCAATCTACCGCTGAGGCCTCTGACAGCCAATCAAATTTTCTGACAGCTCTCAAAGGTGATGCTTCTCTCCCCAGACTGGTGGGGAGGGGAGGTCCATTTCAAGCCAATTAATTCAAAACATGAAATAGCTGTCAGGCAACATGCCAGAGCAGGGGGAAAATTTAACAGTCTTTTTTCAACTGCAGAATGGGAAATATGGAATTTAAATCAGTGTTCCATATAACTCAAGTTCTGGATATGAACAGGTCTTGGTATCCTGATTTTTCAGGAAAGATGATAGTTTTATGAACAGCCAACTGTGAATCTTCAGGTCATAAAACTCAGGATAAACAATAAAGGGGAAAAAGTATAAGCATAAATCATGTCAAGCTCAGTTTACAATTAACTCGGTCTATAGTTTGCATAATTCTGATGACAATAATACTGTTATTGTTTTGAAATCACCAAATAAAATTCAAAGTAAATCTCAATATTTTCATGTTTATTATTGGTATGACGACTGTATGGTATTTTGTTAATCAAACTGAATGAATGCAGACTTCCCAACCACACTTTGTTGAAAGATTATTTTAAAGTTCTGCACCTGCAATGAATTTGTGACCAGCTCCCTTGGTGTACTCATATTCAGCAGGAGGTCCAGGGCACTTTGTGCTGTAATTTCTGAGGATTCACTTGTACCTGACAGGCAAAACAACACATGCTTATTCATCACTCTGTATACAGTCAATATATTTCTCCCAATGGAAGGGCAGACATTAAAAATTCATCAGATGATGATGATGAAGAATTAGAGGCAGAAAGCCAAGTGTCACAATAGGACATTAGTTTATGTGGAGATTCAGAAACTTAGGGTGCTTTCCCCAAGTTTCTGTAGCAAATTCTTAATTTCTCAACTGGCTGTGTTCTTGAAATCAAATAAGGAGCTACACAACAATTTGGAGAACTCAAGGCTCAATAGCTGAACTTATCAATTTAATAATTGCTACTTGCACAATTTTGTTTTTAAAAACATAAGGCGGCCAGCTTCCCACTAACATCCTTCCCAAACTCATCCTAAATGCAGATGATTTATTTTCTAATACACAACAAAACCCAGTCTCATTGATGTACCTTGGTTTCAGGTTAGTTATGCTTGGAGTTTAAAATCCGAGCCTCACATTCAAACCCATCCATAACTTTACCCCTTTGCATCTCTGGAGCACGCTGCCAGCTCTCCAACATTCCAAAAACTCAACATTCCTTCAACTCTAATTTCACGCACCCATCCATTCCACACAAAAAAAATCCTTCATACACACTGAGCAGCCCCACCACCTGTTTTTGTTCCACTACTGAGCCCAAACTTTGGAATTCATCTCTTAAATCTGTCTCTCCTTTTTTCAGACAATGCACAAAACCTCGCTCCACCTTCAGCTTGGTGTTGGTTTCTGTCAGGTTACCAGTAGCATTGCTATAAAGATACTATGCAAAATACACCTTGTTTGCATCATTTAGGAGAGATGTTTATATCTAAAGGACCACAGATCAGAAGGAATTTGCTTTTACACTTAGAAAAATTACTTGACAGAATTCTACCAGAGCAATATACCTTGTTCATATATGATTGTAGCAGTTCCCAAAGATTCCTGGTTTACCACTGACGTTGGAATGGTCTGGTAGGTCAGAGGTACCTAATAATATAAAATGTACAGAATTTCAGACAGAGATTAGTCAAAAAAAACATTTCTAGCAACTGAATGTTACTGAATCTGGGTGTTAACTATTTTGGTCTCTTTTGCACGTCTGGAGATTTAAAAGAGGCTGTTTACCCACGCACAGAATAAATCCTACATAGAACTGCTAAGATCTGAAATGTTGAAATGTAAAGATTAACAAGGACATTGATTTAGTGTGGCTCTGAAGCCCAATGGTAAACTCCTAGACAAACAAAAACTTTACCACACGTGCATGCATTAAGACATTAGTGGGGATGATGAACAGTTTCTACATTTGATCACTAGCTTAGTAATAGATTTGAACACTGAACTATATAGCATAGGTAGGAAGCACTTTATGTAATAACATACCCTCAAATGCTTCACAGTCAATAAGTAGATTTATTTTCAAGTGAAGTCGCTGTTTGTAGATAAAGACATATTACACTACAAATTGCACAAGATACCACAAACAGTAACTGAAACAAATGACCAGTTAACTGGTGCAGTGGACAGTTTGGAAAAAGCTCTCATATTTCCAACATTAGCAGTGGGAAGTTGTGCGTGGAGCCTGAAGAGATTGGTGAGGCACTGAATAAATATTTCTCTTCGGTATTCACGCAGAGTGCTGGAAATATAGCTATGGAGAACACTGAGGTACAGGGTTGCAAATTGGGAAGTATTGTAGTAGATAGGGAGGATGTGCTAGAAATTCGAGGGTTTGAAGTTGGATAAGTCCCCTGGGCCGGACGGGATTTACCCTAGGATTCTCTGGGAGGCAAGAGAGGAGATTGCAGAGCCTCTGGCTCTGATCTTCAGGTCCTCGTTGGTTACGGGTGTGGTTCCGGAGGACTGGAGGATAGCGAATGTGGTCCCATTGTTCAAGAAGGGGAAGAGAGACCTTCCAGGGAATTAAAGGCCAGTGAGTCTTACTTCTGTTGTGGGCAAAGTATTGGAGAGAATTATTAGGGATAGGATTTATAGTTATTTAGAGAGAAATGAATTGATTGGGGATAGTCAGCATGGTTTCGTGAAGGGTAGGTCATGCCTTACTAACCTCATTGAGTTTTTTGAGAAAGTGACCAGAGAGGTGGATGGGGGTAAGGCGGTTGATGTAGTATATATGGACTTTAGTAAGGCGTTTGATAAGGTGGCCCATGGAAGACTTCTACAGAAAATGCAGATGTGTGGAATAGAGGGTGATTTAGCTAATTGGATTAGGAATTGGCTGGCAGACAGAAGACAGAGGGTGGTGGTTGATGGGAGATATTCATCGTGGAGTTCGGTGACGAGTGGTGTGCCTCAGGGGTCTGTTTTGGGGCCCCTGCTGTTTGTAATTTTTATAAATGATCTGGATGAGGGTATTGAGGGATGGATCAGTAAATTTGCAGATGACACTAAAGTCGGTGGAGTGGTAGATAGTGAAGAGGGGTGTTATAGTTTACAGAGTGACTTGGACAAGTTGCAGAGCTGGGCCGAGAGGTGGCAAATGGAGTTTAATGTGGAAAAGTGTGAGGTAATGCACTTTGGCAGGAACAATAAATGTGTAGAGTATAGGGCTAATGGTAGGGCTCTTAATAGTGTTGAGGAACAGAAGGATCTTGGTGTATGTGTCAATAGATCCCTGAAAGTAGGCAGTCAAGTGGATAAAGTTGTTAAGAAGGCATATGGAGTCTTAGCTTTTATTGGTAGGGGGATTGAATTTAGGAGCCGCAGCATCATGTTGCAACTGTACAAAACTCTAGTGCGGCCGCACTTGGAGTATTGTGTGCAGTTCTGGTCCCCACATTATAAGAAAGATGTGGAGGCATTGGAGAGGGTACAGAGGAGGTTTACCAGGATGTTGCCTGGTATGGAGGGCAGGTCCTATGAAGAGAGGTTGAAGGATTTGAGGTTGTTTTCGTTAGAAAGGAGGCGGCTAAGAGGGGATCTTATCGAAGCATATAAGATGATTAGAGGTTTAGATAGGGTGGACAGTGATAGCCTTTTTCCTAGGATGGAGAAAGCTAGCACGAGGGGACACAGCTTTAAATTAAGGGGTATGAGTTATAGGACGGATATCAGAGGTAGGTTCTTTACTCAAAGAGTGATTAGGGAGTGGAATGCCCTGCCTGCAGCTGTTGTAGATGCGCCAAGTTTGGTGGCGTTTAAGAGGTTAGTTGATAAGTATATGGAAGAGAAGGGAATGGTTTAGTTTGGAGGGGCATTGCTTTTTATTTTGGTCGGCACAACATCGAAGGCCGAAGGGCCTGTTCTGTGCTGTAATGTTCTATGTTCTATTACTGCAAAACAACAGTTATTGTGGATTTGCAAGTTGAGAATGAAAGAAAGAGACGAAGGATGGTAAAAAGTGAAAAGGGAATATTTACATAATAAACTGTTTTAAAAGAGGAGGACCAAGAAAAAGTTATCTAACGAAGTTCTTGATATTACAACAATACTAAGTAAGTCACAGAATTACTATTTCTGAAATTGCTGGCTTCAGAAATTAGGCATAGGATTGCAAGGTCAATCTGAATTAGAAAGACATCTTTTTCAAAGATTGCTAGGGAATGTTTGTCATTGCAATGTAAATAGATGAACAGGATTATATTTTTCTCCATGACAGTCTGCTGACCAGAGACAACATTGAATCTTAAAACTAATAATTGTGCACCACCACATTTTTTGAGTCATCTGCTGGGTCATGCTGACTTTCACACAATTATGTGCACACACAGTACGATGTAACAAATCAAAAATGAAAGTTAAATTCTAAACAATTAACTACCAATCTATTTATTATAATAATTCAATCTTATGTTTATGTTCACTTCCCTAAGCACCATCTACTGAATTGCTGCTTTGAAACAGTGGCAGCTTTTCAAATAATTGATTCTAATCATGGAATGGAATGCATCATTTAAAAATGGAGGAATACAGAAATAAGTGGAATATTTTCAAGGATCCACTGAGAATGTAAGGGAATCACGTCTCATGGGGAAACAGATGGAATTGAGTTGGAAAGAAATTGACGTGGGTAATAAATTAATAAATACAGATCTAATAAGTAGATCAGAGGAGACATTAATCGGTTAAAGGAATAAAAAACTGGTTGGAAGCTAAAATAGAAAATTAAACAAGAATTGAGGAAGATAATATTTTAAGTTTGTCATTTGCTTTAAGAATAATCAAAATGAACTTCGTTTAAATGCAAATAGGTGAAAAACAAGTCACAATTGGGCATCTTTTGTGGTGCATTTGTCAAGAGGAATAGTTCATCAAAACAATATAATGGCGAAGGCAATACATAAAAATTGAAGTATTAAGCCCAAAATAAGTAAAATACAAGGAGGGCATCTCAAAGGGCAAAACAAAACACACAGAGAAAATGAGATATAGGCAGGTGCACTGCGAATGAATTGTGAAACAATATCTCAAGATGGAGGAATCAGCAGTAGAAATAGAAGGAAAGCAGTAACAAGAGGAATTCTGGATACTAATGGACAGTTGATTGAATGCTTCAGTGCAGTAACAATAAAGAATGTGAACAATATCTTAGTGCATTGCTTGAGCAATGGAACATGAACTCAGATGGGCAGAGGGTAATATTTAACTTGTACAGAGCATAAAACAAAATTCTGACAACCTGCAACTCTGCTGGCTATAAAGAAGGTACAGGTGATAGTAATGAAAAACGAGACACCTGAATCCAGGACAAAGGAAGCCAGGATGATTACAATGGACAATACACAGTTCAAAGAGATGTTATAGAACAAAATCTGAATAAACCAAACCCAATAAGTTATTTTACATTCCTTCAAAGTATAACTGGGAGCACAAACAAACTCAAGAATGATGTTAACAGGGATTTTAAATTTAACTCAGAGAGACTGATGAAGTACTGAACTGATGATGAATGGGGAAGGCAAATACTGTCAACAAATTATTAGGGAACACTCTTCAGCAAAAGAAAGCTGTGCTGGGTCTTGTAAATTATATTCACAGAAATGCTGATGAAGAAACTCAAATCCAAACCTTCCTCCCTTTTGCCTGTGGGGGTTGAGGGAAATGAATTTTACCCAATGTTCCAAATCTCCTATAGTGGAGAGGAACTATGGTATTATGGTACCAATATTATAGGTCATTTTGAGATAGGAAGGGGAGGAAAAAATATCTTAAACTTTTATTATAAAATAAATTTTATTTTTAGGGATGAAAGATGGACTGGGAGAGAAAGTGACAAAGTGAGTTTACCCAAATTTTTCATAAAATGTGACTTCACGAAAAAATATTTGTGTTGGAAAATTTTGAATTAGATGATTGGAACCAATTTTATTATTTGCCCTTATAGTGAAGGAACCAGACAAAAAAACCTGGCCACTCCTCATAAACTCAACTGCAGAGCAAGAATAGACAAAAACAAGTTTGGAAAACGATGCAGTGTGACAGACAATTGGAAACAATCCCAATTTGGACCCAATGTCGAGAGCGTTGCACTCACAATGGTGTCTCGTATGCTTTCCTGCGTAGACTGCATCTGCTCATGCTGTTGCTTCAATTCTTCTATCTGCTGTAGAGTGAAGAATGGCCGGCGCCTGCGTGGTGGCTCTTCAGGATGAATCTTTGCCCAGTCATCATAATATTCCTGATGACGGCACTGAACATGAAGTCGCAGGTTTTTCTTGTGTTTGGTGTTAAAATGGCAGAGATCACAGGAGAATGGCTTCTCACCTATGAGAATGTGCATTTAATATATGTGCAATCCCTTCACAAAAACAAATCATTCATACTGCTAAACCAACCATTCTATTTTAATGGTTTAAATATAATGGTTAAAATACTATATGTGGAATATTGCTTTTGAAAGGAAAAACTTTTTGCTTATGTTAACTGGAACCTTAAACTGCAAATCTCATTAACCCAGGTATTGGAGTAACTACATTGTACAGTAATAATTAAAAGATATGGGTTTGAATGATTATTTAGATAACTGGCAATCTTAGAGATTAGTCAAATGGGTGGGTATGTAAATCAGAAAAATAATTTACATCACCTTCTTTAATTTGATTTGGTTTCCATACATAACATACAACTGCTCCTCGCAATTTTCAAATAATTATTCAATAACTAGTGTGGATTTTTAATCATTTTCCAATACAGTCACCAACATTTAAAATACTTGTGTTTAAAGTTGGATGAGTCCTTTAAATTGGCCAAATTGAGCAAATCATTTTTTATAATCATTAGAGTAACGATGCTCATAGCATTAGCTCAAGCAGTTTTCTTATTTTTCCCAAAATAGCTGTTCAGTCAGTATTAAGGTGCAACTACAATGTATATTTAAATGACCTCATCTGGTGTCAGGTTACAGTGTACACTATTCGGCAATGACTGCTGCAAAAAAGTTAGCAAGTTCACACCTTGTTAAGGTGCAATAACTGTACGTTTAATTCTCCAAAAGCAAGACAGACACTTGGGACTGTCATTTAATATGAAACAGTGAACTTTGAAAGTACAGTGGTAACTTGTCGCATTTAATAATTTGGGCAGAAAAATGTCTAATCTGATACACTGCATTTCGCAGAAATACTGCACTCACGTTAACGTACACAGCTTTGGAAACAGTGCTACTATACGAACATATTTCAGATGCTCATTAAATAGGATATTATTTGGATTGTGTAACACAAGCAACTGTTGCTTATGTGGTCCAAGTAAATGTGCTAGCAACATGCTATCAAGGAAGAAACAGCAAGACATCTGGACATAAATTGTCCTATTGCTAAGACGCCAACACGGGTTCATGAAGTGAAGGTCACGTTTGACTAATTTGGTGGAATTCTTTGAGAACATCATATGGGGAACCTGTAGATGTGAGTGTATCTGGATTTTCAGAAGGCATTTGACAAGCACCAAAGACTGCTATATAAGATAAAGATGCACTGTGTTACTGGTAATGTATTAGCCTGGATACAGAATTGGTTAAGTAATAGAAAGCAAAGAGTGATGGTAAATAGGTGTTTTTCTGGTTGGCGATCAGTGATTAGTGATGTGCCTCAGGGATCAGTGTTGGGACCGCAATGGTTTACGGTTTGCATAGATGATTTGGAGCTGGGAACCTAGCGTAGTGTGTCAAAATTCGCAGATGACACTGAAATGGGCAGCGAAATGAAGTGTGCAGAGGACACTGAAAGTCTGCAAAGTGATACAGATAGTCTAAGTGAGTGGGCAAGGGTCTGACAGATGGAGTACAATGTTGGTAAATGTGAAGTCATCCATTCTGGTAGGAAAAACAGCAAAATGGATTATCTAAGTGACAAAAAAATGCAGCATTTTGCTGTGCAGAGGGACCTGGGAGTCTTTGTGCAGGAATCTCAAGGAGTAGGTTTGCAAGTGTGGCAGGTAATTAAGGCAGCAAATGGAATTTTGACCTTCATTGCTGGAAGGATGGAGTTAAAACACAGTGAAGTTATGTTGCAACAGTAAAAGCTGCTGGTGAGGCCACACCTGGACTACTATGTACTTTTGGTCTCTTTTCTTGAGGAAAGTATACTGGCACTGGAGGGGACACAGAGGAGATTCACAAGGTTGATTCTGGAGTTGATAGAGTTGGCATATGAGGACAGACTGAGTAGACTGGGGCTGTACTCATTGGAATTAAGAAGAATGAGGGGAGATCTAATAGAAACATAAGATTATGAAGGGAATAGTTAAGATAGAAGCAGGGAAGTTATTTCCACTGGCAAATGAAACTAGGACGAGGGGGCATAGCCTCAAAATAAGGGGAAGTGGATTTAGGATTGAGTCGAGGAGGAACTTCTTCACACAAAGGGTTGTGAATCCATGGACTTCTCTGCAGTAAAGTAGCTGAGGCTACGTCATTAAATGTTTAAGGCAATAGATAAATTTTTCAACAGTAAAGGAATTAAGGGTTGCGGTGAAAGGGCTGATAAGTGGAGCTGAGTCCACAAAAAGATCAGCCATGATCTTACTGAATGGTGGAGCAGGCTCAAAGGGCCAGATGGCTTACTGCTGCTCCATCTTATGTTCTTATATCTTGCCGAACATGTTCTGCCATAGAGTGTTAACCATGCAGAAATATTTGCCCTCAAAACACACTAGTTTATGTTTCCTCATATGATGTGATGGGAATCATTGATGACTATTGTGAAGAGGGTGTGAAAGGACCAGGGAAAGATCAACACATTCAACAAGACTAGAGTACTATCCCTGAATGAAACAGTCTATCTTATACAAGCTATAATAACATTTTCAAATGAATGGAATAGGAACGACAAATTTTTGGTTTCATGATCCGTCACTTCCCCATATTAAACAGCAAATATTAGCAAAATACAAAGAATATTGAGAATACTTAGCTTCCTACACCCTAGGGCATACTTACCAAACAAAAAGTTTAAAAGCAGTATTGAATGAGTGTGAAAATGGGAGAGAATCACACCCATTTTTCCAGTGGGCTTTCAGGCTTGATCTTATACCACTTAGCCTTTAGGCAAAGTGTGACTCATGTCAATAGGGAGTGGATGCTTGCTGGAAAGCTTGCTTCTCATAGCTAGAGGGTGCAATATGTATAACACTCTGGCCCTAATTTTCTATTTTGATTTTAAGTGTTGGGACTTGAAACTGGGAGTATTTCCGATTTGTTCTCAAGCATCCCTATACACAACCTGCCTGCAAAAAATATCAGTGAATCCAAATCATGCTGCACAAGCCCGTTGACTAGGCTTAATGCGAAACTCTACAGCTCCAATCAGAACCATGAACTGGGCACGCGCAGAAAAAAAAAAAATGACAGACTGCTGCTTCCCCTGCCACAACCCTCCAGGTCAGATAATCCTTCCAGCCCCCACAACATTATCGACCCCCTTATTACCCTACCCCTGCTCGCCAGCCAGACCAATTGCAGGTCCCTCCCCTACCCCTCCCATTGATCTCAAGCAGGAGTGGCAGCAGACCCAATTTCCCCCTCCCTTGGCTCCCACAGACTTTGCCCCACCCTCACAATATTACAGAACCCCTTATCCCCCAGCCACCTAGATCGATCGTGGGCCCCTCCTTTCTTCCACTGATTTCAGGAAGAGTGGCAGAGGAACCCCTCCCTCCTACTCCTACCCCCACTGATCTCAAGCAGAAAAATAGGCACTTACCTCCTCACTAACTGGAGTGCCTGAATCAGACTTATATGGAGTTTGTATAGCATATAATATATAAAATGAAAAAGAGTGGCTAAATATTGGTCCTTGAGAGAATGAGAAAAGGGGTCTAATAAATTGAAATGAGGAAACTGATGCATTGAACAGATGTTGTGTGTCAGCCCTCAGTGAAAAACACAAATAACATACCAAAAATTGATGACGAAGCAGCTACGGCAGGCAAGGACCAAGAAACTATTGTCGCAAAGGAGGTAGTTTTCAGCCGGCTAGTGGGGCTTAAGGTAGACAAGTCTCCTGGTCCTGATGGTGTGTTTCAGGGATCAGTGTTGGGACCACAATTGTTTACGATTTACATAAATGATTTAGAGTCCAAGCGTAATATCAAAATTCACAGATGACACTAAGATGAGTGGCAGACCAAAACGTGCAGAGGAAGCTGAAAGTCTGCAAAGGGATATAGATAGTCTAAGTGAGTGGGCAAGGGTCTGGCAGATGGAGTACAATGTTAATAAATATGGGGTCATCCCTTTCGGTCAGAATAACGGCAAAACGGACTATTATTTAAATGGTTAAAATTTGGAGCGTGTCACTGTGCAGAGACACTTGGGCGTCCTCGTGCATGAATCACAAAAAGTTGGTTTGTAAGTGCAGCAGGTAATTAAGAACACAAATGGAATTTTGACCTTCATTGCGAGAGGGAAGGAATTTAAAAACAGTGAGCTTGTGTTGCAGCCATATAAGGTGCTGGTGAGGCCACACCTCGCATACTGTGTACAGTTTTGGTTTCCTTACTTGAGAAAAGATATACTAGCACTGGGGGTACGGAGAAGATTCACTCAATTGATTCTAGAGTTGAGGGAATTGGCTTATGAAGAGCTGAGTTGATTGAGGCTATACTCATTGGAATGTAGAAGAATGCGTGGAGATCCTACAGAAACACATACTATGAAGGGAATAGATAAGATAGAAGCACAGAAGTTGTTTTCACTGGCAGTTGAAACTAGAACTATGGGGCATGGCTTCAAAATTAAAGAAAGAATAGATTTAGGACTGAGTTGAGGAGGAAAATCTTCACACAAGGGTTGTGAATCTATTGACTTCCCTGCTCAGTGAAGCAGTTGATGCTACCTTGTTGAATGTACTTAAGGCAAGGATAGATAGTTTTTGAACAGTAAAGGAATTAAGCGTTATGGTGAGTGGGCAGTTAAATGGAGCCAAGTCCACACCAAAAAAAAAAAATCAACCATGATCTTATTGTATGGTGGAGCAGGCTCAAGGGCCCAAATAGCCTACTCCTGCTCCCAGTTCTTATGTTTATATGTGTGTTTCATGCCAAAACTGGATAGATGAATGCGGTGGTAAAGAGGGAAGGGCTGGTAAAGTTGGACATGCAGCCCATTATTTCAATTTAAATGCATGCAAATGTCCAAATTGCGGCTATTTTTGGGCCTTGGTAAAGGAGGAACTGGTGTGGAGGTAGGTGCAGATGTTGTTACTTGCCTCGTGCCCAACTTTACCAGGTTTTCATGCCTGAAAACGGGCACAACACAACGGTAAAATTGGGCCCTCTGTATTCCCCCCAATGCGGCAATAGTCCCGCTCTGGCTCATCGTTACTTCCTGCCCCTGCCAACGCAGACTGATCAAATTTCGTCCAACCCCATCTAAGCCAAATCAACCTCTAACATCTCTCCCCCTGCCCCCCAACACTAGCTAATCACTCTGCTCCCTGGCTATTCATCCTGCCCCAATCCCTCTATGGGCTGATTGTCCCGTCCCACCCCGATTCCAACCCTATCACCTCACCCCAACACTTGGCCGATCACCTTGCCTGTCCTCCCATAGGCGATTGCTCAGCCCACTCCATTCCTTGGCGACTGCCCTCAGTGACAATCATCTTGCCACACTCCAACACCACCCCCTCCCCTACCTCCTGCGGCAGCCATTTGCCCCACTCGTTGGGCAACTGACCTCTTCCACCCACCAGTTGCTCCCTGCCCCCAGTGCCCCACACGATTGCTCCCCACTCCAACCCCACATTTCCCAACACCATTCTCCTTGCCCAGATCACCATGCCTTGGTCTGATTGGTTCACATGCCCCGCCCTACCTTGCCTGATAACATTGTGCTCTGCCTACCAATTTGCTCCACCTCAGCCATTTGCCAATCGGACCCTTCCATCCCACTGCCCCTGCATGTCACATTGCACATCACCCCCCCCACCTCCCCATGGCCAATCGCCCCGCTGCCCCCCACTGAGCCAAACTGTGCCTCCAAATCAGCCCCTCCCAGCTAAGCACCCCTGGCCTCAGGCCAGATTGCCTCCTGTCCCAATCAGTCACCATGTCTCTTGGCTGCTTGCCTGTGCTACTTGGGCCTCTTGCTCTATGAACACCCCCCCCCCACCCCCAATCTGACCCATGACTCTGCCTCTTCTTTCCCCCGCAGCCTGACCCAGCACTCTGCTGTCCCTCCCCTATCGGTCTGGTGACACCAAATGTTGTTTTAGCATTGTTTCCTAAAAATACAGGAAGGAATAAGTTTTAAATAACACATCTTCCTCAATGCGATGACATCAATTTTGTCCCTTAAACATCCACTTCCAAACCACCTGGCCAGTAAAATAAAAAAGATATATTTAACAAACTGACTCTAGCTAAGCGCTCTTGATTGGAGTACATGTGGATCAACTTCACTCTTCCTCCCAACACTAAACACAATTACAAAATTCTCCCTACCACCACAAGTTCTAAAATATAATTATTAGTAGGCTAATATTAATACTGCAATGAAGTTACTGTGGAAACCCTCTATTCGCCAGACTCTGGTGCATGTTTTGGGTAGACCAAAGGAGAATTTAACATGGTCAATGCACTTAACTAGTATGTCTTTTGGACTGACAGGAAACCAAAACACTCTGGGGAAAACACATGCAGACACGAGGAGAATGTGCAAATCTTGCACTGACAATGACCCAAGCCAGGAATTGAATCGAAGTCCCTGGTATTGTGAGGCACCAGTGCTAACCATTTAAAATGAGACAGTTTTCATAGAATCATACAATGCAGAAGGAGCCCACTTGGCCAATGAAATCTGCACTGACAACAATCCAACCTAGGTCCCATCATCATAAACCCAACAGTGTCAGGTGGACCAGCTAAGGGGCAACCTTAGGGGTTATGGAAGTCTTAAATATGGTTAAATATGTTGGAGGCAGTGTGTTAGAAACCTGCAGTACATGCCATCTGTTTAAGCATCTTTTCTTCAATGGAATTCCCTAGTTAAAGATGACAAAAAGCAAAGAAGCCTATCTCTCAACTTACCTGTGTGCTTAATGGCAACATGAGAAACCAGAAAGTCTTCTTTAATAGTGGAGTACTTGCAGAAGTCACATTTGAATGGTTTGTCTGTGGTATGTGATAGCTGGTGGTTAAGGAGGAGCTTTTTGTTCTCACAGACGTAGTCACAGAATTCACATTTAAACCTAGAAAGCAAACCAAAGATTAGTCTCAGAAATACAAACACTGATCATGCCTAACGAGAATTTTACCCAGTGTGTACAAAATTAAAACAGCTTTTAGAGAACACTGAACTTCTGACATCAATTATATACCAACAGTAAATCAATGATTTCAATTAGAATGTAGGTGGCAGGATTCAAAAACTTGCAGGGTACACAACAATAGACCACGGAGGTTGAAAGTGAGGAAGATCACCAGAGCACACAAGAAACCAATGAACTAGTCAAGTGGCTAGGAAAGTGGTAAATGGAATTCAATCCAGAGAAATATAAGTTATGCATTTGGGAAAGGGAAACAAGAAAGGGAATACACAATAAGTGGTAAACATAGAGGGACGCTTGTGTGCATGTTTGCAAATGCCTGAAGGAAATAGGTTAGGTAAATACACCAATTAAAGACAACATACAGGACTCTGTTTCATTAGCTGAGATAGTGAATACCATAGGAGTGAGATCATGCTAAGACTATATATAGCAAATGCTGACAGTGCAAAACTGTCTCCAATTTAGCATTAAACTGGCAAAATGAATCAGAGATTATTGAGAATCAGTATGACAAATAGAAAATAATGCCACTTTAATACAGTACGAGGGTCCAGAGGGAGTCTCCTGTGGTTGAAGGGACATGTTAGATTAGACAGAAAACTAGATAGGCCACAGCTAGAGTACTAAAGACAACTTTGGTCAACACATTACAGGAAGGATATGATTTCACCAGAAACAACCGAGAATTATGGAGATGTTGCCAAGATTGGAGAAATTTAAGAGTGAGGAAATATTTGATATGTGGGGTTCTTTTCTGAGAGAATTTTAAATTGAAGTGCGTGAACTTACAGAAGCCAAGATGAAATGGATCGTAAGGACCTATACTCTTTACAGAGAGCTGAACAACCAAGGACAACAGATTTAAAGCAACTGAAAGGAAGATTAAAGGGGGTTGAGGAACTTCTTTTTAAATTGACACTGTGGGAGTCTACAGCTCACTGCCCAAAGGGTGGCAGAGACAGAAAGTCTCTCTGCCTTTAAAAAAGTGCATGAATATGCACTTGGAAGTACTATAACTTGCATGATTATGGAGCAGATGCTGGAAAGTGATATCAAATAGCCTCCTTTTGGGCTGTCAAAGATATGACAGTAAAGTCATCAGTAAAGCAAACAGAAAATGTCACTCTAATACAGTACAAGGGGTCCAGAGGGTTTCTCCAGTGGTTGAAGGTACATTTTAGAGCAGATAGAAAACCAGCATTTTTATACATTTTTCCTAACTTTCAAGCAGGCACCAGTGCTGTCTTTACTGTTTCTGTGCTTGTCTTATCAGACTCAGGAAATCCAACATTGAAGGAAGAGGGAAATGGTGGAAGCAAAAGCAGGTGTCTTCACCACTACGCTTCATAGATGTTTACAGTGCAGAAGGCCATTTGGTCCGTCATATTCACAGCAGTCAACAACGATCTGACTGAAAACAAATTCCATTTTCCAGTGCTTGACCAATAGCCCTGAAGGTTACGGCAGCGCAAATGAGAATCAAAATACTTAAATGTTACGAGAGCTTCTGACTCAACCATCCTTTCAGGTAGTGAATTCTAGACTCTTGCCACCTTCTAGGGGTAAACACTTCTCCACAATCCCCTCCTTAGATTTAAGGTGAGAGATAGAAGGCTATGTTCTCTGATTATTGACTCTTCTATCAGTGGATAAAATGTCTTATCCATTCTATATGCCTCAATCATTTACATCTAGGTCCTCTCTCAACCTCTGCTGCTCCAATCTTTCCTCATAGCTCAGACTCTTTAGCTCAGCCTGCATCCTGATAAATCTCTTCTGCACTCTTTCCAGTGCAATCACTCCCTTCCTACAACCTAGTGACCAGAACCTCTCAGAGTACCCCAGTTGTGGCCTAACAAGTGTGTTATATTGTTCCGGTATGAACCTGCCTGTTCTATTCTGTGCCCGAGTCAATAAAGGTAAGTATCCCATATGCATGTTTAATCTCCTTATCTACCTGCTCTACCACCTTCAGAGATCATGGATATGCATTCCAAGATCCAGTTGATCCTCAGTTCCATCCAGGATCCTCCTATGAGTAGGACTGCTCAATCCAGCTCCTCAAGGAAATATTAAATTTCCCACCAGCTTGTTCACCTTCCCTTTGCCCACTGTTCTCTCTTTCTCCAACGTTTCCCAGTCCTCACTACCAGGAACCATTCCCAAGAGTTCTCAGTTGTGGAGCCCTTTTCAGTAACTAATTTATTTATGATTCATCCTACCAATTTGACCAGCTGCAGGTCAGAAAACATAAAGAAACAATAGTGTGATCCTGCAGTTAGGTTTAGCAAGATTTTCAACCTCTGTTTGGTCTTGTTTCCATGGTTACTTTCCACTTACCCTTCAACCTCCTAATAAGTGTTAGGGCCAAGACTCATGAGAACAAAATTAACAAAAATCATAGTTACTTTCATCTATTGAATTCAGCATTAAAAGTTAAAGAAAGAGAGTACATTTGCTTAAGAAATAGCATAACAATACACCAGTGTATTCCAGCAGATGAACTACATATACCAACAAGTTATAGGACGACAATTAATGATATTTTGGAAGCGCAGCAACTCCATCTACTGGCTGACAAAGCCATATTTGCACTTGAAATGAATACCTCACATTAGATTATTTTATTATCTCTTGCTCACTAATATGTTGTTTCACTTTTTATCTTACTCAAATCTTTCTTTATAACTCTTTTTTAAGGTTGCTAACCTTCCAGGATTTTGACCTCAAGTTTCTAGGAATTGATGGTCTACCTCTAGGACACAGCTCTGCGCAATGCTGAAAAATCAGCAGGACATTAAAGAAGTTTATTTTTGTCATTTCTTTGAAAAGTATTGAAAATGGAGAAAAAGACTGTTGGGCTGATCGTCAAGCATCATCCAACTGTGTTGCCTTTTTGCTTTCCAATTGGTGTAAGGAAGCAGTATGTCACAAGGATGGATGTGTTGGCTGATTAATGGCAGGATGAAACTTCCAGGAATACACTAATTGCAACTGGCAGCCTTACTCTGAATTGATATTTAGCACTCAATGCTTCTCACATCTTCTCTCATCCCCCCAGAAACTTCCCCCATAATGTTACCAAGGTCTTGGAAGCAAACTGCACTCCAAACCTCTCAGCCAGATTTTTATTTACTCCCTTTCTAGATGCCACCTCTCTATCTACTGATTTCATTTGTGCACCAACAATACTTTTCCCTCAGCTAAGGGGACACTGCAAGAGTGAATCAGCAGGCTGGTTACTGGAAATGCCCAGGAAGCAAAGGAAAACAAGTAATGCCAATTGTACACCAGAGTGTAGGGAAGATACAGCCTGATACAATGCAGAGAATATAGCCAAACAACATTGCCCTCCTAGTCTAGGAGATCAAAAAAAAAACACTGCACAGTTCCTGCCCTAACCATCGTCCAAGTGATCCTGTGGGAAAAATTTCACATTTGAATATCAGGCAAGAAGCTGATCATACTTTGGCTGTAATGCACAGTGACTAAGTATCCTGCCAACTGTTTACTTACATGCACACAACTGGGAAGGGTGAGGTAGTAGATCAAGTTATTTCAGACTTAGTGGATGCCTTTTCCTCCACGCATTCAGATAATCAACTACATCAGAATACTACTGAAAAAGTCAGACCTACCTGCTGTTTCCAAGAGCCTGAATATGGGTTAGTAGATGCATTTTGAATGTGTACCTCTTCTTAAAAGATTTTCCACACTGAAATAAAAGAGTTGCGTTCTAAGAAAAGACTTCATAAAAGTCTAGGTTCCTTGGATACTAAAAGAGGTGTTTAAAAATGATCAAAGAAGTCAGAGTAGATCCAGATAAATGATTTTCACATTTGAAGTGAACAGCAAGGGAGTATAACTTTACTTTACACTGTTCATAGGCTACAGAGTAGCGGCAATCTGCAGCTCTCTCCAACCTGTCCCAAAACCTATTGAAGCCAAGTCAATTGAAAAAAAAACGCAAAGGAGTGACCAGGTGATTATTGTTATGAAAATACATTCAGGATTACAGAACCAAAACAGGATGGATATTAGATTCAGATCAGCCATAATCTCACCAAATGCAGAATAAGCCCAAGGGGCTGAGTGGCCTACTCCCGTCCCTGTGATAAAATGGATCTTTATACAGCTAGCAGCATGGTGAAAAGTTAATGATAAAACCAAGTGCTGTGTGAAATAACATATCAGAACAGTTTGTTGTCCAGATAGTACCTGAATTGTGATACTATATTTGGGAGAAAGTTAAAGGTCTGCATGTATAGAAAACCATTAGGAATAAAAAAAAGCTCCAACCTTATCACACATATGAGGCTTTTCAGCGCTGTGTGTCTTTAAGTGCTGCGTTAGCCTTTTCTGCATTGGATAAACACGATAGCACACTGGGCAAGGATAGGAATTCACCTTGGGCACCTGCAAATTAACAAATCAAGGTAAGAATTAATCAGAGCTAAGAAAAAAATGAGAAAGGTTGTAACAAATTTTACTACCTTAATTACAAAAAAACTATAACAAAACGTTGGAAATACACATCAAGTTAGTCAGCATCTGTGAATGATTAGAGGCAGATTAGTCTTTCAGGCATAATCTGTTCTAATAAAGAATAACTAGTCTTTCCTCTTTACAAATGCTAACTGACCTGCTGAGCATTTCCAGCATGTTCTTATTTTTGTTAAATCTTCTAAAGCTGCTTTAACTGCGTCAAGTAGGTGTACAATAACAATAGTGAATAAGTTATTCTGCAAGAATTTTGTCCTTCACTATTTTGAACCTTATTCATTACTCAGATTTCTAAATCTATCTTTTCACACTGTTTATTACTTTGTACAAGCTTGTGCAATTAACTATTTATGAGGCTGCTATGTTCCACTATCTTCAGTCATTCCCCCATCTACTAATCAGCCACGTGCAGTTCTGGTAATATAATGCTGAAACAGCTACTTCCGGAGTTTCTTCTAACTCCACAGAACATATTGAGCCTTGGATCACAATGGTAAACACCTTAGAAACATATTTTCTATCTTTCAAGTAAGGTTACAGAAAAGAATGGTCAAATATATTCTTTTTAGCTCAACCCCATATATGTCAACCTTTCCCAAAAAGTGTGAAATCAGAGCAACTCTAGATAAGAATCATCTGTGTCATATTACTGCTTCATAATAGGGTGGAGCCAATAAACTGAGGACCTTGTTCTGGACGAGATTCTATGCTGAAGTTAGGCATGCCAGCTCTGGCAACTTGAACATTTTCAGGAAGAGTCCCTTTGTACAATGCATCTTATACATGGACATTCAAAGACCTACAGCACTGCACCAATACCTGTGTTTTCTTTTTCCAAATCCACTCATCATTACGATTATTGTGCTCACTTGTGCAGATTTGAGAACTGATTTATGCTGTGGGCTCATGTTTATTTGAAGAGAATTGAGAATGCCAAACCAGCAGTTTTGCTGAATTTGATTCAATGCCAAGGATGAAGGGACTAAAGTTATAAATCCAGTATGGCACCCAATTGACCCTCTCTTTTTACTTAGATCTGCATACACTAAAGAACGTTGTCTGCAGGTAGCCAATATTCAACCCAGGCTTGACTAATGTCTCTTAAGGTCAGCCACAAGTAGGCACAAATCTACTGATATCAAATGGAGGGCATGGTAAAGCGTGAACTGTGAAAAAGCAGAGATAATTTGCAGGATGGGCAGATTTTTGGAAATTGGAAAATATGAAATAATACATTGCAGAAGAATAGGGCAAGTTAGTACATCTTAACTTGCAAAAGTCTGTGTACAGGAACTGGGGGGATCTTGATGTACTGACCCACAGATAAAAGTAAACAGAACAAAGGCCATAAAATGACGTGGGTTTTGCATTTTGAAGCACTGAACATAAATGGGAGAGAAGGAATTATAAATATTGGAACAGGTAATGGCATGATGGAATTGTCACGGGACTAGTAATTTAGAGACCCAGGACAAGATTTGGGGACACGGATTCAAATCTCACCATGGCAGATTGTAAAATTTGAATTAAAGAAATCAGAAATTAGAAGTCGATTGTCATTAAAAAAACATCCATCTGGTTTACAAATTTAGGGAAGGAAATATGCCTTTCTTACTTAGTCTGGCCTACATGTTACTCCAGACCCATGTGAGCCAATAGCAATATGGTTGACTCTCAAATGCTCTCTGAAATGGAGGACAGTTAGGGATGGGCAATAAATGGTGACTTAGCCAGCAGTGCCCACATCCCATAAAAGCAAAAAGTTAGATGAGAATTGGAGTAGTGTATACAGTTTTTGGCACCTTCATGTTAGATGGATAGAGCAAAGAAAACTTGCAGCAAATACTCAGAATGTTAACAAGTTTGAAGTGGGATACGGAGAAGAGGAAAGACTTAAAGTTATCATTTCCCCCAAAGTTGACGGGTGACTTCAAAGGCCATCCAACCCAAAGAACTTAACATAGATATTGGAAGATTGTTGTCACTGATTGGTGATATGCTAACAAATTACAAATCTAAGAAGCTAACAAAAACAAATTTCAAGATAAGTAACATATTTACTTGAAAGAATTCAGACCTTGCTGCAAAAAACAAATATTAAATTGTACAGGAAGGAAGCAGAAGGTAACAATTAGACAAGCTGATTCATTGACAAAAAAAAGCCAATATTTCCCCTGGTTGAGCAGCCTAGAACAAGATGTCAGTCTTAGGATAAGAAGCGGTGACAAATATCTTCACTTAGGTGGGTGTGAATTTTTCATCAACAAGACTGTGGGTGCTCATATTGGGAGTATATTCAACATCAAGATCGATAAGATTTTTGAAAGACTGGGCTTTTCCACTGCAACATTCTACTCTTCTTCTGAACAGGATGGATGGAAATGGTTTCCTCTTGCACTCTCCACTGTAGGATGATTGAGTGGTAAACCAGGAAGTGTTGGTGCAAAATGTGCTTTTCAAAAATCATAGAATGCTCAACAGACGCTTCCATCACAGCACCATAGCATAGTTGAGAAAAATATATAAAACAGTTCACACTTACTCCCTTTGACAAAAGAATGAAGTGTTTGTGTACATCATAATATAAAACTGAAATGAAGTGCAACATTCCAAGTCACTTCACAGGTGTCTTAAAGAAAGGCATCTAGCCACAGAAAAAATTAGGGCATATGATAAAAAGCACAAGCAAATAGATATCCTATTATTTTGGGCTCTTGGGTACACAGACCTACAGCTTTTAAGGTACCTGCTGTAAACCATTACAGACCAAATTCTATGCCTCTATGTAAACACCAGGAAAAACAGTGATGTCCGGTTCAGTGTTAGATTTCATGGGATCACAACCCATTGTTTTTAAATCAAGTCAAAAAAGTGAACAAGTTAAAGACTGGATGAAACTACAAATTTCTTTTATTAAAACTACTGATTTCAGTAATAAAAAAAATGACATCTTGACTTTCAGTTAGTCTGATTATAAATTCTGATAATGTACTATTTACAATCTGTATCAATGACTCAGTTGCGGGTTCTGAGTGTAAGGTATACAACTTTGCTGATGAGCCAAATTCATGGGGAAAGTAAGCTACGAGAAAGATGCAGCGGGATATAGACGGATTAACTGAATGGGCAAGAAGGTGGCAGCTAGAGCATAATGTGGGGAAGTGTGAAATTATCTTTGACAGGAAGAATAGAAGGGCAGATAACGTACTGATAAACGTTGTATTCAGAGGTATTCGGATGTCCTTGAACATGAGTCATGAGTTAACATACAGGTGTGAGCAATTAGGAAAACAAACGGTAGAACCATGGGGGCAAGAAAGCTATACAGCAAATTTACAGGGCTTTCATGAAATCACACTTGCAGTATGATATACAGATTTGGTCTCTTGACTTAAAGAAAAATATATTTGACTTAGAGGCGCAGCAATGCAAGGTACGTGAGATTGATTCCAGGGATGAGAGGGTTGTTATATTAAGATGGGAGTAGAATAGGTCCATATTCTAGAGTTTAGAGGAATGGGAACCTCTCATCAAAACACACGACATTCTTTGAGGGCCTGACAAGGTTCTTTCCCTTGCCTGAACAGCTTAGAACTAGGTACCTTAGTCATAGGATAAGAAGCTGGCTCTTTAGGATGAGGCGAGGAGAAAGGTCTTCGGTTAGATGGTTGTGAATCTTTGGAATTTTCGATCAACAAGTTTGTAGATGCTCAAATTGGGGAGTAAGTTCAACACCAAGATCAATAAGAATTTTGAATGTTAAGAGAATCATGGGGATGTGCTAGCCATAATAAACTATATTCTTTATCCTCTCCAAGTTATAGAATTTCACAAAAAAGATAGTACTATCTACTATACGAGCCATAAACAAAAGCTAATATGTTGGAGTGCAGCTCCTATGTAATTTTTTAATTATCGCTTGAAACTGTTCACACTTTTCACAAAACTGTAGTATTTCATGTTAGTGTTATACAACTCCAAGTGCAGTATCTTTGGAAAAAAATTGTAATTCTAGTCTTCAATATTTTAAGTGAATATGTATGGTGGTTTGATCTTCTTCTCGAATCAGTGCAATCTGTGCAGCGTCCTTTATAGTGATATAATACAACCAAGTACTTTGCAAAGCTACTTTAGAGTACAGTTAAGAGTCAATCATTTTGTTGTAGATTGAGGACTGGAATTACGTACAGGCCAGACTGGGTAAGGCAAGTTTCTTTCCCCAAAGGTCATTATTGAACCAATTTAATATTTTAGTGGTATTCTAATAGTTTCAACGTCACTTTTTACTCTCATCAGCTTTTGATTCCTAGACATTTTAAAACTCAACTCAAAATTCAAATTCTTAAAATATCATGGTTGATACATAGTCCATAAAAGCCTTTGGATTATTGGTCTAGTAATACAATTACTGTCTTATTATACCCCTTCTGACAGCCTGAAATTTCAGCTCCTCATTATCTTTCCTCTAGGATACCATTTGTCATCCAGCTTTTAAGCTGATTGTTCAGGAATGTGACAAGTTTGATAGGCAAGACATTGGTCCAGAGGTACCAGTATCTGAATCAGAAACCCTAAATATGCATTGAGGCTCTGCTGATGTCTTGACGCACTGACTTCCAATTAACTTCTGATGGGCAATTCCCCAGCTCTCTGGGACCTTCAGGAAAAGTCTCCAACTGAGTTAGATTTGCAGACTTTGGACAGTTCCAACATACTTACCCAGTTACTGAGAAAATATTAAGACATAAAAATCCTAGTCTAATCTCTAGGTAACTGTACAACTGCCCTCACCACCCTCTGATTCCCCCACCTTCTCTGACCCCCCAATCTATCATCCAACCATGCTAACCCTCAATCACTCACTACCTCTCTGACCCATTCACTTTTCTCATACACCCTACACATTAACATTCACACTGAACATTTAAACTCATCTTAAGCCAGGACCATTAAAAAAAAAAGGGATATATCCAATCTTAGCACTCTTGGATGGAAGCTACATCCCGCATTTCTGAAGAAAATTGGACTTGGCTAGAAATGCGGAGAAATGCCGATGGTGGGCAAAAATAGGTGCACAACAGCAATCTGACAATGACTGCCAAAATTCAGGTCATGGCAATTCAGGAGAAACATTTTAAACCGAAGAAAGTGGAACCTGGACCTACATGTGGTGGGCGAGGCAAATAACACTGATGTATTTAAGGAATAACTAGATAAATATGTAGCAAGAAAGGAATAGAAGGATATTGTAGTATGGTTAGAAAAGTAGTGTGGGAACAGGCTTGTGAGCAGCATACACATTGGCATGGATCCATTGGGCTGAAAGGCCTGTATCTGTGCTATACATTTTATATAGTGATTTAAGACCCAAATCAAAAATTCATACTTCTATATTGTTTTTGCTTCAATTGTTGCATTTATAATTAACTTGAATGGTCAGCAAAGCAAAATCAGAGCTGAAGCCACAATCAAGTGCAGTGCTATGCCCCATTTAGATTTGAAGGGCGACAACATCACAGTTCCAATACTCATGATAGAACGGCAAAAATAACAAAAATCCATTCATTTACTTCTATGCATTCAACTACTGCTAATGTTCTATCCAAGTCTTGCCCATATTTAATAAGGACTCACCAGGTCAGCTTTCTTCTTTCTGGAGGTAGGAAAAAGAAATCACATTTAATTAAATATTCTGAGAAGGAGGAGTTAAGCATTTCTGTTATCATAAAAAGATTTTTTAAGATTCAAATGCTTGGTCAAAGCTAGCACACTGGTTATACATTAGTATTTCTCACAAATGGGTCTTTCTATATTTCATATGGTTGACCATAATCAGTATGCTCTACTACAAAAGGTCCAGAATCTTAATGCAGCCAGTAGCAGACATGTTCATAGACAGTGGCCAGAATGTTAGTCTTTCACGCTAATAGGATTTTCCCACCCACTGCAGTGAATTGAGATTTGGATGGGTGTCAAATACTCCAACTTCGCTGCAGCAGGTGGTGATATGAATGGCTGCTAAGATCATGCCCAGAGAATTTTATTACTACAGTAATCAATATTTCCTCTTACGTGTCTATGATAATCATGACTGAGGGTGAGGAGCTAAAAGAAAAGGTTGGTCAAGAGAAGAGTTTTTTGTTAAATAATATTAAAATCAAATTCAAAGTAAAACAACTTGTGGCCTTTTAATCACTTTTCAAGCCAACAATAGGAATGTCATAGTTAAATACACAGATTTTAAAAAAAAGGGTACACAAATAGATAACTACAAATGCAAATCATTCCACTATCCAGCAATTTAAACAATCTTTTCAAACCATCAAAACAGTGTCAGCGGTTACAATGGAAAGAAAAAATAATTAGGAGAGAAGATGAGGTAGAAAACAGAGTTTGAGATAGAGAAAAACAATAAAAGCAAAACAAAATGGTGTGCTTGGCTTTCAAATCCCTTACATCACCATCCTTTGCATCATGTCTGTATTATATCATTATTATATCATTGGCTTTTTCAGTATTGTTTATAACCTATAATCAAACTGAGCTGGCGAAATGTCAGAAATAAATTCAATTTAACTTTCATACTTAGTGGTAACATCTCCAAATATTTTTGATTTGCACAATTCTTTTAATTAAGTTTTTAAAGGTTGAAGATCACAGTGGGAAAACTTCAACTGTCAAAACATTTTTGGCAGGTCAAATAGGATGGCAGAATATAATATTAATGGTAGGACTCTTGGCAGTGTGGAAGGTCAAAAGGATCTTGGGGTCCAAGTTCATAGGATGCTCAAAGCAGCTACACACGTTGAAGCTGGGGTTTAGGTGGCGTATGGCATAATAGCTTCGATCAAATTGAGGACTTAAGTTTAGGAGCCGAGGGATAATGTTGCAGCTATATAGAACCCTAGTCAGACCCCACTTGGAGTGCTGTGCTCAGTTCTGGTCATCTCATTACAGAAAGGATGTGGAAGCCATAGAAAGGTTGCAAAGGAGATTTACAAGGATGTTGCCTGAGTTGGACAGCATGCCTTATGAGGATAGGTTGAGTGAGCTCGGCCTTTTCTTCTTGGAGAGACAAGGGATGAGGGATGATCTGATGGAGGTCTATAAGATGTTGAAAGATACTGATTGAGTGGCTAGTCAGAGGCTTTTTCCCAGGGCTGAAATGTTGCCACAAAAGAACACAGGTTTAGAGTGCTGGGGAGTTGGTACAGAGGAGATGTCAGGGATAAGTTTTTCCATTGCGGTAGGTGTGTGGAATGGCCTGCCAGCAACAGCAGAGGAGGCGGATTTGAAAGGGTCTTACAAGAGACTTTTAGATAACTAAATGGAACTTAGTAAGACAGAGGGTTACAGGTAAGCCTTCTAATTTCTAAGGTAGGGACATGTTTTGCACAACTTTGTGGGCTGAAGAGCCTTATTGTACTGTAGTTTTTCTATGTTTCTATTCTGATATTGGGGTTTAAGTTTGTGGTTTTGCTTACCTCTCTTTAGTATGAATAGAGGAGTGCCTGAGGACATCCTTCTTGTACACACTTGTATAATCACATTCTTCACATTTGTATGGTTTTGTTCCCACATGATTAAACATATGCTCCTGTTAGATGAGAAGTGAGAACATTATTAAAATTAAACAGTGCACTAAAAAAGACTTGTATTTTATGCTCCTTTCTAACTTACTAATGCACAGTCCAGCTGTGAAATAATTTTATTGCCTGTGTTGTTAGTAATTTAGGAGAGTCAACAGAGATGTTGTAGAATATGTAAATCACCAAATTACATTTCTGTGGCAACATTATCCAAGCATTTTCCAATGGGATTTTAGACCCACACATTACGCTGTTCAACAATTCTTTAAGATGGAACTGACACAAATGATGCAATGTATAAGAGTAGTGTACAGTACAAGCAGCGAGCATCTCTTTTTGACAGCTCAGAAACATGGCTGCCAAAATGATAAGATGAAAAATTGAGTTACATCATGAACGTTTCAATAAAAACAGTGCGCCAAAAGATGTAAATGACATAATTTGGAAAGATTTTCAGGGGTGTAGGGGTGCCAAGAGAGATTACGAGTCATGTTAACGTTAAATTGTATTCTTGAGACCTGTCAATTTCTTTAATGCAACAGAAGTTGAGATATCACAGGTGTAAATCTCAGGTGTATCACTGACCTTCAGTGATGACCACCGCTTGCAACGATAGCTGCATTGAAGGCACTTAAAGCGTTCTGGATCATTCCCCTCATGTGAATCGATGTGAAACCTCAAGTCTTCTTGCGTCAGGAAACGAGAGCCACAGATCCGACAGTGATGGGGCCTCATTAGCGGTTTGCTGGATCTGTAGTAATTGTACCTTTTTATACAGAAAGTTTTCAGTCAGACTTTATAGAAGTTCTGCAAATATTCACTCATTTCTATCAATCTGGAAAGATAATCATTTAAAAATATTACACTCCCACATTTTATAGGAATTTTAAATGGGGAACTGAATAAATTTTGAATCTGTTTTCTCATTCAAAAATACCAGCTTTCAACATTATCAGATGGTAGCTGTGTTGAGGAACCCTTCGATGATGGATAGAGGATGGTACAAGCCCATGTCCAAGTTGTTTTACCCATTTTGACTTCTGGAAGCCGGCTCTGTTTACAATGAAGGCAAATGTGGGAATACTCAATACTCAGAGAATTGAGAGTAGCTGAAAGGCATCTCCAGTCACGATCTTCTAATCAGACAGAATTGTGAAATTACGTTAAAAAACCCCTCAAGTTGTCCAACTGTTTGGTTACAGAACTGGCCCTCCCCAATACGATGCTGTTATCTTAGATATCCTAGGCCTTTATGGTATGACACCAAGTCAACTGCGAGTTCCAGGTCTCATCTGTGAATTTAACAATTTTCGGAAAGTTGTACTTTTGGTGGAAAGGTCTTTATGAGCTTGCTAGATATAATACGTACAGAAATATGGGGTCCAGTTGCTAGTATTATCTAGCTACATTCAAATTCATACCAAATGAAAACAGCAAATACTGTAATCATTAAACCAGCATTAAACACCATGTTCTATATTTCAGACTTTCAATTCAAAGAGCTTCAACAAATGTGACATATTGATAGAATGCAGTTAAAGATGCATACTTGTAATAAAATCTCTAAACACTGGGCTAATGATTTAAGGCATCAGTTTACCTGCGCCCCAAGTACCCTCTGTATTTCCTCCTGCCAAACCGCTTGGGTGGGCGACCACGCCTTCTTGAATGCTTGTAAGATATTTCATTGATGTTTGATGACGGATCTTTGTTCTCAGAATCAGACTGGCTGATTCCAGACTCTGCTACCAACCCATTACTTGCTGATATATCGCCATTCTCCTGTGCAGTTGAACTGGCTGCTTCAGAGCTCTGGAGATCCATTGGGTTGGACTGAGAGGTGACAAGTGCCTCAACCTCTGCCCCTTTTTCAATAGGAGACAACAGGAAGTCAGCTAACAGACTATAAGAGCTGGACTTAAAACATAATTAACTGGTAAATTTTGAGGAGAAAATACTAAAAACCCTCTGTGGTGAGGGAAACAAAGTCAACATTTCCTGTAGATGACTTTTCAAAGTCACAGATGTGCAAATCTCTCCACAGATACAGCCAGACCTGCGCAGGGTTTTCCAGCATCATTTTTTTTTGAATTTCCAGCATTGGCAGTATTGGTCTTCTGATTTTAGGAAGAGATGTCACAAGGAGGAAGGGTTTAGGAACTTCAGAATGCAGGGTATAATGGTTGAAGGCTCTATCACTAACTGAGCAGCTGGGAAAAGGAAAATGCAGTGTGAAGAGTTAGAAACACTGGAATATATTGCCAGATGTGTTTACTCAAGGATATTGAAACAAGGACGAGGATTTTTTTAATCTAGATATTGCCAGTCAGTTGAGGTCTGTAAGCACGAGTGGGTGGAGAACAGACATGTCGAATTTAATGCAGAATTAAATGCTGGCAGCAGAGTTCTGGATGGGTTGGAGCTTGTGCAAGGAGTACAGAAGACCAACATAAAGAGCGCCGAGTGGGCGTGAGTCAACACTCAGACTTCAGCACATGTTTGTTGCTGACAGCATAGTACTAAGGCATCAAGTATCATTCAAATTTAGCTGTGTAGAATATTGCAGGGTGGATACTACAACACATTTTCATTCAATGATTGAACAAACTGATTGTACACTACTACTAGTACAAAAGAAGAGCATGAGGATCCTTATGGTATCCTGACCAATACTTAACCCTTAAATCAACAGTTTAATTAGTCATTTATTTCATTGTTGTCTGCAAGTTGGCTACCATGTTCTCTTACATTATAACAGCGATGCTGTAATGTTGTGAAAAGTGCTATACCAATGCAGATTCTTAATTGTTCACTTGGGGCATCTTAAAGTTGTAGATTCGGGTTTTAGCAGCAGATAGGAATGCTGAGACGAGACAGGAATGGAAGCCAATTAGAAAGTGAAAATTAAAAAGTCAAGTATTGTAACAGATTAGATAGAGCTTGATGTACAGTCAGGGCCAAAGAAAATATCAAGGCCTGTGGACCAATGAGTTTTCAATGAACAACTGAAATGTGGAATGAAGAAGTAGACTGAAGTGTGAAATCTTTAATGTCAGGAGCTAATCAGATTAGTTTTAATCTTGCCCATAACAGATTGGTGAAATTTCTGGATCATTTATGCATGAAGTCTTTGTAAACCAGCATTCCATTTCAATCTGACTTTCCTCTTCAAAATTACTGAAGATGTTATCACTTCCCAGATTCATGCTCATCTTTTCCAAACTATGTCTAAACCTTTCTACATGTTTTCATCTGCATTATTCTATTGAAATGGACTTAAGTCAAAATCAAAACCAACACCTTCAGTGATGGTGACAAAGATGAGCTAATGTGATGATGTCACCAGTCTTTGTAAGAGGTGACCACTTCCTCCTCTACTCCAGTGTCTGGCCAAATGGGATCCCCTCTCACCTACCTAATCCATTGCCAAAGAAATTTTCACTTCCTATTTCCACAATATATTTGATGTCCAAGACCCTCCCCATGGCCTCATGTCTATTTCTCATTGATATGCTACTCTGTAACATTGTCCAAAGACATGCCTTTTTCTAGAGTTAAGGACAAAGCTTTACTTCACTACCATCTCTCTACACTGAACTAATCCACTGCTTGCTTGTTTCTCATCTTTTGCCTTCCATTGAAAGAAATTCTGCCATTCACCTCTTCACATGCTCTTCACACATCACAACATGAACCCCACCCACCGCATATCCAGTAATTTCTTAACTTCTCCAGCCCTCTCGAAAACTCTGCACTTCTCCAACTCTGGTCTTACGTGCCCCCAACTTGATTTACTATACCATCCAAGCCCAAAGATGGAGAATTCCCTCGCCATATTTCTCCAACAGTTCCTATGACAAGTTCCTTATAATTTACCTCTGACCAGGGCCAAGCATTTTTCTTAAGATCTTCTTCTTTAGCACAGTTTAGCTGTTTGATTACTTTCCCATTAAACACTTGAATTTTTTTGCTTATGCCGAAGACATTATGTTGATACAGGCTACAGCACTGAGTCTAGAAGTACACAACTATAGTGGAATAAATAGATATGTTATCAGGATGCGTACAGGAAGTTGGCTACATGTTTACAGGTAGTCCCACCAAATGGCAATTAGGCAAAGGGTGGAAAGTGGTTAAGGAGGGTGAAAATGCCATTTGCAGAAAATATTCTGTCCATGTTGAGACAGTCATTAGAACCATGAAAGATTCTGATATAGAGTAAAGGAGATGAAGCAGGATAGATTAGAGTAATAGACCATATCTAAGGTTGTGAAGAGGTTGAGAGGAATAATACCCCATAGTTTCTCATGCTGGGTGACCTCAGTGCTACATGGAAGCAAAGCTATCCTGATGTGTACAATTCTATTTCCATCACTGTGGATTCCAAGTTCAAATCAAAATAAGAATAAATGTTTTTGGGGAAGATGCATAAGAAACAAAAGTCAACTCTTCTTTTCTTATTTATCCAATTTCTGAACTTTAAAAAAAAACTGCTATAGAATTAATCACCACCTGAATTGGTATCCAAAAGTAAATACATTCCTAGCTATGGAACCAAGTCTACAGATCAAGAAGAACCCAAGTTCAATTCTCAGTCTATGTTAACTAAAAGGGGTCTCAGCTAGGACAAAAAAAATTTCAAACACAAAAAAAAAGTATGGATCAAAGATGTGTATCCTAAGTACATCCCATAAGGGTTGGCTATGATGCCTCCTACTGTCAAATGCCCTGTTAGAAGTCAGTTGTGATTCAACCTGAAGGAAAAGTTAGAAACTACTGAGGAAAAGTAGACAACCTTTGAACTATAACTTATCAAAAGTGTACAATTTCAAGAAAAGTTAAAAACAAAAAACTGAAAAAGAAAAAATATTAAATATATTACTGAAAAGTATATCAGATGCAACAAAGATACAAACATAATCTCTGGTTAGGGAATATGCTCAACTCCAATCTTGGAAAAAAGCAGATAGGTCAGGTCAAGAGGCCATTTACTCAAGGTTTTTCTTTTTTTTTAAGCTGCTCAGTTATATAAACTGTAGGGAAAGACTTCATGTGACAAGACCAGGCATAGTACTTGACACTATTAAAAACAAATGCAAAGGTTCCTGATACTAGACAAGGCTGAAATTTCAAACACAACACCTGCACCATCTTTCACTGTTCTTATTTGTTTGTGCAGAAGCGTATTATCAAATACAAATAAGTTAAGCAATGCTCTGATAAGAGGTCAATTCAGGAAAGGCATTTTACCATTAATCCCAGATATTCCTTCTGTCCGCAAAATCTTACGAGGTCTTCCAGGGCGCCTCCGAGGTCGATCACTGGTTGAAGTTGTGACATTACGATTATAGTTTGGCTGCCTTCCACGTGTCTCATCCTCTGCTGGGTTATAATCACTGTCAGCTAAAGGAAGATGGATTATTTTCCAGAACGGAAACTACCCAGGAGGACTCAGCAATTTGGCAGATTTTTATAAAACCAGTAGTGACAATTTTGCTTATCAACAACGGATCATACAAATATAAAATTTGCTATTCATTCAAAATACACTTTTCAGGCCTGGCAGCATCTATGGGAGAGAAACAGAATAGCATTCCGAACTTGCGCCATTTCTCATTTTTTTCCCTGTTTCAACGTTGAAAGGTTACAGCCCTGAAGTGTTAAATGTTTCTCTCTCAACAGTTGCCACCAGACCTGCTAATTAGTTACAGCATTTTCAGATTTTGCTTCAGATTTTCAGCATCTGCAGAATTTTACTTCTGGACATTTTCAGGACTTCACACTTGATGAATGTCACATGGCTGGGTTACACCACCCAAAAAAACTAGATCAGTCTCCAAAAATGAACTCAATCTGACCTCTGTATGGACCCAATCACACTACTTTAAGTTTAGATCAACGGTGTACTAATTTCATAGTGGCAGAAACTCAAACAAATCAAACCACTCTCTTTCACGTACCACATCCCTTCTTAAGTACGTGCTGCCTGTTGTTTCTAAGTGGGAGTTGCAACCATTCTACTCATCCACAAAACTGATAGATAGTAAGGCTCACATTTACTGCTCCTGGTCCCAATAAAATGAACAGGCCGATATAATGGAGGAAATTCTCCCAACCCGTTGGGCTGCTCCAGTAGCTACCAGTTCATGGGATTTCTGCTGGGTGACAAGCTTCCACATATGTCCGAGGTCACGTTTTCTGACATAATCAGTCTGGGAGGTCTGGAAGGCCAGCAATGGGGATTGTGGGGACTGGCCAGCAATCTGGAGGGCAGTAATAGACACAACAGAGAAGGGGGATGGGAAATCACTGCGCATGCTGATTTCTATGCGGACAGGTTGGCACATGCACAGTGGCCTGCTTAGCACTATGTTGCCAGCTTCTTGGGACCCCGGTCGCTACTTTTCAAAGGGAATCAATCGAGGGCACTCTGGTATTGTGCTTAAAAAAAGGCAGCATTTTCCTGCAGGTTGAAAACATTTTTGGGACAATCCCAGCCAAGATCATTAGTATTTTTATACCTAAAAAGACTGAAGGAAGTACTGAACTCAGACTAACGCATGGACAAAATAATCATTACCTTGCAAACAGGTAGTGCTATTTTTAACCTGCAATCATCTGTATGCTGAAATGGTGCCAAAAGAGGCATTTTATTTCCCAAATAACCTCATTGAGCATGAAATCAAAACCAACAGACTAAAATCTACTGTGAAACTAAAGGAATCTAAATGGAATTTCAATCTAGAGGGATTAAAGACATCAGTAATCCACTGAATCACAAGAATGGAATCACATTGCAGTCAATCTTGCAAACAGATTAGTAACGTTTGCTCCAATTGTGTCAGGATGCCAACAAATGGAGACATAATAACAGATGCCAACCCCTTTTGCTGTGCCCTGGCAGATTTTGTCTAATCATATTGGTAGCTGACCTTTGTTACATTTCCTATTCTTTTCCTTGAAACAAGCATGCTTAATGAAAGGCCAACCCCAAATTGTTTAGAAAGCACATTACCCTCTCGGTCATCAATGGCTCCAGCATCCACAATGTCATCCTCCTCCTCTTCTTGCTCCTGCTCCTCAGTCTTATTTTCCTCTGGTTTTGGTGACACATTCTGCTTCCTCGGCCGTCCTCTCCCTCTCTTTTTAGATAGAAAACCACCTAGGGAAATGGTATGCCAGCTCAGGTGAAGTTTTAATTGTGTGAAAACTACGAAGATTAAAAAATCCAAAGTAAAAGGAATACACAAAGTTATTTTACAAATTATTTATAGTTCTTAGACATTTTCTATTTCCTTGTTGTAACAATGTCCTATGACAAAGGGTTTATTTATTGCAAAATAACTATTTTTACATCAAGTCAAAGGTCATTCCCCATGATACTCCAATGTATGGAACAGAATGGTGGACCAGGCACATACTTGCATGCCAAGCATCCAATTTCAGCTTTACTGAGAGAAGTTACTGACTGCAGACAGGGAATAAAATCTAAACCAATTATTGCTAACTTCAGTGAAATAATTTTGACTGAGCCTCTGTTACTTTCAAATGATATTCAGTGTTGGATGAGCATAAGATTTCTATCAGTAAACTAACTGGACATCCAAAGACAACAGCTCAAATAGACATTCCTTAGTCACGGCCTTCCATCCGCCCTCCTTGCTCATTACCCAAAGCTGGAACTAGATTCGTCTCTGCCTCATTATTATTTGACCCAGGGCTGAGCTTCTAGTCCCATATCATCTTCTTCATCAAAACTATTTACATCCACCTCTGTAATATCACCCATCTCAATTTTTGCCTCAATTCACCAGTTTTGAAACGCTCATCAATACTTTTGACACATGTAGGATTGGCTGTTCTGGCCTCCCACCATCCACAAAACCTAGCAGCTCCAAAGCTCTTTGTACACACAAAGTCCCATCTAACCATTGGACCTGCGTTTACTGACTTACATCAGCTTCCAGTTGGATATCATCTCAACTCATAAGTTTAAACTTGTTCAAATCCCTTCTCAGCCTCACCATTTCAGATTGCTGAACTCCTCCAGCCCTACAACCTTCAGATTTCAGTTCTTGCACATCCCAATTTTCATTGCTCTACCATTGGTATTTGTGCTTGGGCCCTAAACTCTGGAATTTCCCCTTTAAACTTTCCTGCCTCTCCCTTGAGCAAATTCTTAAAATTTACTCTTTGACCAAGTTTTTGGTCACATTGTCCTAATATCACTATGTGAGTCAGTGCCAAATTTTATATAGCAATGCTTCTGTGAATTGCCTTGGAATGCTTTTACTATGCTAAAGACACTACATGAACACAAGTTCAAGTTGTCTTTCTAGAAGTGCTGGAATAGCCTCAATTCTCAACGGGTATAAAACAGTAAGGATTCCCAACTCTGCTGACTTTTCACAACCTGATAGGCACATGGTGTAGCAAGTTCATGCAGGACTGCAAGTAAGGGGGAGATGGGCCAGACATCTCTCAGACACTACTGCAAGTGTTGGTCAGTAGATTGGAGTCAAGCGCTGTTTGAAATATCCAGCTGAAGCCAGCAAGGGTGTCAATTTATGCTCAGCAAGTCGAGAACCACCTGTTGACACTCTGATTTGTGTCCAGCAGCAGCTCAGTCCTTGTTTAGTATCTAACACACAAGATTGTTGACAAGCTGTTCTGATTTAATAAAAACATAGGAGGTCATTCGAGACATTGTTTCCATGATGGCTTTCCAAAACAGCAACTCAAATATTGCCACTACTCCACCCTCTTCCTACATTTCTCCTTTCCAGATAGTTAGAAAATTAAAATGCAGAAACTTCTATGGCTCTAAAATGAGGCCACTCTGTTCATCGTGTCTGCACCAGCCCTCTCTGGCTTAATATTATTTCCCAACGCTTTGGCATAACCCTGCAAGTTACAGGATTTCATAGCAATGTGCCTGGCATTAGCAGAGGTCAGTGAACAACATTACAGGGAAGAGAAAAAGTTGAAAAAAGCACTAATTTAGAAGAGTAAAGTTGTGAGAAAATAACAAGAGGTTTCCATAGCTACAGACACAGCAAATTAATATGGCATAACACATGCGAGTAATGAGCAGTGGATTGAGAATTACCAATGTTGAGATGTCGATCCTTCATGTGATTGATCAGATTGTCCTTCGAGATGCTTTTATACGGACACATCTTACATTTGAACTGCTGAACCACTACCACTTCCATCATGTCCTCCAGGTTAGATAGGTCATGCTGCTCAAGATGGTCTGCACAAGTGGATGTTGGTCCTTCTCCCAATCCATCAGCTGACATGTTGGAAAGTTGGGAGCTGGACATCTGTGAGTTGGACATTTGGGAATCAATATGACCACCTAAAAAATATATTAGGGGATCCAAGTGAGAGATGGCTGCGTACTAAATACTATAGAAATCATAAATCACCTGGAACAAGTGATTGGATTACTTTTTCAAAAGCATACCTTACGAACCACCCACATACATTGGAGGCAATAGACTGTGAGGAACAATGTCAATATTCAAAATAATGTTGGAAACCACAACAGAAAATTTCCAGTGGTTTATAACAAATCGAACAGTTACTTCATGATTTGTAGGCTTACAGCAATCTGCACAGTAGTAAAATTAATTGATGTGCAACGTACTGAAATAAATTTTAAAATTACCACCCAGCAAAAAAAAAACAGATGTTTGTAGAAAACTGCTGCACCCCTGAAAGAAAAGTCCAGCAAAGTTATATTCTTACCATCATCGGGGTATGGCAGTACAAGGTACTGAGTGACTTCAGCTCCTTCATCGCCTGCACTCGTTACAGCAATACAACCTGGGGGAAGCACCAACTTATCACAACCAAGGACAAATGACTTATTTATTTTAAATGTGAAAAATCAGATACAAAATTTAAGAGCCAGAAAACAAATCAGTGCCTTCGATATAATCTTTGAACTCTGGTAAAGGATATCACACCCAAAACATAAATTATCTTTTTTAATGGAACATTTTATTAGTCTTTCTATGAAAGAAAATTAATTAACCAATTGACAATATCAGGTACCTCAATTTAATTACATCAAAGCACTGCTACCGATCAATATATGCTATACTATTGTGCAGGTATGGTGTCCCATTAGGAACATTCTGAAGGAACTCACTTTGCAAAATGTCAGGTCCAATTGTAGATTCTATAATTTTATCAATAGCTGATCCAAGATCAGATGATGTAGAAGCAGTTGAGTCTGATACAATCATGGTACCATCTGGTGCCACGCTGGAATGAACCAATACTTGAGCAGATTCAGACACCATGACAGACTGTGTAACAGTGGAGACGCTGGATACAAGAGTGGATTGAGCAATTGAGGAAGAATCTGGAAGGTGTGTGATGGTTATAACATCAGTGCTGGAACTTGTTTCTGGAAGCACTTCCTGGAATTTCATAGCAAAAGAAAATTATTTATTATGAAGGATTTCAACAGTTTTTTGGGTTCAATGTAATCAAAGACAGTTCAGATTCCTAGATTGGATCATTTTCCATTGTGAAGTTGATTGTAGAATTCCACAACCACCTCCCCCCCACCGCAACCTCAAGTTAGCAACATGTTCAAAGGTGACCACTGCCCCACCCCATCAGTTTGCAACAAATTTGAAGGGTACAAAAATGTCCATTTAACCCAACATCATCATTCCAACAGACACAAACCTGTTTCCAACTGCACATGTTTTCCTAAGACAGCTTTGGAACAAAAATATCCAAACACAACTAACATTTTAAAATTTAAAGCAGATATTGCTAATTTGCAACTACAAAATGGCAGCAATGTTGATGTGTATCTTAGAATCTTACAGTGCAGAAGGAGGTCATTCAGCTCATTGAGTCTGCACTGACCACAATCCCATCCAGGCCCTAGTCCCACGCAGTTATCTACCCAGACGATAACAGGCAATTTAGTATGGCTAATTCACCTACCCTGCACATCTTTAGAGTGTGGGAGGAAACCCATGTAGGAACAGGAAGAATGTGCAAGCTCTACATAGACAGTGACCCAAGTCGAGAATCGAACCCGGAGCCCTGGTGCTCTGAGACAGCTGTGCTAACCACTATGCTGAAGTCTTCAACCCATGCTACTAAAACTTTACTACCTATTCCTCTTCCTTGCTGTCATCAAGTTGAGCCAGACAGTTTGCAATCTTGTCATTCTACTTCATCATAGATTGAGACTATGATTCAGTGTCTTCCCTGTCACAAAGTCATGACATCCTTTGTCACTACCTTAGCCTTTCTGTATCTGAAATTTTTAACATTTCCTTTGTCACCTCTGGATCTGATTATTCCAATGCTGATCTTTTATCCTGCACAAAGTTCTGCTTATCCATCATCCTCTGGAGTTCAGCCTTGAAATTAATTGCCTAAAACCACTTTGCTTCTCCTCAAAGAGGTTTCCAAACCCATGAAAACTTACTGTACCTATCCGATTAGCAGTTACTTTGGTTCAGAGCCCTCTTTTGTCAGATTTCCCTGCTGTAGATCACCTTAGATTTTTTTTAAAAAACACTAAATTCATTATATAAATAAACTTCATAAATGCAAATTCAACTTAAAATGGAAAACCAAATGAATGAATTTAGTAACAATATGAATAGAAGTGACAATCCAATCATGCCTCAACCTGTAAAGTGAGTAAAATTTATTTTACAAACAAGACCGATTATTAAATCGTTAGTTCCATGATTCAGTAAAATTATAGGCATTGTTATGCTCTTCACATCATTTACCTTGGTATAATAAATTAGCATTGGATATTCCTCAATTACCCTGTAAATTAAACAAATTGCTTGAACCTAGAATTTCTATTTGAAGGAGAGAAAAAAGGAAGACATTACTGTGAAGTACAGTAATGTGATTGTAAATTGTTTCTTTATGGCAACTTTAGAGAACTATAAACCAGGCAGTAATTGTGAATTCGTGACAGTTAATTTGCCTCAACATCAAAAGAATGCATTGAGCTCCATTAGGAGAATTTACTGAGAGTCCATCCACTCGATTCACTTTGAGAGATGCTGATTCATGCATTTGGACAATTTAACATTCTGCCAGGCTACCATGGAGGGACATGGGAAGCAGCTGGGAAAATGGAGATGAAACTCAAGATCAGTCATAATTGTACTGTACAGCAGAATAGGCTTGAAGAGCTATATATATTTCTGCTCCTATTTCTTGCATTCTTGGATTTCTAATTTATCTAATGGATAGTGGTACGCAAAGCATGCGACTACATTTTTTAATTATATTGTGTTGCTGGATTGTCAGACCACAGTTCCTTATTTCCATTAGCATCTCCATACCATAGATTGTTCTGAGCTCTGACCCACACCAGAGTCAACACCTGAACCATTGTCTGCCTCAGATGCCATGCCAAGAGTGGTTACTGTGTCACTGCTGTCTGCAGATACAGCCTCCGATGTCTCCACTGCCATGCCACTCTCTGAAGGTTCCTCCTGTCCTGAGGGAGCAGCATCACTGCTGCTCTGTACCGCGTTCTCTTCCAGCTCCATCATTTCACCTCTTTGTTACAAGAAAGTCTGCAATAAGAAGCAACAACAGGCAGGATCAGACAGGGCTTTTTATTAGCAAATGTTACTGTAGTAATGCCCAAGAATCCAGGGTTTTTAATATAAAGTGCCATCAGAAGAAAGAAAAATACTTCTTTATGGTCAACTCCAAAGCCCCATGAATGACTGATTTTGCATGTTTTCAACACAAAAAAAACTAACAAAACAAATCAGGAATTAAATTGTTCAAATACCAAATTTAGACTTGTAAAATAAGAACTTTAAATACATTTTAATTGGTTCCATTCCAATTACCTTGTTAACCATCTCTTCCTTCACTTTGATTTTTGCTCCTTACTAAATCTGGCAATTTAAACTATAACTTTAAAGTTTCTTTCTCTTTAATCCAAAATGACTATTGGAAGCAACTTTAAATAAAGGACATGTAGATGCTTGACAGGCCATTTTCTTCTTCAGTAAATAAAAAGTACATGTATTTTCATGGCCTCAACACCCCAAAGCACCAAACAGCCAATGAAATACTTCTGTTGTGAAGTACAGCAGGAAACTCATGCATAGTTTAGTCCCCCAAATAGTAATGAGAAATGACCAGATAATCTGTGCTGATCCAAGGGTAAATAAATTTTGTCCAAGACACTGGGGGAAAACTCCTTTGCTCTACTGCAAAGTACTGCCATTTAATGTCTTCTAATCTTTTAGATCTTCCCAAGATCGATAGATGGAGCCTCTGTTTAATATTTAACTGAAAGATTGCACATTTATTTAAAATTGCAGAAACTTTATAGTGCAGGATACCATTCAGCCCAGAGTCTGCACCAAAAACAACCTCATCCTGGCCCTATCCCCATTTAGTTACCTTGCTAATCCCTCTATCACATCCTGGGGCACTAAGGGTTAATTTAGCATGTCCAATAAACCTAACCACGCATGATTTCGACTGTGGGAAGAAACTGGAGTACCTGGAAGAAACCTATGCAAACAGAGAGAATGTGCAAACTTCATCCACAGTGGCCCAAGTCGGGAATCGAACCCACGTCCTTGGAGTTGTGAGGCAGCGGTGCTAATCACTGCCATCCTCCAATAGTGCAAAGCAAAGTCTCTGGGCTGGAATTTGCACTTCCAATCTTCACACTCAAGAGTGAAAGTGAGACTGACTCTTTCCTATTAAAATGAGTATGTCACATGAAAGACAAATGAATCCACTTCTAATATAACCAATAAATTAAAAGAATTTTGGGAATCAAATAAAAGCAGAACATTCTGGAAACATAGCACATTATTAGCATTATCCAAAACGAGTGCGGAAGCAACTTTAAGTAAAGGGCATGCACTGGCTTGACATATCTTTGAGAGAAATATCTTTGCCACTGCAAAATTCTCATCGTCATGAGTTGTGATAAATGTGAATGTTTGGGAACATGCAAGGTAAGTTATCAACCTGAAGCGTTCATAAAAGTGTTTTACTCAACATAGAAACTAACAAATTGTTGGAAGCTACAAAGAGTAAGGCCTTCTCAGAAAATAGTTTGCAACCTTTCAGATCCTGTTACCTTCAGTCTGCTATTCCATTTGATCTTTGCAAGGAGTATTAAAAAACCCTTAGAGAAACATAAATTATATTAGCAGGAAGTTATAACTAAAAGCTACAAGAATTACCAACTTGATCCTTTATATCTATCAAACTAGTTCACGTACTATGGGATTCACTATGATGCTGTGTTAGAACTGTGTGTGCTGGCCAATATTCAGTCATCAAACAATATTACTAAACCAAGAAAATGAGAGGGCATAGGATCCAAGGTGCTGTTGCCTTGTGGATCCAGAGCTGGCTTGCCTGCAGAAGGTAGAGAGTGGTTGTGGATGGGTCTTCTTCTTCATGGAGGTCAGTCACAAGTGGAATGCCCCAGGGATCTGTTCTGGGACCCTCGCTATTTATCATTTTCATAAATGACCTGGATGAGGAAGTGGAGGTAAGTTTACCAACGACACAAAGGTTGGTGGTATTGTGGATAGTCTGAGGGATGTCAGAAGTTGCAGCAAAACGTAGGTAGGATGCAAGACTGGGCAGATAAATGGTAGATGGACTTCAATATGGATAAATGTGTAGTGATCCATTTTGGCAGGTCCAATGAGATGAAAGAGTATAATATCAAGAGTAGGACTGTTAGCAGCGTAAAGGATCAGAAGGACCTTGGGGTCCAGGTCCATCAGACACTTTAACTGGCCTTGCAGATGGAAGATCTGGTCAAGAAAGCGTATAGTGTACTAGTTTTCATTAAGCGAGAGATTGAGTCTAGGAGCCAGGAGATAATGCTGCAACTTTGTAAAATCCTTGTCCGACCCCACATGGAGTATTGTGTGCAGTTCTGGTCTGGGTCGCGAAAGGTGCAGAGGAGATTTACAAGGATGTTACCTGGATTGGGTGCCATGCCTTATGAGGATAGGTTGAGGGAGCTAGGTCTTTTCTCCCTGAAGACAAAGAATGAGAGGTGACCTGATAGAGGTTGAAAACATGTTGAGAGATATAGATAGCCTCTGAGAATTCACCCTATTTCCCAGGGCTGAAATGGTCGCTACGAGAAGACACAGGTTTAAGATGTTGGGGAGTAGGTACAGAGGTGATGTCAGGGGTAAGTTTTTCCACTCAGAGGGTGGTGAGTGAGTGGAATTTGCTGCCATCAGTGGTGGTGGAGGCGGCGAACTCGCTGGGTCTTTTAAGAGACTTCTGGATGGGTACATGGGATGTAATGGGAGAGGGTTATAGATAGGCCTGGTAGATAGGGATATGATCAACGCAACTTAGGGGCCAAAAGGCCTGTTTGTGCTGTACTGTTCTACGCTCAACAAAAAAAAATCTGGTCACTGCTTAGTTGCTTTGGGGAAAATATATTAAATGGTGGCTACCGTATCTCACACTACAACAGTGGCTACATTTCAGAGGTACTTAATTAGCTGCAAAACACTTTGATGTGCCCCGAGTTGAAAAAGGCTCTATACAAACATAAAAATGTCTTTTCTGTCCTTGCTTCATCACGTATAAATCTAGTGTGTTAGCAACGTATGCATGTTTTCTGCCTCGAGGGCACAACAGAGCATCTTAGGTGTCCAACTTATTTTCAAGCAAGTGTTTCATTTCCACAATTTTTAAATTTGGGTTATTCTAATCCAAATTCAACAAAGACCAAATGTCAGCTTTTGGTCAGAACAGTTTCTGTTTTCAGAAGTATAGTCCAGCTATGAACGGAAAACTGAGATTGAGATGGATTTCATCTGAATCATTTTGATAGTCTTTCTTTCAAAGGAAGGCATAATCTTAATAATTAGAACTAGCTCATTTGAATTAAATCAAATACTTTCCCTCCCCCACAAAGAATCATGGAATTTTGAAACCCTTCCCGCAACTGGCTGCACATGCAGCATCAATTGAGACTGAAAGATTTTTGTTATCAAATCTATCAAGGAATATAGAAAAAAGGCAGGTAAGTGGGGTTGAATTACAGACCAGCACAGTTTGATTGAATGACAGGCTTAAAGGCTGAACTCCTCCTGTTCCTAGTCCTCCAGATGTTGACTGACCTGCTGCACGTGGCAGTTCTTATTGGTAATGTTATGTATCAATTTAACTACTGACATAATTAATATTCCAGTCACAGTTTGAAAGATTTTTTTTTAAGTTTATCGTAAATCAAAAATCACATTCTCCAATTCAATGTTGAAGTGACAATGCAACAGGTCCAAAGAAGAACAGGTGAAGATTGAGTCTGCTCCTCTAACTGCCAGTCAGAGGGAGAGGAACAGCCTAGGGTCCAAAATTTGATATTTACAGTGATACCAGCAATTTTTTCTTGTCCTTCCCTCCGGCTGAGTCACAACTCTTCTGTATGTGGAAATCTGGCCTGAGAGAGCATTCAGTGCTCATTTCAGTGTACAAGGTAGGAATACAGCAAACATGTCAATTTCTGTTGCCACAGATATTTGTGATAGGAATAAGTATATAATTCCCCAGTAATCATCGATGCACGCTAATCAAATGTATAATTTACAACACCACCGAGTCCAATAGCTACATTCGTGGGTTACTGCATGGGTTCTGGAATAGTAATCCCGGATGGTCTTTGCCTTTAGCACAAGAATTGAATACAAGTAATCTTCTCCCCTGCTGTAGCTGACTCAGTACAGAGAACAAGGAAGTCCTAAATTCAGAGCTATGTGGCAGTTCAAGAATCGGCAATGCATTGAGGGGCAGCACAGTGATTAGCACTGCTGCCTTACAGCACCAGGGATAAATGTCGGAGAGTTGGTGCAGACTCAATGGCCTCATTCAGCAGGGATTCTATGATTTGCCACAAAGAGCAACATAGATCGCGCTTACTTCTTTAAATTAAAATATATTCTGAAGCAAAATAGGAAACATCATGTGAATTCTAGCTTTCCCAACCACAGCCGTCGGTGTTATTACACTGCCAAGGCTGCAAACGAAATATGAATCAACACACAAATCAGACACAGAACAAGGGTTGCTGAAAAGCAATGAGTGTGTTTTTTTCTAGTTTTAATTATTTTTTCCTGGTAATGCATTTCATTTAAGATTAGTAAATTCACATTTGGAACATAGGAAAATTCCAGAATGGAGACCCAATCTTCTGCTCTTCCTTGAATACCCTCCAAACATCTCATTTTTTTCCAACCAACTCTTTAACCTTCCTAAATTCTTGTCTCACAACTAAAGGTGTCCCACTTTGTGAGCTGCCATAGCAGGTTTTCCTCTGTTAACGGCACTGTACAATTACAAATCACTGAATGGCCAAAATCATCTGGATTCAAAATAAAACTTTTGAATGGACTCGCTTTATATTAAGTTGATCTTTCACCATACCCTAGTTATGACCAAAGATGTGTGGGTTAGGTGGATTGACTATGTTGAATTGCTCCTTAAGTTCTGAAATGCGTAGGTTAGAAGGATTAGCAGAGTAAATACATGGGTTACAGGGATAGGGCCTGGGTGGGATTGTTGTTGGTGCAGACTTGATGGGCCAAACGGTCTCCATCTGCACTGTTAGGTTTCTATGGTTCTCTGTGACAATAATAAATCAAATCAAAAACTCTGGAAGAGTGGGAGAAAGGAAAACCATGTTTCAGCTGCAGGTGCTCACAGATGGTTTTGGCAGCATGGATCCAGGTTCTGCAAGTAACTCTGCAGTTGCAGAAGTTTGGGCATGCAGTTGGGGGAAAGAGAACTCACTCTAATATCCCGTCAAATTTTAACACAACAAATATTTGAAACGTGACCAATTTGTGTTTGTTGCAGAAATGTCTTGTCTCACATACAGCAATTTCCATGTGTAAATGTTTCAACAATGTAATCCATTCGATACCCTGCACCACATTCACACACCATCCAACTTGTTAATCAGTTTATGACACAAAGACTGATATTGAATAGATAGGTCTGTACTCATTAGAGTTTATAAGGTTGGGGGGGGGGGGGGGGGGATCTTACAGAGTTTTACAAGATAATGAAAAGGCTGGATAGGATAGAGGTAGAGAGATTCTTCCCGCTTAAAAGGATAGCGGGACTAGAGGCACAGCCTCAAAATAAGGGGCGGGGTGGGACAGTTTAGAATGGAGTTGAGGAGGAACTTCTTCACTCAAACGGTGGTGAATCTCTGGAATTCTCTGCCCATTGGAGCGGTGGAGGCTACTTGTTGAATATGTTTAAGTCACGGGTAGATAGATTTCTGATAAACAAGGGAATTAAGGGTTATGGGGAGAAAGAGGGAAAGTGGAACTGATCCACTTCAGATCAGCCGTGATCTTATTGAATGGCGGACAGGCTTGAAGGGCTAGATGGCCTACTCCTGCTCCTATTTCTTATGTTCTTACATTGTACATCTGAAATCCCTCAATTTTCCAAAGCATTGAATGCAATGTAAACTTTCAAAGGCTCAATACTTACTGTACCAAATTTGCCATTTATTTTCAATGCTGCAACCATAACTTTACTGTTCTGTCCATTTGATAACCAAAACATTAGCATTTATTGTTCTACTTTGTCTGTCTTCTCAAAGGCAGTGAATAAAATCTTCATAAAAATGGAACATTTGACCACCTGCACCACCATCATTACTTATGCAATCAGCCCGCAGATAGTTCTGACTTGCAGAAGTCTGGGCAACAGTCATTCTAATGTTAAATAGAATCTATTTTGATCCAAGTGACTCAAAAATAAACACAAGCTACATAAAAGAATGTTTATTTGTCTCTATTGATTACCAAATCTTATAGTACAATGCCTAATCAGCCCCATTGTTCTTGTGTTAGTTTCAATGAATCCCACTCTTGTTCTTTCCCCATAGGCCCACAAACATTTACATTCAAATATTTAAATTTTTGTAAGTTGTTACTGAATTCACCATAATCATAAATTTCAAATATTATCACTCCAACATAATACAGATCTTATCAACTGCAAATGTGAGAGGCATTAGTCGTTGGCTTAATTTCTGCATTTCATGCTAAATTTCTCAACCCTTCTGTGCTAGTGGCATTAACATTGCTGATAAACTATTCACATTGTGTTCAATGTTATAAACTTTAGCCCATTACTTCTGCCTTCATTTTGGTAGTCAACACTGCTCAACACCCAACCCAAAATTTTAACTTCAAGAGCCCCATAATCCAGCAAACCATTAATTTAGTAAATAGCAGTTAGCAGTATAATAACAGGGTGTGGTTGCCACTTATGTTTGAGCAGATTTCAGAAATCGCTACACTCAAATCTAGCCAACATTTTTTAAAAACACAGCATAAATAAATCAGCTTGGCACTTGGTCCCAACATCACCATCATAGTATAACGTTACCCAGAAGGCAATAAGCTCCTCCTTATACGCAATGCTCTGATCAGGGATCAGCTGTCACAGATGTGCAGTTTGTAGAATTTTTACCCAGTGGTATTCCTGGCAGCCTCTCTGTAATATTCCAGTAAAAGCTATGCAACAACCAAGAACATTAGACCAAACTAAACTTGAGCAAAGGCAACAGGAATTAGTCAGGATTACAATTTAAGTTTAAGTAACTTGCTACTGAATGCAACTGGCTTTGAAAACAAAACTGAAACTTCAATTTGCTTTCACAGATATAAAGTGTAAACTTGAAAATGAATGATCAAAGCAGACCATCTGAGGAGAATCTAGTGAAAATGGATTATTTTCTACAGATCGTCAACAAGTCGTCTTTCCTTATAAATACACCTTCTACTGTACGTAACTTGCCGGATAAAGTATATATTCAAGCTGCTGTCTGTGGCACTTGTCAAATAGTACTGTTGCTTGGCTGTTCCCTTTCTGTTTCTACTATCAACTGTCCACTCTGTGCTTTAGCTGCTACCCATCATGTGTGCTAGTGCCTCACAGCAGCAGCTATCAAAAATCAACAAACCTATAGCATGTAACGTATCAAGGTAGTGACCATCATAGCTGTACTTGCCCAAAATTCCCCATTGCTGTCACTGTCCTCCACACTGCACTCTTTTTCCCTCCACTTGCCCTCAGTCAGAGTCCAATCCATTGCCCTTCCTCACCCAGTGAGTTCCAACCACTGTCCCATGTTGCCACCCAGTGTTCCCACACCCCATGCCACGTCACCACTCATCACCTAACTCCATTCCCCTCACCTACGCATCCTCTCCCAACCTAACCCTGTTCCCCTCACCCACACACCCTCTCCCTAACACCATTCCCCTCACTTAAGCACCCTCATCCATGTAACCTCTTCCTACCTAACCTCATAGACCTCAACCCCACACCCTCTCCCTAAGCCCAAGCCCCTCACCCATGCAGCCTCTCCCTACCTAACCCCGTGCCCCTCACCCATGCACCCTCTCCCTACCTAACCCCGTGCCCCTCACCCATGCACCCTCTGCCCGGCTAACCCCGTGCCCCTCACCCATGCACCCTCTGCCCGGCTAACCCCGTGCCCCTCACCCATGCACCCTCTGCCCGGCTAACCCCGTGCCCCTCACCCATGCACCCTCTGCCCGGCTAACCCCGTGCCCCTCACCCATGCACCCTCTGCCCGGCTAACCCCGTGCCCCTCACCCATGCACCCTCTGCCCGGCTAACCCCGTGCCCCTCACCCATGCACCCTCTCCCCGGCTAACCCCGTGCCCCTCACCCATGCACCCTCTCCCCGGCTAACCCCGTGCCCCTCACCCATGCACCCTCTCCCCGGCTAACCCCGTGCCCCTCACCCATGCACCCTCTCCCCGGCTAACCCCGTGCCCCTCACCCATGCACCCTCTGCCCGGCTACCCCGTGCCCCTCACCCATGCACCCTCTCCCGGCTAACCCCGTGCCCCTCACCCATGCACCCTCTGCCCGGCTAACCCCGTGCCCCTCACCCATGCACCCTCTGCCCGGCTAACCCCGTGCCCCTCACCCATGCACCCTCTGCCCGGCTAACCCCGTGCCCCTCACCCATGCACCCTCTGCCCGGCTAACCCCGTGCCCCTCACCCATGCACCCTCTCCCCGGCTAACCCCGTGCCCCTCACCCATGCACCCTCTCCCCGGCTAACCCCGTGCCCCTCACCCATGCACCCTCTCCCCGGCTAACCCCGTGCCCCTCACCCATGCACCCTCTCCCCGGCTAACCCCGTGCCCTCACCCATGCACCCTCTCCCCGGCTAACCCCGTGCCCCTCCAGCCCTCCGCTAACCCGGCCCTCACCCATGCACCCTCTCCCCGGCTAACCCCGTGCCCCTCACCCATGCACCCTCTCCCCGGCTAACCCCGTGCCCCTCACCCATGCACCCTCTGCCCGGCTAACCCCGTGCCCCTCACCCATGCACCCTCTGCCTACCTAACCCCGTGCCCCTCACCCATGCACCCTCTGCCTACCTAACCCCGTGCCCCTCACCCATGCACCCTCTGCCTACCTAACCCCGTGCCCCTCACCCATGCACCCTCTGCCTACCTAACCCCGTGCCCCTCACCCATGCACCCTCTGCCTACCTAACCCCGTGCCCCTCACCCATGCACCCTCTGCCTACCTAACCCCGTGCCCCTCACTCACATACAAACCCTCTCCCTGTTTCTCTGCCCCCCGTGCTGCCCCCCGCTCTGCCTGTTCTCATTTCCACTCAGGCACTGAGCCGAGCTCCTATAGAGGGGGAGGGGGGAGGTGATCCCGGGCCCTCAGGCCCCGCTCCGTCAGGCCGCCTTGGCCTCGCCTCCCGCGCCTCGCCCGCAACTTGATTCCCAAACGGCCGCCCGTTGCTCACCTCCACTCCGGCGCCGCGGAAAGCGAGAAGTGCGGGACTGCCGACGCGACGCCACTGCCCCCCGGCCGCTGACAAAGCTACACAAACAGGACGGCAATCTGGGAAGACGCCATATCGCCACCCCCAGCCGCAGCACCCACTGGGCCTTCTTTTGTATTCCTGAGCGCAAGGACCTGCGCTGGCAACTGGGGCAGGGGGAGGCTCGAAACCGAGCGGCAGCTCAATCCAGAAACTTTGCTAACCCTCACACAATTAGTTAGAGTCGGGAGGAAACAATTGGAATTGTGTCCCCTGTGTCTTATGTGATAGGAAATTCGGAGGACTTTTTTTTTGTAAATGTGTGGATGTGGACATATTTAGCCGGGTTTAATCGGTGAAGCGGCCGCGGTGGAAAAACTTCTGACGTAGGTTGCGTTTGACGTCATGCGCGTGTCGTTCTTCTGACGTCAGGAATGTGCCGTGCGTCTGACGTCAGGGACCACCAACCTGAGTGATGCAACATTGGTTCCGCAGGGGGGCCGGGTTGAAAGGAGCAGTAGCAGTGTTAAATACAAAGCCATCTAATCAAACGGCTCTTTTCCTATTGAGTCAGTATTTGCTGAAGCAGAACATCACTAGAGCCGTCCCCCAATCCCATTAGTTTTTTTTTACCATGACCATTAGCTTTTTTTTATTTTTCAAAGTCAATTTGCTGGAAATGCCAAGAGGTTGATGAGACATCAGGCACCTTGATGGATGACAAGACCACCGCTCTCACTCCCTAACCAAAAAGGTTTAAGAATACAGTAGTAACAAAGAAGAAAATATAGCAAATTTAGTAGTAATCTTAGTAATCCAAACATCTGGATCAATGCTTCAAAAAGATTTCAAATCCCCAACACAATGCTTGCAGAAATTTATCCATTAATTTACAAACCTAGATTAAAAATGTACAGTAGGATTTTACAGCCTCACTCGTCCCGAAACTGTAAAAGCTCACCTGAAGTCAATGAACCTCCATATGGTCCACCCCTCGCTTACTCCAATTTCCTTGACAGGTGGCCGGTAAAATTCAGCCCTAGTGTCAGTCACAATAATCATGAAACTAACATATTGCCTTAGTACTGATCTGGTTTTCTAATGTCCTTTAGGGAAGAAACTGCCATCCTGACTTGGTTTGACCTATGTGTGACTCCAGACCCAAAGCAAAGTCTTTAACTTTTAACTGATTCCAATGATTGAGAATGAAGATGTTTGTAAAGCATTCTTTTCCCATTAGTTGTATAGTTGTCCACTACAATTGCAACTGGATTTGGCAGGCATATAGATCTGTTTGTAATGGAATCACAGCTTTTTTTATAATATGCTATTTCTTCCATTCATCATGTTGTGGTTTCACTATGTTAACAGCTTATTTTTAGGAACCAAGTTTAGTACCATTCTCGACTCCTCTGATTCTAAAGCATACCATGCCTACTTGCAACAAGGCATGAACAACACCAAGCTAATATATGGCAAATAGTATTCATGTCACGCAGACATGAAGTGCCAGACAATGAGAGAGAATCCTGACATATTATCTTTGATGAATATGATTCATCAACTACCTCAGGGTTACCAGTTATCTAACTAACCAGGTGTTTAAGAACTTTGGCTACAGGAGCAGGCCAAAGGCTGGAAATTCTGTGAAAACTAACTCACTTCCTGATGAAGCATTTACAAGGCACAAGTCAGGAATGTTGTGGAATACTCTCCATTTGCCTGAATGAGTTCAGAAATGGCAATTGGCAAGAATCTCAACGCCTTCCAGGACAAAACAACACACTTGATATCACCCTATTCACCCACTTAAATATTCACTTCCAAGACAGTGGTAGCAGTGTATACCATCTTGAAGCTAGACGGCAACAACTTGCCAAAGTTTTTTTTGAAAGCATCTTCCTCTACCAACTCAAAGAAAAAAGGCAGCAGGTGCAAAGGGGTACCACCACCATCAAGTCACACACCATCCTGACCAGTGACTATATTGTTGTGTTTTCACTGTTGCAAAATTAAAATCCTGGAAATCCTTTCCTAACAGTACTGAGGAACTACCTAAGCCGTATGGACTGAGAGGTCCTAACAGTCACCCCTCTTCCATTTTCACAAGGACAATCAAGAATGACAATAAATGTTAGTTTTGGTAGAATAGCTCACATCGTATAACCGAATGTAAAAAAAACAAATTGGATACAGAAAGAGAAATAGAAAGATTGGATTAAGTTAGAGAAATGAGGCAGGGCAGGAAAGTAAGAGAACAAACAATATTATCTATCTAGGAATGAAACTCCAGTTTCAGTGTTCCCTTTCTTAACCAGAGAGATTGAGTTAGTTTACAGGGACATACAATGTTTCCTTCATCAGGATCCTTATATCATTAAGTCTTATTGTTGAGTTCAATTTTTGTTCAGCAGTGCAAATGGAATAATAAATATCTTGAAACCCCGAAGACTGTTTGATAGTGAGGACTCGATTATGCTCTGTAATGTGAAGTGTCAGACATTGTACTGTATAGCATTTGATGGCAATTCACATTCCATGCTGCATATTTTCCACACTGCAAATTGTGAGGTGAATTACGTTATGCATTAAACATGATGTTAATTTTCAAACAAATATCCAGCCAATAAGGTTTTTGATTTCTGTCCATTCCGCATGGATAGACTAGTCAGTTATGTTGATAATTTCCATCAACAATCAAAGAAAATATGAAAACCCAAGACGTTATTTAATTGTCTTATTTTCTATCTGCTGCCTAATTTTGCCCTTAACAAAAACTGTTAGCCTAATCCAGCAAACAGGAACTGAAAGCATTGGGTGTATCTCAGTGAAAGCACACTCTCATCTAAATCCTAAGGTTGTGAGATGAAGTCCCACTGAAGATTTGAGCAAATAGCCAAGGCTGACCATAGTACTTATGGTATGGTACCCAACCGGAGGTGTATCAGCCATAAGAGGTCCTGTGGTACTTTTTTTTAGAATTTTCTCTGAACTAACAGCACTTAAAAAGCAGGGTCATTACCAATCTTTTGATAGTCATCAGATTGCTGACTGTGTGACAAACTGACTACCATATTGTTCCCCTTTCACAAAACCATGTTACTGTATTTGATTGCCTTGAATTTTTCTAAATGCCCTGCCTTAACATCCTTAACAATAACTTCTAACATTTCCCTTACGACAGATGTTAAGGTCCATTATTAATTCTAAAGACTCACTTTCTTGGGACCAACTCTCACTTTGTTAATCCTTATTTAAATATCTATAGAAATTCTTACTACCCATCTTTATACTCCTTGCTAGCTTTCTCTCATACTTTCATTTTTATCTTCTTATTAATCTTCTTGTCTGCTACCTGTCTTTGTGCAATGGATGGTGGGTCACCCCTTTGGAATTTATTTTTCTCATTGGAATATGTATATTCTGTGTACTCTGAAATATTGTTTTGTATGTCTGCCACTGAATCTCTATTGACTTTTCCCTTAAACTCATTTGCCAGTTCACTTTAACCATCTCTGCTTTCATTCCCATATAATTGCCTTTATTTAAAGTTAAAAGACTAGTTTTGGACCCACTGTTCTCTCCCTGAAACTGAAAGCAAAATTCACTCATATTATAGTTGCAACTCCCAGAAGTGCCTTCATTGAGTTATTAATTAATTCTATCATGTTGCACAATTCCAGGTCTAGTATAACCTGCTCTCTGGTTGGTTGCAGAATCTGGTGTTCTAAGTTGTAAGAGGGCTTCAAACAAATTATTGGAAGCAAGGGATCAAATTAGACTGTTAGGCAACCCAATCCTGAAACATTCTATGAACTCCTCAGTTAGATTACCTTTATCCATCTGATTTTTCCAGTTTAAAGGGTAGCTTGTCTCTACTCTTTGAGTTTCTGCATTTTCCCAAATTTGATCTCTAATTAGGTTAGGTTGCATGGCCATGCTAAGAAATTGCCTCTTAGTGTCCTGGGATGCATAGGTTAGAGGGATTAGTAGGTATAATATGTAGGGATATGGGGGTAGGGCCTGAGTGGGATTGTGTTTGATGCAGACTCGATGGGTCGAAGGGCCTCTTTCTGCACTGCAGGATTTCTATGATGATGAAGTGGTTTAAAACCCTATATACTTCCCTAGTTATATGATTCACTAGAATACCAGTGCCTTGCTTGAGTGAGACCAGAAGTTCCGACCCAAGGTCAACAGGCATTCCTATGGTCTGCCTCATGTCTGCTTTAATTCTGTGACAAGCAGGGCGATAGATTTCTGGCACAAGTGTCGGCCATCCCAATGGTATACATCCTACTTTCCTCAATACTGGTGCCTCAGTACTGGAACCCTCTTCTCCCACACCAGTCTTTGAGGCAAACTTTGATTTCTCTAATCTTATTTGCTCTCTGCCAATTTGCCCATGACTCAGGTAATAACCCAGAGATTATTACCCTCGAGATTTTACTTTTCAATTTAGTACCTGGCTCCTCATAATCTATATGCAGAATCTCTTTTCTCATTCTACATATGTCATTGCCTTTTGGGTAGGCAGGTTGGCAATTATAATATGTATGTTTCTTATTAAGAGCTGCTGTAACTCAGGATTAATACTATCTAAGGGTTTTCTGGACTTTTTGTAACTCTCAGGGGAAATCAAGGGGAGAATAGAGATTGAACAAGGAAGGAACAGGAAATCTTTTAAATAATGAGAGTTCACACCTGCTTCCTTGCTGAGGACATTTGTTCTGAGAACGTGCTTTGATCTTTTTGATGGTGATTTCTAATACTTTGGACTCCAAAGTCTTTTATCTATACTCCGCAGGCTTAACCTCCAGTTCGGCCTGATAATTGCCTATATGAATTTACCTTAGGTGAAAAAAATGCACAGCAGTGGCAAGGCAGCAGCTGCTTTCTTCTCAATCACTACCTCTATGCCCACCACCCCCCACTCCCCATCCTCCCACAACTTTCTCTTTCTCACAAACACAGCATTCATTCTTAGAGAACCAGCTTCCTTCAGATGACTGTGCAGAAGCATCTCAGGTGGCTTAGATTTTCCTGCCACGAGATTCCAGACATTTGCAGTCTCCTGAAAGAGTTCCTCCTGTCAAGTGAAACATGTGGGCATGCATTGCCAATGTCTGTCAAAGTCACTACAACCCTTAATTTCTTCACCTCTGGCTCCTTTCAGGGAACTGCAAACGGTGTTCCCCATGTACCCAGGTGACTGATGCCACTTTTGCCAAGGCAGGGTTTAATGCACACTTCTCAACTGGTGAGGGCAGTCAGAATGAGCAGACTCTTAACTTTGCTACTGGCTGATTTCCCACAGATCCAAGGAATCATTCCATGGATCAATCAAGGCATCTCCAGATCATCTTGGAATTATCGCTAAGTCCATCAGTGTTTTGCCCGTCTGTAACCAAGATTGTGTTTATGCCAGATATCCAGGGATCTGCAATGATGCTCCCACTTTGTGCCAGTTAAGTTGCCCTGAGATTTTTTCGAAATAGAGTGTGTCTCCTTGAAGACAAAGGCTACCCTCTATTAATAAAGCTGCTGACTCCATTGAGAAGTACGGAAAATGATTCCAAGGAGTGAAATGATAGCAGCTTTGCATTGCCTATCATAGTGCAAAAATGAAGACTAGAGCATCATGAGGAGGAAAGGAACTGAGCACTCTGTCTTTCCGGCTGAGTAGGAGGAGTGATGTTGTAGCACTACCAAGAGACTCAGCTACCCAGGATGCCTGATTCAATCAAAGTTCAATGTATCCTGTTTGCTTCCTCAACTCCAACCCAAAACAATTTTACAGTTAACAATTCATCAATTTTACCCTCACTTATTGCTTGCCTTGACCCCTTGTCTTTTCACTGTTCTCAGGACAGAAGGCCACTTGTCAGGCAACAGGCAGGACCGGACAATGCAGGAAAATGGAGCAAATAAATACATTTTATTGTATAGAAAAAACTGAACAGAGCGTTAATAATCAAATATAATATTAAACATGCATGTTCTTGCGCAGCCACAATTACTTACTCTTCCTTTCTCTACTTCTCTCATACTGATATGTGGCAAAAAACCCTGTGGTTTTAGCAGCTTTAGAGATAGCCTGCTCAAATCCATGTTCCTGATTGCTCAGATAATTATGGTCTTTGAGGTCCCCTGCAATGACTATTCCACTGGCGTCTGTGAACTGATAGCCATTCGGACAGGAGGCAGCATATGTGGCCCTGAATTGTGGTGATGGGGCAGTATTGTTAGGCAATAGATGAGAAGTGGAAAACTGCCACTGCAATAGTTTTGACAGTACAGGTTGTAGAAAACATAGGCAGGTGAGGAAGTTTCATTAAGGAGAAATTGTCATTATCCCACAGCCAGACTGTTGTTAATACCATAATGTTGGTGCAATCATCCACAGTAGGTTTATAGACTTTTCATAGAATTTATACAGCGCAGAAGGAGGCCATTCAGTCCATCAATTTTTCACCAACTCTCCAATAAACATCTTAACTTTGTGCACACCCCTCCCCTCACTTGCTCTATCCCCACAGTCCCATGTATCTACCATAGCTGATTCACCTAACACTAAGAAAATATTTATCATGGCCAATGCACCTCACCTACATATGTTTGGACTGTGAGAGGAAACTGGAGCATCCAAAGAAAACCCTTGCAGCTATAAGGAGAATATGTAAACACCACACAGACAATCACCCAAGGCTGGAATTGAACTCGGATCCCTGGAGTTGTGAGGCAGTAGTGTGAACAACTACACCACCATGCTACCATCATTATGGATGGTAAGGATTTTGTTCACTAGTGAACAGGCATTCTGGAGGGAGATGCACAGAGAGGCGGTGAGAGCAAATTGTACTGGGTCAGCAGTAAGAGGAGATGAGTTGGGTGGGAAGAGAATTGGCAAGAACAGCCCCAAGAGGGCCTACTGGGAGAAAAGGTTGAATGAGAGTAGAATGAGATAGAATATAGAACACTATGGCACAAACAGGCCCTTCGGCTCACAAGTTGTGCCGAACACATCAAAACCTACCCAGCCATATCTATAACCCCCAATCCCATTGGATCCCATATACTCATCCAGAAGTCTTTTAAAAGACCTCAGCGAGTTCGCCTCGACCACCACCGACGGCAGCCGATTCCATTCACTCACCACCCTCTGAGTGAAAAACTTTCCCCTAGTATCCCCTCTGTACTTGCTTCCCTGCACCTTAAATCTGTGCCCTCTCGTCGCGACCATTTCAGCCCTGGGAAGTAGTCTCTGAGAGTCCACCCTATCTATTCCTCTCAACATCTTGTAAACCTCTATCAGGTCGCCTCTCAACCTTCGTCTCTCCAGGGAGAACAGTCCCAGCTCCCTCAACCTGTCTTCATAAGGCATGCCTCCCAATCCAGGCAACATCCTTGTAAATCTCCAATTAAAGATAATTGGGGTTACTGTTCATAAGGTGCATCTCCAAGTACCTCAAAGAGCACCTTGGAGAATGTCAAGAAGGGTAAGGAGGGGCTCTGTAGAGATATGTAAGAGAGAGTCAAATTTGGGAAAGCAGCAAGTGGGCAGGAAGATCAGAGAGTATTGGAAGATTGAGAGAGGGAATTGGGAGGGACAGTACCTGAGAGTGGAAAAGTGAAAGAGACATGACAATAGGAGAGTCAACTTGGCAGGGTAAAGAGAAAAGTAGTAAAAAGCAGCAAAAAGCAACAAGAATGATGGATTAGGTCTGGAGAATATACATCATGATTCAACCACACAATTATCAAGAAAGTGCAACAAGTACTTTATTAGATAATAAGCATTCAAAATTAAAATAATTTAAGTTCAATTACATTGTTTAAACTTTAAATTAGTTCATATTAAAAAGCATGAAAAGTGTTGCTTGGAAATTCTTTTACATCCAAAGGATGTTATACTCAGTAATCACAAATAAAACAAAGCCCAAAAATAAGAGACATAAAATGTCAGCACCATATCAATATGTAGACTAAATTTTGTTGGATATGATCAGCATTTTAATAACATTATTGTGGTAAATAAAAGCTACACTGGAAGTTCCAGAAACAATGAATGAAAGGGCCTTGTTCCATGCTGTCTGACCTCCATACAGAGATAAAAATCAGTGGTAGGAGAGAGAACAACATCCAAATTTTCAACCTTTACAATCTAACAGTAAATGCAAGTTGTACAGGGAGGTTTCCTTCAGATGTCAAGGTGGTAATATGTGTAAGGCCTCATTCCAAGTCCAGTGCAGTCAAAGCAAAGCTGTGATTATCAGGTCAGATTGTTAGGTATTTTGCTATTATTTTTACTTGCCATCTGATGATATGATTGCTGGAAATCACAATGGCTCTAAGAACACTAACTTGGAGCAACACCAGTGAGATACACAAACAGCATGACTATCATTGCAATGCATTTATCCATTATACTGATCAACAGTATAATGTCAAATATCAAAGGAAAATTTATCCAAAAATTGTTCCCAAGTAGAAAAAATAAACATAGAAATTAGAATAAATAATAAATCTTGTTTAAGATATAAAAAGTATTTGTATTTGGAAAAACAATGATGTTTGGGTTGCCATTAGGATAATGTTTTTTGACTATCTTTAAGAAAGAAATATTTGAGCCCTTTTGCATTATTGTAGCTAAGTCCATTACATGTCAGACAATAACAAAATAAGCAAATGTATTCCAGTGACAATCAGTGTGCATCCTTCTTTATATCTTAGATTCCATTCACATGGATTTGCATCTTAATGTTTATGCCTCACGGAGAATGTCATACTGTTATAACTTAATGTTAGTTGCATGTAGAGTGAGAATTACAAACAGAATTATACATTTAAGTATCCAGCAGGCACTTTGACTCAGCCTGAATAATAATTCATGTAATAAAAAAAGTCAATTAATTTATCTTTTACATATGATGAATTTTTAAAAAATACTGCCAATCACAGTCTATCCATTTAATTCAATTGCAGATTCAGTTTGATTGGATTTTACAGTTTCAGCATCTCTCCTTGGTAAAATAAATGGCACAGATTTCTCATCCTTCAAGAATAAACCAAAATCCAGTCAAATTGAAATCAAAAAAGAACCAAAAGATTATACTGTGATCCCAAAATGTGACAGAATAATGTAAACACTTTAAATTAACCAACAAATCTTTGATCAGATAATGTTGCTTCTGAGGTTGAGATTTTATTCACAATTCAGTAAGTTGCTCTTGATGTATCCCACAAAAGTAATCCGATAATTCTGCGCCATTTTCCAGAAGTACTTTGTTTGCAGGAAGTAGATGTTCACTGAAAAAGAATGGAACAGAGAGGTGAAGTTTAGCTTAGAAATGACTGTCAGCAACAAATAAATATAACACCTTCATGTAACATTCCTTTGCCTACTCTTTAAGTGATGGTACCAACTCAATTAAACAGGCTGGTGCCTATGTTAAAAGGGAACAGAGAAATCAGATAGCGTTAATTGTTCATTTGGTATCATTGCTGATAGCAAAATTTAGACTTAAATGTTTCACTTAGGAAATGAATTCCTCACAGGGCAAAGGATTAAATTGTGCACTCACATGATTTCTCTCTGTTTACTGTCCCAGCAACCCCCCCATCCTACCACCGCACAATGATGTGCTATATCTCCTCCGGCGTCATTATCAGGCTCTCAATTGTAAAAATATTTTTGATGTAAGTGATTCTGTGGTCCTATGTCAAAAAAAGAGAGCAGCTTCATTGCCAATTCTTTGACTAGCTCTTCCTTGGGCTGGTCTCAAAGAGTGTAAATTCAATTAATTTATCTAAGGACCTACAGATTATAAAGCCCTTCATGTAGTATTATGCCAAGGGACAATTATTCATAACATTGATAAGACTTGTCTCCAAATGGATAACAAATTGTTAGCCAGCACAGCATTGCAGGGAGAAGTGCTGAGTCACATCACTATCTGGCATTGTTTGCTTCATATAAATAATAGGCAACAGTCTTCAATTGATTGTCTGTCAGAGGATTACAAGATTTTAAAGACAGTGTAGAGAAGATTTAGCAGATTTACACCAATGCTGAATGGTTTCAGTTAGGAGAGGCTAGGGAACAGCAAAGATTAAGAAAAAGTTTAACTGAGTTGTTCAAGATTAGGAGAGTTTTGGAGAGTAAATAAGGAGAACCTGTTTCCTCTGGTGAAAGACAGCACAAAATTAAGAAAACTACCAAGGAGGAAAGGAGTCGAGGATACATTTTATTGTGTGGCATGTTCTGATTTAGAGCACATTGGCTGAAAGGGTGATTGAGGCAGTTTTGACAATAGCTTTGAAACCACTTTGGATATGTACTTCAACAGAAAATGGAGTACAAAGCTGTGAAAGAACACGAGGTTGGGATTAATTGGATGGATAATTAAAAGGGATAGAATGGGATGATGCCTGAAATGGCCTCTTTGTGTGCTGTAAGTTATGGTGATAATATCAATGAAATGAATAACTAATTTTTGGTTAAGTCTCAGTTATTCCTGTAAGTTGAATTGCACATCAGAACAAGTATTAGCTGAAGCAGCTTATGAGTTTTTTACCTTCGCCATTAGATGTATACATGTGGTCTGCTGGGCTGCACATACAATAAAAATTAATATCCCATGAATTTGCAGAAATATAGATTTATATACTTTGGTATTCTGAGTTGGGATTTAACCCAAGTAATAGCAAAATGTGACCTTCTTTAAACCACTAGGCACGTGACAACCAGTATGTAAGAAGTACTGGTGTAATTGGAACTGAGTTACCAAGGGGCGGATTGCTCAACCCTAACGGATTTATTTAGCTCACAGACTAATAAGGAAAAACAGGATCAGTAGCTTAAAATAGGAAGTTACTCTGAATTGTCATGAAATAGTGTTATTTATTTACTTTTGTTTAAATCAGAGACGTAGAATTAAAATCAAAGAAAATAGAGCAATTTAAAATCTGCTATGATGGACACTGTAATGTATCTCTAGGGATCACATTCAATAGGTTATCAATAATGTCTAATATTTTAATTGCACAATATTACATAATAAATGGCACATATTCCCTTTTATATTGTATGTAACTTCTTTTGTGATTAACAAATTTGGCTAAATAAAGAGGTTGGACCATTCAACACTATTTGGTGTTCAAAGCTATAACATGACTGAGAAACTTACTTTTGTGCATGAATACACTGTCAGCATCTATAGGCACGTGGCGGAAAATCCTAAAAATTTCATTGATTCTATCAACTTTCTGTGAGATCAGGTCGAGCCTAGGTGTCAGATTAATAACAGTTAATTTCAGTGCAATTCTAACTGCTCAATTTACAAATGCCATAAATCTATAAGAATAACATACAATTTTCTCTAAAAACAATTTCTGCAGGAATAATACGTTAAATTAATTCACCACAACATCTTCCCCCATCCCTCTGCCCTCCTACCATTGCCCAGAATTGATACTCTGCGAACACATAGTTGTACAACTCGACAGTTTCTCTGCAACACTGCAACATCTTGTAAGGACACATGGCCAAGTATCTATCATTAATTCCCAAGCTACACGTACCTATACACCTGAACTAATTCTGAACATTCATTTCCAATTATTATTCACAAAGTGGTAAGGAAATTATATGAAAGAAAGCTGTTACAATGTCTACATTAATACAAAGTGTTACTTACAACAAGCTTGCATTTATACAACACGACTATTGTAGGAAATGTCCTATATTTACTAGTTGAGATTTAACTAAAATGTCGCAGTCCTAAAACTGTTGATTCTAATCATATTTTGCTCACCTCCAAAGCTTTTGATCACCAAAGAGCTGCACTTTCCTTTGTCCTTTCATAACTGCACCAAATATTCGCTTAACACTGGGATCAATGCCTAGTTTGCCAATGTCCCTGGGATAGCCTGGCTCAAGACTCTTGCCAGAAAATACCCAATATGATCTCCCTATCAGAGAGGTAAAAAGGAACAGTTTAGTTTCTATCGATTGCAATCATAAGAAACTGTTTTAACTTATTTAGCTTAGAAATGACTGTCAGCAACAAATAAATATAACACCCTCATGTAACATTTCTTTGCCTACTCTTTATGTGATGGTACCAACTCAAATAAACAGGCTGGTGCCTATGTTAAAATGGAACAGAGAAATCAGATAGTGTTAATTGTTCATTTGGTAATATTGCTGATGGCAAAATTTAGACTTAAATGTTTCCCTTAAGAAATGAATTCCTCAAACATGACAATTAGGTAAATTGAAAAGGTTTTTGGAGTTTCATTTAAGCAATTTCGGGTTAACGTAGGTGGATGTAGCGATATGTTCCTTGACAAATGTTGATTAGAAAAACAATTTATAGTCAGTACAAAGAGTTGTCAGTCTAATCTTAAAGGAAGACTATGGATCCTTTTTTAAAAATTATTTACTCATGAGATATGGGCATCACTGGCTGGGCCAGCTTTTATTGCCAATCCCAGATTGCCTTAAACTGAATGGCTTGCTAGGTCATTCCAGAGGTCACTTGTGCCAACCACATTGCCGTGGATCTAGAGTCACATGTAGACCAGAACAAGGACAGCAGATTTTCTCCTCTGAACGACATAAATGAACCAGATGGGTTTTTACAATAGTCAAAAATGGTTTCATAGTCATTAGACTACTAATTCCAGACTTTTTTCAAATCCAAATTTCACCATCTACTTTGGTGAGATTCAAACCTGGGACGCAGAGCATTATCCCAGATCTCTAGGTTCCCAACCTAGTGAAAATTTCACTGCACCACTATCTGTAAAGATGTTTGGAAACATTAAAAGCTCACATTTTATTGTTACTTAACTAGCTTAAAAGTTGACATTGTTTTATAAGATGCATTGGTCAATGGTAATCAAGTTCTATGTTCTCTACCTTCTATATCAAACTGATTCACACTTATTTGTGTGATAACATTTAAAAAGGTTTCTGCATCAGAAGAATAGTTCCGGTATCCCTTAGATCCTTCATGTGAAGCCTGTCTCATGTCAGTTTGCCAACAGCTTTGCCTAAATATTTGCTGGTGAATTATCCCTCATTAATAATTCAGACAAACCTGAGAAAATGTAGACCTTCTGCCTAAGTTTATCTTCAAATGCAGCATCGACTTTAGAAGGAGCTTTTGGCCACAGCTTTGCAATTGGAAATGGCCCCGTGATAGATTTCTTTGCTGATGCAAGTTTCCATACATATCTGGAAAAAGTGTAAATAAATTCAGGTAGAATGAAATCTCCAAGTTTTCCCATGCCAGGCCTCTGTATGGTTTTTGGTATTGCATCTTAAAAAGGACAGAGTGTACTTTGACAGAGTATTATGCCACTTATACATAGAAACATACACAGAAAATAAAGCAGGAGTAGGCCACTAAGCCCTTTGCGCCTGCTCTGCCATTCATTATAATCATGGCTGATTACCAAATTCAATACCTTTATCCTACCTTCCCCCCATATCACTTGATCCCTTTAGCATCAATAGCTACATCTAATCCCTTCTTGAAATCACACAATATTGGGCTCAACTACTTTGTGGTACTGAATTTCATAGATTCACCATTCTCTGGGTGAACAAATTTCTCCTCACCTTTGTCCAAAAAGGTTTACCCCTTATCCTCAAACTATGACCCCCTTATTCTGGAATCCTCCACCAGTGGGAATATTTTTTCTGAAACTACCTTGTCTCATCCTGTGAGAATTTTATAAGTTTCTATGAGATCCCTTCTCACTCTTCTAAACTCCAACGAATGTATTCCTAACCAACTTAGTCTCTCCTCAAATGACAGACCTGTCATCCCAGGAATCAGCCTGGTAAACGTTTGCTGCACTTCTTCCACAGCAAGAACATCCTTCCTCAGATAAGGACATCAAAACCGTACACAATAATTCTCCAGGGTTGGCCTCACCATCACCCATATATAATTACACTAAAACATCCCTTTTCTTATACCAGGTCCTCTCGCTATGAAGGCCAACATACCATTTGCCTTCTTTACTGTTTGTCATACCTGCATGGTTATGTTCAGCGACTGATGCATGAGGACACCAAGGTCTTGTTGCATATGTATCTCTTTCAATTTATACCCATTCAAGTAATAAACTATCTTCCTATTTTTGTTACTGAAGTGGATAACCTCATATTTATCCATATCATGTCTGCCATGCATATGTCTATTCACTCAGCCTGTCCAAATCATATTGAAAGATCTTTGCATTATCCTCATAGCTCATCTTCTTACCCAACCTTGTATTATCTGCAAATTTGAAGATAATATATTTAGTTCCCCCATCTGAATCATTAATATATAATGTGGACATTTGTGGTCCTGTACCACCTTATTAGTCAATCAGAAGAAGAACCATTTATTCCAACACTTCTTCCTGTCTGCTAATCAGCTTTCCATCTATCTCAAGAAGCTTCGTGCAATCCCACGCGCTTTGACTTTACATAGTAATCCGCTTTGTGAGACCTTATTGAAAGCTTTCTGAAAATCTAAATAAACCGCATCCACTCTAATAATTACATCCTCAAAGAATTCCAGTAGACTTGTAATGCATGATTTCCTTTAATAAATTCATGTTGACTTTACCACTTCTTTCCAAATGTTGTTCCATTGAATCCTTGACAATAGATTCTAGCAACTCCCATACAACTAACATAAGGCTCACGTAGTTCCATAGTTCTCTGTTTGCATTCTACCTCCCTTCTGGAATATCAGCCTTACATTAGCTACCCTGCAATCTGTAGGAACTATTCCAGAGTCCAAAAAATTTTGGAAAATGACCACCAATGAATCTACTATTTCTGGGTCACCTCCTTAAATCCTCTGAGGTGAAGATTATCAGGCCCTAGGGATTTATCTATCTTTAATCCCATTTACTTTCCTAAAACCATTTCTCTATTAATATTGATTTTTTTCCAGCTCATCACTAAAACTTATGTTTCTCAGAACTTCCAGTACATTACTCATGTCTTCCTCTTTGAAGACAAAAGCAAGGTACGAATTTAATTCCTCAGCCATTTATTTGTTCCCTGTTCTGAATTCCCCCATTTCTGATTGTAAGGGTTTGGTTTTGTCAATCTTGTTGTCTTTACATACCTTTAGAAGCTTTTGCAGTCACTTTCTCTGTTCCCCCACTAGCTTACTTTCATGCTCTATTTTCTATTTCCTAATCAATACCTTGATCTAGCTTTGCTAAATTTAAGCTGCTCCCAATCCTCTGGTCTGTCTTTATGTTCCCCACTATCTTACTTTCATACTCTATTTTCCTTTCCTTAATCAATCCCTTGGTCTGCCTTTCTTGAATTTTAAACTGCTACCAACCCTCAGGTCCATTCCTTTTTCTTGCTAATTTTATGTTCCTTCTTTGAATCTAACACCATCTCTAATTTCCTTTATAAGCGAAGTTATTGCCAGAGTTCCCTTTCCACTCATGTGTCAAATAGGACTAAACAACTCACCTATTCCTTTCTTGAGTACCTGATACTACCTGTCCACCGTCCTTCCTTTCAATAATGTTTCAGCATAGCCAACTCATGCCTCATACCATCTTTATTGAGTTTTAGGACTCTGGTCTCAGAATCAACTACCTCATTATCCATGTTAATAAAGAATTCTATTATAATATGGTCACTTATCCCCAAGGATTCTCTCACAATAGATTGTGCAATGACAAATAATTGGCAATACTCAATTCAAGATGGCCTATTCCCTCGTTGGTTCCTCAATGTATTGGCCCAGAAAACCATCTCAAAAACAGTCCAGAAATCCCTCTTTTATTGTAATGTGACTAATTTGACTCTCCCAATCTACGTGCAGATTAAAGTCACCTTAATCACAGATGTTCATTTATCACATGCATCTCTGATTTCCTGTCTAATACTACACTCAACATCACCACTATAGTTTGCTGGTCTGAATATCAGCCCCACAAATGTTTTTTTGCCCTTGGTGTTTCTTAATTTGACCCATACAGATTTCTCATCATCTTACTAATATCTTTCCTCAATATTGTATCAATGCCTTCTTTAAATCAACAATACAACTCCACTATTGTTTCCTATCTGTTTGTCCTTCCTAAATGCTGAATAACCCTCAATGGTTAGTTCTCATCTTTGATCAGCTTGGAGATATGCCTCTGTAATCCCAACTATATTATATTCCTTTACATCCATCTACACAACTAATTCATCCACTTCATTTTGAATGCCCCAAGTGTTCAGGTACAAAATCTCAAGGCTAGTTCTTTCAATGTTCTTTGTCTCATTCCTACTATTTTTTACTGTGCTGTTATCTGATTCTAGTCCTTAATTTCTCTGTCTATCAGTTTTCTTAGCCTTCTTTCTGTTTTTTTCTCTTGTTCTTAATTCCTTGGTTTTGAATCTTCACACTGGTTCCTATCTCCCCTGCCACATTAGTTTAAACCCTCCCCAACCAATCTAGCACATATCCCTCTAAGGACATCAGTCCTGGTCCAGCCCAGGTGTAACTTGTCCTGTTTGTACAGATCCCACCTCTCCCAGAACCAGCCCCAATGCACCAGGAATCTGAAACCCTCCCCCTCACACCAACTTTTCAGTGATGTATTTATGTTATATAGCTCCTGTTTCTAATCACCTGTGGCACTGGTAGTAATCCTGAGATCACAACTTTGAGGTCCTACTTTTCAACTTGCTTCCTAGCTCTCTATATTCTGCTTTTAGGATCACATCTCTTTTTTTTTAACCAATGTCATTTGTACAATGTGTATCACAGCAACTGGCTGTTCAACCTTCCCCTTCAGAATGTTACCAGGGTTATTAGAGATAAATTACAAGCTAAGGTTACTTAAATGCACATGCATTACCTGGAATAAAGAAAATTGAGGAATGATTTAATTGAGAATTTTAGGACTTTTAGAATAGACAGAGAGTGTCTACGTGGGTAGTCTATGACAAGGGGTCATAACTGCAAAACCACAGTCAGCTTATTCAGGAGAGCAGTTACAAAACACCTCTTCACACAAAGAGTAGTGGAACTTTGCAACTCACCCACAGAACCAATGCTAGCTCAATTAAATCTGTTTTTAAATCTGAGATTATCGATTCTTGCTACGCAAGGGTATTAAGGGACATGGAATCGAAGTGGATGAATTAAGTTACAATACATGTAAGATACAGCCATGATCTCCTTGAAGGCATGAACAGGCTGGAAAGGTTGAATGGTCTACTTTTGTTTCTATGGCCACGTGGCATTCTCTATGAGGTCCAGATCACTTAAAAAATATGTTCTTTCTGCTTCCCCAAACTTGTAAATTGTAGTTCAAAATTATTATTGCTTACCCATTTTTGAAGAAATGGATTGTTCTCTTTATACTTGCAACTGCATCAAAAATATCCACTTTGCATATGTCTGCAATTGGTTCGATTGTGGTCGTGGGTGACACAGTTGTTGTTGAAGTAGGTGATGTCGAGCTCGGTTTCCATCCTTTGGTTGTGGTAGGCACAGTTGTTGAAACGGATATAGTTGTGGTAGAGGCAGACGATGTAGGGTCAGGATTCGGTCCTATATTCAAAATAAGGTAATGTGAAAACATCTACTACTTCTATACTACTATAATTAAAAACACCTTGGCATTTCACTAAAAGGCTTTGAGCAACTTTTTTTTTTAAGCAAACAAATGAAATTGATCATACCATAGAGATGCTGGATTCCTTCAATATCATCGTGAGATAATTTGAAGTTTTCTTCATAACGGTACTGTGGGTACATCAGAGCATCTTTAAAACTGGAATGATCTAATCCCAGGGCATGTCCAAACTCATGAGCTGCTACTAAAAAGAGGCTGTATCCTGCATAAGAAGACCCATAAATTTGTCAGTTATTTGAATATAACTTGAATATTTGTCCTTTTTCCCCATACCCTGACATCCTCTTCAACATATCAACTCACTATTGTGATCCATCTGGTGAGTCCCAGTGTAAGGAATTCACGTTGGCTTCATGATTCCACAGATAGTGCCATTGATTGAGCACTTATCTGAGTGATTCATGCTAAATTGACCCTAGTTTCAGGGAATTAGAGAATAAATATATGGAATTACAGGGATAGGGTCTGAGTGGACTGCAGACTTGATGGGCTGAATGGTCTCCTTCTGCACTGTAGCGATTCTATGATTCTATTATTTGAGCCTTACCAGTGTGTGTTGGCAGGCCATTTGGCTCTGGGTTGGCTATCACAGCTAATCTGATCATTTCCACATCTAAGATACACACACACACACACACACACACACACATTTCAACCAAATCTAATGGATTGTGATTGGAAACTGAACAATGGCTCATTTCTCCTAGTCCTCATCCAAAGCTTCTAACATCAGTTATAGAAGTTCCCTTGCTTAAGACTAACTAACTTGGTCATAATTAAAGTTTGAAATTGTTGCATTGTCTTCAACTGTATGCCCATGTATCACATTAGATACTAGGAAAACTTTTTGGAATATTAAACACCTGTTGTCCATTTAGGTAATGATCAGGTGAATATTCCAGAATAATATACCAATCATACAGAGAGAAAGAGAGAGAGAGAGAAAGAGAGAGAGATAATACAATGTGTACATGGAAACATAAATCCTTTTCCCTTTGGACAACTAACGTTATACCTGAGAGTGGGACAGAATATTTCTGTAAGGGCAGCTTCATTGTTAGTCGTCAAGTGATGAATTGTAGTCAGCAAAGCAAGGTAGATAGATTGGGAAAAGTGAGCCAATCTCTTAATATGTTGGTTTGGTGCTCCATGATTCATCTTTCAATGGGTTAGAGGAAAGTTGACTAAGACTCTCCTATCCTCAAGATGGATGTCAACATGAAACTATACCATTGGGCATTAAGAGTTCAGCTACTTGATTACTAGATTGACAAATTTCCTTTACTCAGTAGTGCTAAAAAAAATTGGCAAAATAAATAGAAAATAAATTTCAATATTTACCAGCATCCGGACAGAAACCCCACTTTTTGTCTTCATCGAAGTTACTGGTAGTTGCGCACCAAAGCTGCTTGTCTGCTCTACCATCTGTGGTGCACTCATTATAGCTTTTGCCAAGAAATATGAAAGGAAATGAACACTGCTCCCCATCAGAATTTCCAGAAACCACAGCATTGGCTGCAAGAAAACAGTTGTGTATTGTGAGGGAAGATTAGCTAAAAGGTCAATACCAAATGCTGAATTTCAAATAATATTTCAGAATCTATTATGATAAAAAAAGGAGTGAAAGATAAATGTAAATTAGATTGCAGCAAATAAATCACTACTCAACAGAGACCATAAATATCTGGGTTACTCTACCAGGGAAGATAATGGAGTAAAAGAGTTAGGAATATTCAGATTCAATTGCATTAGATTGGGAGTGCAGAAGGGCCTAGCTGAACTCGATAACATTTTCTTATATTGATCTTTTCTCTAATGTTCTTTCAAGTTAGAGCTCTCATGCAAGGAAAATAAAACAAACATTTGGAATTCATTGAGATCAAGAGTAAACTGGTATAAGGTCTATAGCAAAAGAACATTTTTGTGTCGTGAGTGGTTAGAGTCTGGATTGCACTTGATGAGTGTGATGGAGGAAAATGTATTCATGGTTTTCAAATGGAATTGGATGAGCAGCTGAAGGGGCCAAAAGGCAGATTACTAGGAAAGGATGGAGGAGTATGATGGACCAGTTGAGTTGCTCTTGCAGTGAACTGGCATGGTTATGATGGACCAATTGGTCTCTCCTTGTGCTGTAATCAATCTATGACTACAGAGCCAATATTACTTGTGAATTTTCCCTCCAGTTTTCCCTCCACCTCTTGGTAGGTGTTGACTTACACTAGGGAACCATTCCAATGAAATCAGCACCTTTCTGCGCCTAAGCCAAGTGATACTTACTTGTGTATAAGTCTAGGCATCAAGTATTCCTGGTTATTTTATCTCTGTAAGCATCACAGCCTATTGTGTCATCCAGTCTCCAGAACTAACTAACTTGTTAAATAATATCTGCAATTTTTTTTTAGACCATTCCAACCCTCAAACTGTATATTCTATCTGGTTTGAGAAAATATTAGATGATTGTTCTAGCTATGAATAATTACCTGGACTGGGGCAGAATCCATATTTTTTATCCACATCAAAGTTGCTGGTTGTGGCACACCATCTATAGTCATCCTGACGGCCCTCAGTTGTGCATTGGTCATAACTTTTGTCATTGAATACAAAGGGGAACACACAAGGTGAACTGTCGCTGTTACCGCCAATGGTGTATAACACTGAACAAAAGTGAAGAGAAGACAGAAATTTAAAATAAAACTGCAATGAAAAATAATAATTATTACACCTTTATGAAATTCTGTATTGAGCAATGCGAGTGGTTGGAGGGGGCGGGGGGAGCTGATTAAGCAATGTCACAAGTCTACATTTAAAGTAGGAGCTTAAAATTTTATTCTCTCCCCAATTTTCTTTAGAATGCCCTTCTGTAAAGGTATTTAGGGACCTCTGATGCTACCACCTACACGCATGGACTATACAGCAAATGTCACAGAGCATGGATCAGGAATGGTTCTTTAATTGACTTCCTTCTTCCTGAATCTGAAATGATCGAAGTCAAATATAGTTTGCCTGGGAGAGATCAGGTTTTCTGCAATGATGAAGTTTGAACTTGAGACATTGGTATTCTAGTGACTAAAGGCTTCACTGAAACTCTAAAAGCAACAAACTCATTTCCATAACAGTCCAGTAGATCTTATCTGGTTGTTAGAGGTTCAGCTATATGTTACAACGACCAGTGAATTATTTTGGCCAACTGTGTATTTGAAATCCTGGATCTGAAAGCTACTTGGGATTTTTAAAAATATGCAAATTACTGTGGATGTTGGAATCTGAAACCATAAGAAAAAATGTTAGGAAATCTCAGCAGATCTGGCAGCACCCTGTGAGGAGAGAAAGAACTGACATTTCGAGTTCAGATGACCCTTTAAAGGCTGCGATAGATGTTTTCACCCTTTAAAGAATCATTTAGACTCAAAGCATCAGTTCTCTCTCTCTCCTTGCAAATGTTGCCAGACCTACTGAGATTTTTCAGCATTTTCTCTTTTGGTTTGGGGTTTTTTAATCCTATGTTGAATTAAAATATTTCAGCAGTGGGGACAACCCTGTCATAAACTTGACCTGAAGTTGGTTTCAACTGCCTTGCAACAGATCAACTTATCGTTAGTTGGTATCAAAGATCAAAATTGAAAATTGAGATGGGAAACCAATAGCTATATTGCATACATTGGCAAAGAGCATGTCATATCAAAATAAATGGATTATTTACATTCATATGGGCAGAATCCAAATATCTTGTCATTGTCATAGTCTGCAGTTGTGGCACACCAGATAAAGCCATCTTCTCTCCCGTCAGAGGTACAAGTGTTGTAAATCTTTCCATTGAATGTAAATGGAAAATGGCAGAAAGCTCCATCAGCATTGCCAAAACGAGTTTTAACCGCTGCCAGGGGAAAATGTAAATCATTAGAGTTAGAAATATAAGAACTACAAATATCTTTCAAAGTTATATTTTCTAAGTTGTAATTCCTGAAATTTAAACTATGAAGACTTGAAACAGGCATTCTAATGACTGGAATGTTATACAAATGAGTGAAAAAGTAATTGTAGATTTATTGCATTCAACATTTGTTACCTGGTCCTTTCCCCAAAGTCCACAGCTCATCATCATCAAAATGTGCATCACCATGCAGGCTGCCATAGACGTCTTTACCAGGTGGATAAGCATGTGCCAAGAGACGATTCTTCCCATCGAATGGATATGGGTCTCCATGCCCTTAAAGCAAAATAATTAAAACATTAGCAATATAAATGCAAACATTCATCCAATAGTTCCTAAAACAAGCAATGAAAAACTTACTGACACAGATGGAAAATAATCACCCTTGTACTTATTAGATTAATCCATCAATGTTTGAGCTGGGCCAGAAATAACCAGTCAATGTATTTCAGGCATTGTGTTAATAAACTTTAAGTTGCCTCAACCAAAATCCACCTTTCCCTGTTTGACTGAGGTACAAAACTTAAGCTATTTAGTTCACTTTTTTACATCAACACAACACTATTAGAAGTGTGCACTCATCAGGACACGTTGCAGGATTACCAATATAAGGGAAAAACAACAATTTATACCACATGAGAGTGCATGGATTGGTTGGCAGGTAAACTCTAATATGTAGAGGTGTTTCCATGGAGAATGACTAAAAATGCATTGTTTGAAATTTAATCCAGGCAGTTTGATTTTGATTGGTCCCTGAGGAATGAATCAGCAAATGGCTGTCACTTACTTTGTTTAGTTGAGACAGGTGCAATATGTGTACATGAAAAGCTTTGACAAGCCCCTTTTTTCAGCAACCCTTAAGCATATTCAGTTGGATTTATGGGTGAGCAATAAATGCTGGCCTTATCAATGAGCCCATATCCTCTGAGAGGGGAAAATAATCAAACTGGGGGACACAGAAGGAGGATTAAACACCTGAACATTAATTAAGAAAGAAACTCATCAGATGATGTTGCGTCTGTTTACTCACATCTTTTTCCAAACAGAATCATGATGTCTGCTTCACCACTGTAGATTCTAGTAAACGTTAATGGAGTGACATCACTCCATACTTGAAATGCGCGAGCAAATGCATCATCAACGACAAGTGGGTCCAAGTCAGGAGTGTAGTTTACAACTCTGTTCGGGAAAAATATGATTAAGTAGAGTAACATTCAAAACTAGCAGGAAAAGATCACAACAATACTCCAGATATCAAGCTACTTGGGGGAATACTTGCACCATGGAAGATTAATTAATGTAAACTATGTGTATTCTGTTCCAATAAATCACAGAAACATTATCAGTTCTGTCTTAACTTGTACTTTTACCTCAAATGACATCCAGCTTGGTATCATCCAAAGTAATACTCTACAATATAAATGAGAAAACCCACCACTGGCACTGTAACTGTACACCATCCAAATGAATAAACATGGTATTGCAAAAAGACTGGAAAATAACACTGCCAGCCTTTGTGACAGTGCCCACTGGACATGGCTGGTGCATGGCATTGAACAGTCACAGCACCTATGCCATCCTAGCTGGGACAACCCTGCAGAAGGTTTTTTTTAAGTGTGTGGTGCACCGTAATAGTAGATTTGAAAGCAGCACCATCTGCAGTTTTGTCGAACTGCCGATCTTCATTTTAAATTGCACTCAACCCTTTTCTGGCTGGCTGGACAATTCCTCTCTGTTCCCCAACAATTATCATTTCAACCCGCAGACTGAAGAAATGACGTCAGACCATGAAACTAACTCAACATGCTTGTATTTTACTCAAACCACAGGAAATTTACAATGTCAGTTTAATGCTACAATTTTTTTATAAAAAGGAACATTCTCTTTTCTCATCATCAAATTCCTCGAATTTAAGCAGCGCCTTTATCATGCACTTACCTGTAAGTCAAGTCGGTTTGATTCCATTTTTCATCATCAAATGTCTTGTAGCTGAGTACATCCGGAACGCCACAGCGGGGCTTCTTCATGGCACTGATAGTGGTCTCATCCAGTTCTCCTGTTTCAGTCAGTCCCAGTTTTTTCTGCATTTTTATGACGCTTGCTTTTAGGCTAATGAATGCATTGCCTGTATTTTTTACATTCAGGTAGCCAAACCTCTGCAAATAATTCTGTGAAACAATGAAACCCCCCCAAAAAAGATTAGACATCCGTTGTCTGCTTTATCTTTGCAAAAATATACTTATAGAATATCTGAAAGAACATTATAAACATTCCAAAGTGGCCATTGTACCAAGTACAATAATATTCAGGTTCTCTCCGTACATCTTGTTCCACTCTGAGTTGCTTCAATGCAGTCAAAGAAACATTGTAGGCATTTCAAAATGACCCTTAAAAATGGTGAAAAGTATTTAAACGTTGTATGCATAGAGCAAGTTGCACTATGCGAGGTGATTCAATACAATTCTGATGCATGTGATGTTCACTGCATTTATGCAGTTATTAATTCAGATGTCCGCGGTGTTGGTGCACAATGATTAATGGTGAAATGATGGTCAGATATATATTTTATTCATTTCTGGGTACCCCTTTTTCTCCTGATGGAAACGGCGTGCATTAGCGTGCATCAAACAGGCTCACATGCACATTGCATACACTTTCCACAAGCTGTTCCTAGACAGTGACCAAGAGTAGGAATAATTATTGATTTTTCACCTCTCAAAGTGAAGGATGGGGCGGGGAGGGGGAGGATCTCCTACTGCTAACCCAATATGAAAGAAACGTTTTTGCTCAGAATTTGTCAGCAATACCAAGGCAACCATCAGAAGAGCTATACTGGAAGCTTCTCCGAAATTGTTTTGAGCCCATGTGGAACTTGTTCAGCCAACATAGGGCCCAACACAAACTAGTCGCCGAACAACTCCAAATGGAAGACGGTTAGCTTCCAAGTTGCATCTGATTGTGCCAATGGGGAAGATCACAAGTGTGCTGGCCTGAATCTCGCATCTTAATGCAATTTTAAATTTGGCTCAGATCATCCCAACTGCAGTTTGAGAACAAAACTCTCGACATTAAACAAGTTTTAGAGTTCTTGCCATGCCTGTTGTGCCTAATTAAACCTGAAGCATACAAACAGTGCAATTATATATTTAAAAATGCAGACTGATTTTCAGAATTACTGACCAAATTACCCGTGTATCTGGAAATATGAATCCCGCTCGCAACATAAGTTTTCGAATGGCAAAATTAGCTGCAGTGACTATGGTACAATCCTGTGCAATCCTCAATTTTTCTATGTTGGAAAAACATTTTTAAACTGCTGACTGTTTCTGCTTTAACGAGTGAAACTAATCACTTATTAAATGTAGCCCAGTTGTTATCACCCCCCGCGAACAACTACACCCCCCCACCACCACCCATCTCCCCGTTTTCCTCAAGACTGAATCTCACGTTGGAAGTTTTAAATCAAGATAATTCTCCCATTGACATTCAGGTGTGGGCGGGAGGCAGGACCGTGACTCAGATCCTGCCCACACCTGTAACCTCACACTAGGCTTCTTTCCAGCAAGAGGAAATCCCCAGCCTAGATTAAGGACGCTGAGGCCAATTGTTGAGTCCATCTGCCAGCCGCCTGAAACTTACGATGGGAGGACAGAGGGACTGAAATGCTTTAGTTCATGTGCTATACCACCCCTTATGTTCAGATGACTGTGGAGCTGTCTTTAGAATTGGCATCTTCATTGTGATTCAGGTTCTGAAATTCTGGATAACAGAATCGGGTGGGATGAAGCGGGATGGGAAGAGATTCATCATACCCTGAGAGTGACCTATTGCAGCGCCTCGCTTGTTTCGGGACTCTACACCTTGTGCCGTCAGGGAGCTGAACGGAATCAATTCAAGTGTGCTAATAGGAATTCGTTAGTCTTCCTGCTGGAGAATGGACTCTTGCAAACCCAGATCCTCAATGTCCCCCCTCTGGAAGCCACCTCTGTTCACATTCTGCCGATTCCCTTTCTCTAGCCCATCCCTATGCTGTGTCTGGTGGATTTGCAACATTACATAAACCCATACGGGTTATTAAACCCACTCGCTGCCTCTTTCACCTCTACCTGTCACTTGTCGATGCTCAGTTGTTTCGGCCAGAACTGCAGACGAGTCCACTTGACTGTGGACTTCTGACGAAATTGATTTCTCCCTTGATGTTCCGCACATTTCCAGCTTCTCTTAATTTGATTTTGTTTTAAAAAGTCAACTTCGGAGTTTCATTGCGGAGAAATCACAGCTGTATTCTTTAAAAGCGTTAACTGTAAAGAGAGAATCACAGCAGAGCAATTGCTTTTCAGCCTTACCATTGCCATTTCGGTGTCAGTCAGGTCCTCTTCCCCAGGGAAGGTCACAAAGGGCGGACGGGTCGGCACACTGAAGGAATTGTGTACCAGCAGAGCCGCGCTCAACACAACTCTTGCTAGCATCATAGTGAAGGTAACTGAGGTTGCGACTGGAGAAGTTGGCTTGTCGAGAGGCTTCGGTATGTGAGAGCTGCGGGATGGACTGTATATATACACTCAAAGCGACTGACATCAGAGCAATGACTCAGTTTGCGTAAAAACACAATAATTGCTTGGTAGGGAAATTCTTCCTTGGTGGCGAAATCGGGCTCCTAGCCAATGGTCAAAATATATTGGGTTTGCACCGCTTTTGCAACACGTTGAATTAATTATTCGGCTCCTCCCCATGCACTCCCCCCCATCCCCCCACGGCTCCAAAGTATACACACACACACACACACACACACACAGCAGCACCACTTAGAACCGCCGGGGTTAAAACTGAACAATCGTTTGTAGCTGCCAAAGTGTGGTGAAATAATCATTTGTATTAAGACCAATTTCGCAATTGTCGGTTACAGCATCCCATTGCTTTTCGTGTAAATATCAACGGTTACTGTAAAGCTCATATGAAAAAAAACTAACGCATTTGTTTAAAAATATACACATTTAAGAAAAATAGCGTCTTATTCCAGTTGTTGAAATCCTCAGTGAGGGTCTTTACATGTGGTCATGAAGGAGGCTCGGATACAGGGGGAATTGATGAAAGATGGGGCATGCCTGAAAATAGCACCAAGCGCATGGACACACAGTATAGATAATTTATGCTACCGATAAAGAAAATGCTGGAAAATCTGTAAGGAGAGAAAAGATCTTACGTTTCGAGTCCAGACGACCCTTTGTCAAAGATTTCAGTATGCATAGTATTTTGGTTTTTTTCCAGTTACTTATGTTGGTTAGCCCATATATTTAGTATTCCATCCAAAACAACATTTACCTTGTTTTTATAAACATAATATTTTTCCAATTGAACTAATTATTCGAATATTCTTGCACTCCTTCTTTAGTTTATCAGTTACTTTAATTCGAAGATCATTGCTACACTGAAAGGTAAGGGAATGGTGTGGAAAAGTTGCGGTAATAATTTAGTACGGGAACGACTTGGCACTGACTACAATCTTCTCTGTTACATGCGCCCAAAGCGGTGCCAGTTTTGATATTGCGAAGTTACTCTCAAAATATTCTTCCAATTTCATTAGAATACAGAGGCAAATCAGAGCAAACAATTGGGCGTTAAAGAAACGCCAAAACCACACTGTATATTTCATCTTTGAGGCTTAAAATGGAAGTTTCAGCTCACTTAATCGTTATCAATGTGCATAAACCGGCAAGCTGGGTCGATTTTTAATGTAGCTTATATTTTGCCATAAAAAATCCATTCAAAGGGACAAAACGATACAGGACGAAACTCAGCGATGATATATCTTTAAACCATTGGATTATTGTAATTTTCTTTTCTACTATGGTTGCAAATTTGATCACAAGTTAAAGGGTCATCCAACAAGCAAGGATATCTGAAGAGTTCTTCTGTGAACGGTTTTTGTGAATGAAGATTAGCGGACAAGAGGCTTGAGTTTATTGTAGCGACGCAACGAGCTCCCTTGTGTTCAAAATCTCACCACATTTTACTCCGCAATTCGTTTTAAGCTCAGACTGCGAGTGTTCTCTAGTTGCAAGGACAAAGAAAACCCAAGTATTTCATGACTCATCCTTGCCCTGATGATACAAGGATACAAGAAAACGGGGCAGGAGAAGAAGCATTTTTGAAATTGCCATTTTTATTGGGGTGTCTGATTTATTGTTAAAACGTTTTGCTGTTCTCCCACAGTGAGTTAGTGCTTGAGGGCAGTGTTCAGTGCAGCATTAAATGAAACAGAGTTGAAGATTCCGGATTGGACTTCTGTTCTGTACGATGCAGCTAGGGTTACTCCAATCTGGATTAGGGAAGAAATCTTCAAGACCCGTCTTTAGACCATGCCCGTTAATAAGCTTTCCCTTGCCCTGACTACGATGTTAGCGGGTCTGCCTCAGTGAGCGCTAACCAATTCAACAATGTCGGCAGAATACAGATCTTCTGACAGGACGACAAGCAGAAAGAAAATGAAAACTCCACCATCCAATGAGTTTTGCTGGAAATTGGATGCTGGGCATGGTAGAACAACAGAATAAATTAACCTCTTACGCATGACAGAGTAACATAACAAAACTCCTTTAAAAAATACAAAAAAAGTATGGTGTAGACGACATTTATATCGTGCCTTCAATATGGGAAAAAACATTCCAAGCTGTCATCAGTGAAAATCAATACGAGACAAACAATGGGGCTTTTGGAAGTGCGACTCCAAACTTGGCCAGGGATGGCACTGACAGCCTTATAGAAAGAAATAACCGCGCGTGGTTTTAAAAGGATTGAATTTCAGGAGTTGAAGTTTACTTAGCTAAAAGCGTGACCGCCCAATCGGTGGGTGAATGACGGAATTTGAGGGGGTGGGGGAGCCAGAGTTAGAGGAATAGAGAGTTCTGGACAAAAGGCTATGAGAGTGGGAAGCAGAGTTAACGTTTCGAGTCCTTATGATCTTTCTACATTGGCTGCGTTTCCCTCTCCAGAGATGCTGCCAGAATTGCTGGGTTTATACAGCAATTAATATTTTTATTTCAGATTTCCACAGTAATTTGTTTATTTTACATTATATGAGAGATTATAACAGTGAGTAGATCCAATAGTAACTCATTGGCCGGACAGCACTCGGAGAGATCCGGTGGCCGTGAAAAATGATTGATAAATTCAGATTTCTTTCTTTGCAGTTTAATAGAGCGGAGAGGTCACGAAGACATTTAAACATGAGATGCAAATTTTAACTTGGAGGCATTGGGAGGCTGGGGCCAATAGACATGATTTGGCGAGTAGAGCATGTGCTTGAGAAATGACACAAAATATGACTTCTCTCAAGCACATGCTCTACTCTCCCATCGTGTTTATTGGCCCCAGTCTCCCAATCAATGACACAAAATATGACTTTGATTTAAAAGAAGACCGTGGTGGAATATCAGTCAGAAAAAAAATCATAATCACACAGTATAGTTATTTGCTTAGCATGCATCCTGAACATTCTGCTCAGTTGTGATTGCTGAGAAACAAGAAAACTATTCAGGTATTGGAGGGAGTGCAATGATGAACTGCGAGGCTGATCCCTAGTGTCAACAATTCCAGTTATAAGGAAAGGACTAGAACTTTTTAATACGCCAAAAAGACATTTGAGAGCTGATTTATATCGACCAAATTACTTGGAAATTGTAAACTTGAAAGTGGTCCAAGTAGAATCTGTCAAGGTTCCTCCAGGTGTATGCCTTCCAATTTCTCAAGATATTGCACCTTGCCCGAAGAATGAAAAATAAACTGATAACCGGACAGTTGATTACAGTTCTGAGAGGGAGCTGCATCATCAGAAGTTGCCATTTTTTAGATAACATAGTAACAATTTATAAATCAGATCTTGTTCAATGGGATCCATTGCACTATGTGAAGAAATGCAGGCATCCTAGTCAATTTTCCTTCCTTCAGACAATTTTACTGGACACTCATTCACTTTTAGTTGACATGGCTTTTCTGTACTAAGAATACAGGCTGTCATGTTAGCTTATTTAACAACTGTTGCTGTTCATTTATAAAGCGCTCCACAACATACCAAGGATAAGTGAAATGTGAATAAATTATCTTTTAAGTCTTTGTCAAATTAGATCAGAGTGCTCAGGTTTCCGATATGTGAAAGTTTCAGAATTCTTGATATATATATCAGTGAATGTGTGTTAGTATAACATTGAATGGGTGAGGGAGAAGTACAGAAATCATGGCAATAGAGACCATCTATTGTGAGTTTCCAATCCCTCCTTTTTAAACATGATCCCCACAACCCTGTCTTCTGGAACTTTCACTTTCTTCTCAAACCTTTAACATCCATTCGCTCTATTTCACTTTCATTTTCTGTTTAACATTCACTTTTTCTTTTCTTGGCCCTGTGAAGTTTTCAAGAAAGTTTATGCCCTATTGTAGAGTGTTGAAAGATCTGCCTTGCCCATTATTAGAATCTTAAGTTTTCTTTCTAGGCCAGAGTTTGCTCCATTTTCTTTTTGACAACCCCAAGTGACCATTCATGGTATTAAGGGCGACATGGATTCTCGTACCAGCAATGCTATCTGCATTAACAATGAAAAAGGATTTATTTTGTAACAAAACAGAACATGCTTTGCATTTTGACAGAAAATATATCTCTTGTAAATATGTCAAAAGATTTTCAGATAAATCTCCTAGAAGACAGCACCCCCAACAAGGCAGTTTTTCTTCAGAGTAATAGTGAGGATATCAGTATAGAGCTGATGTGATAAAATCCTGAATGAAAATTTGAATCTACCATTTATGAACATACACTCAACTTATACAGAGACAAAACTGCACTTTGTTAGAGTGTTAAAATTCACTATCTGAAATGGAGGAGTTTGAAATCACTTCTACATATTTGCAGTGTTCCACATGGAGATATCAGCTCCTATTCTGCCCTGTTTTCAGAGAGCACACTCTACACACTTCCAAGTGATTTTGAAATTATACGCTATATCCAGTTGAGGGCAGCAGCACTTGAAAGCAGAGTTGATTTGTGAAAGATGATTAGAACCCCCAATCTTTGGGAGGTCGATTTCAGATTTGTCTTTGTTTGACTATTCATTCATACTGATAATTTGTGCCTTCATAATTTGTCAACAGCGTGTGGGTAGTGTCTAGTTGAGGATGGGATGGAGCTTCCATTAATTTGTTTCCCTTTTTTCATTTTATTAATATTGTATTGTTATGTTATTTACAAAGAAATGTGAACTCATTGTTATGAAAATGTACATCCCCACATTTATTGCTGCACTGCAGCCAGGTGAAGAGCAGAATGTATCAGTCCACCATTCACATAGGAGGATGAAGCTTCAGCATCCCACTGTCCAATGATATGTGGGTCAGGTTAATTGACCATGTTAAATTGCCACTTAGTGTCAGAGGGAACAGCAGAGTAAATATATGGGGTTACAGGTATAGGGGTTGGGTGGGATTATGGTTGGTACAGACTCAATGGGCCAAATGGTCTCCTTCTGCACCCTAGGGATTATATGAAGTTTACAATTCTATGTTGAATCTAAAAGTGTGATTATTTCAAACTTTTGGTAGCAAGAAGATATGACATGGTGGCAACAGATCCTGTGAGTAAGACTCAAACCTTTTAAATTGATTTAATGTTGAATTAAAGTGAGAAAAGTCAAACCAAATTAGTGTTAGAGAGAAAAGAAACTGATGAATTGTGCAAAAATGAATGACCACTGTCACAGCAATGGATGCACATTTTCAACCCATAATGATTTCATTGAGATATCTGAGAAGCTCAAAATTGCAAACTGGCATTCTATCAGACACTGGTGAAGAAGAAAGAGTCAGCAAAATCCCTTTGTGGGCAGGAGAGAAGAGGTTAAATTTGTTAAAGTGACCTGGAAGGTGTGAAGATGATAGTTAAAAACCCAGACAATTCCAAAAAAAAATCAGCTCACATCTCTGGCCAAAGTCAAATCACTGGATCCACCGATATGAATTTCAAAACCCGAGGCAGGAACCAGATGAACCTGTTGACAGTTTCTTAACAAGATCGGAAAATGAAGCCAGAAAATGTAAATTCATGCAATCTGATGAAAGGTCAATTGACTAGCTCATTTGGGGATTCCTGAAGTATGGAAAGATTTTCTTGGAAAGGACCAGCACTGAGTATTGCATGGTATAGACAGTGCAGAGCACATGGAGCCTGAGTAGACAGATGGAGATGCTGACAACCAAATGACTAGCCTTTGCTTAAGTGCATCAAAAAAAGCCATATTACAGAGAGAAAGATGTGCAAGAATTCAACCACATAGGTTCAGAGACGGAATGCAATGTCCTGTATATGAATCAAACTGCAGAACTTGTGGAAAGCCAATCATTGGGAAAAGATGTGCCAAATAAAGAAATAGAAGTTCTAACAGCAACTGGGGAATGAGAAAGAAACTAATTTAAAATTCCATACTCTGGAAAATGACAGTATAGTTCAGAACCTACACTAAGTAAAGGGACTATAGATCTGCAAGGAATGGTGGGATGCAACTTTCACAGAGAAAAGATATTTACACAACCATCCAGCTCAGGAAGAGAGTGAGAAATAAACCCATAACGATAAGTCTGAAGCTGAAGATGGTTACTGGCGCACAGAGTAATATCACCCTGCTTGCACTACACAAGCACCTTCTTGACAATTTGAATGAAACTGGAGACTCAAGGAAAGATGCTTTGAAATCAAGTAATGTCATTTTAATGGAATATGGGGGAATAAGACCAATTCAAATCAGAGAGACACACAAAATAAAAGATGTTAACTGTATGTTCTACATCACTGAAACTGATGATCCTGCTATGTTGGGTTGAGCAATTGTGAACAGCTGTGTCTTATCTCATTAAACTATGAGGTGAAGGAGATGATGCTGAGGGTTGAAGATACTTGTAAAGATCTCTCTGATCAGAAACAAGGAAGACCAGAGTCAAAGGTGTCCAGAGACTTTTGGTGAGATGGTTGGATGCTTTGAAGATTTTGAATGCACATCACCATTGATCCAGCGAAGAAACCAATAATTCATCCCCCATGGAAAATATCGATAGAACTTAAAGAAAGCTTGAAAGAGAGGTCTCAGAGATGGAAAAGTGGGAAGTTATCAATAGGATCACAAGGCATGCAGACTGGCTAAATTTCATCATGGTAAGAAAAATACCAAAGGGACAGCTAAGAATTTGCTTAGATCTCAAAGATTTTAGTTAAGCAATAATAAAGAATCGTTGCCCGATTCCAACTCTTGGTGAAAAGCTTTCAGAACACTTGATGCCAGAAAAGGCTGTTGGAATATAAACCTTGACTAAGATTCTTTGCTGGTGGAAATATACAGTAGATCTTTTGGTTGGTTCAAATTACTGCATCTGGATTACAGTGAGCAGGAAGAATTCCAGCAGAAAATTATTGAGACATGCTGGAGATGTAAAGGAGCAGTTGGCATTGCTGATGACATTTAAGTCTATGGTATACATGAAAAGGACCATAGTCACTACCTATATCAATCCCTTGAGAAATCAGGATAGTTGAGGTCAAGCTAAATGCAGTTCATGACAGAATACCAGTTTTTTGCAATGGTGTACATATCTGCTGGAAACCAAATTGACTCCTCCAGAATTCACAGCAATCTCAGAGATCACAGTCCAAGAGACAAGAAAGCAGTGAGCAGTTTCCTTAGTTTGATTCAGTTCAAGGATTCTTTCATACCTCAGTTCAGAACATACAGCAAACCTATAAGAGTTGAACGGAGAAGATGTTGAGTATCAGAGTCATAATAAAGGAGTGCCATGCAAGGAGACAAGTCTGTTGTACAATACAAAGAGAAACCTGGAAGTGGATGCTTCTATAAAAGGTCTGGAAACAATCCTGGTACAGGAGGGAAAACCACTAGCATTCACATGCAAAGCTCTAACATCTGCTGAGACCAGAAAGAGAACCCTTGACAGTTGTATATGTGAGAAATTCCACATGTATCCCTATGTGAGAAAGGTCATAATGGAGACTGATCATTATCCGCAAGAGCAAATCCACAAGAAAAGAATGTATGGAGCACTGGCAAAATGGTAGAGGGTGCTCTTGAAGTTTCAGTATTAAGATTACACAGTGCCAGGAAGAGAAATGGTGCTAACAGGTGCCCCTTGTCACTTATCACCGCTGGAGAAACATGAAATAAAACACCTATTATCCAATGGAAGTAACATCACTGGAATTAAGTCAAATTAGTGACAAGTCCAACAAAGATGATGAGTTACAGGTGCTCTCTCAGAAAGCAATCCAGGGATGGTTTGATAAGATACAGCAAACATGGCCAGCAATAGAGCAGTACTGGTCCACAACATTCAGGGTTACGGCAGATAGAATTAGGTGGGAATTCAGGTGTTTCTAGTGTATTGATACACACTTGATGGGCCAAAGGGCCTCTTTTGCATTGTATGGCTCTATGATTCTCCTTGTGTTCCTCAGACTCATTGGTGGTGAGGAAGGATGGAGCAGGACAAAGAGATTCTGAGGTTATCTATGATAGACCAGAGGTTAACTAATAATAAACAATTGATATGATATATGTGTATTTACTTTATTGCACAATGTGTTGCTGTTCCATACCTAACATGATATCAAAATTCCATGAAATAGGAAGGTTTTAGTGTTGTGCATGCCATTAGCTTGTGTGAGAAATCATTCTATGGTGCAAAGAACATTACCCGCTCTTAGGGTCAAATTCAATGAGGGTCTGAAATCTGCCACCAAAACTGGTAACACTCTCTGTTCTGTACAAGGGTCACTGAGATCTGAAACATTAACTGTACATTAACGCTACACAGATGCTGTTGAGCCTCTCAGCATTTTCTGTTTTTATCACAGGTTTCCAGTATCTGCAGTATTTTGCTTTTATTTAAAGATATCTCATTAAACCGTAATCCAGACAGAGTCAGCCAAACCAACATGCACGTGGTTGGGGAATTTTAAATATAAGTGAGTTACATCCAAAATCACTTACACTTGTGTTTTCTACTTTCCACTGGTCAAGATTCAATTGGTCCAAATTAGGCCCTGGGCAGGGACCCAGATATAAATTGAGAAAATTCCCTGGTTCAGGATTGCACTAATTTTTAGGCATCTAGGGATGATTAGATATATTTTAAAAGTTTATTTTCATATCTGAAGTATTCCATTTACTAAAAACATCTGTCTTATGTGCATCAACATACCATTGGATGGTTCACTATAGGCTTTTATTTGATAATTCAGTGATTTTAAATTAAGTCACTCACAGTGGGAAGACTGGACACCCTTAATAAAAATGCTTACTTGGTGATTAACAAATTTTTAGCTGGATTAAGAAAAATAGCACAAGTGAGCATGTCAAGGAATTTTTTTTGCAAGAAGAAAAAATTGTGTTTTATTATTTTCTACTAGCCACTAGCAAGGTCCATAGAAGATTTCATATTTTGGATCATGTAAAGTGATTTTAGCAGAAATTTGAAGTATAACTAACCAGCAGAATTTCAAGTACATTTAGAGTACATTCACAGCTTCACTTAAAGAGTTATGTCATTTTTCTGCAGTTGTATTGGAGCCAATGGCTTAATTTATGGTAGTTAAGTTTACTTAAAATTACTGAGTTCAAACCTGCCTCAAATTTAGTACTTAATTGATAATTAAGAGATACCATGGATTGTGTGATAAAGGATTCACTCTTCTGGAGTTGGTTTAAGGCTTAAGAGTAGGCACAGAAAAACTACAGGGAGATCTAACCCACACAAACAGTGATACTTAATGTTTGAAATAGGGTTCATTGCATAACTTCCCCACTGGCAGTCAACATTTACTGTTTAACCGGCAATAGGTCTGTTATTTCCATTTACCTTAGAAAATAATTCCTGGTAACCTCTGTAGAAAGCTATAATTTCCTCCTAGATATCTTTCAGTTACTCATTACCAATGCAAATAACCATCTCAACTTATAATTTTTCTTTGCCTCAACATTCAGTCATGGACTGAGTTCAATGACACAGCCTACATTTAATAAAACTCAGCAGTGCATCAGACAGCTTAAAGCAAATCCAAATGCCTTTCTGTAGCATTAAGTCATTTAACATGTCTGAACTTGTGCAGTTACAAATTCTGAATGTTTTTATATCAAATTCTTTTCTGTTGTTCAAATGAAGATATCAACAATAGAATCATGGGATCATATGACACAGAGGATGGACGTTACTTTTTTGAAAAAGTATCCAATTTATCTTCCCATAACCCTGCAATTCTTTTTCTCTTCAAGTATATGAAGACTTTTTTAAAAAATAAATTGCTATTAATTCTCTGCTGTACTTTATCATGAAATCTGTACTCTTCATGTTACAGTACTAAAAGCAGTTGGTAGCAGATTCATTGTGCAGTAGCTCCTATATTGTTAGTTAGTAGCCTGTAGGTAATAATGACATACTGAAGGTTGGGAAATCTTAGTGAACCCAGTGCAGACTCATCATGGTATTGTGTGTCATGTTGTGTCAATGGCATTGCCTATAGAAAGAGATGTATGATAGTTTATGGAATGCAGGAATTATTCCATTTTCTTTAGCACATTGCTTTGATACGGTAATTTTTTTGTAATTCCAGTCACAATGATGATACAAATTGCAGTGAAAGCTCATTATTCATATCGTTGGCAATGAATTGATGATTTCATTTTGTGCTTGTTAAATAGTATTTTGGTGCCTGAGGCAACTCAGTCACAGCCCATGAAATGTAAAAAAAACAAATTGAGCCAAAGTATTCAATAGCAATAAAGACAAATGCATAATCTGAATTCTGTTGGTGCTCCAATATGTGAACTGGCCAAGATAGATTGCATTTTTAAAAAAAAAAAATTACTCCATCCCTAAAACCACATAGTCAATGCTCAGAGTGGACCAGACAAACCCAAATCCATTCCTTGCTTACAAAAACCAAATTCAAATTCCAAGTGAATCCAATTCATGGTCCCCACGTGAGAGAAAAACAAGCTTGACACTGACAAGACAAAGTATTGCACCTCATCCCGGTCCCAATCTGATGCTCAATCTCAGCTAAAAGATCAAGAAACAATTGTAAATGCAGAGCCACCCACTGTTGATTTTCTGATCATGCCCTGCTGGGCACCTGCCATCGCCGCCTGCTGTCTTTCCTCTGGTTCCTCATTGTGGTGTGGTGCCCACCTCACCCCCTCGCTGCTCCTCCTTCTCCTACTCCAGCTGGTCTCCCTGCTGCTGGACAATGTTGTGAAGAGTGCAGCAAGGAATGATGATGCGTGAAGCTTGCACACAGTCATCCAGTCCAAGCAGCGAAATCGCATCTTAAGCAGTCCAAAGCAGCATTCTACGAGGGACTGGGTGGCTGCATGGGCTCTGTTGAAGTGGGTCTCTGGCTTGGTTTGAGGCTTCCATACAGGTGTCATCAGCTATGACTTTAGTGGATAACCCCTGTCACCAAGTAACCATGCCGGCAACCTGGGCTGGCCTTCAAAGAGTCAAGGGATGTCCGACTGCCAGATCACAAAACTGTCATGGACATTCCCTGAGTAGCATGTATTGATCTGCATGGTCTTGAGCCAATAGTTGCAGACAATTTGGACGTTCAGGAAGTGGAACGCCTTTCACTTCACAAATTGTTGCAGACCTGCATGTGGGGCATGCCAAGGCAATATGTATCCCATCTACTGTGCCCTGGTGATGGAAGCGAAGCTCAGAACCTTGGCCTTCCTGCTGCGTATGGCCCAATTCAAAATTAATGAACTAACCTGCCTGGGCATACAGGGTATCTGTGACCTGCTGAACACATCTGTACATCACTGGGAAGCTGGAATGATCCAGAGGCATAGAAATTGAGGGCTGCCGTCACCTTCACATCCAGAGAGAGCGGGTGACTGCACCTTTCAGGTGCCTGATGTGAGAGCTGTGTCTTAGAACATAGAACATAGAACATAGAACATTACAGCACAGAACAGGCCCTTCGGCCTTCGATGTTGCGCCGACCAATATAAAAAGCAATGCCCCTCCAAACTAAACCATTCCCTTCTCTTCCATATACTTATCAACTAACCTCTTAAACGCCACAAACTTGGCGCATCTACAACTGCTGCAGGCAGGGCATTCCACTCCCGAACCACCCTTTGGGTAAAGAACCTACCTCTGATATCCGTCCTATAACTATCACCCCTTAATTTAAAGCTGTGTCCCCTCGTGCTAGCTTTCTCCATCCTAGGAAAAAGGCTATCACTGTCCACCCTATCTAAACCTCTAATCATCTTATATGTTTCGATCAGGTCCCCTCTTAGCCGCCTCCTTTCTAACGAAAACAACCTCAAATCCCTCAGCCTCTCCTCATAAGACCTGCCCTCCATACCAGGCAACATCCTGGTAAACCTCCTCTGTACCCTCTCCAATGCCTCCACATCTTTCTTATAATGTGGGGACCAGAACTGCACACAATACGCCAAGTGCGGCCGCACTAGAGTTTTGTACAGTTGCAACATGACGTTGCGGCTCCGAAATTCAATCCCTCTACCAATAAAAGCCAAGACTCCATATGCCTTCCTAACAACCTTCTCGACCTGACTGCCTACTTTCAGGGATCTATGCACATACACACCAAGATCCCTCTGTTCATCTAGACTACTAGAATCCTACCATTTGCCCTATACTCTACACATTTATTATTTCTGCCATAGTGCATTACCTCACACTTTTCCACATTAAACTCCATTTGCCACCTCTCGGCCCAGCTCTGCAACTTGTCCAAGTCCCTCTGCAAACTATAACACCCCTCTTCACTATCTACCACTCCACCGACTTTAGTGTCATCTGCAAATTTACTAATCCATCCTTCAATACCCTCATCCAGATCATTTATAAAAATTACAAACAGCAGGGGCCCCAAAACAGACCCCTGAGGTACACCACTTGTCACCGAACTCCACGATGAATATCTCCCATCAACCACCACCCTCTGTCTTCTATCTGCTAGCCAATTCCTAACCCAATTAGCTAAATCACCCTCTATCCCATACATCTGCATTTTCTGCAGAAGTCTTCCATGGGCCACCTTATCAAACGCCTTACTAAAGTCCATATATACCACATCAACCGCCTTACCCCCATCCACCTCCTTAGTCACTTTTTCAAAAAACTCAATGAGGTTAGTAAGGCACGACCTACCCTTCACAAAACCATGCTGACTATCTCCAATCAATTCATTACTCTCTAAATAACTATAAATCCTATCCCTAATTATTCTCTCCAATACTTTGCCCACCACAGAAGTAAGACTCACTGGCCTATAATTCCCTGGAAGGTCTCTCTTCCCCTTCTTGAACAACGGGACCACATTCGCTATCCTCCAGTCCTCCGGAACCACACCCGTAACCAACGACGACCTGAAGATCAGAGCCAGAGGCTCTGCAATCTCCTCTCTTGCCTCCCAGAGAATCCTAGGGTAAATCCCGTCCGGCCCAGGGGACTTATCCAACTTCAAACCCTCGAGAATATCTAGCACATCCTCCCTATCTACTTCGATACCTTCCAGTTTGCTACCCTGTACCTCAGTGTTCTCCATAACTACATTTACATCACCCTGCGTGAATACCGAAGAGAAATATTTATTCAGTACCTCTCCAATCTCCTCAGGCTCCACGCACAACTTCCCACTGCTGTCTATGACTGGCCCTAATCTTGCCCTAACCAATCTTCTATTCTTAACATATCTAAAGAAAGCTTTAGGATTCTCCTTAATCCTATCAGCCAAAGTCTTCTCGTGTCCCCTCTTAGCTCTCCTCAACTCACTCTTTAGCTCCCTCCTGGCTAATCTATACCTATCCATTGCACTAACCGAGCCTTCAATCCTCATCCTGACATAAGCCTCCTTTTTCCTTTTAACCAGCAAATCAACTTTTTTCGTACACCAAGGTTCTCTTACTCGACCATTTCCTCCTTGCCTGACAGGGACATACTTATCAAGGACTCGCAGCAGCTGCTCCTTGAATAAGCTCCACATTCCAGATGTTCCCAGTCCCTGTAGCTTCCTAGTCCAATCTATGCACCCTAATTCTCTCCTGATGGCCTCATAATTACCCTTCCCCCAGCTATAACTACTGCCCCAGCTTCATGCCTATCCCTATCCATCACTAAGGTGAACGTAACCGAATTGTGGTCACTATCACCAAAATGTTCACCAACTTCCAAGCCTAACACCTGGTCTGGCTCATTGCCCAGCACCAAATCCAATGTAGCCTCACCTCTAGTTGGCCTATCTACATACTGAGTCAAAAAACCTTCCTGCACACTTTGTACGAAAACTGACCCCTCTAACGAGCTAGAGCTATAGCTATTCCAATCAATATTAGTAAAGTTAAAGTCCCCCATAACAATTACCCTATTACTTTCACTCCTGACCAGAATTGACTTTGCAATCCTTTCCTCTACCTCTCTAGAACTTTTAGGAGGTCTATAAAAGACTCCCAACAGGGTGACCTCTCCTTTCCTGTTTCTAATCTCAGCCCATACTACCTCAACAGACAAGTCCTCATCAAACTTCTTCTCTGTCACTGTGATACAGTCTTTGACTAATAATGCCACTCCTCCCCCCCTTCTACCTCCTTCTCTACTCCAACTAAAGCATTTGAACCCTGGAACCTGCAACATCCATTCTTGTCCCTGCTCTACCCAAGTCTCTGAAATGGCCACAACATCGAAGTTCCAGGTACTGGTCCAAGCTGCAAGTTCCTCCCCCTTATTGCGAATACTCCTTGCATTAAAGTATACGCATTTCAAACCATGCCCTACCCCACCCGTATGCTGCTGTGTTTTACGGCTTTCCTCTATGACCCCCTTACTCTCATCCCTCTTAGCACCCCAACTATTCAGGATCCCACCCCCCCCCGAATCAGTTTAAAGCCCCCTGCATAGCCTTAGCAAATTTTCCCCCCAAGATATTAGTTCCCCTCTGGTTCAGGTGTAGACCATCTCTCTTGTAGAGGTCCCACCTATCCCAGAATGAGTCCCAATTGTTCAGGAACCTGAACCCCTCCCTCCTGCACCATCCCCGTAGCCACGAGTTCAAACATTCCCTCTCTCTATTCTTCTCCAAACTATCCCTTGGCACAGGCAAGAGTCCAGAGATAACCACTCTGCCAGTTTTGGCCCTAAGCTTCCACCCTAACTCCATAAATTTCTGTTTAATATCCCTTTTCCTACCTATATCATGTGTCCCCACATGAACTATGACTTGGGGTTGACTCCCCTCTCCCTTAAGAATCTTAAAAACCCGATCTGTGACATCCTGGACTCCAGCCCCTGGGAGGCAACACACCAGCCCTGAGTCACTTTTATTACTACTTACTCTCCTATCTGTCCCTCTAACTATGGAGTCTCCAATTACTAGGCCCAATCTCCTATTCTCCCTACCCACCTGAGCATTCTCAGCAGGCTCACCTCCAGAGACCTGCTCCCTTTGGTCCTCTCCAGTTGATTCTTCCTCAACTGTAGCATCCAAGACAGAAAATTTGTTTCGGAGGGGAACAGCCCCAGGGGATTGTCTACCCGATTGCTTCTTACACCTCCTCCTAACAGTTACCCACAAATCACTTTTAGGAGTGACTATCTCTTTGTCACTCCTGCCAATATCCTCCTCAACCTCTCGGATTATCCTGAGTTCCTCTAATTCCAGCTCCAGCTCCTTAACACGATCCTCAAGGAGCTGCAAATGGGCACACTTCCTGCAGGTATAATCAGCAGGAACACTACTGGTGTCCCTCACCTCGTACATACTACAGGAGTTGCAACGGACTGCCTGCACTGCCATCCCTGATACTTTAATTTACTTTAAGGAGAGAGAAAAAAAAAACTTCCCACACACTTGTCTTGGACAAGCACAGCTGGCGATGGCACATCTCCTCTGTGTAGCCTGAAAGGAATTGTGGGCCCTGTACCTTCTTGGCCTCGGCACACTTTGGCTTCTGTGCACCCACCTCCTGGCCCCTCAGTGGCAGCCCTCCGCCCTCCTTCCTGAGGGTCTGGTACCTCAGGAAGGGCCCGCCATTCATGAGCTGCTGCCTCCTCCTCCTCCTCCTCCACCCCTGCTAACACCAACATGGCCAGCTCCTAATCAAGTAAATCGAGATCCGTTTGCACAGTGGGATTTGGAAAAAGCATAAATGACAGATTATTTTTGTTGTCAGTGTAGACCCAATGACACCCCAATCCCTCACTTGGGCTAGCATTTCCACATGTACGAGCTGGCAACAGCACACAATTCATGGTGCCATGCGTGTCTCGATTAACGTTATGTGAGGTTCCCATCACGACAAATGCTGGCACAGATTATGTAGGTTTGTGTGCAGCCATGGGCAATTCGCACACTTGACGCATTGCTATTTGTGCAACTGCAGCAACCATTACAGAAATGTGTTGCTAGTCTGAGTCACAGGGCAGGGACAGACTGCAAATCAGCACCAGATGTGTGCCCTGTGACAGCAGATTCCACAGAGACCATGTCTAAACCTCTGCACCCTGGCCTGGAGCAGCAGCTGCTTCATCTAGTTAGGCCTCAGTCAGCACATGGTACACTGCTCCCCCACCCCGCAACACCAATACTTCAGTCCCTGACCACATCCTGCAGGTGGCACGGTGCCACAGTGGTTAGCATTGCTGCCTCACAGCACCAGGAACTTGGGTTTGATTCCCGGTTTGGGTCACTGTCAGTGTGGAGTTTGCACCTTCTCCCTGTGTCTTGCATGGGTTTCCTCTGGGTGCTCCGGTTTCCTCCCATGGTCCAAAGATGTGTGGCTTAGGGTTGACTGGCTATGCTAAATTGCCCCTTAGTGTCAGGGGGACTGGCTAGGATAAATGCACGGTATTATTGGTGTAGGGCTTGGGTGGGATTGTGGTTGGTGCAGACCCACTGGGCCGAATGGTCTCCTTCTGCACTATAATTGGGATTCAATGGGATTCTAAGACTGTGCCACTGCAGAGTGCTGTGGAGAGGGAGGGTGAACGGAGTCCTCAAGGCTGCCTCTCACGTTGTGCTACAGCACTGTCTGGGGAGAAAGTGGAGTGGGAGCCCTCGAGGCTGCTTCTCGCAGTACGCTACAGCACTGCCCGGGAAGGTGGGGGGGGACAGGAGGGGGTGTGGAGGTAGGGGGAAGCAGGAATCCCTAGGCATTTAAAGGATCATTTGATAAACATATGGATGATATTGGAATAATGTAGTTAGATGGGCTTTAGATTTGTTTCACAGGTCAGCACAACATCGAGGCCAAAGGGCCCGTCTTGCACTGTAACGTTCTATGTTCTATTTTATATTACTATGGCCTAAAACACAGCATTCTTAAAGTTTAGAGCAGTTACACCAGTTAAACTGGGCAAATAGAAAGCTCAGGACAACCAGTTTATTTTTATCTCAGGAATATTCTTATTTTGGTTGCGTTTAAAAGCATGGGATTGAACTGATGCAACATTAGCACAAGATGCAAGGTGTTTGGTGAAGTCTTCATGTTAAACTATTTTTGGTCTGAAATTACTGACAATTACCTCAGGGTGGCAGGGATGGGGGATGAGCAGGAATCCGGGCAGGGAGAGCAGGTCTCCCAAACAGAACATCAGCCAGAGAGCGATGAGGAAATAGAAGCTCCTCTTGAACCCACCCCACCCCCACTCCCCCCATCCCAGACATCACTACTCCAGGGGCCAACACCTGAAGACAGCAGGAGGAAGGCCACCAGGCATCTCCAGGGTTTGCCGCAACATCCCCCACGCTCTATTAACAGCACTCACCTCCTGATGCCAATTCAAGGCAACCACGTCAGGTTGAGACTTTTAAACAGCTACTCTGATTTGTGCAAAAGTTACATCCTAGCAAGGAAGTGGGAGTCACAGATATGAGTGGAGATTGCCATGTGGATCCTGATAATGGCATGGTAAACTCATGCTAATCAGCGGCCTGTTGGTTTTCAATGGGTTCCCAGCAGTGCCGTTTTTCTCTGGCATAAAAGCTGGCGGGGACATGCATATCTCCCAGCCCGACCCACCAGAAAATTTACAGGTCATGATGGCAGAATCGCGGCCCAAATTACTGTGGGCTAGTGTCAGATCTCTCCTTGATATGGGCTCAAAAAGTGGCATGAGCAGAGATTTGGGTGCATATCCTTTGTTTGTCCAATGATTGAAGAATTGACAAATGCTCCAAAGGAACATTCAGACAGCGAGATAAAAGGAGGGGAATTTAAGACAGTTTAAAATAAATCCGCATGGTCAGTAATTTCAGACCAAAAATAGTTTAACACGAAGACTTCACCAAACACCTTGCATCTTGTGCTAATGTTGCATCAGTTCAATCCCATGCTTTTAAACCCAACCAAAATAAGAATATTCCTGAGATAAAAATAAACTGATTGTCCTGAGCTTTCTATTTGCCCAGTTTAACTGGTGTAACTGCTCTAAACTTTAAGAATGCTGTGTTTTAGGCCATAGTAATATAAAATAGAACATAGAACGTTACAGTGCAAGACAGGTCCTTTGGCCTCGATGTTGTGCTGACCTGTGAAACAAATCTAAAGCCCATCTAACTACATTATTCCAATATCATCCATATGTTTATCAAATGATCCTTTAAATGCCCTTAATGTTGATGAGTCCACTACTATTGCAGGAAGGGCATTCCATGCCCTTGTTACTCTCTAATGTACCGGTGCCAACTTCAGGAGAAATGTCATAGAATCATAGAACCCTACAGTGCAGAAAGAGGCCCTTCAGCCCATTGAGTCTGCACCGAACACAACCCACTCAGGCCCTATCTCCATATTATACCCACTAATCCCTCTAATCTACACACCTCTGGACACTAAGGGGCAATTTCTTAGCATGGACAATCAACCTAACCCGCACATCTTTGGACTGTGGGAGGAAACTGGAGTGCCTGGAGGAAACCCATGCAGACACAAGGAGAATGTGCAAACTCCGAGTTTGCACATTCTGAGTCAGGACAGAATCGCGAGCTCCACACAATCTTTGTTGACCTCGCAAAGCCTTCGACACTATAAGCCGACAAAGCCTGTGGAGGATCATGTCAAAGTTCAGCTGTCCTCCTAAATTCATTCAGATGGTACGCCAGCTCCATGATGGCATGCTGGCCAGAGTGCTGGATGGCAGAGAATCCTCTGAGGTAATCCCAGTCACCAATGGCGTCAAACAGGGCTGTGTGTTCACATCCACATATTCAGTATGATGTTTATTGCCATGCTGAATGATGCCTTCCAGGACAGTATTGCTGGAACCAGCCTCAAGTACAGAGTGGATGGGAAGCTCTTCAACCTGAGGAGACTTCAAGCTATTACCAAAGTGGAGGACGCTGTTCTGAGAGACTTCCTCTTTGTCGATGACTGTGCCCTGTATACTGGCTCAGAGCCAGAGATGCAAATCAGTATGGGCAAATTTTCCACTGCTTGTGACAACTTTGGACTCACCATCAACATTAAAAAGACTGAAGTCATGCACCAGCCTGTTCCTCATGCACCATACACAGAATCCATAATCACAATCAAAGGGCAGAAACTACAGGCAGTGGATCAATTCACTTATCTTGGCACCACCCTCTCCCAAGCAGGGACTATTGATACAGAAGTTAACTGCAGAATAGCAAAGGCAAGTTCTGCTTTCAGTAGACTGCACTCCACGTATGGAAACATCGAGGAATCAGCCCAGCAACAAAACTGAAGGTCTACAGTGCCATGGTACTCAGCACCCTCCTGTATGCCTGTGAAGTGTGGACTGTGTATTGAAGGCATGCAAGACAGCTCAATCATTTCCACATGACTTCTCTTCGCAGAATATTACGCATCCGATGGCAAGACAAAATACAAGACTCTGAAGTTCTCTCTGGAATAAGTCTACATCAGTCCACACACAGCTGATGAGAGTGTAGACCAGATGGACAGATCAAATCATCCATATGTCAGATGAGCACATACCAAAGCAGCTCCTTTTTGGGGAACTCTCTGCTGGAAGACGCTCGCATGGAGGGCAGAAGAAACGTTTCAAAGACATACTCAAAGCCTCCCTGAAATTGCATGACATTGACACAACCACCTGGGAAATGTTGGCACAAAACTGCCCTACTGGCACTGCCTCATTCACAAGGGCTGTCAAGCTTACAAAGTAAGGTGTACTGCTGAAGTACAACTTAAACACAAGCTGCATAAGTACAGAGCCACTAGTGCAACGACTACCGTGTTTACACAAGTTAGTCCAATATGTGCCAGGATATTCTGTGCCTGAATTGGCCTGATCAGTCATCTTCAGATACACCGCAACTAGCCTCAAAATGACTAATGGTGTTGAGGTCCTCATTGATGACGATGGACGAACAACAACTCTATGAGTAAAGATCCTACCTCTGACATCTGTCTTATATCTATCACCCCTCAATTTAAAGCTATCTCCCCTCGTACTAGCCTTCTCCATCCGAGGAAAAAGGTTCACTCTGTCCATCCTATCTAATCCTCTGATCATCTTATATGCCTCAATAAATCACTTCTTAACCTTCTTCTCTCTAACGAAAGCACCCTCAAGTCCCTCAGCCTTTCCTCATAAGACCTTCCCAACATACCAGGCCACATCCTGGTAAATCTCCTCTGCACCCTTTCCAATACTTATACATCCTTCCTATAATGTGGCGACTAGAACTGTACGCAGCAGTCCAAGTGCGACCGCACCAGAGTTTTATATGCAACATGACCTTATGGCTCCAAAACTCAATCCCTCTACCGATAAAAGCTAACACACTGTACACCTTCCTAACAACTCAATTAACCTGGGTGCCAATTTTCAGGGATCTATGCACATGGACACTGAGATCTCTCTGCTCATCTACACCACCAAGCATCTTACCATTAGCCCAGTACTCTGTATTTCTGTTACTCCTTCCAAAGTGAAACACCTCATACTTTTCCACATTAAATTCCATTTGCCATCTCTCAGTCCAGCTCTGCAGCTTATCTGTGTCCCTCTGTTATTGGCAACATCCTTCCTCACTGTCCACAACTCCACTGACTTTAGTATTATCTGCAAATTTACTAACCCATTTTTCTATGCTCTCATCCAGATCATTTGTAAAAATGACAAACCACAGAGGCCCCAAAATAGGTCCTTGCAGTACACCACTAGTAACTGAAATCCAGGATGAACATTTTCCATCAACTATCACCTTCTGTCTTCTTTCAGCTAACCAATTGCTGATCCAAACTGCAAAGTCACCCTCAATCCCATGCCTCCGTATTTTCTGCAATAGCCTACCATGGGAAACCTTATCAAATACTTTACTGAAATCTATATATGCCACATCAACTCCTTTACTCTCATCCACCCCTTTGGTCACCTTCTCAAAGAATTCAATAAGGTTTGTGAGACACGACCTACTCTTCACAAAACCGTATTGACTATCCCTAATCAAATTTTCCTTTCTAGATGATTATAAATCCTATTTCTTACAATCCTTTCCAAAACTTTCCCCACAACAGAAGTAAGACTCACTGATCTATAATAACCAGGATTATCTCTACTTCCCTTCTTGAACAAAGGGACAATATTTGCTATCCTCCAGTCTTCTGGCACGATTCTTGTAGACAGTGGTGACATAAAAGTCAAAGCCAAAGGTTCTGCAGTCTCCTCCCTAGCTTCCCAGAGAATCCTAGGATAAATCCCATTTGGCCCAGGGGACTTATCTATTTTCACACTTTCCAGATTTGCTAACAACTCCTCCTTATGAATTCAATCCCATCTAGTCTAAAAGCATGTATCTCAGTATTCTCTTCGACAACTCTGCAATCGATGCTAAGATCCTTTATATAAATCAGGTCACCAAATGAACATCTTCACATCTATTTTTTAAGAATACATTATACAAAATAATCAAGCAATTATGACTGCAATACTTTACTTTAGATTCAAGTACACAATGCAACAATTGACAATCATCCTTGCCATTATCTCCATAATTAAGGAAACTATAATAAATTGAGGACGACTGTATAAGGCTTAAGAAACAAATGTCTTTACTGCCAGCAAGCAAATAACAATATCTACAACAGAGTCAGACAAAATAATTATATGACTGTATACTACTCCTTCCTGGCTCCTCCTTCCCCCCATATTCCTTGATCAATTTAGTCCCAAGAGCTATATCTATAGAACTATATCTTACAATATTAAGCTATATCTTACTTGATTAAGTGTTCTGCTTAACTCTTTCAACATATCTATTGAATAACCCAGTCTCTATGCGTTTCTTATCTTGCTTAATTTGATTTCTGTCAAGTCTAAACTGCCTAACTTAAAATATCATTCCAATTGACCCATGGTCCCTTAGTGAGCCAACTAATACCTTCCCTGTCAAGGGTAGGACTTACTCCCATTAAGTATAAGTCCCACTGTGAGATGGCTGAAATTGTCCTTGGTGTGCTATAGTGGTGAGATGGGCATTTTTTTTTAGCTTGGTTGGTTTGAAACCAGCTGTTATAAAGCAGGGGAAGAGAAGGAAGAGTAGGGAGGAGGGGGCACGACATGCACCACCCTCTCCTGAGCATTCCCTCCACCACCTTGTAAAACTCAACTCCATATATCTTACGCCATGAGCTGCACTTTTTTTTTCTGTGGAACAAACAAGCGAAAGGGCAAAAAACACTGAATCTGAACTCAGCCAGTCTCCCCTCGGAAAAAATGGAGACCTGCTGGCCCACGGAGCAAAAAGTCTGAAAGGATCACGAGTGGTTTCAAACCAACCAATACAAAAAAAAGGACAAATTTCTTCTCCCACCCCCTCCCTCAACATCTCATCAACCCACACAAACTTTATTGGAAACATTTTGCTTCTTCTTTACTTGTGCTGACATCACCCTTGTGACAGTAAGTATTCATAAGACATGTTTATAGTAAGGAAAACTCTTCACATGTATTTGATGCTGGTTGATTTCAAAAACTATCTTCTATTTGAGAGTGATGGTACTGCAACATTGGATTACAAAATTGTGGTTTGAATGAAAGCCAAACAAATGTTGCAATAGAACTGTCATTGACAAACTTCTGTATATTACTGCAAACCAATCTATCAATCCAGTAAAGTGTGGCTAGTTAGGACTCAATGCTAGTATAGTTGTGCAAGATAACAGAGAAGCATTGGTGCTTCTTTGAATAACTAGATCCTTAAGACAAAATTGAGGCTTGATAATGATCTAGACACCGTTAATTTAGGACTGAATCAGATGAACTTGAGCCCATGTAACTTTGTAACTTGAATGAATTTGTCATGGATTTGAGCCTGAATTTAATCATTAATGATATGATGGCCACGGAGTGCTGCCTGTCATCTCATAGAATACATGCTCCCCTATCAGGCAAATGAAGGCTCGCCCAGTTGGGAAAGAGGAACAGGGAATTAAAACCAGTTGGCTCCAGTCAGGCCAGCAGTTGAAAAACTCCAAGGCTGACCTGTACACTGCAGATGCTGAGTGGCACTTTGTGTGGCACACTGTATCACCCACTAATGCATTAGCAGAATGCTATCTCGCAACATGCTGTTCAGGGATGGCCCAAATTCACAGTGTTCTGCCAATCACTATGCAAACATTAAAGAAAATCCTCACTTCCAACGTTATGATGGAGAGAAGGACATTGATGAAGCAGCTGATGATGAGCGGGCCATTACCTCAAGAGTCACCAGATTGTGTTTCATGAGACATCTGCTTTTCTCAATTTCTCTGGTATTTTAAAAATCACATATAGTTGTGGCTCAAGGGACTGTGTCACAATTCACCTGGTGTAAATAGAATATCTGAATTCCATTCTCAAACTGATCAGATTCAGTTCTAAAATGAAAGAAAAAATCATTTTCTAAAATGAAAACAGTTGATACTGATTTCAAGGGGTAGTGGGGTGGGGTGGGGGGGGGGTGCTGGCTTGCATAACTACTTACAAGGGTTTATTCAGGGCTACAATTCATCTCTGTCCTTGCTACTCCAGTAAAGTTGGGTTGGACCTTGGACTTGATTAAACTTCGGTGTGTTTCAATATGCAGCTATTTTAAATGATTTTGGTGAGCACATGTGAGATTATTTCTTGGATTTGCAGAGTTACATGGTGCTATTAATCTTAGAGTTCTACAGTATGTAAGAAATGGATAGTTCAATGACAGCAGCTGGTTACGTCACCAATAAAATGCTCTGTCTGTATTGATCCATAGAGATGTTCAACAAAAGATGGTGGAGATTCAATAATAGAGATTTCCACACCTATTTCTACCTAATATCTTCAAAGTGCCAAGAATATAGTCTCTTGGATTGGAAAACTGCTTGCAGTCAATCTGTCAGTGTAATCTTGCTGTGAAGAAGTTTTTCCTTTTGAAAAGATGATTGGGATGTTGTCAGCCACAAGTGTGGAAGGGATTAGTCCATTTCTTTCTGCGGATGTGGTTAGTTTGGGTTGTGTTACCACTCTCATCAGTTCCTCTGGGCCCTCCCTCTTCAGAAACATGTTTGGAATTGGTCCTGGGGATGGTCTTGTTTTATTGAGACTCCATACGACTTTACTAGTCCCAAGTGGAACTCATATGTGCCTTGTTGCAGCATATATTTATAATGGGGTTTAGATAGGGAAAATAACTGCATGTAATTTGTGGTGTATGTTTGGTGGTCTGTGCACTTCACTGGGCCTCTCAAGCAGGTCTAATTAACAGCCAGTTTGAGGGAATTTGTTTTGTGGTTACAGCCACTGAGACATCACGAATCAATGCTCAGAATTGGAGCAGAGTCAGGCACTACGTAATGGCATGTCATTGGGACTCTATCTATTCAGACAGTCAGTGGACAGGCAGTGGTTAGAATCCATGGTGTTTCTAATGACTTGCTATTTGAATTGGCTCTCATATTTTGTTATACGCTTTGTTTGTGAAATCTAAACCTTACTCCAGTCAATGTGTTTTTAAGAGATTGGTCGCCTGATAGATTTTCAATTTAATTGCTTAGGCGAATGTGATGAATGGGACAGAGATTTGTTTTATTTTGCATGATGTACTTCCAGGGATCAGATAATTGTCACTGGAATGGATTTTGATTAATGAGCACATGTTACTTTTTCAAAACAAAATCTAATTTCTCTTTTCCCTTCATAAAATGGAATGGTATTTTGAGAATGAGTTCCTGTCCAAAATTACAGAATTCAAATTTCAGCCACTTGCTGATGATATTATCAGTATCTGACATATGAGTTGAGGCAGGAGTAGATTATTTGGCTCCTCAAGTCTCTCCGCCATTCAATAAGATCATAGTTGATCTGCATGTAACTTCAACCTCACATTCCTGCCTGTTGCTGATAATCTTTCACAATTCCGCGCGCGCCCCCCTCCCCCCAACCCCACCCTTTGCTTATCAAGAATTGCCCTGTCGGTTCATTGCGTCTGCATCGACAATAACTATCACTAAAGCCATGCTAATTCCATTTCCTGAATTTGTTTCATATTCATGACTGTTGTGATGTTTCAAACACTCATCCAAATACTTTTTAAAGGTTATAAGCTTTTCAGCCTTCCCTAGAAGTGCATTCTAGATTCCCACCAGACTCTGAGTGAATTTGTTTTTCTCAAATCCTCTCTGAATCTCCTGCCTGTTACTCTAAAATTATGCCTCCTTGTGATTGACTCCTTCTCCCAAGGGGAACAGTTGCTTCCTTTGCACCTTGCCCATACCTCTCATGATTTTATGCACTTCAATCATGTCTCAGCCTTTTCTGCCTCAGAGAAAACAAGCCAAGCCTATCTGATCCCTCCTTATAGTTCCAATGCTCCATCCCAGGTAACATTCTGGTGAATCTCCTCTGTATCACTCCTTTCTATAGTACAATCACATCTTTCTATAGTGAAATGACCAGAACTGCACACAGTTACTCCAGCTGTGGCCGAACCAAGATTGTGTATATAGTCAACATTACCTCCTTGTACTCTGTGCCAAGATTGATAAAAGCAAATGTCTCATATGCCTTCTTAACAATCCTATTCAACTTCTCTGCCACTTTCAGGGATCAGTGAATTATTACCCCAAGATCCATCTATTCTTCTGAACTTCCTAATATTCTGCCATTCATTAAATATTCCCTTGTCTTGTTACTTTTTCCTAAGTGCATCACCTTGTACTTATCAGGCTTAATTACCATCTACCACTGCTCTGCCTATTTGATCAACTCACCTATGTCTTCCTGTAACCTATGACTTTCTCTTCACCATTAACCACCTTGCCAACCTTGGAGTCATCTACAAATTTGTTTACCATTCCCCCCACATTCGCATCAATATCACTTATGTATATAACAAACAATAAGGGACCCAATACTAATACTATTGCGGTATACCACTGGACACTGGCCTCAAACAATTAAGCATATTAAAACCAGGAACAGCCTTCTTCCAGCAGCTTCAGCATTGGGATTTACCCATAGCAATTTAAACTGCCCACCTGCACCCCATCATGGTAGACGAATGGAAACTTTACACCAAATGAATGGTGATTTTGATTTTGTGCAATACTATAGTGTAAGATGGGTCATAATGAATCAACATTCTGTTTTACATTACTCACAAGTTTTAATTCACTTGAAGTCAGTGTCTTGAAGGAAGTGTTTGATTTAGAGCAACCAGATAGCTCCAGCTGAGAAATGTGGTATTTACTTGTTACTGTGAGGATTCCGATACCTTGAGTTGGATTTGGCCTGGCTGTGTAATATACTTCAAACTCTAGACTATAGTTAAGTTCAGCTGGGGTTTCCTTGTTCTGTGAGGAAGTTGTCAGATTAAGTGGGAGCGTTTAGATTTTGTATTAAAACATTATTTTTGTTCATCCTGGGCAAATGAAAATGTAAAGCACAATTTCTTGTTGAGTAATAGTTCAGTTCATGCTATCAAAAGAATTGTACATAATGACTTGCATTGGTTTTGTTTTGTTGTGATATTATAATCATGGCGAGGCTTCAAGAAGAGATAGTATCCTAATGGAAGTGTTCAAAGCATCAGGCCCTGCCAAAATAGAGATTTTGTGCATTTGGAATGAAAAAAGATGTCAAGTGACTTTTGTGATGTCCTCATTGTTGCTCTCTAAAACAAAAGTAGCAATGCAGAATATGGCAAATAGTGAAGCATCTCACTTCCAACCATAGTAGGAAAGATCTCTGCTTCCATCATCTTGAAGAGACTTAGCATTGCGGCAGAAACAAATCTGCTTGAGGTTCAGCATGGCTTTTGATCTGGTCACAGCATAATGGATTCAATTCGCAGTTAGAGAAATCCAAGAAAAATGCCTAAAGCACAACATGGCCCTTTATTTCATTTTCCTCAGTCTCATACAGGTCTTTGACACAATCAACAGAGAGACAATCTGGAATAATGAGGTTGCCCCAAACTATTTGTCACGATCCTACAACCGTTCCATGATGGACTGATATGCAAAATTGTCTCAAATGGTAAATCATCAGCTAGATTCCTTTGAGATCTTGATTGGAGTGAAGCAACGTTGCAATTTAGCACCAGTCCTCTTTAATTGATTCTTTACTTGAATTCTTAGTCATGCTGTCAAAGATCTCGAAGAGGGAGTGTACCTCTGATATCACCTTTGCATCTCGATCTATGACCTACAATGTATCTGAGCATGAACCAAATGGAAGATGTGAGAAACACATGCAGGGAAATCCTTTTTGTTGATTATACCTTAGACACTCACAAAGCAAGAGATTTGCAGTGTTGACAGATTTTCAAAGCCTTCAGTTTGGATTGATCACCAGTCTTGGAAAGACTGTGGTTCTATACCAACCCCATATCAAATTCCAGCATTGTTCACCCAGACATTTCCATTGATGATACAGAGCGAAGAATATTGATAGTTTATAATATTTTGGAACCGTTATCTTCAACGATGATTCACTTGAAAATGAGATATCAACCTGGATCAATAAGGTGAGCCAGGTGATCATGAGGCTTTGACCCAGAGTGGTAAACCATCGCAGCATTATACTGCCCACAAAGATCAAAATGTACCCATGTCATCACTTCTCTCCTCTGTGCCTGTGAGCCAATTGCGAGCTGCCTCCACTTACGAAAAACCCTCCTGGGTAGGGTGGGGGTGCGTTTGGGGAATTGGAAAATTCTGGTTTAAATGGCTGACAAATTTGATTTAAAAGAAAATGGTTAATGTGTTATTTCTTTTCAAAAAAAAATCCATCACATGACAATTGTTTTATCTTCCATTCACAATGTTGATGTCAGTCATGATGGATTTCATAGAATCCAGTCAGGCGTGAACCAGCTTCCAGCGCCAACAGCGTGGATCACGGCTTAAAATGTTGTGTATCTGTGTGTGAAAAGTGGATAGTTAGCATCGATTGATTGCTTTACAGTGCAAGATCCTGCAAATCCATTGATAGGATAGGTGCATCAGCCTGAGTGTTCTCACTCAGGCCAACATCCCCAGCATCAAAGTATTGCCCAGGTATTGCCAACTAGAGGTGAGGCTACATTGGATTTGGTGCTGGGCAATGAGCCAGACCAGGTGTTAGGCTTAGAAGTTAGTGAACATTTTGGTGATAGTGACCACAATTCGGTTACGTTCACCTTAGTGATGGACAGGGATAGGCATGAAGCTGGGGGCAGTAGTTATAGCTGGGGGAAGGGTAATTATGAGGCCATCAGGAGAGAATTAGGGTGCATAGATTGGACTAGGGAACTACAGGGACTGGGAACATCTGGAATGTGGTGCTTATTCAAGGAGCAGCTGCTGCGAGTCCTTGATAAGTATGTCCCTGTCAGGCAGGGAGGAAATGAACGAGTAAGAGAGCCTTGGTGTACCGAAAAAGTTGATTTGCTGTTTAAGAAGAAAAAGGAGGCTTATGTCAGGATGAGGCTTGAAGGCTCAGATAGTGCAATGGATAGCTATAGATTAGCCAGGAAGGAGGTAAAAAGTGAATTGAGGAGAGCTAAGAGGGGACACGAGAAGATGTTGGCTGATAGGATTAAGGAGAATCCTAAAGCTTTCTTTCGATATGTTAAGAATAGAAGATTGGTTAGGGCAAGATTAGGGCCAGTCATAGACAGCAGTGGGAAGTTGTGCGTGGAGCCTGAAGAGATTGGTGAGGCACTGAATAAATATTTCTCTTCGGTATTCACGCAGAGTGCTGGAAATGTAGCTGTGGAGAGCACTGAGGTACAGGGTTGCAAATTGGGGAGTATTGTAGTAGATAGGGAGGATGTGTTAGAAATTCTCGAGGGTTTGAAGTTGGATAAGTCCCCTGGGCCGGACGGGATTTACCCTAGGATTCTCTGGGAGGCAAGAGAGGAGATTGCAGAGCCTCTGGCTCTGATCTTCAGGTCCTCGTTGGTTACGGGTGTGGTTCCGGAGGACTGGAGGATAGCGAATGTGGTCCCATTGTTCAAGAAGGGGAAGAGAGACCTTCCAGGGAATTATAGGCCAGTGAGTCTTACTTCTGTTGTGGGCAAAGTATTGGAGAGAATTATTAGGGATAGGATTTATAGTTATTTAGAGAGAAATGAATTGATTGGGGATAGTCAGCATGGTTTTGTGAAGGGTAGGTCATGCCTTACTAACCTCATTGAGTTTTTTGAAAAAGTGACCAAAGAGGTGGATGGGGGTAAGGCGGTTGATGTGGTATATATGGACTTTAGTAAGGCGTTTGATAAGGTGGCCCATGGAAGACTTCTGCAGAAAATGCAGATGTATGGGATAGAGGGTGATTTAGCTAATTGGATTAGGAATTGGCTAGCAGATAGAAGACAGAGGGTGGTGGTTGATGGGAGATATTCATCGTGGAGTTCGGTGACAAGTGGTGTACCTCAGGGGTCTGTTTTGGGGCCCCTGCTGTTTGTAATTTTTATAAATGATCTGGATGAGGGTATTGAGGGATGGATCAGTAAATTTGCAGATGATACTAAAGTTGGTGGTGTGGTAGATAGTGAAGAGGGGTGTTTTAGTTTACAGAGTGACTTGGACAAGTTGCAGAGCTGGGCCGAGAGGTGGCAAATGGAGTTTAATGTGGAAAAGTGTGAGGTAATGCACTTTGGCAGGAACAATAAATGTGTAGAGTATAGGGCTAATGGTAGGGCTCTTAATAGTGTTGAGGAACAGAAGGATCTTGGTGTATGTGTCAATAGATCCCTGAAAGTAGGCAGTCAAGTGGATAAAGTTGTTAAGAAGGCATATGGAGTCTTAGCTTTTATTGGTAGGGGGATTGAATTTAGGAGCCGCAGCATCATGTTGCAACTGTACAAAACTCTAGTGCGGCCGCACTTGGAGTATTGTGTGCAGTTCTGGTCCCCACATTATAAGAAAGATGTGGAGGCATTGGAGAGGGTACAGAGGAGGTTTACCAGGATGTTGCCTGGTATGGAGGGCAGGTCCTATGAAGAGAGGTTGAAGGATTTGAGGTTGTTTTCGTTAGAAAGGAGGCGGCTAAGAGGGGATCTTATTGAAGCATATAAGATGATTAGAGGTTTAGATAGGGTGGACAGTGATAGCCTTTTTCCTAGGATGGAGAAAGCTAGCACGAGGGGACACAGCTTTAAATTAAGGGGTATGAGTTATAGGACGGATATCAGAGGTAGGTTCTTTACTCAAAGAGTGATTAGGGAGTGGAATGCCCTGCCTGCAGCTGTTGTAGATGCGCCAAGTTTGGTGGCGTTTAAGAGGTTAATTGATAAGTATATGGAAGAGAAGGGAATGGTTTAGTTTGGAGGGGCATTGCTTTTTATTTTGGTCGGCACAACATCGAAGGCCGAAGGGCCTGTTCTGTGCTGTATTGTTCTATGTTCTATGTTCTATGTATAATCATCTCTGCTGGTTGGGCCACATCACCTGCATGCCTGCCACAAGACCCCCAAAAGAAGAGCTCGAAACAAAGTTTTGACACGGCGAGTGAGTCGCAGGAGGGCAGAGGAAATACTTCAAGAACATCCTCAAATCCTCCTTGAAAAAGTGCAACATCTGCACCATCACCTGGGAATTCCTGACCCAAGCTCATCCAAAGTGGAGGAAAAGCATCTGGGAAGGAACTGAATACCTTGAGTTTCATCGTCAAGAACAAGGTTATGCCAAGTGTCAACACTGAAATGAGTACATGGCAACTGATTACCCACTGCTCCAACAACTGTCTGCCCCACCCGTGATAGACTGCAGTCACCTGAAAACTTACTTTTAGAGTGGAAGCAAATCATCCTGGACTCCAAGGGACTGCCTAAGAAGAAAGCTCATTAAATGAAGACTATACATTGGGAGAGACAATGGCCTAGTGATATTGTCACTGGACTATTAACACAGAAACAGCTTATGCTTTGGGGACCCAAATTGGTTTTAATTCATGCAATCTTTTTGAGTTGTATACCACCATGGCAGGTCGTGGAATTTGAATTCAATAAAAAATATCTGGACTTAAGAATCTACTGTTGCCCATGAAACCATTCTTGATTGTCGGAAAAACCCATCTGATTCACTAATATCTGTTAGGGAAGGAAATCTGCCATTCTTATCTGGTTTGGCCTACATGTGACTCCAGAGCCATAGCAATGTGATTGACTGTAAACTGCTCTTGGGCAATCAGAGATGGCAATTAATGCTGGCCCAACCTATCCAATGAATGAATACAGAAAAGGCATTAAAAGACAATGTATGTCACATAAAGCCTGGATACACTCGAATAATAAAGAGAAGAGTCTACCGCCATCAGTGTAGTAGTTCTGAATTGTGTTCTGAAACTGAAAAGTATCCATTTAATTTCTATTCCAGTTTCTTACTTGCTACAGTACAAGGTTGAATTTGGAATAGCTGTCTTACATAAGTCCGTCAGAAACATTGCAGCATATTTAAACCACTGTCAAACAAATAACATTTATGCAGCTATCACGACAAACAGATTAAGAATTATGGTGTTGTTCAGTTTGAGGTTTTTTTTAATTCCCAAATTAGCTCTTGTACATTTAAGGAACTTAGCTTAATCACTAACATGTGAAGCAATCTATGCTCAAATGTTCCCTGTCCAATGCTCTTCCTAGCTACATACACTAACATATGCTATAGCTTGTGCCAACACATGCTGCATGAATAAACATACAAATATGTGCAAGCTCTTTGCACTACCTTATGGTAATTCTTTAAAAAAAACGTTGCACTATAATTGTAAGACAAACCTAAGTTGCAATCTTTTTGAGGCGTATTCCTATTTTGCATATGTTAGTCCAGGGCACCCTGATCTTAAACATTGATTTCCTCAGAAAACACACCTGGTTTTCTTCATAATTATGAGTAAGTTTGGTAATTATAGAAATACAGTAGTTTTGCAGTATGAAGTTCTTGAAAATGCAATTTTGTAAAAAGAACAATAACCTGTATACACACTGTATCTCTGCAGTAAAAATATTTTACAGCTTCTCACTTGATTAGCTAGTGATTTAATTTGAATAAAGATACTGAGTTTTGTTAGCATAGTCATGGAGTGTCCGATACTGGGACGGCAATAGAGATGTTTCCCATTTATCTTCAATATCCTGCAGATTACAAAAGTACAGAATCTTACAGTACAGAATGAAGCTATTAGGCTATTATGCATTGCAACTTTTTGAAAGACCTATCCGATTTGTTCTATTCCCTTGCTCCTTCCCAATAGTGTGGCAATTATTTTCTTTATGAACTATTCAATTCCTTTCTGAAAGTTGCAATTTAATCTGTTTCCAGCCCATTTTTGGCACTGCATTCCAGATCACAGTGACTCACTTTGTAAAATATGTGATGGTGCTGTGCCTTTAAAAATGTATTTTAATCATATTTCTCTACAGGATGTTTTGTTGGCACCATGTCGTCTGTAGCCAGTGTCCTTCATTGTTACTGAAGCAATATAATTAATATTATGTTGATTTTAATATGGACTAATGCATTGTTCTACGGTTTAAATGTTCCCCTGGGATTGCTGAGCAGAGCTTGATTGGGGGTGATTGGCAGGTCATGTTATTTGACTGCAGACAACTATTTTTCACAGATCATTCTAGTTTTAATTTTGCTTTCAGAAGCTGCTTGAAGTTAAGAAAAACAACGATGGTTTTTTTCTCTCTAGAGTTGGGTTTTTTGCTGTTTAACTGTGGTTGTGTTGGAAACTGCCAGAAACTGGAATTCCTTTCTGAGGTTTCTCATGTTCGGAGGACATATCATTCTCTGTAGATGACTGTCAGTTTGCTGTTCAGAAGTGTTAAAAAGCTGGAAATCCAATGTTATGTAGTATACTTGTATTTTTGCAAACTAATGCTGGAAAAAGTGTGTATCTATGGGATATTTCTTTACATTGGAATAACAGAGATAGGTAGCTGTTAAGTGTTATACTGTATTGTGTTTAAATCTTGTAATTGATGAAAGTTATGCAAATTCTTTTTATTATATTCTGTGTTCTTAGATAAACTTTGCTTGATAAAAGCTTCCTAGTGGGTCACTTTACTCATCTTGGAGTGAAGCACCTTTGTTGGAATTTTACCGCCTCTCCTGCCTGAGGCTCGTAAGATCCTGCTCAATGCCAATGGAGAATGTCATTCTGCAAGCCTTGCTCGTCCTGGAATCAGGGCGGGCATGCTAGTAAAATTCCGGCCCTCATGTTCACCTACACCAAAATGTAAAACTTAGGCCAGATAAATGGGCGCGGAAACATGGTAAAGTCGGGCATGAGGCTATTAACATGATCTGTGCCTGCTTCCGCACAGATGCCCACTTTACCAAGGCCTGAAAATGACCTCAATCTCCTTTGCACTGAAACAGGCTCAACAGTGATTTAAATGCATTTGCATGCATTTAAATTGAATTAGTGAGCTGTCTGCCCAACTTTATCAGCATTTCCTCCTTTACCACTGCAATCACCGAACCGGAATCGTGCCAAAACGGACTTGCTGAATAAAAGCCTGTTCTGGGTTCTTCAGCTGCTGAAGAGCTGAGTTCAGATCTTCCAATGGCTCCTTCACTCAGATTGGTGGTGTGGCTGGGTTGGGGAGTGGGGTGGGGGAAAGGTGTTGGGGTGGGGTGAAGGAAGGAGGCCAGATCATTCTCTAGTGGGGACGAGGGAGGAGGAGATGAGTCAGATGTACCTCTGTGGGGGGGTTGGGGGGGTGTGATATTATGAGGCCAGATCATATCATTCTCTCGGAGGGACGGTGGGGGGAGTGAGGCCAGATCGTTCTCTGGGTAGCTGGGGTGGAGGTTGGTTTGGAAGTGAGGCCAGATCATTCTGTGGGGCGGGGGTTCTGGGGAGTGAGGTCAGATTATTCTCTCAGGGAGAAGGGATGTAATGAGGCCAAATCATTCTTGGGGGTTGGGGGGGGGGTGGAAATGAGGCCAGACCATTCCTCTGGGAGGGAGGGGGAATGAGACCAGATCATTCTCTTTGGTGGTGGGGCAGTGGGGGAGTGAGGCCAGATCATTCTCTGGTGTTGGGGGAGGAAGGCGGATAAGATCTAACTCTGGTGGGGTAAACGCCCGATCGCTCACTGAGGGGGAGAACCTGGGGGGGGGAGGGTGGGGTGGGGTATCTGTTGCCACCCTGCAGGCAATCAGTGGGGGGAGGGGGCAGGGGCATGGGGTTGCAATCTGTCTGAGTAGCGATGGGGTGGCAGGTAAGAGGGACAGTGATGTCTGTGGGGACCATTGCTTCCACTTTTCGCTCCTGGGCCACTTTCTCCACTTTCTGCGGCTCTGATCTAACATAGGCATGCTTTTTCAAACTTTTTCTAACTGTGCATGCAAGTTTAGAGCTCTGGTCATTTCAGGCGTGATAAGGCTCACCCATAGTGCAATTCAGACTCACAATTTTTTTTTAGGCTAAGTATGTATGGGGGAACCTGAAAGCTGATTTCCAAGTCAGATCTGAATTGTGCCCAGCTTCAGCGCTCAGAATCAAAACGGTATAATCAGGCCCCTAGGATCTCGGCTCACTTCACAGAACACCTTGGAATGTCTGGCCTGAGTGTTAACAAATAATTCTTTTTATTTCCTCTTTTTTTGCTAATTACTTTTGCCAGTGTGAGTAAATAGCCTTAATGCTAACTCTCTATTTGCTGTTTTGTAGCCAGCATTCCTTCTATCTATTCTACTAATTCTTCCAGACTACACATGTTCTAACCTTACTCAGGAGTCTTCAATCTGGGGCTTTGAATTCAAGTAAGTTATATCCTTCAAGCCCCACCTTTGACTCCTCAGGCAGTAATGCCAAGTGGGATAGTGGGAGTGAGGTGTTTCACAGTGCTCATTGCCTATCCACTTCTATTGGTATTTTACCAGTGACAGGGTAGCTGATGGGCAAGCTGACCACATTTGGGCCATTTTTTTTTAATTTAGGGGAAGTGAGCATTGCTGGCGAGCATTTATTGATGTGGAGATGCCACGTTGGACTGGGGTAAGCACAGTAAGAAGTCTCACAACACCAGGTTAAGTCCAACAGATTTATTTGATAGCACAAGTCACTATCTTTTGGAGCACAGCCCCTTTATTCACCTGATGAAAAGGCAGTGCTTCAAAAGGTAGTGGCTTATGAAAGCAAATAAGCCTGTTGGACTTTAACCTGGTGTTGTGAGACTTCTTAGAGCATTTATTGCCCAAATCTATTTTGTCTTTGAGCTGAGTGGCTTGCTAGGCCATTTCAGAGATAAAACTATACAAGACACTAGTTCAGCCACACCTGAATACTGTGAATAGTTTTGGTTTCCTTATCAAAAGAAAAATACCTTGGCGTTGAAGGCAGTGAGTAGGAGTTTCATTAAGTTGATCCCAGGTATGGAGGGATTTTGTTATGAGGAGAGGCTGAGTATGTTGGGCCTGCACTCATTGCAGTTTAGAAGAATTATTGAGACATATAAGATTCTCAGGAGTCGTGTGACAGGGTAGATGCTGAAATGTTGTTTCCCTTTGTGGACGAACGAGGCTGGGACTACAGGGCATAAACTTAGAGTATATTTTCAATTCCCGATTTTTAATGAATTCAAATTTCACCATTTTGTTGTGATGGGATTTGAACCCAGATCCCCAGACCAACATCTTCGGTCTCTTTATCCTAGTTCAGATAACTGAACCCTGGACCTTGAGGCTCCTAAGTGGGTAGGCAGATGATTTATATCAAATTTTTCGTTGTCACTTGATTTAATATTTTGAATGAAATATCAGTTGTGTTTTAATTTATTTTAAAATGTTGATCTTGGAGTACTTGGAATAACGACTTAAAGGCCTCTTCCTATCACCCTAGGAATGTATGTGGGTATATATGTTTGTACATAATACAATAATACATATGTTTATGTTTATTTGTATTTTTTATACTAGCTTCTTTAAGCATTGGGATAGAAATCGGAAAATCTTAGCAAAAATGATCATTTTTTAGGACTATGCTTTGCACCACAAATAGAATTATAAAATCCCCACGGTGCAGAAGAGATCATCGAGCCATCGAGTCTGCACCAACTCTCTGACAGAACATCTTATTCAGGCCCAGCCCTGCCTTATCTCCATAACCTCATGCATTTAACTCACTGATTCCCCCTAACACACACATCTTTGGACATTATGTGGCAATTTAGCATGATCAATTCACCTAACCTGCACATCTTTGGACTGTGGGAGGAAACCAAATCACCCAGAAGAAACTCATGCAGATATGGGAAGAATATTGCAAACTCCACACAGTCACCCAAGTCTGGAATCAAACCCCAGTTCCTGACAGTGTGAGGCAGCACTGCTAACCACTGTGCTTTCTGTACAAAATACAAAAACGTTCAAGGAAATATATGGGCAAAAGCTGTCATTCAGGATCCAGATCATATGTTAATGAGGGCCTAACATTTTCGGCTCACACACTTAATGCAGTAGAAGATCGAGCTGGGAAGGACACCTCTCAAGGATAGCATTTAGGCCACAGGGGCTGCCTTCCCTCCTCGCAGCCCCCTTTTTGGGCCTTGGAGCTTTTGGTTCCAATAGCCCCTTAGGCTTCTGCTTCACCACGAAGCTGGTGGCCTCCCATGCAAAATACTGGCAACTCTGCCTAATGATCCCTAATGGAGGACCTAATTTTGCGCATTGGTTGCCTGTGTTCAGTCCAGCTCACCTCCTCCCTGCTGCTGGAAAACGTTCCCATCCCAACGCAACTTCCCATTGTGAAACATTCCCCAGCCTCCATTACTGTCCCCCTTCCTCTCCATTAAACCCAGAGGGCAGTAAAATACAAGAGTTGAACTCACAATTCAGAGGCATGATCAGCACCAGGAGCCAATGCTGAAACTTAATCTGGACAATGATTTCTTCAAAGTTGCACAATACACGACTACAAGTAAAAACAACTAGGTTCCTGAGACTGCCAGCTGAAAAGGGATTTTTTTTCACATTTTAAACAATGATTGTTAAGATTCTTGTTCTTTGTTATCTTTAATTATACTGAATATCTTTAATTATGCTTAATTATATTATTTTGAAGAAAATCTCATTGACTAATGAATCCTGTCAGCCCTGCAGGGGCAACCTGCCTTTACCTTCTCTGCATCCTTCAGTGCAGCCAGCACCACGCTATACAGCTGGTGACTTTACTAACAGTGCCCACTCACTGTGGTACAATGGCACAGTGGTTAGCACTGCTGCCTCACTGCACCAGGGACCCAGGTTCGATTCCCGGCTTGGGTCACTGTCTATGCATAGTCTGCATGTTCTCCTTGTGTCTGTGTGGGTATTTCCAGGTCTCCAGTTTCCTCCCACTGACCAGAAAATGTGCTGGTTAGGTGCATTGACCATGGTAAATTCTCCCTCAGTGTACACAAACAGGTACCAGAGTGTGGTGACTAGGGGATTTTCACAGTAACTTCATTAGAGTAAGCCTACTTGTGACTACTAAATAAGTAAATATTAACTCTGATTGCAGAACTCCTCATTCACAAGCAGAAATGTGGTGGATTAAAATATTTGCAACAACTTACCTATCAATTCAAGTTATATTATCTTCAAAGACAAGCTTTAGTCAGCCTGCAAAGTCCACACATGAGGGAGGAACGATTTTAAATTTTAAAATTTGAAGCCTGAAAAAATAGCTCAAAACCTGTTAATATATGATCTGCTAACAAGCCTTGTCAGGATAACTAGGTGGGAAGGGCTGCAGGCCAAGAGCATTGATAAAGTAAGTTGCAATTATTTTTTAAATGTTTCCTTGGACATTTTTTCCAGGCCTTACCTAGGCCAGTTTCATCTACATCCTGATATCCTATCCCTTGTCCCAAGGCCAGTCTTTGATGATGGCCGCCTGGTTTATTAACTCAGCTCTCATCTAGCACTGTGTTGTTGAATTCAGCAGGAGTTTAACCTGATATGTTTAATTGAGATCCAGGGTTAAAATGGTCATTGCTTCGTAATGAGCTTGACTTTTGTCCTGCTGGTCCTATGTTTTCCTCTATTTAAAATAATACCCCACTTTTAGATTCTGAGTTATTTAATGGGGGCCCAACAACAGACTGCAGATTAGACTATTGACAAGGATAGTTGGCTTCATTTCAAACTTTGCCAGCATTTTCAGAAAATATTTTTTAATCAAAACGTTTACGTTTTTAGAAGTGTCAAAGTTGATGTTTCTCAAATATTTTATTGATTCACTCTTACTCCAATTGTTTTAACTCGGATATTCAATTGAGGTGATAATGGCTTGAAAGGAGAAGCTGCTCTACCATAATGTTGAGGAACATTCACTTACACAGTTTGTCCTGACCTAAATGTGAGGTTATCCACTTTGGTAGCAAAAACGTGAGGGCAGATTATTATCTGAACGGCAATTTATTGAGATAGGGGAATGTACAACAAGACTTAGGTGTCCTTGTACACCAAGGGCTGAAAGTAAGCATGCATGTGCAGCAGGCACTGATAGTAGTAAATGGTATGTTGGCCTTTATAGCATGAGGATTCGAGTACAGGAGCAGGGATGTCTTGCTGCCACATTGAATGTTGTTTTTCATTTTAAATACACAGAAAAGCTTCAGTAGCTGTTTAAGCTTCTTGATGTCTGTCTCATCTGAATGGAGAGAAGAGAAAGTTTTCATCAGAAACACAATCATGGTAAGGGAATTCACTTTTGATTCAAACCAACTTTATGCCATTTCCTCTCTTGTCATGTCCTGTTCTTTGTAACATTCTTGCTGTTTGACATTCAAAGCTATTTTTGAACAGGTGCACATAGGAAATATGTTCATCTATTAAGAACTGTTCAGTACTGACAGCCCTTTTTCCTAAAAAATATAATTTATTCATTAAGTTTGTAGAGGTACATTATAAAAAACATTGCAAACTGGAAATTACTGAAAGGGCAATACATTTCAACCTTTTTCCAGACAGCATGTTTGCCTCTGGGATGCCTCAGTGCAATTGCAATACTCTGAACTATCTATAATATACACTCCATGTCAGACAGGCAGCCTGAGGACAAAACATTTCAATCTGAGTGTTAGCAAAAATACAATTGAATTCAAATTGCCCTTGCTATACTGGTATGTAACTTATATTTGAGCCAGTTGGTAGCATTTTTGTCTCTAATTCAAAAGTCAGTGACTTTGAGGGCGATTCTCCCTTCACGACCTGCAAATTTTCTGGTGGGTTGGATTGGAAGATGCATGGGACGGCCATTTCACGGGTTCCCCACGAGCGTTTATGACCTCCACGCATCTCCCAACTGGAAAAAAAATGGTGCCACTGGGACTGTGCAGAAAACCAACATGTTGCTGATTTGCATTACTTTCCATATCTCAGCATGCCATTATTGAGATTGACATGGCAATCTCCACCCCTGTTTGTGTCTCCCACCTCTTTGATATGATGTCAGTTTGGCGCAAATCAGAGTAGGTATATAAAAGTCTCAACCTGACGTGGCAGACTTGAACTGGCATGAACTACTAGCGGAGTGCGGGGGATTTTGCAGGCAGACCTTGGAGATGCCTAATGCTGTTTTCAGGTGTTGGCCCACGGACCAATGGTATCCGGGGTGAGGTTAGTGGGGGGCTGCTAATTTCTCGCAGCTCTCTGGGTGAGGTTCCATTAAGGAGTTCTGCTCAGCCTTCCCCTCCAGGGCAATGCTGTAGCTCAGTGTGGGAGACACCCTGAAGGAGTTCTGCTCAGCTTTCCTCCAGGGCATTTTGCAATGGCATTGTCTTACCACGGGGCATGGACAAGGACTCAACTAAGTGCTGGTGTTCTGGTTTGGGGGAGGAGTGTACTATGTGCTGATTGAGGCCTAACCAGATGAAGCAGCTGCTGCCCAAGGCCAGGGTGCAGACGGTTAGACATGGAGTGCATGGAATCTGCTGTCACTGGACGCACATCTGGTGCTGATGTACAATCTGTCCCTGCCCTGTGACATGGACTAGGAACACGTGCCTGTAATGGAAACCGCAGTTGCACACATAGCAATGGCTCAAGGAAGTCCATTGCCCACGTTTAACAATGACCTGCCTGATCTGTGGCAGCATTTGTCATGATGGAAATCTCATGCAACCCTAATCGGGACACACATGCCACCACAGATTGTGTGATGTTGCCAGCATCCACAAGTGAGGACACTGGCCCAGGTGAGCAATTGGTGTAGTGCTGGTCCATGTAGCCAATGATAATAATCCATCATTCTACGCTCTTTCCAAACCCCACTGTGCAGATGGATCTCGGTTTGCTCGATCTGGAGCTGCCAGTTATGGTGGCAACAGGGGTGGAGGAGGAGGTTTAGGAGATGGTGGATGTGGAGAGACCATCGCAGGATCAGCTACTACCAGGTCCTCAGGAAGGAGGGCAGGCACTGCCACTGAGGGCCAGGAGGTTGGTGAGCAGGCTCCTGACAGGGTGCATAAAAGACAAAGGGTGCCGAGGCCAAGGAGGTACAGGCCCCACTCTTCCTTCGAAGCCCTCTCGGAGGAGATGTGCCCTTGCCAGCTGTGGCTCTCCAAGACAATGTTGCAATATTTTTGTGAACTGCTTCTCAGGGGAAGGGCAGCCCGTGGACATGAAAGTTATGGCTGCTCTGAATTTTTATGCCTTTGGCTCATTTCAGGCACTCAGTGATGACCTAGCTGGAATCTCCCAGGCTCTGTGTACAGATGTGTGAGGCAGGTCACAGGTGCCCTGTATGCCTGGCAAGACAGTATATAAATTTCAATGCGGTGCATAGCAGGAGGACCAAGCTCTCGGCTTTGCTTCCATTGCTGGAATTCCCAATGCCTAGGGAGCAGTGGATGGGACATACGTTGCCTTGCCGGCCCCACATGCAGGGCTACAGTGATGTGTGAACAGGAGGGGGTTCCACTCCCTGAATGTCCAAATTATCTGCCACCATCAAATGAGAATCTTGTACGTTGATGCACACCATCCAGGGAGTGTCCATGACAGCTTTGTGTTCAGGCAATTAGACATCCTGAGGCTCTTTGAAGACCAGCCCAGCTTTTTGAGATGGCTACTGGGTGACAAAGGTTATCTGCTGAGGTCGTGGCTGATAACACCCATGTCGAGGCTTGTGACCGAGTGGAGACCCACTACAATGAGGCCCATGCAGCAATCCAATCCAATATAGAGCAGTGCATTGGACTGCGCAAGATGTGGTTCAGCCGCTTGGATGGCTCTGAGAGGGATCCTCCAATATATCCCTGTGTGTGCTTCACACATCATCACTGTTTGCTGCACTCTGCACAACATCGTCCAGCAGCAGGGAGACCAGCTGGAGCAGGAGGAGGAGGAGAAGAAGGAGAAGGAGTGGCAAGGGGACAAGGTGGACATCCTGCCATATGAAGAGCTGGAGGAAAGATAATGGGTGGCAACGGCAAGTGTCCGGCAAGCGAACGACGTCTTGATTACAACCTGCTTCACCTAGCTGGTGCAGTGAGGGAGGGCGTGCAATCACCACACCTCCATTACATGCCAGCCATTCTTTGCCCCTCCAAACCAACCTGTGCACTCAAAACACCACATCACCCTTCCCCAACATCTGTCATCCCACCACCCTATCCCCCAGAAACATTAACAAGTCACAACCATTGCCACCCCAGGCACATTAACAAGTTTGGATGTGCCTGGGGTGGCAATGGTTGTGAGTCTTGGAGGATGATGACGATTTGCTGTTGTGTACACTGGGATCCTATTCCTGGTGCCATTTGAGTCTGACTCCTACCTGTACTCCAAGTGCACACTGCCATCCTGGCCTACGTAGCGGTAAGGATTAGGGACACATGTTCTTTGGCCAATGGGGAGAGGGGGCTGGGGGGATGGGGACGTTCTTGCACCAAGTTCTGGTGGGTGTTGGGGAAGATAGGACAGACACTCAGAAACATATGGCTGAGTCTGCAAGGCTCAACCGACATCACACCTCTGCGTTTGCAAGTCAGGAACACTCAGCTCTGTGGGGAGTGGGGAAGGAGAGAATCAGAGACACATTAGTCACAGCTACGAGATGCAGCTAACAGCTTGGGTTCTTAACATTATTGATTAATGAACTCTGACTATTGGTGACCTTCAACCATGCCCTCTTAGTGTTGTCTGCTGCTTTTTCTAGGTGCTACCCCAGGGTGCACATCGGAGGTGGACATGGCCATCTGTGGTGCACACACCGTTGCCCCTGGGTGGCTGGGAGCTGGAGGACCCTGGCTGACTTAGGGATAGACTGTTTTGGTGCCGCCCTGGTCATCTTGTTGGCTCTGAGACGTGGGAAAGGGGTGAAATGGAAGATCTCTGGATGCCCCAGATCTCCAGGGTGGAAAGCTCCAACATGGGCGAAAGCCCTTCCACCTCCCTTGGGGTGCCCAGAGGCCCTGGGGGCACTCTTTGGGACACCAGGGTAACTGGACTGAGCTCCAGAAGCTGTGGGCTCTGTCAGTCCTGGAGGCCTCGTTGTGTTTGCCTCATGATCTGTGATCGCTTATTTCCTGGCCCTCTGAAACTGGGCCAAGCTCTGGAGCCCCTCCATTACAACATTCTGTGAGTGAGCCAGGCTCTAGAGCCCCTCAGCAATAGCCCTCTGAGCCTGGGCTAAATTTTCCAGGCTTACAGCTATGGCCTGCTATGGTCCAGTAGCTGGCTATGGGAACAGCTGAATCCTGGTCTCTGGCAGACCTCCATATGTCCGAGCCCTCAGATGTGCCCACCTTCAACCAGTGTGCATTGGCGGCTGTGATGTACTCACCAGTTTGTGATCCAGAAGCCTCAACATTAAAGGACCCACAGTGTTAGAGTGTTGTGTGGTACATGCAGGTGCTTCTTCAGCAGTGCTGCCCTCGGAGGATTCCTCAGTGTCTCCCTCCGAGATGTCATACAGGGGGTCATGGGCAGTTTACTCAGGGCAATAACACCTGAAAGGCTGGATTTCTCTGGGTTCAGAGCAAAAATAAAGAACATGTTAGCAGGACGCAAAACATTCCACGCAGCATCACACTTACTTCGAGGGGGACCTAGATTGAGGGTGCGCTTCTGCTCACTTACATGCTGGACGCTGACCTGGCTCTTGGTGACCAATGAGGAAGATCCATCACCCCCTGCCAGCTCCTCGATGCCGGTCAGCTGCCGTGGGTCAGGAACACCATCACCAGTCTGTGTTATCTCACATATATTGTGAGCTAAGATGGATAGCAAACATTAATATATTGCAGTGCATGGTGTGCAATGTGTACCTGTGTGTCGGGTGTTGGCAGTTTCAGGGAAAGTGGTCACCACCAGAAGGTGCTCGTTGAGGGTGGGGGGAAGGGGTTAGATTCTGTTCCTGGGGGAAGTGTTGCATGCCCTCGGGTGTTTAAGCAGGGTTGGAGATCTGTGCTAAACATGTACGGGGTTCACTTGCCCTTGCTGCTCGAAGAAGGTTGTACATTTTTTAGAGCGTGGTGTCAGGCTCCCGGCATTCACCATTTATGCCTTCCACAACTTCATGGCTTATGCAACCCTTGGGTGAGGGCCCTGGCCGGGGAAGATCCACTCACACCTCTCCTCCACAGCTTCTAGCAGGTGCTCCTGGGTCAGCCTCTGTGAATCTGGGCGCAGGTTTGCACGCAGACATCTTTGTGGTGTGACTGGCTGTGCGTCCATCCCTGCAGCTTATGTACAGCTCTGACTTATTTGGAAGTACAGATGCAGTGAGTGTGGCCAGTCAAAGGTTCGTTTACAACAAATACTTGTGAGAAATTTTGAAGGCTGTGTTCAGTGGAGTGTCCTGCATCCCTCAGGGTACTGATTAGCTGCCATCAATAGGCTGCTGTGTCCAGGGGGGTTGCAATAGTCAAGACTCCCATTCAAGAGAGGGAATGCTTGTAATCTGGAGTTGTGCATGTCAGCACAATGTTAGTTATCTGCAGCGAGAACAGAATGTTCAAGGGATGGAGGGATTGGGTACCCGCATTATCCGAAACCATGGGGGCATAGAGTGAGTGAGCAGCCATGTCTGTGCATTGGGGGAGGCGGTGGTGGGGGGCCAGGGAAGGTCGGGCAGCAATGTCTGTATAGGGAAGGGGGGCAAGTGATGTATGTACGAGGGAAAGGGCTAGTGATGTCTGTATGGGGAGGAGAAGGCCAGCAGTACCTGCTAGCAGTGGGTGCCAGTAATGAGGCCAAATGATATTTATACGGGGAGAGCGGGTCCTGAAATGTCTGTATGGCTGGTGGTGGGGGGGGGGGGGGGGGGGGGGGGGGGGGGGGGGGGGGGGCAGCATTTGTTGCAGGGGTAGTTGTGGGTGTCAGCAATGTCAGGGGGAGAGGGGAACAGTGATGTCTGTAAGGGGTTGTGGGGACCAGTGATGAGACCAATGGTGTCTGTGTGGAGGGACAGCGATGAGGCCATCGATCTCTTGAGAGTTGGATGGTAGTAACCTGAATGCTGGAAGGTTTTTTCAGTGATCTTCCAGAGTTACGTGTGTGCGTGTGTTCCCACTCATCTGACTGAGTTCAGGCTCTTTGGTGCAAATATGCCCCACCCCCTGAGCTTTTGATCATATCAGGATTGTGATCTTTGCATTGAATAGATTTGGATCTGAAGTTGAACTGAAAAAAGTCATGATCTAGACTAGTTTTCCTGCCAATTCAGCACTTTTGGAAGAATTACCCCCTTTAATTCTACTTCAAGACTTCAGCGCATAATCAATGTTGACATACCAAAATGAAATTCTATACTGTTGGAGGTGCTAATTGTCATGTAGAGAGGACAAGTTTAGACAGCCTGTGAAATTGGCCATGAGGATCACAATGAGTGTTTAACCTACACCTATTCAAATTATGGAGGCAGTGTGCAAACTTTGTGTTGTCTGCTAATTATACTGATAGTAGTATGCAGCTAGCGCTGAAGTAAATGGTGAGAGGTCACATTCCTCAACATGGCTCCGAGATCATATGAGGGCTAGCACCTCTTAAAGCCAGCCTGCAGCTCTTAAAGGTACATTCTGATTGGAACAGAAGCTGCAAATGCAAAAGGAGAGTTTTTTTAAAACTTATTCATTCATGGGATACAGGCATTGCTGGTTAAATTAGTATTTATTGCCTATACCTAATTGCCCTAAAGAATGTGGTGGTGAACCACTTCTGGAATTACTGCAGTCTTTATGATGTAGGTGCAGTCACAATGCTGAGAGTTTCCTTTCTAATAGTGTCTGTTTCAATCTATTTCCCATCAGGATGGTGTATGGCTTTGAGGAGAACTTAAGCATGATGGTGCTCCCAGTGACTTGCTGTCGTATCCTAGGTGGTTATGGTCATGTGCGTGGAAGATGCTCTTGAAGGAGCCTTGGTGTGTTGTTGCAGTGCATGTTTTAGTAGGTACAAACTGCTATAAGTGGGAGTCGGTGGTGCAGGGAGTAAACATTAGCGGCGGGGCTGCCAATTAAGTGGGACAATTTATCTTGGATGTAATCGAGCATCTTGAATGTTGTTGGAGCTGCATTCCTTCAAGCAAGTGGTGAGTATTCCATCGCATTCCTGACTTGTGCTTTGTAGATGGTGGACAGGCTTTGGGGAGTTGGGAGGTGAGTTACTCACTGCAGAATTCTTAGCCTCTGCTTTGTTCTTGTAGCCACAATATTTATATGGCTGGTCCAGTTCAAATTCTAGTCAATGGTAACCCCAGGATATTGATAGTGGGAACCTCAGCAATGGTACTGCAATTGAATGTCAAAGGGAAATGGTTAGATTCTGTCTTGTTGGAAATGGTCAACTTGTGTGGCACAAAAGTTACTTGTCATTTATCAGCCTAAGGCTGAATATTATCCAGTGTTCCCTGAATACAGAATTGGATTGATTCAATATGTAAGGAATCACAAAAGAACATTGTGCTGTCATCAGCGAACATCTCCACTTCTGATCTTCTGATGGAGAAAAGGTCATTGATGAAAAAACTGAAGATGGTTAAGCTGAGACACTATGCTGAGGAACTCTGGCAGCACTGTCCCAAGAGTGAGATGATTTTTCCTCCAAGAATCACATCCCTTTTCCTTTGTGCTTGTTAGGATGTTAATGAGCGAAGGGTTTTCTTCCTGTTTCCCATTGACCTCAGATATCTTAGGGCTCACTTATGCCACATTGAGACAAATGCTGTTTTGATTTCAATGACGGTCACTCTCACCTCACTTCTGAAATTTAGTTCCTTTTTTGTCTTTGTTTGGACTAAGGATGTAATGACCTCAGAAGCTGAGTGGCCTTGGTAGAATCCAAACTGCTTGGCAGTGTGTAGATTATTACTGAGTGGGGAAGTGGTGGGGGATGGTTGACAGAATTGTTCAAAGCACTTTCCATTATTTTGCTGATGATCAAGAGTAGACGGTAGTGCCACACAGCATGATGGAATGTATCCTTGATGTAAAGCTAGGACTTCATCTCCAGAAGGATTATGCAGTGGCCATTTCTTCCATTATTGTCATGTACAAATGCATCTGCAAGAGGCAGATTGTTAAGGGCAAGATGAAGTCATTTTTACCTTGTTGTTGGTTCCTTCGTCACCTGCCCAGACCAATTTAGCAACCGTGTCCTCTTGAACTCAGCCAGCTTGGTGCTACTGAGCTGCTGTCGGTGATGGACATTGAAGTCCCCAACCCAGATTACATTCTGAACCCTTTCTACCCAGATTCATCCAGTTTCTGTTCAAAATGGAGGAGCTTGAATTCATTAGCTACTTCAGTGGCTAGCAATCAAATTATGAGGAGGAAGAATCTTGTAAAAAGGTGCAATAGGCTGGAGTGTTGTTGTTTCTCTTCCTGTACTTGATGATGCACAACGCATTCTTTCATCTGTTCTTTTAACTGACAAGGTATTTTCGTGCGGCGCAGAAGACTTTGGTACAGGAAGAGGTGTTCTTTTCCCATGATGCCAAGGCACCCTCCAGGTGGACATTAAAATGCAGTGGCATGGATGGCATTCACATTCAATGTCAGCCATCTTACTTCAAGGACCCGGATATTGTGCTGAAAGAAATTTAATTACCTCACATGAGTGGTCTAGGTCTGTAAATACATATTCACATGCCATTCCCCCAAAGAAAATCATTCATCCCACACACTGCTCCATTTACCTCACCCCATTCATTCAATTGTGATCAATCGTTATCAACCACAACTCATACTTTACATTCAGAACCACCCCTATCCTCACACACTTGGCATTTTTGCAAACCGCATATTTACATTCCACCTTCCTATTCAACTGATCATCTCAACAAATTACACCAAATTCAGTGAAGCACTACTTTCTCTGTCTAGGGAGAAAATACCCATAACTGCGGGTAGTAGAGGCTAAGTATCAAGGAGTGTATTCTCACCCCCATGATAGTGAAAAACAACATGTCTATGGCTAAGAATGTGGCCAGAAGTAGGGCTGAAATCATTGAGGATGACTTGATCCTATTGACAACCTTCTCACATTCCACTTTCCCCCCTCATCCCGCAATTTGTTATGATTCATAAGTGCAAATGGTGTAACCATGACCATCTTTTTCCCCCTTTCCTCTTCCTGACCCGACCTTTGTACTTTTATGCTTTTAGATGCAAGCACTACACCTGATCAGGAAGTAGTGCAGGAGGCTAAAGAGCTAAAGGAGGAACAGAAGACCAATGAGGAAGATATATCATTACTTTATCTCTCATTCGTGAGAGAGTATCCTAGCCTACATTCATCACTTTGTTGATATCATCAAAGACAAAAAACTGGTCATTTATCTCACTCCTGTCCATTGTAGTTGTCATTTAACATTAGTGGTTGTGCTTAAAAGCATTCAGGTAAATTGCTTTGCAATATCTTGAGCACATGAAAAACATTATATCAATGGAAATCTTTTTTCTCATCATGCTGCTATTGTGCACACAGATATATATGATATGTACTCCATTATTCCCACCTGAGTGATTGTGGAATCTAGGGTAATATATAAGAACAAGTAGCAGAGAATAATCTCTGCAGTTGTCACAGATGCTCCACAGACCATTGCTGTATAGCTTCCGGTACCCCATTGTGGCTTAATATTTTAATGTTCAGTTCTAGAGTTTAACTCACTTCCAGAATTGTGCCTGAGAGATTTTACCTGATTTGCAAAGAACACAGATTGAAGCCTGTGAGCGAACTGTGACTCTATTTTGACATACATTAAAGTCACACACAAATCCAAATGGTTTTGGGGCAAACTTCCTTTTGGATCTCATTGTATTGTTGCCTGGGATCAGGGAACTCTGTATTAATACCACGACTTTAGTGTCACTGTGAAACAAAAGCTACAATATATGTGCAATATTATGAACATGGAACAAATAAGATTGTTTGTCCAGTGTCCTTTCTCTATACAAGCAAATTCAATTTTGATTCTGGTAATATTGAGATAAATCGTATTGAACTGAAACTTAATTTGCTTTATCATCATTTCCCGCAAAATGAGATCAAATTAGGTCCAAAGAAAGAATGGTTTCTGGGGTAACACTGGGGTAAAAGAATGGCAATAAACAACTTAGTTGTTTGATGGAATGCATTGCTTAAAGGTTACACATGTTAAATAGTCAGTAAGGATTTCACAAACAGAAGTTTTAGTGCGCCGTTGCTTTTGTTGGGAGGATGTCAGGAATTTTTGAGGTCAGAATGAACAAGTTTTAGAATTAGAAGAAAGCACAAGGCTTTTATCTAGCATGTGATGGTGGCTGGACTGTCTGATGGAAAACAATAACCTTTGGTTTACGATGGTATTTGTGGAAAATGCCAGCAGTTATCAAGGAGACAAATGAAGTCCCTAGCTGCGAAAGACAGTTTGGTAGAGGGGGCCAAAAAGAATGGATTTAGTCTTCCCAATACCTAAGTGGAGTATATTTCTATTCATACAGTAATGGATGTCAGACAAGCAGTCTGGTAATTTAACAGAAGTTAATGTTTTGCAATTCTAGATGAGGTAGGCCACATGGGCCAAATTTCTTTGGGGGACCATTTGGGTTAAAGATGATCATTGTATTACATGATTTTAGGTTCTTTTGGGTTTGGGTTTCTTGGTTTAGATCAGTTACAGAGAAGAGCAAAGAACACTCTTAAGTATAGCTTCTAAACGGCAAGCAAGTTAAGCTGATAAGTTGATAAGTTCAAACCAGGGTAAGATGGAACCAAAAATTGGCAGAATTGTAACAGAGCAGTGGGTAACCTTTAATGGGGAAATATTTCAGGTGCAGGCAAAATATATTCAGGAAAGTGTAAAAGATAACGGAACTGATAGTGGGGCTCCTTAGATGGTGAGGGGATTGGAGCATATGACAAAATAAGAAAGAGTATTATGCATATCAGGTTAAATAAGAACAATGCCAAATCCTATAAACTGAGATGCGAAGTGAGGAGAAAAATAAACACTGGTAGAAAGAATAAGAATAGAATGGTAGTTACCATTAAAGGGAACCCAAAAATCTTCTATCAGTACGTAAACAGTAAGCAAATAGTAAAATGTGGAGTGGATCTGTTCGAGACTAAAAGGAAGATAGATGCCTAAAGGTGCAAGGCTAGAAAACCAGAAAGTACTTTATAGCAGTATTTATATAGAGGAGGATGCCAACAAAGCAGAGGTGGTAGTGGTAATGAATAGTGTTAAAACTGAAGACAAGGCAACTTACCTATGCTGAGCTTGGGCAACTCTTTTCATGGATTGGGTGGGCTGAATGGCCTCATTCATTACCAGAGTGAATTCATGACCTTATGACAAGATAAGTAATAATTTTAATGTATTTGTAATGACAACATATTTATAAATTTGTTAGATGCATGGAGGAAAATGTCAACCTGTCTTTGTAAAAGAAGGAATTAGATGGAATTAATCTGATGGCAGTGAAGGACTTCTATTAATTGTAAAGATGAAAGTGTTGGCTTTGCCTTTGGGGGTCTTACAACACTGGTCTTCATTAAGCTGAAAATAAATGGAAAGATAATCTCTGATCCCAAAGGCAAGGTTATGCAGGTTGACTGGAAACATGAGCATGATTCTCAAATCACTGAATGCTCTTCCTCATCTGTAATTGAATAGTGGACTAGACTTGATGGGCTGAGTGGCCTTTCTGCTCCTATCTCTTTTGTCTTACTGTCTAATTATCATTGATATGCAGTTTTAAAAATAAACATTTGTTGCTGTTATTCAGGCGCAGATTCTCAAAGCCATTACGACAGCTGAAACGGAAATTGGCTTCACATGTGGGCAGTAGAACATTTTGTCCTGACATGACAGCACATAGAACACAGCTGTAATAAACATGTTTTTTATTGTGCAAAGAGGTTGCTTGGATTCCTGCCTTTGTAGAGATTATGCCATGGACATCTATGAGATGATAAGCAATTTAAATTGTGGGGTTCTTAATTCATCTGTTTTTAACAAAGAATCATGACTTGATATCTCAATACCACAAGATAATTACAGATGAGGAAGGACATTTTGATTTATCTATCCAGCGATCGTAGCATTCCCTGACTGGGTTCCTGCAATGCATGTTAGAAAGCAGATAAAAACAAAATAAGATATAATCAGCAATGTGGAAGGATGAATAACAAAATGACTTGAGTGAGTCTTTCACAATTATCATGAAAAGATTTACTGCATAGGTTTGCAGTATTGCACACCGTGATCAGTTCTTTTCTGCTTTGCTGCTAATAGGAGCAGGGTTAAGTGGTACAAACCCTTGAATATTCACATATAGTAAGACTGCAGAGTGAGAGCAGGCACATATGCATGTGTAAATTGGCTACTATGAATTTCATGTTACCGAAAGGAAACAGTACGATGATTTTTCCGATGGGTTTCCAAAGTAGTTAAACTCTGCAACAAATATCTAATCTTGGGGTGGGATTGTTATCGGTGCATGTTTGATGGGCCTCCTTCTGCACTTTTGGGCTTCTTTGAATCTATGATTTTATTCTATGAATCCAGGGACCATCTTATTCCTTAACACACTGGTTATCTGTATGTCTGCTTAGTATCTTCAGTCCTGTCCTACAACAGGTATTTATCCAACTTTTTTCATTAAAAGGTGTTCAGTAATGATCATTAATTCTATGAATTAGTTCCAAATATCCACTTCCATGCTTCATGGTGAAATAAATATTGAGAAGTATCAAGAATCAACAGGCCTACTTTAAATTGCCTACTGAGAACTGATGGGAGAGTTAGCTTTCAGGTCATCTGTTCTGCATAAACTATTTTTTAAAAATAGTTTTCCTTAAAAGTGAACCCTCCTGCTATGGTGTAGTCATCTCGAGGTAGATTAGTTCAGGATTAATCAAGAACAGCAGTAATTGCTTTATGATTTTTGTCACAAAGAGTTTAATAATCGTGTTGTTCACCAATTAACTAAGGCTTTGTTGATGTGAATATAATTTGAAGAGTTATTCATATCAGTGGAGAGTGTATTGTGTAGGTAATGCACTGATGAGCTTTTTTAAGATTTTGTGAACATGTAATGATTAGTATTTGAGTGAGGGAAAGGAGAAAAATCTTTTTTAATTTGGGTTAAAGGATTCAAATTGTCCACATCATTATCCCAGGAATGTTTGAGTCTGGTATCTTGAAACTGAAAGACTTGAAGCTGAAAGTCAAATGTCAGAGTCTACCTTTTGACAGTGACTCCAGTATTCAAATCCTTAGAGAAATAGCCTGAACAGGGTAATGCTGTGAAGACTGGGGCATGCCATTGCTGGTAGGCATACTAATGAAGATAAAGATGTGAATTTGAGGTTAAGTTGATGTAGATATTAAAAGCATGTGAGTAATGTGGATATAAATAAACCATGTGGGAAAATTGTGTAGAATTGGCATTCCATCAAGGGAGCAATACCTACAGGAAATGTCCAGAAGCTTCAGAACCAAAATTTGAGAAATCAGTCATGAGACTGGATTGTTGATTTTTTTTCCCTCAAAATGTAACATTTGATTGTAACCTTACTTCAATGCTCTCGGACAGATTAGATGTTACAAATATTTATTGGAGATGTTGATGTTTTATTGTGATCTGGTTAATACCATGAATACTGGAGGGTGTTTTTCTGACCTCCCCGCACCTGGCACAGATTGTGCTGATTCCAAAGAATAGTACTCAGATCTAAAAATCAGTTTTCTGTGAATCAAATACTGGAGGCAGAGAGGACACCAGAGGCTGCATTATGAATAATAATGCAGATTATTAATAATGGAGACATTTTGAAAAGAGACATTTGAAAGGTGATCTTGTAGAGATAAAGAAGAGGCTTAAGGGATTTGAATTTTAAACAATGAAAATTAAACTAACGTGACACAGATTGAAATTAATAAAGGCAGCTTCAAGACTGATAATAGAAAATTCTCTTTCACACTGAAACTTCCAGTTAAAGTACTGGAGACAATCAGGATTAATGTTAGAAACAGTTGTATAATATGTGGAGACTTATGGACAACTTCTCAGTAGAGAAATTGAAAACTTTACATAAATCAGAAAAGCAGCATCTACAAACACTTCTACTTAATTAACTGGTTAAGGATAGTGTTTGTCACTCAATAGCCTGTATCTGCAGTACACTGAGACTTTGTTTTAATTGAAACTGCCTGATATGAGGGCAGATTCATATCTGATATCTAATTTGCTTTGGCCTGATTTACACTCCATTAATTTTCCTTCAAAATGAGTCAGACTAAAATTAGGACAATAACCTCTATTCTTTGCTCCAAACAAAAATTTGTAAAGGTAACTGTTGTTGTTAATTAGCTGTTGAATGTATCTACAAGACCTTGTTGAATGAAGATTTTGATTCTTGCTATGCTGTTTATTATAGCAAAAAAATAAGAAGAATATTATGCTGGACATGATCATTGTTAATGGAATGAAACTATCCAGAGAACATCTAAGGAAATTGCTGTTAAAAATTTATTATTGGTAATAGAATGTTAAATGTGAATTAGTGCATCCAATCTCTTCTTCAGAAGTGGCCCAGAATAAGGATGCAGAGCCTAAAGAAATATTGTTTTGAATCTTGCCAGGGAAAGGTGATGTGAAAATTTGGCTACGTTTTAGCAAGTTGCTGCTGTGGTTGCCAATAACTCTGGAATTAGCTCTGTTGCAATTTGATTTGCAATGGGGAATTTTTGTGGTTACCTTCCAAGATGAACGTCAAGCTCACTATATGCTCTGCAAAGTGCTAGGATATTTGAGAAGCAATTGCAAAAAGTTAGTTCCATAGAATTTACCATCCTGAAATCTCAAGTTTTGAAACTTCTAACCAGGCTTATGGATACCGAATGTGCTTGTGTAATTTTTTGTTAGTCCCTTATGTGTGTGTTTTGTTTCCCAATTCCATCAATTTATGATGGCTGTGTTTAACTTGGATGTGTATCCACTGAGGGTTTGCGGAATGCTGCTTTGGCTTGACTATACGATAATGCCTCCTAACATGCACCGACTGTCAACTTGCCCAATTTGTATTTGGTGTAAGAACAAGCTTGGCATTTTGTGATTTGAAGTTGGACCTCTTCAGTTTGAATACTTTGGATTCATATTAATCCAGTTTTGGAACTCAGATGCTGAAAAAATAGCCACGCCACTTTTAAAATTTAAGTTTAGATTTAGAACATATGTAGTGCATCTGAATCTGAATGTCACATGCCTGATCCTGTTATTTGGCATCTTCATTTGCTACTATTTCATTACTACCAAAATATAGTTCAGAAATTTTGGATTCAGCTTATGCACACAAAAGTCGGAATTCTTTGGCTCTTCACGTGGAGGGGATTCTCCAGTCCAGACCAGATTTCCTGTTAGCGTGGGGTGACATCACTGGGAATTCCCGTTGACAGTGGTAGGACCAGAGAATCCTGCCATGCACAAACAATGCACCACTTCCCGTTAGTGGGAAACATGAAGCTGGGAAGCCAGAGAATGTCACCCAAGCTATTTCATATACTATTGAAGGTTGTTTGAATATTAAAATATGGTAATTACATTTGAATTTTAAATTGCATCCAATTATGTTTCAGAATGAAAAGACTAATAGTTTGGAAATTTTAAGCAATGGAACATGCCATCAAATTTAGCTTAGTCTTTAGACTCAAAATTCCATTCTGCTTAAGGATCTAGCTGATAAATGATTGCTGAAGTTGCAATGATAAGCGACTACAAATTTCAGAGTCTTAGTATAGAAAAGGCATCCTAATTTGGCTTCTTCTTGTTTCGTACCTTGGTTTTATATCTAACTTGTGCTTGTTATTAGAGTGGCGTATGAGTAAATTTGCCTTCAGCTGAATTTTTCCATTCAGTTTGTTTATATGACAATGTTAAGGTGCGCCTGAGATTGGAAATGGGGCTGAATCCAACTGGGTAGGGCAGTCTGTGAAGAGGAAAACCAATTGAAAATGTAGATATGTAAATTTTAGATATATCATAATTTACTGGCCGTAGCCTAAAGATATGTCCTTTGCTTCTCCGTTTAGTTTAAAGTGAGGATTTCCCAGTCTTCCATGACATACTTGAAACTGAATCATAACAAATGAAAAAAGATGCAATCATATTCAATGTCAGTCATGAATGATTGCATAATCACCAATGAGCTACAACATGTTATGATGCCTCATACTTCATTCCCACACTTCATTAATCTTCTTTTCTGGCATCTTTTAGAATTTTTAAAGAGCAATCAATCATCTCAGCATGTTTTTCTTTCATGTTAGGGATCTGCAAAACCTGATTTTTTTTTAAAAAAAGTCAATTATTATGAGAAATCCTAAAGTTGGATAGAACTTTTTGAGACTTTTGCACCAGGTTAGAAAGTCAAATCTCCATGGATAAACTAAGTGTATGTCAAGGAAAAGTCCTTTACATAGTGTTGATCGTCTAGTTTCCAAAGCAATACTTTCTGGTATTTGTTATTCATTGGAAGAGAACTTCCAATTAAGGTTGCTGACTTTTTTCATAGATCAGAGATCTGCATTTGAACCTAATTTTAGTGCACAGTCTGAAAAAGATTGGGCAGTTAGTTATAAATGAAGAAGCAAGAAATTTTGGGCCATTCCACTAATTCTTTAAGTGCTTTCTAGTTGCATTTAAGTTTTCCAGTTTGATCTTAGGTTAGCCAACACTAAATGGGTACAGAGTGACAACACTTCCTGTTCAGTTTTCTCATTACCTCAGTAAAGCAGTAACTGTCCACTCTGAACAAAGTAAAAAGGTATCTATTAAAGCTTGTTTCGCCCTTCAATATCTTTGAGTACAGCTATAAGATATTGTCCAGTATTTTTAAAAGTGCGATCTGTGGATTTATAGAAATTTCCATCGTCCCAACCAGAGAAACATATATTTCAATCATAAAGTCCAATTAATGATAACATAATAGAAGTTGTTACCAGTTGTAGTTGGAGTCTGTCACATTGTTTCACATAACTGAAAAGCACAATTGGGAACTCATTTATGGCATAATGGCAGTTACTGGTAACTTCATAAATTATCTATGGACAAAAATCCTTTGCCTAGGCTATGCATTGAGTTCAGAATCTTAAAACAAACTTCTTCATCTCTATTTTAATGTCAATTTATTTCATTTAATTAGATTTGTTATTGTCACATGTATTGGTATACTGTGAAAAGTATTGTTTCTTGTGCACTATACAAAGTATACTGTTCATAGAGAAGGAAAAGAAAGACTGCAGAATGTAGTGTTACAGTCATAGCCAGAGGCTAGAGAAAGGTCAACTTAAATAAGATTGGTCCATTCAAAAGTCTGTGGTAGCAGGGAAGAAGCTGTTCTTGAGTCGGTTGGTAAATGACCTCAGATTTCTCTACCATTTTCCCAAAATGAAGTGGAAGAGCGTATATCTGGGGTGCGCGGGGTCTTTAATTATGCTGGCTGCTTTCCTGAGACAGCAGGAGCTGTGGACAGAGTCAATGGATGGGAGGCTGATTTGCATAATGGACTGGGTTTCTTTATAATCCTTTGTAGTTTCTTATGGTTATTGGAATTAATACTCCTCCTTTAAAATTCATGAAAAGAAATTCCTGAAAGATCCTGGATTAACTTACTCAAGCATGGGAGTTTTATGTTTGCAGATAATCTTCATTTGCATTTTTCTTCCTGTTTTATTGTCTAAATTGCTCACAATTTTAGAACTAGGAATTACCTACATGATAATCATGCAGGAACCAAGTATTAAATGATGAGTATTATCTGAAGGATCTTATGTACTAATTTTTTGTGTGGCACCTTATCGACTGCCTTTTGAAAATACAAGTGTACCACATTTGCTGTTTCCCCTTTATCTATCTTACTCATAACATCCTCAAAAGAAGTCTAATAAATTTTTCAATCAATCTTCCCTTTCATGAAACCACATTATCTCTGTCTGATTGTACTAGGATTTTCTCAATGCATTGTTATGACTCCCTTAACATTAGATTGCAACATTTTTCTAATGGCTGATGGCAGGCTACCTGGCCTGTAATTCTGTTTCTCTCTTTGTTCTTTCTTATTTCTAATCCACTGGGACCATTAGAATTTCAGTATATCATAGCTTGTGCCTCCACCATCTCTGCAAAAGAGAACCCCTGAGTGTGGAACATCAGGATCTGGTGGATTGTAATTTGGTTAAGTTTAATGGCAAAGGTAAACCGGGTGTAAGAGTTTTTTTAGTGCAGAATATCTAATTTGAACTAATTTTACTAAGCTGAAGTATGATTTAGCAAAAATGCATTGTAAGTGCAGACAGACAATGATAAATCATGTCACTGATCTAGCTGGCATTCAATGATGAAATAGAAGTTCAGAACAAATATGTTCCAAAAAAGTAAAAGGCCGGGGCTCTCAAATCTAGAGACTCTTGGACGTCAAGGAACATACAGGGTAAGATAAGACAAAAAAAAGCTGTTAAAGCCAAGAAGACTATAGAAAATGCCACGGTGAAATCAAAGGATATTAGGAAAGCAAACTGAAAAAAGTACAGGCAAATATTTACATAGGAAACTCAAAGATATCTGAGGATAGATAATGATCTTGAGGATAACTAAGGAGAAAGCATGGCCTATTGCAATCCATAAAGGCAACCTATGTGTGGAGATTGAAGTCATGGACATAGTTTTTAATGAATACAAAAGAGAGGAGCACAATTGGTATTTGCAAGGTTCCTTGGGATTTGCAATGACTTCTACATCCTCAGCCATCCCCAGGTACGCGGGATCTTTGAGTGACCAAAATGTCTGCAAGGATCGTTGATGGAGGATAAAGACTATCAATTAAACATTGGCTCTTGATTCCAGTGTGCCACTTTGGAATTCAGCTGAGTCTACTCATGCCAACATACCCTCCCTCAAATAGCAGACAATGGGATTGCTGAAGGTGCGATTCATGTATCTGGATCATACAGGTGGTTCTCTGCGATATGCATTGGAGAAGTTTGTTGTACGATTGCAGTTTGTGGTGTCCTTCACAACCTGGCTATGCAGAGAGGCAAAGCCCTGCCAGAGGATGAACTGGAGGAAGACGAGGAAAAGGTGGAGGAGCCCTCCTCAGAAGATGAAGATGAGGAGATGCTAAAGGACAACATGAGCGCCATGAGGTCATGGAGGAGAGGAGATGTGCCCACGATATGCTCAGAGGTGAAAAGTTCCAAGAGGAATAAAACTAAGTCTGATCACAGGAGAAATCTCCTCTAGCTTTCCAAGCCATTTTGTGAATTCTGATCTTAGCTTAGGTCTGCTAATGCACTTACTCTGTAAACATAATGTCCAATATTATGCCTAAAACTTGGGTCAACTGACACAGACACTCAAACTCTTCAATTATTGCACAATAATGGCCTTTATTGTATTCGGCCAATTTAACATAAAGATATCAAAGGTATCAAAACCCTAGTACACATATTATTAAAACTGCATTACACACAAACTACCCAAACTCATTACACAACAAATAAAGAACTCATAACTGGACATAGACGTTACTCATGGTGAGGTGAGATGATTAGTCTACCCCCCTCCCCCCTGCCAAGTCCAATGCCCCTGAGTTCCAGATTCTGGGATGTCGCTGTTGGTGTCTCTGATGTACCAAGTCATGATACACATGCATATCTGGCCTCAGCTCTGTTGTCTCACTGGAACTTAAACTCATTTATAGAAATAAACAGGCTGCTTCTACTTGACTAGGTTCTTGTCTCATTGAACTCTGTCAACTCAGAAATGGGAATAAACAGACTGTTTTGGTTGACCCAGTATCAGTTGATTAAGATTTCACTGTTGCCTGAACACTTCTGTCTGACCAACTAATGGCCAATATTATAACTGGATGGCCTCCCTTTGTCCACTAGTCTTCCTGTCTCTTCACATCTGTTAGTAATAGCATCAGTTTTCAGGCTTGTGCAAAGTTGGCTTTTGTCCCCATCATGTTCAAGAAGGGGAAGAGAGACCTTCCAGGGAATTATAGGCCAGTGAGTCTTACTTCTGTTGTGAGCAAAGTATTGGACAGAATAATTAGGGATCGGATTTATAGTTATTTAGAGAGAAATGAATTGATTGGGGATAGTCAGCATGGTTTTGTGAAGGGTAGGTCGTGCCTTACTAACCTCATTGAGTTTTTTGAAAAAGTGACTAAAGAGGTGGATGGGGGTAAGGCGGTTGATGTGGTATATATGGACTTTAGTAAGGCGTTTGATAAGGTGGCCCATGGAAGACTTCTGCAGAAAATGCAGATGTATGGGATAGAGGGTGATTTAGCTAATTGGGTTAGGAATTGGCTAGCAGATAGAAGACAGAGGGTGGTGGTTGATGGGAGATATTCATCGTGGAGTTCGGTGACAAGTGGTGTACCTCAGGGGTCTGTTTTGGGCCCCTGCTGTTTGTAATTTTTATAAATGATCTGGATGAGGGTATTGAAGGATGGATTAGTAAATTTGCAGATGACACTAAAGTCGGTGGAGTGGTAGATAGTGAAGAGGGGTGTTATAGTTTGCAGAGGGACTTGGACAAGTTGCAGAGCTGGGCCGAGAGGTGGCAAATGGAGTTTAATGTGGAAAAGTGTGAGGTAATGCACTATGGCAGAAATAATAAATGTGTAGAGTATAGGGCTAATGGTAGGATTCTTAGTAGTCTTGATGAACAGAGGGATCTTGGTGTGTATGTGCATAGATCCCTGAAAGTAGGCAGTCAAGTCGAGAAGGTTGTTAAGAAGGCATATGGAGTCTTAGCTTTTATTGGTAGGGGGATTGAATTTCGGAGCCGCAACGTCATGTTGCAACTGTACAAAACTCTAGTGCGGCCGCACTTGGAGTATTGTGTGCAGTTCTGGTCCCCACATTATAAGAAAGATGTGGAGGCATTGGAGAGGGTACAGAGGAGGTTTACCAGGATGTTGCCTGGTATGGAGGGCAGGTCTTATGAAGAGAGGCTGAGGGATTTGAGGTTGTTTTCGTTAGAAAGGAGGCGGCTAAGAGGGGACCTTATCGAAGCATATAAGATGATTAGAGGTTTAGATAGGGTGGACAGTGATAGCCTTTTTCCTAGGATGGAGAAAGCTAGCACGAGGGGACACAGCTTTAAATTAAGGGGTGATAGTTATAGGACGGATATCAGAGGTAGGTTCTTTACCCAAAGGGTGGTTCGGGAGTGGAATGCCCTGCCTGCAGCAGTTGTAGATGCGCCAAGTTTGGTGGCGTTTAAGAGGTTAGTTGATAAGTATATGGAAGAGAAGGGAATGGTTTAGTTTGGAGGGGCATTGCTTTTTATATTGGTCGGCGCAACATCAAAGGCCGAAGGGCCTGTTCTGTGCTGTAGTGTTCTATGTTCTATGTTCTGTAGACATTTTGCCTATAAGTCCATTAGTCCACATCAGCAAGGAAGACCAGTGATGTGAGTTGAGTCTAGATGTTTCCTACACATATAAGGATGCAAACACTGCTATGAAGGAAATACAGATTAGCATAGGGTTCACATTTTAAAGTGCAGGTTTTGGCTTGGAGTACAATCATTTAGGAAATCCAGAAGCACAAGAGAGTCTCATATCTGATGAGCCTGTCTCAGTCATTGCTATCCCTTAAGGATGAAAGGTTGAGAATTCCCCCATCATACACTCCTACATACATCTGTGAGGGAGATGTGGAAAGACAGTAGCATATTGATATTGTTGCTGAACTAGTAATCCAAAGACCAGGGTAATTCTGTAGGGACCTGGGTTCAAATCTCATCACATCAGATGGTGAAATTCAAATTTAAAAAACCTGGAATTGAAAGTCTAATGAAGACCCATAGTATCATTGATGATTGTTGTAAAAACCCAACTCGTTCACTAATGTTCTTTAAGGAATGAAATCTATCATCCTAACTTGGTCTGGCCTAATGTGACTCCAGAAGACTCTTAAATGGCCTCAGGAATACGCAATAAGAGCTGGCCCAGCCAATGATCCCACAGTCCATGAATGAACACTGAGGGTGAGGAAGATTGTGTCTCAGAATAAGTGGATTGAAAAGATCTGTTTTTATCTGACTATTACAGTCACAAACTCATGGAATGGTTTTCAAAAGGTGCAATTTATTCAAATCGATAACCCTGAGATGATATCAAATCATTTTAACTTTGCTACCATACCAATATGCTTCGCTGCATTCATGACATCTGTAGCAAGGATGAAGCCTGTTCTTGTCCTTCTTAATGGTAATGGGTCATGGATTTGGAAGGTGACTTGAAAGTCACCAGAGCAACTCATACCCTGGTGAGTTGCCGCAATGCATCCTGTGGGTCCCAAGCCTATTCTTATTGGTAGTGCATCTGATGGTACAAATTTACATGGAGCAGCCCAACTTGATATTTGCAATCAATAAACGTTTGTTTATTAGTCACAAATAGAGTTACATTGTGTCAGGCAGGCCATGGTTACTGAGCATCCAAAGGGATAGATGCAGTGGGCCTATTGAGCTAATTGTCTGCTGTTCAGACAAAGGGGACACTTCCAAACGGAATTTCTAATGGAAGAGTGCAGGTAGCATATTTAAAGAGTCCAGCAATGTGGAAAGAGAGTTACTCTGCAACAATGCTATTATGATGAAAGGTTAGTTATAAATTGAAGGATTAATTCTCTCTCCATAGATGTTGCCAGACCTGCTGAATATTTCTAGCATTTTCTGCTTTTTTTTTATTCTGCACAAATGCTTTTGGCTGCAAATGTTCTGCTTTCAGTGTTTGGGGGTCAATGATGTCAGTGTGTGCATTAACCGATGATTATCTAATGACCTTCTTATCATGCAGCCACTTCCAAAACATTGCAGGGAACCCATGTGATGTCAGCATACTTGTCACTCTATCCACAGATAGCCTCTAGATTTCCCACCTGCCTTTTGGAACAGCTCATCCTTTTGGAAACCCGGCTGGAGGCAGATGGGCAATCTGGAGAATAAGACAGTGGAATTATTCATTACTTTTCTGCACAGTTCACTATCTCCAAATCTGATGCGAAGGACCAGGGCATATTCAGCTTGTTCTCTTTCCCTTGCTGTGTGTCTGTCTCTTTCTCTGTGCATGCGCATGCACAGATGCTGTCTGCCCTGCTGGATGTTTTTCATCATTCCCAGTTTTATTTTGACAATGAGGTGCCTGTTAATCCCATGTGAAAGTTTATGGCCATTTGAAAAGCAGGATGTATCCCATGAAGCAGAAACTTGTACAGAAGGTGCAGTAGGCTTGGATCATGCCCAGTGGTGCAGTTTGTGGGAGGATTGTGGGTGCTTCTAGCCTGTGCCTCGTTGCAATGACTTACAGATATCTGGAAGAGGTAAATATGCTCTGTACGTGGCATGAGGACAACATGGCATGAGGACAACATGGCATGATGCAGAAGTGCGGTTGGATTATCTTGAAAGAATTATAATTAGATAGTCGTGCTTTGCTTCATCAGGTGTAGGAATGACAGCTGCTTAGTTGGGGAAGTAGAGAGTTTTGCTGCCATTTAACAGTGTCATTTTTGTTGCTTTAAATAGTGACTGTCTTAGAGATATAGCACACAGAATATACAACATTGCAGTGTTTGAGCGATATGTGGGCTACTAATCTCGTTGACTGCCTTTAGCTCTGAAATTCCCAAAAGCCAATATGTCAAATGTTAAACATTAGCTGTAATAATCCTGAGTTTAGAAATTGGGAAATTGTTTCATAAATTCACAAAATAGGGGTGGAACAATGGCTAGAACTGCTGCTTTATAGCATAGTGGCCTGATAGCACAGAGACCAATGTTCAAATCTGGCCTTCGTTCACTGTTTGTGTGGAGGTTGCACATTCTCCCCATGTCTGTGTGGGTTACCTCCAAAGGTTAGGTTGATTGGCCATGTGTGTCAGAAGAACTAACAGGGAAAGTATATGGGATTATGAGTATAGGGCCTGGGTAGAATTGTGGTTGGTGCAGACTCAATGGGCCAAATAGCCTCCTTCTGCACTGTAGGATTCTATGATAATCCTTGCTGATGCTATGAATGACAAATAGAACCAATTTAATACCACAAACTATTTCTCCTGAACCACAAGTATATCAACATTGCACAATACAATAAGCTCTTTTCACACCTTTCTGCTCAAACGTGGATCTGCAAACAGGAGTCCAAGTGTTTGAAGTTACCATTTGGTGAGCGTTGGTGGAACCCACTATTAATGTTACACACTTTGCCTGAAAGGATGGCCTACTTCCAGTTTTTCCTTCTTATAAGATTCATTTCATTCGTGTTTTTTTTCACCATGATAAATTTAACCAGTTGGGAGCAACATGCTTCGAGGCTGTGTTTTCACCCACACAATGCAGGAAGTATATTGGGATGTGGCAGATATTGTCACAATATTGCCAGCAATTTAAGCACAAAGACTGCAGAAGCTTTATAAAACAAGGTTATTTATTCCACTGGCATAAAAGCAATATCAACTCTCCAGGGAATGCTTAACTTCAAGTAACAAATCATTTACAGAGAATATTTAAAGCCAATGCTCCAGATCTCTGCTCCGTTCATAGTCTGAACTCCCCAGAGACTCACAACTGCTGCTTTAGCTCTTGGTTGCAGTCATCGCTCCTCCGTCCATGAGGCCTCTCTGACTCATGGGAGCTACCACTCGGTCTAAGTATCTAATTCCTCTCCCCAACTCCCTAGCCTCCCTCAGATGCCTTAAGCTGCCTTAGGCTGCTGCCACGTTGCTAGGTCTGGGTTTGTTCTTGCTGTTTTCTCCCTCATCTCTTGGCATCTTGATCAGACTCAATTTGTCAAAGACACTGCTTCCTGTAATTGTTGGATGGGGGAGGGGTGGGGGGGGGAACGAGGACCAACCATTCCCTTGCTCAGTGCACTCTGCAACCATCGCCACCAAATGCTGAAAGTCCCACTACAACCTTCCTGGCTTGGGAACTGCCATCTTAGACATATCACTGAGTGACTTTACTGAGCAATTGAACGATCAACAGGTTCAAATGATATGTCACAGCTAGGATATTCGAGCCCAGACTTGTGATAGAATTCTCTTTGTGAATCACCAATGATACGGTTTGGGATGATAACCAGCACTAAAAATGACCTTCTTCACCCGTCCTCCAAACTCGCATTTTCGATAACAGCCAAGCCCTGTGAAGGGTCAGCCTTGCAGTGATCTAGATCGATCCTGGCTCCAGGGTCGGTGTGATCACTGGCATTGGTTCTTCCTGTTGTAACCTCCCTGCCTGAACTCTCAGCATTTCCTTCTGGCACTGGAGTTGACCTCTTCACCCTGGGTGGAATCCCTGATACATACCGAATTCTTAACACAAACATTCTCGATCCTCCCATTGCCATTTGATGTTCTTCACTCAGGCATTACTGGCTGTATCTTCAGATTCCACAATGCTGTTGAGTGAGCTGCTGGCCCCAGACTTTTGGTATTGAGCAATGAATGCTCTTTTGGGACAGTCTTCTGCAGCTGCTCTCCAGCTGCAAGTCTGACATTATACGTCTGGTCACTTCCCTGCTTTTGCTGAAGCACACTCTCACAATTTTGACAGTAATCTCCAGTCACTAATAATACCACTCTGTCAGTGCAGCTGTCTTTTCTGACATTTAATGTCTCACCTGATCATGAACTGTGGTCAACATTTGATGCTTGAGACTGCCAGGCAGGATGAAGAGCCTCTGTGTCATGAACAAACCGATAGGGAACTTGGCCTTTCTCCTTGTCTTCTTCCATCATCTCAACAGTTTCCCTGCCTATTTGGTCTACCGTATCATGGTTTGGTGGAGGTTGGGCTTTCAAGTCGTGGTTAAGTCTATTGATATGTGCACTCACCAGCTGAAACTGCGTGAAAACCTTTTTTGAGATGGATCGCAAAAATGTATGGCTCAGGTTGAATCTTCTTCATCAGTAGAGATGTGATATCTTGAGAGGATTGGGAGGTGAATGCTGCTTGAGGCATGGACATGGCATTAACTGCAATCCTCTCTGAACTGGCAAAATTGGGTTGCCTTCCATGATCAGTTTTCTGTTCGAGTACATCAAGCATTTCCATTTCCTTTACCAAGCCCTCTGACAAGGAAGGAGGAATGAAGTCGTGCTGCATAGATTTGCGATCTGATATCTGTGTTGTCTTCTGGTTGTTTGGGTAGTCTCATTGGAGGTGTTCAACCCTGTTACAATCCTAGCACCTTTCTGAAAGAATCTTTCTATTTTGTCCACTACGTCATGAATTCCACTTCTGATGCCAAAATGTGACACAGGGACTGCGCAAACGGTATAGAATGAAGTTTGTTATTCCACTGACATCAAAGTACTATCATCCCTCCAGGGAAAGCTTAGCTTTGAGGAACAAGTCATTTACAGAAAATATTCATGGCCAGTGCCCAGATCTCTGTTATTTGTGGCCTCAGTTCTCTAGTAACTTACCAATCTTGTTCTGCTGCTTAGCTCCTGGCTGCAGTCCTTGTCTCCTCTCTCTTCATAAAACCCTTCATACTAGGAAGTGTTGCTAGTCAGTCTGACTAGTTTTAACTTCTCTTCTTGGTTCCTTAGTTTCCCTTAAGGGGTTTCATGGTCCTACAACACAAAGTCCTGGATTTGTCCTTGCTGCTTTCTCCCTTGCCTCATTGGTATCTATAATGTGGAGATGCCGGCATTGGACTGGGTAAACACAGTAAGAAGTCTGACAACACCACCTTAAACCTGGTGTTGTCAGACTTTTCATCGTATCTATATCCATTCTTCAGCTTGCCAAAGACATTGCAGGGAGGGGCCCACAAGAGTTCCCCACTCAGTGTTCCCCCCCAACCATGGTCACCTGCTGCTGGAGGTCCTGTTACATATTTCTGGAGGGAGTGAGATTAAAATCTTTCCATCCATGGTAAAGTGTAGCGATCACTTTGTTTCTCTCAGAACTTTGGGCAGATCTTTGATTCAAAAATTCATAGAACACTGCAGCAAAATCACTGTAGTCGCTGGTCATTGTGACATTGTAAATATGTGAACATTTCCTCTGTTTACTGTGAAAGTATTTTCTCTGGAATGTGTTTAGAACTCTGATTTTAAAAATTGCATGGAAATCTTCCCTCAGCCATCCAATTACAAATTGTGATCAGATGATTTGTGCCGACCACATTTCTGTAATCTAGAGGAACATTCCTGCTTCGTCACACTGGCTACTGTATCATATACACAAGGTAATTAAACACTTGACTTAGAGCTTCACCCAACCTTCTCCTTCCCTGACCAATATCCTTCACAATTAGAGCTTCACCCAATCTTGCCCTTCCCTGACCAATATCCTTCATCACTTAGGAATGCAGATTCAGACTGCTGATTATATATTTTTCCTGAAGGGAAATTATATTTTCCATTGCATTATCTGTGATGACAGTACTTTAAATAAAACGTTTGATGTACAAGTTGTCTGTCTTAGTGATTGCAGGTTTGGGGAATAATTCTCCAGAACATTTTACTTTTATTGACTCTGGGGTTTTTTTTGTGCGTTGTTGTCTTCTCCCACAAAAGTAGATGCCTGAGGGAGAGGTGGGGTGAGATAGAGGTAGGTATAAGTGCTTTAGCCATTATGGCGTGGGCAGGTTTATTCTAGTCCTGGGTTTTGTGCTGCTAAACCTTTAATATATGAAAATAAATTAAGTTAAATTCTACAAATTCCTGCATCTTGGACTGATGTCCTTTGAAATTCTTCCAATGCACTGAAAACACTCACACCCTACCAGATATTTTAATGACAGCTACCATGGCAATAAATTGGAAGAGATTTATAAACATAGAAACATAGAAAATGGGAGCAGAAGAGGACCATATGGCCCTGCAAGCCTGCTCTGTCATTCATTGTTATCATTGTTGATTATCCAATGAAATAGCTTGATCCTGCTTTTGCCTCATATCCTTTGATCCCCTTCGCTGTAAGTGCCTCTTAAAAATATACAATCTTTTGGCCTCAACTACTTGAATTCCATAGGCTGCCCACTTTCTATGTTAAGAAATTTCTCCTCACCTCTGTCCTAAATAGTCTACCATTCAGGAAGATGATGGCATAGTGGTGTTGTCACTTGACAAGTAATCCAGATACTGGAACACAGCTTCGAATCCCATCTCAGAGCTGGTGAAATGCGAATTCAATAAAAAAATATGGAATTAAAAGACCAATGATAATGATGAAACCATTGTTGGATTTGGGCCTCTGTCTGTGGGAGTTTGCACATTCGCCCCGTGCTTGCGTGGGTTTTCTCCGGGTGCTCCGGTTTCCTCCCACATCTCAAAGATGTGCTCTTAGGCTAATTGGCAAAACAAATTCTCCCTAAATTGTCTCAAATTTGGTTTTTAATCCATAGATCTATAAACATAGACAAGGATCACGGGTAGAGTGGGAACATCGGGATGGCGGTGTGGGCTCGTTGGGCCGAAGGGCCTGTTTCTCGTGCTGTTTTGTTCTTTGTTCTTTGTTTGATTGCTAGAAAAACCCATCTGGTTTATTAATGTTCTTCAGGGAAGCAAATCCTTGCTTGGTCTGGCCTATATGTGATTCCAAATCAACAGCAATGTGGTTGACCAACAGCAATGTTGGTCAAGCCAATGCTGTTCAAATCCCATGAATGAATAAAAAATTGTATTCTCCAGCTGTGACCCCTTGTTTTGGACACCCCACATCCCACCATTGTGATCATCCTTCTTGTAGCTACCCTGTCAAGTCCTATTAGAATTTTAAAGCTTTCTATGAGATCCCTCTCCCCATTCTTCAGAATTCCAGCGAATACAACCCTGTCTCAATCTTTCCTCATTTGTCAGTCCTGTCATCCAATAATCAATCTATTAAGCCTTCTCTGCACTCCCTCTAGGGCAAGAACATCCTTCCTCAGATAAGGACACCAAAACTGTACACAATATTCCAGATGTGGCCTCACCAAGGCCCTGTATAATGGCAACAAAACATCCCAATTCTTACATTCAAATCTTCTTGCTATAAATGCCAACATACCATTTGCTTTTTTTACTGCCTGCCATTCAGATGGTATCTGCCTGCCTGTTTTAGCTACCAAAGTGGATAACCTCACATTCATCAGATGATACTGCACCTGCCATTTGGATCATCTAGTGTTGTACAGACCTATATTTTCACTCAACACTGATTACAAAGTACTGGCCAATGTCCTAGGTGTTAATCATCATTCTTTGTGCAAATGGATTTTATACAAAGCAACCATTCTGGAGAAAATGCCAGCTTTCTATTCAATGAAATACTGCAATAGAACAGCAATGATGGTGTCTCTTTAGTATTTTCACTTTTGTGTAGAAAAGATCTTCATCCGGTTGGAGTCTATTTCGCTCAGATGGGTCACCTTCAGCGATGTTCAAAATGTGGATTAAAATCCTATGCATCAAGCCTACGGCTACCATTTACATTAATGGTTTCCTTTATCTCACGGTACACCTCAAAATGAGGGATCAGTGTCACCACAGAGCCCTGTACAGTTATTTACATTTTTCTTTATTCATTTATGGGATGTGGGCATTGCTGGCTAAGCCAGCATTTATTCCAATTCCAATTCCTCCTACACCTAGTACTGCCCTAAGTCAGATTTTCAACTATTTCCATTACTAGGAATGCTCAGAACAAGGCACAAGTCTGTCACCAGAAGTGTGAGGGGCGCCACTCTGCATCAAGTGTGGATGGCCAGGAGTCAATCCCATCTTTACTAGTCATTGATGTGTTGGAAGGATTTTTCAGACTGTCCCTCAACCTGTTTTAACTGCATTATGGCCATCAAGAGCTGGGGTGGGATCGGACCGAGCTGAGAGGTAGGGACACTACCCTCAAGACCCTCTTGCACCACAAGACGTCCTCTCCAGCATTTATTGCCCATTCCTGGTGCAGATCGTGGTGAGCCACCATCTTGAATTGCTGCAGTTTCTGTGGTTTAGTTACAGCTACAGTTCTGTTTGGCAGGGATATCAGGATTCTAACTCAGCAACAGTGAAGAGAATGAGCTTAGCAACCAATGAAGTAGAGAGTTAAGTAGTCAAATTTTGTTAAAGCTAATTAGCAAAATAACAGCAGAAATCACCAGGAACGCCAAGACTGTATTGTCCAGTAAACCTGCTTCTCATGTCATGTATTTTCCAGAAGGACTTTTTATGATGTGGGCCACTAAATAATAACTTGTGTTTTGAAATTCTCACCAGTTTTCCAGTCTTGCAACATCCCATTCCCATAACTCTGATATCCGATGGCAACCACAACTTGGAAACAACTGTCTAAAAAGAATGACTCATTTGTCCCTGACTAATTTTCTGCAAGGAGAAAACTAGAGATATTTACACTTTATTTACAAAAAATAAAGTTTGCCAGAGGACAGCACCTTGATACCATGCAAAGATAAGGACGGAAGAGGAAGGAATGCAAAGGAAGTATTATCCAAACCTGAAGCCTGCACTCCCATTTTGGTTATAGAAAGCAACAGTGAAAATTCTGACACTTTAGCTAGAGAATGATTGCATATCATTTGAATCAAAATATGACAAATGCAAACTAAATGACCAAACAGGTTTTTAAAAGTACATCAGCTGGTATACTTTATGGGACGATATGGAGATGCCAGCGTTGGACTGGGGTAAACACAGTAAGAAGTCTCACAACATCAGGTTAAAGTCCAACAGGTTTATTTGGTAACAAAAGCCACTAGCTTTCAGAATGCTGCTCCTTTGTCAGGGAAGTGGGAGTTCTGTTCACAAACAAGGCATATAGAGTCACAAACTCAGTTTACAAAATAATGGTTGGAATGCAAGTATTTATAGGCAATCAAGTCTTAAAGGCACAGACAATGTGAGTGGAGAGAGGTTAAGCAGGTTAAAGAGATGTGTATTGTCTCCAGCTGAGATTTTGCAAGCCCAGGCGAATCATAGGGGTTACAAGTAGTGTGAATTGAACCCAAGATCCTGGTTGAGGCCGTCTTCATGTGTGTGGAACTTGCCAATAGTCTCTGCTCAGCTACTCTGCGTTGTAGTGTGTCATGAAAGCCATCTTGGAGAACGCTTACCTGAAGATCAGAGGCTGAATGAATGTGACCGCTGGTGTCCCCCAAGAGGAAGAGAACACTCTTGCCTGGTGATTGTTGACCGGTGTTCATTCATCCGTTGTCATAGTGTCTGCATGGTCTTCCTATAGCATATCAGTTAGACAACATTGGCCGAGTCGCAAGAGTATGTACCGTGTAGCTGGTGGATAGTGTTCTCATGTGAGATGATGCATCCATGTCGATGATCCGGCATGTTTGCTGCAGACAAGGGTCTGTTTGAGATTGTGCAATTGTTTGAAGGCAGGAAATGGGGTTGTAGGGATAGCCTTGGTGAGATGTTCATCAATGATATGTTGAAGACTCTGGAGAAGATGTCGTAGCAGATGTCGTACTCTGGAGAAGTATGGAGAAGTACTTCTCCGCTTCAGGGAAGTACTGGACGACAAAGGGTACTCTGTCCATCGTGTCCCGTGTTTGTCTTCTGAGCAGGTCAGTGCGGTTTTTCATTGCAGCATGTCTTGGAACTGTCGATTGATGAGTTTAGCACCATATCCTGTTCTTATGAGGGCATCTTTCAGCTCTGGAGATATCTATTGCAATCCTCCTCATCTGAGCAGATCCTGTGTTTACGGAGGGCTTGTCCATAGGAGATGGCTTTTTTCACGTATTTAGGGTAGAAGCTGGAGAAGTGGAATATCGTGTGGTTATCTGTGGACTTCCAATACAGTGAGGTGCTGAAGTGACTGTCCTTGATGGAGATGCATGTGTCCAAGAATGCAACCGATTCTGGAGAATAGTCAAAGGTGAGTCTGATGGTGGGATGGAACTTGTTGATGTCATCATATAGTTGTTTCAGTGATTGTTCACCATGAGTCCAAAGGAAGAAAATGTCATCGATGTATCTAGTGTATAGCATCGGTTGAAGGTCCTGTGCGGTGAAGAGGTCTTGTTCAAACCTGTGCATGAACATGTTGGCACATTGAGGTGTGAATTTGGTCCCCGTGGCTATTCCATGTATCTGGCTAAGAACTGGTTGTTGAAGGTGAAGACATTGTGGTCCAGGATGAAGCTGATAAGTTGTAAAATTGCATCTGGAGACTGGCAGCTGTTGGCATTGAGTGCAGAGGCAGTTGCAGCAATGCTATCGTCGGTTGGAGGCAATTCACATCTCTTTAATCTGTGCTTACCCTTCTCTCATCTCATGTTGTCTGTATCTTTTAAGACTTGATTACCTATAAAGACTTGCGTTCCAACCATTATTTTGTAATCATATGTCTTTATATATCCTGTTTGTGAACAGAACTCCCACTTACTTGACAAAGGAGCAGCACTCCAAAAGCTAATGGCCTTTGCTACCAAATGAACCTGTTGGACTTTAACCTAGTGTTGTGAGACTTCATACTTTATAGGGCCATGAAAAGTGTCATCAGGATTTCTACCTCTTGGTCCTTGCTGATATCTCTAGTCAGCTGCTTTTAAAGAATTAATAGGTCAGTCCAATAAGTTATGAAAGCCAAAATTACTTTATCCTGAAGTTGAGAAAGAAGGGTCTAAATAGGAAAATGGTCGCTGGTAGCAGACTTTAAATAGAAACAGCATAAGGGAAGCTCTGGTAATTGAAGAGAGCTCAGAAGACACCCTGAAGATTTATGAAAACAGCCAAAAGTTGGTGATTCCATGATGCAGACTAGTGGGGAAAGGTAGCCTTTGGAGCAGTAGTGTTTTACTTAGCTAGATAGAAGTTGTGAAGTTATAATTGTACATGGTGCTTGAATGTATACTTGAGGAATGGATTCTTGGCAAATGGGATGTGGGCTGTGAGGTGAGCTGTTGTTGTTGTTGCCATCCAAGTTGGAATAACATTTGGAGAGCATTCCTAAGATAGATTGCCAAAGGTGCAATGTCCTAACTAGGAGAGTGGTTGTGTGATTTAATAGAAAGAGAAATAAACATGGTGTCTACATGTAGATTCAAGCTTACACACAACAGCTTTTATTGAAGGAGATGTTTTTGCTCTGTACAGAATGCAAAACTGAAATTAATCAGCTTCAGTGAATACACTAATGTTATCAACACTTAAAGTAACTTGCAATACTTTTAAACAATATCCCTTCTCCTTTATTTCTGTAATCATGAAAACAAATTATTACAATGTTATGCATAGGATCAGTAATACTTTAGACACAGTACTATGCATCATTAACCATCATACGCAGTTAATAAAAAAATGTCGATTCTTTTTTGGTTATATACGACATTTTTGAATTTAGCTGTCTTTGACTCCGAAGTTACGATTTGGAACTTCAGTAAGTGCTTCTCTTGGAACAAATTCTGCATCATTCTCACTCAGCATAGTAGCATCAACACAGTCAGCAGGCAACTCAGATTCAACTCAGTCTTCTGTCAGATTATTCACAGCACTAAAGATTAAAGAAGTTGATACTTCTGGAGATGATTCTGAGAAATAATTTCAAGATGACAATTGGTCAGCATAACGGTGCTAAACTAATTCATCTTTGGTTGAACTCTGTAAGAAATTGGATCTGTTTTTGTTAAAACTATGGCTGGTTCTCATTTCTCAGTCATGACATAATTAAGTGCTAATATTCAATCTCCTTGATGAAATGAGAATTGTTTTGTCTTCATGTCTCCTGTCGCAACTTGAGCTTGTTGTTAACCCTCTACTATCTCTGAAACTTTTGGACGTAATGACAGATCAAATGTAGTTCTTAACTTTATGTTTAAGAATAGATGAACTTTGTACAGTTGCATGACAGTGTTTCAATAAATTGCCACACAGCTTGATAATAAATCTTGTTTTTTTTGAAGCTTTTAAAGAATGTTTCAAAGATTGTACAAATCTTTCAACTAATCTATTAGTCAATAGATGAGAAGATGCTGAATTTATATGCTGAAACCATTTTCTTTAAGATAATCTTCAAACACTTGTGAAGTAAACTTGAACTATTATCAATAATAATCTATTCTAGTTCACCAAATCTTGCAAAAAATTCATCAAGTTTTTCAGTAGTTTATTCAAATGTATGACAACAACTTCTGGCTACTTTGAGTGTGAATCAATTATGCTAAGAACATGTAACGCTCAAACAGATTAGCAAAATCAACAGGCAAATGTTACAAAATGTTTCATTTATTAGTGTCACAAGTAGGCTTACATTAACACGGCAATGAAGTTATTGTGAAAATCCCCTACTCGCTATACTCCAGCACCTGTCTGAGTACACTGAGAAAGCATTTATCATGGCCAGTGCAACTAACCAGCATGTCTTTCGGTCTGTGGGAGGAAACCCAGACTGACACGGGAGGAACATGCAGACTCTGATCAGACAATGATTCAATCTGGGAATTGAACCTTGGTCACTGGCGCTGCGAGGCAGCAGTACTAACCATTGTGCCACCATGCCACCATGGCAGTTTAGGTCACACCCAAAGATGGAAAGAAGACAATCGTGGCATATTTCTTATTTGTGCACAATGTTGACATTGTTCCACTTTTTCTTCAATCTGATCATTCAGACCTGGCCACCAAAAACAAACATGTACAAATTCCTTCATCCAGACTATACCAGGATGACTTTCATGTAATTGTTCAAGAATGCTTCCGTGCAAATTAGGAGAACTGATCATTCGGAATTCTCACAATAGCCACCTTTCATGGATGGTCAATTCAAGTTTTGTTGACACATAAGATCAGTGATCATCTTTATAATTGGCTAGCAGCTATTAATGGTATGTCTTTAAAAATTTTAAGTAGGGGTCAATGATCTATCAATAATGTGAAATGATGATCACATAGTGATGAAGCTTTCATAAGCCAAAACATATACTCAATGTTTCTTATTCCACTTGAGCATAGTTAAATTTAGCAGTAATCAGTATATGAAGCAAAAGCTATTGGTCGTTCTTCTTCTCAAGGCATAATATGTGAAACAACTGCCCCTGCTTCATAAGATGAAGTGTTACAAGCAAGCAGTAATGATAGCTTCAGCTTATAATGATTATAATCATTATAATATAATGCAAGTATGCCTTGCATACTTCTGCAAGGCATCTTTGACATCCTTGTATGCTTTCTGTCAGTCCCATGACTGTTTCAACATAGTAAATTATACAATGGCTTCAATAATGTAGCTATGTTTGGAACAAATTTGCTATAATAATTTACTAATCCTAGAAAGGATCTTAATTGTATCACAATTATCAGAACTGGGGCTTCTAAAATAGTTTCCATCATTTTAGGTGTTTTATGTTGCCTTTATTATCACAATATGACCCAATACCGGACTGACATATGGAAATAGTCTCACTTCTATTTCATGTTATAATACTTCAGATGCAATTCCAGGTTTAAATGAGTTGAGCATTTCATCCTCAACCACCAATTTGGAAAGTGAATTTGAGATGCCCACCCACCCTCTGGGTGAAAAGATTATTCCCCGTGACTCCTCTAATCCTTCTCCCAATCACTTTAAATGTATTGCCCTTGGTAATTGCTATCTCAGCTGGGCAATAGTTCTTTCCTGTGTCCTTCTCTGGGCCTCTCATAATTTTGTACACTGCAATTAGCTCACTTTATAGCCTCTGATGTAGTAAGAAAAACAACCCTAGTCTATCCTTAGAGCTGGAATTGTCAAACCCTGGCAACATAAACCTCTTCTATACTTTCTCCAGAACAATTATGCCCTCCTGATATGAGATGGCCTGAATTATAAATTTTTGAAACTTTTTTGAAAACATTCCAATGTTGCTTCTATATTGCTCAGATGTTTTGTTTACTGGACCCTGTAAGTAGAATATCATCAAAACAATATTGTACTCTAGAGAGACCACTCAAAATCATTGGAATAGGGCTAGCATGGATGTTACTTGAAAAGGTAATGTTTTATGATGATAAAGACTTTTATGAAGAGTGATGATAAGCAATGTTAAGATTCAAACACCCAAATGAAATCACCATCAAATCATGTGATCATCTCTTAAAAGCAATCCATAACCCTTTTAAATATATAATAAAAGGTAAAGGCTCAAATCTTCCATCAGAGTGACCTGTTCCAGTTAGATTGGTTGACTCAGTTTTCTTGATATCTGGGTACATTGTTGAGAAATCTGTGGACTCTGTATTGGTTGTATCTGCCATTTATTTTGTAAATTGGTGTGATTGACCACAGCTTGTGTGTTAATTTGTGTGTCTCTCAAACTTTGTTTACTTTAAATCAAACATTATTGATTCTTAATTGGATCTTATCAACAACTTGGGGATTTGACCAAGGATTATAACAAATATATCTTCATAACTATCCACTGTATATTGTAGCATTGCATTTGGATAGCCATATTGTTCAAGAAGCCAGCACGAAATGCTCTTCATTATCAATGCGACAAATACATTGACAGTTCAATTCTCTTGCAAGAATTACCAAATGGAATAGAGTTCTATCATTCACTCAAGGCTCTCCTCAAATTCCCAAAGCATCATTTAAACGTTAGAGGGGGAAAGATTGGGAAGACTCCTAATTTAATAGAAGAATTTGGGATTATTGAAATTTGCGCAAAGATGCTATATAACTCTTATAATGTGAGGTGCTTTTTGCCTATGTGAAGTATGAACTGATTTAGAATAGTTTATTGAAATGCAGGCCAGCATCTTGATGTTCTACCTACCTGACATTATATTACTGATCATTGTCATGTATTTGCTTTGCAATCTTATTTCTTTTTGCCCTTATGGAGGCATGTTTGGAGATGTTTTTCTGCTTTTGTTCCCCCTAATTTGCTCCCCTTTTTTGCCCATTTGGTCAATGGTTGGGAACCAAATGACCTATCCTTTTTTGCTGGCAAACTGAAATTCCTCCTCTAATCTTCACCATGACCTGTACTTTCCACTTAAAGTAGACTGATTCCCTTTGTACCTAACAACAGGAGGAGCAGAAATTAAATATATGCCAGCAGTCTTAGTGAACAATCCAGCCTACCTGCATGTTGGTTACTTCATGTTATCTGTCAAGGAGTTACTGCAGAGCAATATGGGACAAAAACCCATCTCACAAGCATTTTTTTTTCTGCATCTAATTCTGGGACACTATTTGGTATTATCTAATTGATTAAGTGACTAACATCCCAAAATCTTGAATGTATTGTTGCTTCCTAAGTCTTTTCCAAAATCTCATAGTTGAATCTGCCCAACCATTTGTTTTTCACCGTCTCCCATGATATTAAAATGTTTTTTATTGAAGTTACAAATGACATGCTATGTGACAGTGACAATGGCAAACTATGTATCCATGTCCTTCTCATGCAGTCTGCAGCTTTAGATTTGGTTGGCCACTCTCCTCCGATAGCTATCAGCATCACCCGGCTGGGTGTGACTGCACTCACCTCATTCCATCCTCATTTATTCATAGCCAGAATATCATCTCTTTTCACTGCTACACTGTTACTCCAGTTACCCAGGGATCTATCCTTGGTCCCCACCTATTTCTCATCAACGTGCTGTCTCTCATTGATATAACATATCAGTTTCAACCTGTGTGCTGGAACCATAGAAAATTTATGGCACAGAAAGAGGCCATTCAACCCATCATGTCTGTGCCAGCCAAGAAAGAGAACAAAAAGGAAACTAGTATTCTGATTTACTTTCATCATCAGTGTACATTAGACCATGAGAACATTACAGCGCAGAACAGGCCCTTCGGCCTTCGATGTTGCGCCGACCAATTAACAAAAAGCAATGACCCTCTAACCTAAACCATTCTCTTTTCATCCATAAACTTATCTACTAACCTCTTAAACACCACCAAACTTGGCGCATCTACAACTGCAGCAGGCAGGGCATTCCATACCCTTACCACCCTGTGGGTAAAGAACCTACCTCTGACATCCATTCTATAACTACCACCCCTTAATTTAAAGCTATGTCCCCTCGTGCTAGCTTTCTCCATCCCAGGAAAAAAGCTATCACTGTCCACCCTATCTAAACCTCTAATCATCTTATATGTTTCAATAAGGTCTCCTCTTAGCCGCCTTCTTTCTAATGAAAACAACCTCAAATCCTTCAGCCTCTCTTCATAAGACCTGCCCTCCATATCAGGCAACATCCTGGTAAACCTCCTCTGTACCCTCTCCAATGCCTCCACATCTTTCTTATAATGCGGGGACCAGAACTGTACACAATACTCCAAGTCCGGCCGCACTAGAGTTTTGTACAGTTGCAACATGACGTTGCGGCTCCGAAATTCAATCCCCCTACCGATAAAAGCTAAGACTCCGTTTGCCTTCTTAACAACCTTATCGACTTGATTGCCAACTTTCAGGGATCTATGCACATATACACCAAGATCCCTCTGTTCTTCAACACTATTAAGAGTCCTACCATTAGCCCCATACTCTACACATTTGTCATTCCTGCCAAAGTGAATTACCTCACATTTTTCCGCATTAAACTCCATTTGCCACCTCTCAGCCTAGCTCTGCAACTTGTCCAAGTCTCTCTGCAAACTGTAACACCTGTCTTCACTATCTACCACTCCTCCGACTTTGGTGTCATCCGCAAATTTACTAATCCATCCTTCATCCAGATCACTTATAAAAATTACAAACAGCAGGGGCCCTAAAACAGATCCCTGAGGTACACCACTTGTAACCGAACTCCATGATGAAAAATTTCCCTCAACCACCACCCTCTGTCTTCTATCAGCTAGCCAATTCCTAATCCAATTAGCTAAATCACCCTCAATCCCATACATCTGCATTTTCTGCAGAAGCCTTCCATGGGGCACCTTATCGAATGCCATACATACCACATCGACTGCCTTACCCCCATCCACCTCTTTGGTCACTTTTTCAAAAAACTCAATAAGGTTAGTAAGGCACGACCTACCCTTCACAAAACCATGCTGACTATCCCCAATCAATTCATTTCTCTCTAAATAACTATAAATCCTATTCCTAATAATTCTTTCCAATACTTTGCCCACAACAGAAGTAAGACTCACTGGTCTATAATTCCCAGGAAAGTCTCTATTCCCCTTCTTGAACAATGAGACCACATTCGCTATCCTCCAGTCTTCCGGCACTATACCTGTAACCAACGACGACCTGAAGATCAGAGCCAGAGCCTCTGCAATCGCCTCTCTCGCCTCCCAGAGAATCCTAGGGTAAATCCCGTCCAGCCCAGGGGACTTATCTAACTTCAAACCCTCAAGAATATCTAGCACATCCTCCTTATCTACTTCAATACTTTTCAGTTTACAACCCTGTATCCCAGTGTTCTCCACAACTACATTTACATCTCCCTGCGTGAATACCGAAGAGAAATATTTGTTCAGTGCCTCTCCAATCTCTTCAGGCTCCACGCACAACTTCCCACTGCTGTCTCTGACTGGCCCTAATCTTGCCATAACCAATCTTCTATTCTTAACATATCTAAAGAAAGCTTTAGGATTCTCCTTGATCCTATCAGCCAAAGTCTTCTCGTGTCCTCTTTTAGGTCTCCTCAACTCCCTCTTTAGCTCCCTCCTGGCTAATCTATAGCTATCCAGTGCACTAACTGAGTGTAGTAACACAAGGTGTCATAATGAGGGATCTTTGAATCACAGCAGTGATTTATTGAATGTTAAAACTATACACAGGTAAGCTCAATGCAGGTACAGGTTTAATTCCACCTACTCCCAGTCTCACATTGCAGGTTTTTTCCAGCAGGACCCATGCCCTCAAACCTGATAGAAGTCGGATCACGGACTTCCTCCTGATAAGTTACAGTAGGGGTCCTGTGATCCACGAACATCTGTCCCTTAAAGGAGCCATGCTACCACATTAGTCTTTAATTTTAATCCCACTTTCTTGCAACCTTGCAGGGTTAGAGGTGCAGATTCAGGTTTAAATGAGTTGAGTATTTTGTTCTCAACCATCAATTTGGACAGTGAATTCGAGATGCTTTCCTTTATTGGTTGAGCTATTGAATATTAAGGCAGGAATGTAATGCTGGCTAGAATGCTGGCTAGGCCACAACTGAAATTTTGTGTACAGTTCTGGCCACCACTAAAGAGGAGGACTTTCTGGAGAAAGTATAGAAGAGGTTTATGTTGCCATGTTTGATAATTCCAGCTCTGAGGAAAGACATTCCAACAAAGGAGGCTGGGTGAAAAGGTTCCTCATGACTTCTCTAATCTTTCTACCAATCGCCTTAAATATATGCTGCCTGGCAGTTGATGACTCAGCTGGGGAACTGTTCTTTCCTGTCTTCCTTCTGGGCCCCTCATAATTTTATACACCACAATTAAGTCACTCCATAACTTCCTCTGTTGCAAGGAAAATAACATTTGCCAATCCAGTCTTTCCTCAGAGTTGGACTTGACAAACCTTGGTAACATAAACCTCTTTTATACAGTCAACAGTGCAATTATATCCTTTCCTTTCGTGATAGCTAAAATTTCAGTTTGGCCTAACCAGCATTTTATACAATTCCTATATTATATCCTTGCCTTTATATTCAAAACTCAGCCAATAAAGGAAAGCATTCCATTTGCTTTCTTTATCATCTTATTCATCTGTCCTGCCACCTTAAGAACATGTGGGCATGCACGCCAAGGTCTCTCACTTCCACTACCCTTCTCAAAACATAACTGTTTATTGTGTATTCCCTTGTTTTGTTTGCCTTCCCCCAATTCCTTACCATACACTTTTCCAGATAAAATTCCATTTGCTATTTTTCCGTCTACTCAGCCAAACCGTTAATATAATTCTGGAGATACAGCTATACTCATCACTATCAATTACATGGCTATTTTTGTGTCAGCTGCAAATCATGTCTCCTACATTTAAGTGTAAATCATTAATACATACACCAAACAGCACATGCCCCAAAACTATGCCAATGGGACACCAGTGGAAATCACTTTCCATTCACAAGAACTTTATTTCATGTGGCTCAACTAATTTTGGTCCCAAGTTGCCATTTTTCCCTGTGGCACAAGGAGCTTCACTTTTCTGACCAGTTTGTCATGTGGGACCTTGTCAAATACCTGACTAAAACCCATGGAGACAACATTCACTGCACTATCCTCATCAATCCTCCTTGTTACTTCTTCAAAAGATTTGATTAAGGTAGTAAAGAATGACCTTCCCCTAACAAAACCATGCTGGCTATCCCTGATGATTTGTGCTTTTGAAATGAGTTTAACCTGTCACTCAGAATTGATTCCACTAATTTGCCCACCACTGAAGTCAGATTGATTAGCCTATAATTTACTGTTTTATCCCTTGCATTCTTTTTAAATAATGGTATAATATTTGCAGACCTCAAACCGTATTGTATCACATTTGTCTGTAGTGAAGATTGGAAAATGATCTTCAGAACATCCAATTTTTCTTCTCTGGCATTCTTTAACATCCTGGAATGCAATCAGTCAGGCCCTTGTGATTTATCTGCCTTCTAGGAAATTAATCTTTCGGTATTACCTCTTTCACAATGTTTTTTTTATCAAATAATTCACATGCATTCTCTTTAACTAGAACGCCTGCATCATCCCTTTTCTTAGTGAAGATAGAGACAAAGTATTCATTGGGAAGATGGTGCACATCTTCTACATCAATGCATAAATTACCATGTGCATCTCTGATAGAATTTACATTTTCCTTAGTTATTCATTTGCTCTTAAAGTAGTGAAACATCTTTAGACTATCTTTGATTTCACCTGCCAATATTTTCCCTAATGCTCTTTTTACTTTCCAAATTTCCATTTTTACTTCATCCCTGTACTTTCTACACTCCTCTAGGTTTTCTACAGTATTAATTTTTTTTGTGACTGTCATAAGCTTTTTTTTTCTGCTTTCTCTTATCTGTATGTTCCTGGAAAAACAGAAGCTCTAGATTTGGCAGTATCATCCTTTTCTTTGCAGGGACATGTCCCTATTGTACCTTTAGAATGTCACTTTTGAATGTCTCCCACTGATTTGTCACTGATTTTCCTTCAAGTAGCTGCATCCAGTCCACTTTTACCAGTTCCCACCTTTGTAAAATTTGTCTTCCCCCAATTTAGAAATTTTACTCCAGTTCTGTCTTTGTCCTTTCCCATAATGATGCTAAATCTAGTCATATTATGTCATTGTGTCCAAAATGGTTCGCCATTGCTACTTTACTTACTTGTCCAGCTTCATTTCTAAAGATTAAATCTGGAATTGTGCCTTATTGTGTTGGGTTTCTTATGTGTTGGCTAAAAAAAGTTCTCTTGAATACAATTCAAGAATTTTATGTCTCTTGGTGTGAATGCCTTCACGCTATTCACATGCCAATTGATATTAATGCTGTTGATGTCCCCAACTATTACTGCCCTAATGTTATTGCACTCATGAAAGTTGCCTGTAGATTTGTTCTTCTAATTCCCTTTCCTTTTTGAAAAGGTGACCAAAGAGGTGGAAAGGGTAAGGCAGTTGATGTGGTGTATATGGATTTTAGCAAAGCGTTTGATAAGATTCTTCATGGAAGACTACTGCAGAAAATGCAAATGCATGGGATTCAGGGTGATTTAGCAAATTGGATTAGGAATTGGCTAGCTGTTAGAAGACAGAGGGTAGTGGTTGATGGGATATATTCAACCTGGAGTTTAGTTACAAGTGGTGTACCTCAGGGATCTGTTTTGGGGCCACTGTTGTTTGTTATTTTTATAAATGACCTGGATGAGGGTGTAGAGGGATGCGTTAGTAAATTTGCTGACGACACCAAAGTCGGAGTAGACAGTGAGGATGGGTTTTACAGTTCGCAGAGGAACATAGATAAGAAGAGATTGGTGAGGCACTGAATAAATATTTCTCTTCGGTATTCACGCAGAGTGCTGGAAATGTAGCTATGGAGAACACTGAGGTACAGGGTTGCAAATTGGGAAGTATTGAAGTAGATAGGGAGGATGTGCTAGAAATTGTCGAGGGTTTGAAGTTGGATAAGTCCCCTGGGCCGGACGGGATTTACCCTAGGATTCTCTGGGAGGCAAGGGAGGAGATTGCAGAGCCTCTGGCTCTGATCTTCAGATCGTCGTTGGTTACGGGTGTGGTTCCGGAGGACTGGAGGATAGCGAATGTGGTCCCATTGTTCAAGAAGGGGCAGAGAGACCTTCCCGGGAATTATAGGCCAGTGAGTCTTACTTCTGTTGTGGGCAAAGTATTGGAGAGAATTATTAGGGAAAGGATTTATAGTTATTTAGAGAGTAATGAATTGATTGGGGATAGTCAGCATGGTTTTGTGAAGGGTAGGTCATGCCTTACTAACCCCATTGAGTTTTTTGAAAAAGTGACTAAAGAGGTGGATGGGGGTAAGGTGGTTGATGTGGTATATATGGACTTTAGTAAGGCGTTTGATAAGGTGGCCCATGGAAGACTTCTACAGAAATGCAGATGTGTGGAATAGAGGGTGATTTAGCTAATTGGATTAGGAATTGGCTGGCAGATAGAAGACAGAGGGTGGTGGTTGATGGGAGATAGTCATCGTGGAGTTCGGTGACAAGTGGTGTGCCTCAGGGGTCTGTTTTGGGGCCCCTGCTGTTTGTAATTTTTATAAATGATCTGGATGAGGGTATTGAGGGATGGATTAGTAAATTTGCAGATGACACTAAAGTCGGTGGAGTGGTAGATAGTGAAGAGGGTGTTATAGTTTGCAGAGAGACTTGGACAAGTTGCAGAGCTGGGCCGAGAGGTGGAAAATGGAGTTTAATGTGGAAAAGTGTGAGGTAATGCACTATGGCAGAAATAATAAATGTGTAGAGTATAGGGCAAATGGTAGGATTCTTAGTAGTCTAGATGAACAGAGGGATCTTGGTGTGTATGTGCATAGATCCTGAAAGTAGGCAGTCAGGTCGAGAAGGTTGTTAGGAAGGCATATGGAGTCTTGGCTTTTATTGGTAGAGGGATTGAATTTCGGAGCCGCAACGTCATGTTGCAACTGTACAAAACTCTAGTGCGGACGCACTTGGAGTATTGTGTGCAGTTCTGGTCCCCACATTATAAGAAAGATGTGAAGGCATTGGAGAGGGTACAGAGGAGGTTTACCAGGATGTTGCCTGGTATGGAGGGCAGGTCTTATGAAGAGAGGCTGAGGGATTTGAGGTTGTTTTCGTTCGAAAGGAGGAGGCTAAGAGGGGACCTGATCGAAACATATAAGATGATTAGAGGTTTAGATAGGGTGGACAGTGATAGCCTTTTTCCTAGGATGGAGAAAGCTAGCACTAGGGGACACAGCTTTAAATTAAGGGGTGATAGTTATAGGACGGATATCAGAGGTAGGTTCTTTACTCAAAGAGTGATTAGGGAGTGGAATGCCCTGCCTGCAGCTGTTGTAGATGCGCCAAGTTTGGTGCGTTTAAGAGGTTAATTGATAAGTATATGGAAGAGAAGGGAATGGTTTAGTTTGGAGGGGCATTGCTTTTTATTTTGGTCGGCACAACATCGAAGGCCGAAGGGCCTGTTCTGTGCTGTAATGTTCTATGTTCTATGTTCTAAGTTAAAGAACTGGGTCAAGAGGTGGCAAATAGAGTTTAATGTGGAAAAGTGTGAGGCGACTCACTTTGGTAAGAGTAATATGTGTGCAGAATATAGGCTAGTGGTAGGACTCTTAGGAGTGTAGATGAGCAGAGAGATCTCGGTGTACAGGTGCACAGATCCCTAAAAGTTGGTACTCAAGTTGATAAGGTTGTTAAGAAGGCGCATAGTGTGTTAGCATTTATTGGTAGAGGATTGAATTTTGGAGCCGAGACATCATGTTGCAACTGTACAAAACTCTGGTGCAGCCACACTTGGAGTATTGTGTACAGTTTTGGTCGCCACATTGTAAGAAAGTTATGGAGGCATTGGAAAGGGTGCAGAGGAGGTTTATCAGGATGTTGCCTGGTATGATGGGTACGTCTTATGAGGAAAAACTAAAGGACTTGAGGTTATTTTCATTAGAGAGAAGAAGGCTAAGAGATGACCTAATTGAGACATACAAGACGATCAGAGGCTTAGATAGGGTGGATAGTGAGAGCTTTTTTCCTCAGGTGGAGATGGATAACATGAGGGGACATAGCTTTAAATTAAGGGGTGATAGTTATAGGACAGATGTAAGAAGTGGGTTCTTTACTCAGAGGGTAGTAAGGGCGTGGATGCCCTACATGCAGCAGTTGTGGACTCGCCAAGTTTAAGGGCGTTCAAATGGTCAGTGGATAGGCATATGGATAGCATTGGAATAGTTTAGGATAGAGGGTCATAAAATTGGTTCCATTGGTTGGCGTAACATTGAGGGCCGAAGGGCCTGTACTGCGCTGTAATGTTCTATGTTCTAATATTTGGGGGTCTTTAATACTCTCATAATAGTGTGCCTTTTTATTGCCTCTTTTTATTCCTGAGCTCAACCCAAATGGCCTCATTTGGTGCTTTATTTAATATATCATCTTTCCTCACAGATATAAGTGATTCTGTGATAATGCCACGTATCCTTTTTTTTACGCCCCTCTCTAAGCTATGTGAAAACTCAGTATTCAGTGAAGTTGAGCTGTTGTTCTTGTCTCATTTTTATAGAAGTCCCAGCTCTACCTCACCATTCCCTTTTAAGACCACTCTATCATCTCTAAGTTGTCAGACTACTTGGACAATATCTAGGACTGGATGAGTGATAATTTATTCTAACTAAATATTGAGCAGACTGAAGTCACTGTTTCCAGTCTCATGTAAAATTTCTATTCACTAGCTACCATCTCTCCAGCAAGTGTCTGAGACTGATTCAAGCTAATAGGCTATTTTCAAACAACAACCAAAATCAATTTCATCATTTTTAAGGCCTCTTTTTCTTACTTGTACAAATCACCTGACTCCCTGCATGTCTGAGCTTATCTGCTGTTGTCTTTGTCACCTCTAGGCTTGACTGATGTATGATGTATGTGATGACTATTCTTCATAAACATGGAACTTATGCCAAAACATGGAACTTATGCTACTGCTTGGGTCCTAACTCGCACCAAGTCCTGTTCCTTTGTTACTCCTGTTCTCACTGACCTACACTGACTCTTGATTTTAAAACTGTCTTGATTTATAAATTTTTTTTAGTTTTCAAATCTCTTCATGGTCTTGCCAGTTTCAGTCCCGAGAGTCTTCTTCTGCCGTGCAATCATCTGAGAATGTTGGCACTCCTTTAACTTTGGCCTCTTGAGCATCCAACAAATTCACGTTCCACCATTAGTGGCATAAGGCAGAACTGCGGCACAGTGGTTAGCACTGCTTCCTTACAGTGCCAGGGTTCCGGCTTCAATTCCTGGCTTGGGTCACTATCTTTGTGGAGTTTGCATGTTCTCTTTGTGTCTGTGTGAGTTTCCGCTGGGTGCTCTGATTTCCTCCCACAGTCCAAAAGATGTGCTGGTTATTGACCATGCTAAATTCTTTTTCAGTATAATAGGCACCGGAATGTGGAGACTAGGGGATTTTCACAATAACTTCATTGCAGTGTTAATGTAAGCTTACTTGTGACTCATAAATATACTCTCTCTCTCTCTCTCTCTGTCTCTCTGTCTTTCTTCTTTCAAGATACTTTTTAAAATCTACTCCTTTTGGACAGTTGCTCAAATATCTCATTGTACAGTTCAGCGTTTTATTTTGTTTTATAACGCTACTGCAAAGTGCTTTGAAACGTTTTATTACATTAATATCATATTAGTACAAGTTGTTAATAATATTAAAGTTATTATTTGAAAATGGAAACAGAATGACGAAACATATATAAATATGGCTAATAATTTCATGGATGTGAGTATTGCTGGCAAGGCCAGTGTTTGTGGCCCATCCCTTAGTGTCCTTTAGAAACTGAGATGAGTCATCTTCTTGAACTACTGCAGTCCATCTAGTCAAGGTACACCTACGCTGCTTATTTTGGATCAGTGGGTAATTAATTTTCAGAGGGTGAGGTTCCTGCCTGAAGTCAAGATTAGGAAAGATTTCAGAATGACTCATTTTTTTCCAGACATTTGTCCATGTGATCAATCCAGCTTGCTGATCACCTCCTATAAGCAGACACTGCTATCAATACAAGAATTTGTCATCAAGTTGCTAATTATGTTTGTACTTAATTTAAAAAGTTCATAGAGGCTTTACAGTGAACAGATTCAGCTTCACCTGTGAAAGCTGGCAATCTAACCAGAAAATCATAATGGTTAACTCAATTAAAAAAGTCAAAACTGAGATTGATACATCTTCGAAGGTGTTGAAGGATATTTGATTTGATTTGATTTATTATTGTCGTATGTTTTGGGATACAGTGAAAGGAATTGTTTCTTGTACTATACAGACAAAGCATACCGTATATAGAGAAGGAAAGGTTGCAGAATGTACTGTTACAGTCATAAGTAGAGTGTAGAAGAAGATCAACTTAATATAAGGCAAGCCCACTCAAAGATCTGATAGCAGCATGGAAGAAGCTGTTCTTGAGTCAGTTGGTATGTGACCTCAGACTTTTGTATCTTTTTCCCAAAGGAAGAAGGTGGAAGAAAATATATCCGGGGTGCATCACGTCCTTAATTATGCTGGCTGTTTTTCCAAGGCAGTGGGAAGTGTTGATGGTGTCAATGGGTGGGAGGTTGGTTTGTATGATAGACTAGGCCACGTTCTCAACCCTTTGTAGTTTCTTGTGATCTTGATTGGAGCAGAAGCCATACCAAGCTGTGACACATCCGGAAAGGATGCTTTCAGTGGTGCATTTGTCAAAATTGGTGAGAGTCGTAGTGGACATGCTGAATTTTCTTAGCCTTCTGAGAAACCAAGTTTGTCCAAAGGATCACCTATGATCTCACACTAGGTAGCAGGACATACTTATTGGGCTGTCTAACCTGTTCCTCTCCCCATGGGAAAGGCTCACTTCCTCAGTTCAGGTTCAATGAATTTAGATTCCCCTTTTCATTTAATGGATTTATTAGAGGAATGCACAGCTTACTGAGTGCAATTCTTTTGAAAAAATTGCACTCCCTAACTACTGGCACGAACCAGATCTCTCCAGTAAGTGCGCAAAATTAATTGATATAATTAAAGTAGCATTTTAATGTGCTCAGTTTGTTCGACATCAGACCCTTCCCTCTTCTGGCATCTTGTGACTTTCAGGCACGGGCAAACCTGATGAGAATAACTACTGGTCTCCACTAACTAGAGGCCAGGTATGATGGCCACAATATTGGACTCAGAGGCAACTGAAGCCCTGGGTGGTTGGGGACGTTGCTGGACAGTGCCCATCAGATACTGACCATTTGGCAGTGCCCAACTGGCACACTGGCACTAAGAACTTTCACAACACCAGGCTAAAGTCCAACAAATTTATTTGCTAGTGAACTCACAAGCTTTCAGAACATTGTTCCTTCGTCAGGTGAGTGGAAAGTTTTGTTCCACTTGGAGCCGGCAGTTTGCAGTGTCATGGTAGTCATGATGTGGAGACTTCTTACTATGTTTACCTCAGTCCATTGCCAGCATTTCCACATCATGACTAACACGGGCAGTGCCAAATGGGCATTGTCAAGGGCACAGTCAAGAGGCAGAGCCTGTGAGCGGCACTGTCAGGGACAGAGTCAAAGGGTGGGGCATGAAAGAGGGCATGTCAGGCGTCATGAAGAGGGATCCATTAGCGATCCATGTCACGGAGGGTGTGGGGAAACATGCCTCTGATGGGGGAGGGGTAGGAACTTTGATGCCCGTGTGGAGAGAAAGGGTTCTTCCAGTGCACTATGAGATCAGGACATCTTTCAAGGTGGCTCCTGGTCACTTTGCAGCTAGGCTCACTGGCATGTTTAGGCCAAGCCCCGCTAAACCAGTGTGTAGCTTACCACTCACCCAAAAAATAACTAAGTGCGGGATGATTGTGATTCAGTCGAGCAGATTGACGTGATCACTCTCATTTTCTCACCATTATGAAACTTAGTCATTTTTTTGGTAAAATTACGGGCCATGGAAGAATATATAGTTGATTGAAATGGAATGCTAAACTTATTGATGGAAAAGATCATTCTGTATGGATATGCCTGTCAAGATATGCTACATTTTTCTAACTGCCTACATAAGAAGAATGAAGGTGTCTGTCTTGCTTACTTGGGTAATAGCTATCGTTAAATGATTGCTGATCTAAATTAATCCTGTAGTTTGCTGACCATAAAACAGGAAGGCTCAGCAATCCTATGGCCTGACTAGGAGAACAGATTATACAAAGTAGCAGTGTAAAGTGGCAGCTGAGGAAATCAGCCCACACTTTTTACACTGAAAGAACTGATAGTATTTACGCGAACATTCAAAACAACCAGAATAAAGATTAAAATTGATATCTGAATAACAGTGAGATTAATATCATTCACAAGTATTTCTGCATTAATGTGGGTAGGTGAGGGCAGATGGGCAATCGTTGGAGCTGCTGTTAATATTATAAAAATGGCATATCATTGCCTGGCTCCTTCAGTCAAACATATTGAATATTGTGAAGCTGCTGTTCACAAAAAGTATGAAATAAATACGCCACAGAAAGTTAAGTCAACCTATTTTAGTTTTAAGTACCTTTTTGGGACAGTGGCCATAATTTTAGATCTCTTGGGCTTTGTAGCTGGGAGGTAGTGCGTGCCTGTGATGGATTGGTGTCCTATCCTGTCTAATGCCCAGTGTCTATTGGGATAAAAAGAAGCAGTAAAGTGAATTTTATATAATGCGTGAGGGTTCACCATTTTGCCATTGTCAATTCCTCACAGTCGTATGGAATGTCAGTACTGGCTTCAGTTAGTGAACCAGCAACTGCCAGGTAATTCCATTTCTTTACCTGCACCGCTGAAGGTTGTTTGAGGTAACATTTTTGTCTTTTTTTATCTGTAAATGATCTGGATCCTGGAATTAGTTAAAGGAGATTTAAACATTGGGAGATAGAAAAATTTGACTTCTTAAAAATATTGTGAATTGTTTTATTCAGAATGTTGCTGAACGTTATAAAATCTCATGGATTGCCTCAGCTCTGCAGTGCAATTTGTCAGGATGTGAACAGACTTTTCAGAGCAGGTTATTGGATGTGGATTGACTTGAAACCTCTTCTGAGTCAGAACTCTTAATAAATATATTTATTTTTCCAGCTTTGTAGTACCGGACCATTGACTAGGCAGGGATAAGCTTCAAGGAAGAGCTGTGTAATTGTGATAACTTTGAGTTAACACAGAATAGTGGAGGCCCTTGTTTGATATTATAGATTGGATGATGTTCATTGCAGGACTATTCGGGGTGCTTTTTGCATCTAAGGTATGGTGGCTGATTGATGGACAGATTCTCATTCTCAGGGTCCCTGAAGAGTTATTTGATCAAAGTGGAAAAGAAAGAAGTGAATTGTCTTTGTAGTCCCTTGCTGGGGACAGGGAAAAACAGAGGAGAGATCTTGTCACTACTGAAGATGAGGAGTGAGATGAGAAGACTTTGATTTTCTATTCCCTTTTACCTTTCGATTATTTTCAAAGAATTTCCACACAATAATGGAGTACGAAAGCTTCACATGATGCCACATATATTGGTTCTGCTACAGTTTTACATAATATCACAAAATTGTGTGATGTCTGCAAATAGGTGCTCTTGTGATTTTTTCTATTCATGTTTAACTCAAAGTTTAACTTCTGTAGGTAAATGTGACTCGACAAACAAAATGTTCTTCATAGAAATTGTGATGAGCTTTAACCCAGGAGCAGTAGATATATAGATAATTAGCTGTAACCATTGAAAGACCAGAGGCAGCTCTTTCCATTACGAAGAGACAATTCGTTTATATATATAAATATATAGCTCAAGGAACAGCACTCAGCATAAAAAATGGGGCAAAGTGAGGATGAGAAGTGTTGGACTAAGATAAACATATAAGAAGTCTCATAACACCAGGTTAAAGTCTAGCAGGTTTATTTGGTAGCACAAGCCACTAGCTTTTGGAGCACTGCTCCTTCATCAGGTAAGTCTTACCTGAGCAACGCTCTAAAAGCTAGAGGCCTGTGCTACCAATTAAGAAAAGTGAGGAGGCAGGCTTTCATGAATTACCCAGACTGTTGATGTCATTCTGTATAACACACTAACCACTTAGCCAACTGTGCATCAGTGCACGGGAAGTGATACAGACAAAACAGACAGACAGAAAAATATGGAGAATTCTTGGGAGAAAAAGAAACAAAACACACTCAGGAAGAGGTCAGTTTTCCTGTTTGGCAGAAAAGGACAGAAAGAAGTCTCATAACACCAGGTTAAAGTCCAACAAGTTTATTTGATAGTAAACTCACAAGCTTTCAGAGCTTGCCCCTTCGTCAGGTGAGTGGCTTCATCAGTCCATCTCCACATCAAGGCAGAGAAGGAGACAGGAGAAGCTGGGTGTACTGTATGAACTGGCTAAAATAGGATCTAAAACCTATGTGATTAGCTTGGAGATTCTTTAGAGCTGGATATTTCTCTGAAGTGGCTGAACCATGAATCGGAGTGTTATTGTTTGGTCGGTTACACCATCAGGTCAGTTGTGGCTTGAGGGAGTGAGGCCTCATAGAACTGTGCTTGGATGAAAGTTGTTATGAGATGAGACCTCTGACCAATGTTTATGAATAAATAACAGCATGTTGTGGAACTGCCACCTTTGCCAGATGCTCTTCCCCTTGATTATCACTGGAGCTTTTCTTCCAATTCTCACTTATCCATAGATGTGACTGTGCTGACCTCTCCCAGAATATACCTTGGTGGATTCTCATTGCCACCTCTGCTGGATGGGAGTCATAAAAATATGCACAGTTTTAATCACCAACTCCTCAGATACTGAAGCAATCCCATATCCAAATGCAGTACACCACTTAGATAAGTGCGAGACAAGCAACATTCAGGCCAAACAAGTGCCAGCAATAATCATCTCGAACAAGATAGAATCTAACCCTAATGTTCAGTGGGATTGTCATCAGTAATTCTCCATTATAAATATCATAGGGATTACCACTGATCACAAAGTTAACTAGGACAGCCCGATAACACTGTGGCTTCAAAAGTTGGTTAGTGGCTAGGAATTCTGAGCTAAGTAAGTACCCAAAGCTTGTCAACCATTTACAGGGGACAACTCAGTAATGATAATAAAATGAAGGAGGTAGTCATTGACTTCAGGAAAGATAGTAAAGGACATGCCCCTGTCTCCATCAGTGGTGATGAATGCAAATGGTCGAGAGCTGCAAGTTCCTAGGTGTCCAGATCACCAACAACTTATCCTGGTCTCTCCACACTATTCATTTGGAATACTGCATCCAGTTCTGGTCGCCTTACGACCGGAAGGACATGGAGACTCTGGAGAGAGTGCAGAGGAGGTTTACCAGGATGCTGCCTGGTATGCAAGGTCTGAGTTACGGGGAGAGATTCGGCAAATTGGGGCTGTTTTCCTTAGAAAGACATAGACTTAGAGGAGATCTAATAGAGATGTACAAGATTATGAGGGGTATAGATAGAGTAAACAGGGTTAAGCTTTTTCCAAGGATGGACTCAAATAGCACGAGGGGTCACGAGCTTAGGGTAAGGGGGGTAAGGTATAATTTGGATGCTAGAAGGAGTTTTTTCACACAGAGGGTGGTGGGGGTATGGAATGCGCTGCCAAGTAAAGTGGTGGAGACAGGCACTCTGGAGTTTTTTAAGAAATACTTAGATGGGCACATGAACAGAATGGGAATGGAGGGGTATAGAAAACTGACTAAAAATAGGGATCATGAGCATTGGGAATCCCTGGGAAGTGTGTAAATAGATAATGATATTGATGTACTTGTTTTTGTCCTGTAGGTGCTTTGGTCCACCTTGTTGTCTAACAAGGGGCATACATGCGATGGGTCATGAGAGGGCCGCTCTTGGATTTTTCGAGAGTATCCTAGTGCTTCACGTCGTTAGTGTACGCTTGACCTGGACCATTTGATGGGCAACACGACAGCTCAGTGACTATCGCTGTGCTGTGCAGATACATGGATTTGGGCCTGTGACTGTGGGAGTTTGCGCATTCTCCCTGTGCTTGCGTGGGTTTTCTCCGGGTGCTCCAGTTTCTTCCCACACGCCAAAGATGTGCTCTTAGGCTAATTGGCAAAACAAATTCTCCCTAAATTGTCTCAAATTTGGTTTTTAATCCATAGATCTATAAACATAGACAGGGATGGCGGGTAGAGGTGGGAATATTGGGGTGGTGGCGCGGGCTCGTTGGGCCTGTTTCCTGTGCTGTTTTGTTCTTTGTTCTTTGTAAGCCTATTGGTGACATTAATAAATAAACTTTAAACTTTTATATATCATAGTTTTGTGTGGCTGCTACTCTAATGAAGACTGCAAAGTACTACAAAGTTTTGTGAAAGTAGTCCAGTCCATCATGCAAACCAGCCTTCTATCCATTGACTCTGTCTACACACCCCACTGCCTTAGAAAAGCAGCCAGCATAATCAATGACCCAATGTATCTTAGACATACTCTCTTCCACCTTCCTCCATTGGGAAAAAGATACAAAAGTCTGAGATCACGCACCAACCGACTCAACAACAGCTTCTTCCGTACTGCCATCAGAATTTTGAATGGACCTACCTTGGATTAAGTTGGTCCTTCTCTACACACTAGCCCTGATTGTAACACTATGGGTAGAGTTCTTCCAAAAAAAACTTCAAAGTGCTGAATTTGCATAAAAACTGGAGTACCTCCCACTGTCTTTTTCGGCAGGATTTTGAAAATGAATCCCCCACACTCTGTGCATCATAGAGTGCCTAAGCATGAATCATGATAGAAATTTGTGAGCAAGGTCTATTTCTGCTGGAGAGGCCATGGACAGAGAACTGGGCAGGTCACACTCATATCTGTCATAGTGAAGCTCGGCACATGCGCAGTAGCCCTACACTGCTGACCTCCCAATCACTGGCCAGCGCAGCAACCCCGTAACGCTGGCCATGAGATCTCTCCCCCACCACTACCACCACCCAATCACTGGCCTTCTGGATGTCTCCAGGCCAGTCCCAATACCCACTGCCCTCTCATTTCCCCCATTCCCCACCATTTATGATCTCCCGATCCCTCCCCCACCTGCACTGGCAGCCCCCACACCCTCACTCCCACCACCACTGTGCCAAACACACCCGACAGATCGACCCTTCCCTCCACCCTGATGACCATCCGCGATAGCTATTCTTCCTCTCTCTGCCACTGCAGAGTGGCAGTGGAACCATCATCCCCACAATCTCCCCAAACGCACCCCCCCCACCCCCCCTCACCCTCCCCAATAAGACACCTCAGTATGCTCCTCCGGCCCCTTCCGATATCCGATGGGCAATATCAAGGTGCCTTTGGATATTACCATTTTGCCCTTTGGGCAGTATCACAGGGCCAGGCTGGCACTGCCTAGGTGGCACCCCTCCTTGCCCCTGATCTCCTGGAGGTCTCCATGGTCCCCTTTCATCCCAGTGGGGTCAGGCCACCAGCCCCCTGTTAGCGGGGAGTTGTTGTAAACCCAACTGGAGTGAAATACCTTGGGTCGAGGCCGGGGTGGGGGGAGGGCGGTGCGGGAGGCTAGTGGGCCTTGCAATTTTAGTCCTGGGCCTGCAAATGAAATGAAAATACAAATTCAAATATTTAAAGCAGCTCTGCGCCGATTTCCTGCACAGGGCTGGCACCATCGGAAATCTTGGGGCCTGGCGATGCGTGGAGGCTGTGGTGTCCAGCGGGAAGCCAGTTACATGACTTCCACTTGAGACTCCTGGACCACTGCATTGCTAGAGCAGTGCAATGGGCTGGGAGCATCACCCCCTATATTCTGCAACCTCTCCTTTCCTCCTCCCCTATGCACTCTATGATCAATATGCTTTGTCTTTACAGCGTGCAAGAAATAATACTTTTCACTGCATCCCAATACATGTGACAATACTAAATTGAATGATATGAAAAATCTGTGGACAGAGAAAGAGTTAATGCTTCAATTCCAATGTCACCTTTCATTGGAAATATTCACTGGGTCATTATGAATCAAAAGCTGGGTCATGACCTATTTTTAATCAATTTGGTCACCTTTATATATTAATGGGCTTTCATTTCCAAACATTTGTTGAGTGATATGAATAGCTTGGCCCCAGTTGTTTTGATGCACATCTGCCATTAGGCTATGTTACTAATGGTGACACAGTCGTTGGTTTCTGAAAACAAAAACATTTTTTGATCATGTTGCCATTAGGAATAATAACAGCCTGTCTTTGAGTGACGCTGAACATAGTAACATACCACATATTTATGCTAAACAAACTGGACCCAATGATGAGGGCCTGTTTATAGTTAAACACATAAAGGAATGACAGTTGATGCCAGTCTACTTCTTTGTCTACCAGACAGATGGTGCATCATCTCTCAGAAAATAGCAAAGGCAACTTTAAAATTAATAGAATCCTAGCAAGTAATAGATAAATCCTGATCTGGAAAAACAGCCCCGGATGAATCCGGTTTTATCTTATTGGATTAATGTAAGGGTAAATGAGGCTGGCCTAGGAGCCAGAATTTTCCCATCCAAATTTTCACTCTCCCAAGTTGCCTGCTGCTTATTGGCTTCTCAAAACCCAGCCATCCATCTCACTTGCTAAAGTTTACCAGCTTGGCATCTCAAACATATACCTAAATCCCAATCCAAAGTTGCACGCCTCTATCATAAAATGTTGAACTGCCGCAGACTTCTAGTTGGCCGGACACATTTTGAGGTGACATTTCCTGTTCCTTAAGGAAATCTCAAAGAGGCTAGTGTTCCCAAGTGGCTTTTCCACTGGGGTACATGGAATCTGCTCCTTGTATAATTCAGCTTATCAATCCAGGAAAAACAAAATGTCATTTGGTAGTACAGAAATTGAATATTGCTGAAAAGTGGATGTGTTGCCAAAGATTTTCATCTCACAATCATTTGGAAAATGCAAGAATACCAAATTTCAAATGCTCACGACAATTTATGCTACAGGTGAAAAGGATGCTGATTGACTATCAGTTCAACTCTGATTGGCCAAAGCATTGCCCTGGAGAAAGCAATGGGGAACTATGGTGTGTAATATAACCAGGGCCTAGTTTTAAGACTGATTAAATTGGATATCCTAAATTAAAGAATTGAGCATACTAAAATCAAATACAGTCAAACCTCTGGCAGGCCAAATATACAAATACACAAACATGCCTGGGCCTGGTCCATCAAAGATCATTGCACTCTACTGAGACCCAGCAGGAGATCATTGCACTCCATTGAAATGTACCAGCCTATTGTTAGAAGCCCAGATCAACCCAGACTTTCTATTACCTAGAGTTCCTGCAGTTACCTTATTTGGCAATAGGTTACAATGTAAACAACAACCTGGAAATGGACAACTGGGGCGGGCCCCAGTGTCCCGTCAGGCAGACATCAAGAAACCCACTGGATATTGGAACCCCCCTCCTGGGATCTCATTGGCCAGAAACCAGAGAAGTCTCTGGAAAGGCAAGCAGGTAAACAGATAAAGCTACATATCTCAGACACGCCAGGGATGAAGACCCGACTCGACCTTGACCATCCAGAAAATTGATCAGAGGAGGAGGAAGCTGCCAACGAGACTCAGATTCGTGATGATGGACCAGAGGGACTCAGAATTGAGCCTACAGTTTAATTAAATCATCTTTGCTGGCAATATACTTGAATCTGGGGTATCCTGTTGATTTATGTGGGTAATTTAAGGGTTAATAGTATTATTATTAATAAACTTGTTGAACATTTGCTTGTGTTTGTTGTTTGTCCATCTTGCAAACAGGGCACTGGAGTAAAACCTTGGAGTAAGCAAATTGGTTGGAAGTATCTGAGAATTAACAGGTACAACAATAGGCTCTCTAAACTCCTGCATAATTCAAAAAAGCTTGAACCTTCTTCTCCTACAGTATAGAATGTTGTAATGTTCTGCAATTTAATGTTCTTGCATTTGTCCTAAGAATGCAAGATGAAAAATTAATTGGGACTTGGAAAAATATGGGTTAATAAATGGCAACAAGCAGAAATCGGTGAAAAGCAAATCATCAATTGAGATTTTGTTGCAACAGAGAGGATGGATGATGGTAATATGCTTAATGCAACAGAGTTCAGGAGGAAGTGACAGAGTAGTAAAGTTGGCAAACATATGACAAATGAAATTTAATACAGGAAGTATAGGAAATATCGGAAAATGATTAATCTTGGAAGGAAAAATTATTTGAGGCAATGTTAATTAAATGTAATTCTCAACAATGTGCAAGCATTGAAAGACAAGGGGGTGTGTGCAAAAATAAAATCTTTTAAGGTGGTAAAACAAGTGAGAAGATGTCCAAAACGGTGCATAGAATCCTTGGCTTGATGGAAGGACACGCAAGGAAATTATACGAAACCATTCCAAAACATTGCTTAATTCTCAGCTGGTGTATTGTTGCCAATTCTGGGCATCACGCTTTAAGAAGGATATCAAGGCTTTTGAGGAAGGACAAAAGAGATATACTTGGGTTGAGAGGCCTACGTCAATTGGCTAGTGGGCTTCGCTGTACAGATCGGTGGTGGTAAAGTGGGTTTGTCACTTAATGGGCCCTCTAGACTGATCAGAGGCTTTCCCAACCTCTTCCCACCGTCCTCCGTCCCCTTCAATAAAGTTTTATCTATTTTCCCAGATACAAGTTTGTCAGAACTGAAGGGAAAGAGAATGTGTTTCAAAAACATTGGATTCTTGAATATTCTTTCATAAGTCTACAAAGAAAAGTTGGCTTTTACTTCTTGCCATCAGTGCTGAAGAGGTAATAACTGCTTATCATTTTGAGTTATAATTAAATATTTGGGAACCATGGAATGAAAGAACACAGAATGAAACCATTCTGCTGTCATGCCTACCACACTGCCTGGTTTAACACTTACACAATGGACTAAGAACTGCGAGTAGACTTCTTGTTAGTACAGCCATTATTTATTTAAAGCACACAATCAATAATCACCCACCCAATCAACAATAAGTTATCTTACAGAAAATACTAAAGTTCAAGTCTCAACCTTGACTTAAATTTGCATGATTGACAAGTTCCCAAGCAGATATTGGCCTTTATCTATGCGCTGGTCTCTGTCGTATTCTGCATAGTCTGGTCCTTTGGATCAATGACTCTGGTCTTCCTTCTCGGGTGTAGTGGCTCTCCTTATGCTGGTTGTTGCTGGCAGTGGTTACCGTTGTTGCAGCTCATTTGCAGGATCAGAGAGAGAGAGAGAAAGAGAGAGAGATACTTAATCAAAAAAGTCCAATCTGGTGTTGCCGCCCCAATCTCTGTGTGTGCCCCCAATAGCCATATCTGTAGGTGCTGTGGGCAAGTAGAATACACACCCCCATTCCAAATAAGAGGTTATGGTGCCCTATGTCTGGTAAGCAATCCAGTTTGACCAGAAAGTCTTTTTTGTTCTGGAGATGACCCACATCCTGTGTATTCATTTGTCTGGATTGCAGCCTGTTTATCTGTCTTTTAAGCTGCAGCGTTTCATTTCAGTGCTTGCCCAATTGTTCCAGGGTGCTTTACAAATTGCCATTTCACGTGGTCCATGTGGTCACAATATTTAACAATGCAATCAAGGGAAAAAAATGTTTTGCTTAAATTTACTTGAGTGCAACCAATGCAGGGAGTGGAGTTTTTTTTATTTAATTATTTGGGGAAGGAACTTAGTATAATTGATAAATAAATGCAACAAGAACTTGTTAAGAATTTAATTATACATAGGAGCATGCATATGTCTTCACTTTGATTACAATGTAATATACACAATAGGACTTTAAAGCATGTTTCCATACTGCAATACCAACCAAGTAGCTATTCCTGCTGATAGAAGCCTGAATCCACATGATATGGGTCATCTGAGTGGCAGCCTGTATATCTCTGTTTTTTAGGTGGCAGCCTGCTGTTTTAGTTCTTGCCCAGTTGTCCCAGCATGCTTTACAAATCACCATTTTAGGTGGCCTGTTTGGCCATACTACCATTGCATTTACGTGACTCATTTAAAAAGCTGTGAATTGGTCACATGAGCAGTGTTATTTCCCCTAGCTCTGCGTAGCTTTCAATTATACAGTTAAATCTCTTTTGGAGATTACTGTTGAATATGTTTCCAACAGCCTTTCAGGCATTGCTTTCCAAATCACATCATCCTCCTGTCTAAAAAAATATTCTCCTCGCGTCACTTTCCACCAAAGGCAGCATGAAGGAAACTAGCAATATGCAGGAGCATAGAACAGGAGGAACACAGATTTTGGAGGGCTCTATGGCTGGAGGATGGTACAGGGATAGGTCACGGAGGGATTGCAATATTACTGTATGAATTTTAAATTTGAGATGTTGCTAAACTGGGAGCCAATGTGGGTCAACAAGCAGAGGGAGAATGAGAAAATGGGACTTGACATGTATGAGAATACAGACACCAAAATTTGGTGTTCTTTTTGCAGTCAAATGAAAATCCAGCATCAAGGTTGAAGTGAATAAATAAGTTTTAATGCATTCCAGGAAGGGAATAAACTGCATTACTTTAAGTGATAATTAAATGATAGCTTGCAATGTTGATGAACACTTACTTGAGTGTGGTGCAGCAAATATAGAAAGGAAAACTTATTTTTTTGATAATGCCTTTCATGCTCTTGGGATGTCCTGATACATTTCCCAGCTAATTCTCACTGTTCTTTATCTCTGAGAATTGCAGCTAATTTACACATCAAGAAATCATAAAGATGCATTAACAATGATCTGATTTGATTTTGGTTAAAAGATGAATAATATCTAAGACATCAAGACAGCATGTAGCAAATTAAATAGCATGGTTATGTTTTATGCTACTTTACTTTTTGGGCTGTATTTAAGTTCTTCTCTCTCAGCTTTGGATGGAGGACTGCACTCATCCATGTGATCTCATCCTTCCAGAATACCAACCCCCTCGTCTCTCCACTGCAGTTTTTAAGCAGCAGCTCAAATCTCACCTAAAGAACAGCATCTCTGGCGACATTGCACTCTTCCGTGCTGCCCAACTAAATTTGAATTATCTATGCAAACTCTGATGATCTACTCAAACCCATAATTTTCAATCCACTGGCAAGAGTGTCACCATCTGAGTCAATCTATCACCGTATATTTCATTCTTAACATACAAATTGCAAAGGACCAAAATTAAAAACAATGCAAAATGGTACAAATACAAAAACCTCTGACTTTGTCCACAGTTGGGATTCTGATGCTGCTGCAGTGATTGAAGTTTTGCTGAGCACTAAATTCTCCATTCTTGCTGCACTGGGGCGAGAATGGGTAAGATTGGAGATTCTTGCCCAGATTTCCTGCTGCCTTTGTGAGCTCTGTAGGGCAGGAAGCAGTTAAATAGTTTGTAATATGGCCAACTAAAGCCATATGATTGTGTATGTTTACTCGTATAAAGTTCATATTTAAAAGCAAAAAAAATTCACTTCCTTTTTTGTGTCTCCTCTCCAACTAAAATTCCAGGAACACAAATTGTAATGACATGCATTTTCCATGTACCTAATTGAATTTGGTGATTAATTACAGTGATGTCACTTTTTATTTGAAGAAAAATGTGCTTCAAACTTGCTTTTAAGTTTATGTGGTTAAATCATATGAAGCAAAGTACAACAATATGCCACTAGTATGCTGACTAAATACATCATTAATGCAAGCCACTTTTGCTTGCAATGGAGACTTCTGGTTATTTAGAATAAGGTTGATGTCTCACTGATCTCCCAGAAACGCTGTACTTTTCATTCATGCGGATTTGGAAATGTGAAGTCAACATTAAGACAGGAAAGCAACATATGATCTTGTTCGCCTAATGACTACATGATGGGCAATTATATTTGGACTTTATAAAGAAAATGAAAAGCATATGGTAACATTTACAATGCTGAAAACCACAGGAGCAGCTGAATGTTTTGAGTAGTAAATAAAGTTGAACGAAAACGTTGCAGAGTTCAACTGCAAAGATAATAGTAATGAATGCTCAAATACAGAGTTGGCCAACCTGATACCACATATTGACCCTTACCTGCACAGAGTGATATGGAGAGAAACAACACTCACTCTGCTACATTTAAGGCTGGTAAAAGATTAAAATAACATGTGAATAAGGCAGAAGGGACTTCACCTTGTTTTCTGCTTCATCTTCTTCGCTCAGCACATGGCAGATGCTAAACTGTTGTGGTGTCCACGGCTTGTTTGCCATTACATCCTGTGCCCAACTTCTGCAGAAAGGCTGAAAAAAATTTATGTAGTGTCTTTCACAACTTCAGGCTTCCCAAAACATTTTTATAGCCAATGAAGTACTTTGAAACGTAGTCACCATTGAAATGCAGAAAATTTGGTAACCAATTTGTACACAGCAGCACAATGTGTCCATAAATAGTTTCAATGATTTTTATTGAAGGATAACTATTTGGAAGAATATCAGGAATAAATCCCCTGTCCATCTTTGAAATAGCACTATCTACCTGAGAGAGCACAGGGGATCTCAAAATCACAGAATTTTTAGGGTACAGCAGGAGACCATTCGGCCCATCATCTTTACATTGATTCTCCAAATGAACACTGTGACTTAGTTCAATTCTCCTGCCTTTTCCCTTTACAGATGCACGGTCTATTCTATAATCTAATGCTGTCTTGAATTAAAGAAAAATGTGCCCCAAAGTGGCTTTTAAGTTTATGCAGTTAAATCATACGAAGAAAAGTACAGACAGTGAATATATCACTAGTATGTTAACTAAATACATCATTGATGCAAGCCACTTTTTTCTTGCAATGGCTTGATTAAAGCTGCCTCAATCACACTGCCAGGCAGTGCATTCCAGACCTGAACTACTCATGGTGTAAAAAAAAACTTGGTTTGATATTGTATTTGAAAAACCAAAAGGTTAAGTGTGAATCCATGGCTGATGGAAAACTGAAGCATTTGAGCCATGTGCTACCAGATTCAGAGCACTCTCCCTTAAACAGCAGCTAAAAGACCATGTAGTCAGCAGCCATTCCTTCACACTTTAATTCGGCTGCAATCATATATTTTTTACTTGCTCTGAGTAGATGCTCTGCAAAAAGATAGGCCCGCGCCACTTCCTACATGACAATTCAGGACCAAGTCAATGGATCAAAGGGCACCAAAGTTAAAACAGGTCAATAAAGTTCAGCCATTGATTGATGGCACAAGTGGCTCAAGGCACTGAATGGCCTATTCTTGTTCCTTCATTCCTGCCTTCAATACTACTGGCTGTAAAGTTCATTGGAATATTCTGAACTTGTGAAATGTGCCTTTTAAAATAGGCCTTTTTTTAATGAAACCATTTGGCCTCTGAAAATGGTTTGAACCCACAAATTAGAGTGGGGTGAGTTCAGGGGCGGGCATGCTTTGAACTACATTTTGAAAGGAATGAGGAAAATCAGCCAGTTGCAGTTAGCTCCCAGCCATGGTTATACATTTAACACATAGTGCCGCTTACCCAAATTGGATGTCAAATAGAAAATATTTTAAACCAAAGGACTGACATTAAAATAAGTAGAGAGGCATTGCAAACTTAAGTCACAGTTGCTCCATAATCTGTTTCCAATACCTGATATTAAACCAATTGCTTATGTAAGGAGAAAAAAAACGTGAGTTTTCTTTTCCATTTATTGCGTTGACTGCTTGCCATCCATCTCTTGCTTCCTATGCAGCTGCATCAAATATTGCAACATTTTGATTGCACACTGTATCTGATATTGGGCACCCCTGTTTTTCTAGCTTTGTAGATCATAGTGTACAAAGCCTAAATTTTCGACATGTCGGGCATTACTACATCCTTCTCTTAAAAAAATTGCTAATTAATTCTAAAATGTTGGGTCACATAATCAACACTAATCCTTCCTGGTCTTCCTACCTACTCCTCACTTTGCAAAGTAGAGCAGGTGGATCCATTGTTGATGCTCTACAAAGATACATTCAAAGTAGCTGCTACTTTCACAGCGTTGTGGTCACTTCCTATATATCTGTTTATGAAGGATATTGAACACAGTTGCAGCATTCCTTCTTTGCTCATAAACTTTTAGACTTAAGCATTGTTAATCAATTATTCCAAACCCACAACAACTACCATCTAGAAGAATAAGGGAAACAGACACAAGGGAACACCTTCACCTGGAGCTTCCCTTCCAAGCCATTCACTGTCCTGACTTGGAAATATATCGCCATCCCTTCACTGTTATTTGGTCAAAATCCTGGATTGCTACACCACATGGTTTGCGGCGATTCAAGAAGGCAGCTCATCACCACCCTCACAAGGGCAATTAGGGATGCTCAATATATGCTGGCCCAGCTACTGATGCCCACATTCCTTGAAATGAATAAATATTTTTGTTTCCAATTCCTTTGACAAACCAATTTGCTGTTACCAGCCTGAACAGAATTTTGGCAGTGAAATAAGCTCACCTTTACATTCTCAAGCACAAGTCAGGAGATGGCTAACAAATATTGGCCTTACCAATGGTATTCATATCCAATGAAATAATTTTTGAAGAACTGTGCCATGTTATTTTCCTTTGGTGCAATGAAAAGTGATAAACTGGTCAAGTAGGGGTTTTGTTTCTATTCTTGTCCACCTTTGTTTTCAGTTCTCTGAATCATAGACCACAAAAACATTCTGAATCTGTGACGGTCACATTAGCCTTACTGGATGTCAACAAGATAGCAGTGTGTGCAACAACTTACTGTCAATCCATGTGTGCAACCCACAGTGGCCACAGTCATGGCAACTTAATTCACAAGTGAAAATCACCAAGTGACGACATGCTCCTGACTTGTTTTTACAACAACAAAAATAAACCAAAAGCCACCATATACTCCAACTGCTTGAAGATAGACAATACATGCAAGAGCTGTGCATGGTTTAGAATGAGTAATCAGTCTGCAATTTGACCAAAGGGCTCAAACAGCACAATAGACCATAAAACATCAGTATTTTGAGGACAACATCTGACCCTCAATTGTACAGTCAAAGACATAATAAGATGAAGGCAATTTGATGATATTCAGTAATCGTCTAAATTACTAATGTTTTTCTCCTTGCAAAACAGGCACACAAAAGGTGCAGTTTTCGTCCCCTTATTTGCAAAAGGATATATTGGCCTTGGAGGAAGTACAGAGAAGGTTCACCAGGCTGATGAGGGGGTTAGCTTATGAGGAGAGATGAAATAAACTGGGCCTGTATTCGTTGGAGTTTAGAAGGCTGAGGGGGGAATCTTATAGAGACTTACAAGATAATAAAGGGGCTAGGTAGGGTAGAGGTAGAGAGATTCTTTCCACTTAGAAAGGAAACCAGAACTAGAGGACACAGCCTCAAAATAAGGGGGGGGCGGGGAGGCGCGGGGTGGGGATGGCAGTTTAGAACAGAGTTGAGGAGGAACTTCTTCACTCAAAGGGTGGTGAATTTCTGGAATTCTCTGTCCATTGAAATGGTGGAGGCTACCTCATTGAATATGTTTAAGTCATGGGTAGATAGATTTCTGATAGACAAGGGAAATAAGGGTTATGGGGAGCAGGTGGGAAAGTGGAACTGATACATTTCAGATCAGCCATGATCTTATTGAATGGTGGGGCAGGCTCGAAGGGCTAGATGGCCTACTCCTGCTCCCATTTCTTATGTCCTTACGTGCTTACGTTTTCATTGGTGATACATTCAATACAGACAAGGAAGCTGAATTCTTCTGGGACATTGTGAATTTTTTTATTTAATGTTTTACCTTCTGGTTTATTCTTAAAGATGTTTAGACTTTACAATTGATGGATTTCATTTATTAAGAGTTCAAAACACTTGTTATAACTTTCCCATTTAAATTGAGTCACACTTCCACATTCAAAGCTTTCCATACCCTGGTATACAGGAGTGCTAGACCTAGTCAAGACCCAGTAGAAAGAGATGCTATGCCCCAAGCATTGCCTACATTTTCATAAAGATTTTCTATCTTCCTCCAGCATTTACCCAATACATGGATCTCTTGTCTCCTTCCACTTGCAAACTGGTGGCAGAATGGCAAAGTGGTGAGCATTGCTGCCTCACAGTGTCAAGGATCCAGGTTCAATTCTTGGCTTGCATCACCATCTGTGTGGAGTTTGCATATTCTCCCCACGTCTATGTGCGTTTCCTCTGGGTGCTCTGGTTTCCTCCCACTGTCCAAAGGATATGCTGATTAGGTGCATTGACCTTGCTAAATTCTCCCTCAGCATACTCGAACAGATGCTGGAATGTGGTGACTAGGGGATTTTCACAGTAACTTCATTGCAGTGTTGTGACTAATAAATAAACTTTCACTCTTCACATTCAGTCTAATTCAAGATTGCGGAGAGGCAGTTATGTCATGGTATTGACGCTGGGCTAGTAATCCGGGAACTCAGGGTGATACTTTGGGTCTCGAGTTCAAATTCCACTATGACAGCCAGTGAACTTTGAATTCAATTAAAAATAAGGCTCATGGTGACCGTGAAACAATTGTCATAAAAACTCATCTTGTTCACTAATGCCCTTCCTTGAGAGAAGGAAACCTGTTTTCCTATCTGATCTGGTCCATATGTGACTCCAGATCCATTGCAAATGCCCTCAGTGATGGGCAAAAGATGCTAGACCAGCCAGTGATGCCTACTGCCCATGAACAAATTAAAAAAATCAACTATCCCCTGCCCCCACATCAGAAGAAAGCAGAATATCAGGAATATACTTCATATATTTGCACTCCATCACCTATTCCATTGTCACCCTCATTTGGTCCAATCCTTTCTCCACAGCCTCCTATTTCATACATGCACTCTCCCTATTAAGCCTAAAACTACATGGGATTGATTTTTATTGAAGCTGGGAATTCCTGGACTCATGCAAACTCCTGCGCACGGTTCATTGTGACTGCAATCATTTCCATTATCAATGGGACTCAGGAATAGTAGAGATGGGTGGCCTAAGTTGGAGCTGATTTTGGTCAGCAATTGTCAACACATGGACTGGATCCACAGAATGGTCTTTGTCAGCAGAAACACCGGTGATGGTACACACACTGGTAGCAACAGCAAAGAGAGGCTCAGGGACCCATGTTCGATTCCTGGCTTGGTCACTGACTTTGTGGAGTCTGCACGTTCTCCCTGTGTCTGCATGGGTGCTCCTGTTTCCTTCCCCAGTTTCAAAACAATGTACCCAAACAGGCGCTGAGGGTCGCAACTAGGCGATTTTCACTGTAACTTCATCGCAATGTTAATGTACATCTACTCGTGACACTAATAAATAAATCAGACTGACAAAAATTGATGAGCAGTAATGTGTTATCTGGAACCAGCTTTTAAAATACAGATAGGGCGGACAGTAACTAAATGGTTTTCTTTGAGCTGCAGCAAAATTAAAATTTAGTAAGCAAATGTATATATTTCAAAACTATTATTTGATTGTTGAAATAATTTTATGAGGTAGTTCCCGGATATTTTTGTGGTTTATGAATGGTGTGATGTAGAAACCTGTGCTCATATCACCCACTGCTTGAATTCCTGACATTGTCTTCATAATTAGTTTTGTTGCTTCATCATGTTAGTAAACATTATACTTTAATTGTCAGCCAAACAGAGTGAACTTCAGATCAAGCTTCTTAAATATAACTGACCAGCCCCAAAATAAATAGGGGAATAGTATCCAAGGAATGAACAAGATATTTTCTTCAACTCGTGTTCAAAGAATTTCAGCTGCCACAGGAATTTGTTACCTGGTGTGGTACAGCTTGGCTGAGAAATGTTAATGGGAACTTTAGTCAGGAAATTATGGAGTTTCCTGATCTTGAATTTCCATCCATTAGCAGAATCAGTTGAATAATTGGAAATGTCCCACTATTTTTCACCAGCATACATTGCTACTTTGTATATTCTTTTAAATGGTTTGTTGGATACAAGCGTCACTGCCAAGGCCAATATTAATTGCCCATCCCTGTAATATGATATTCTCTTCCAAGTTCAAGTTTGCTGGCAACTGATCCTATTTCCAGTGCAAACACAGCACTTACTGTTTGCCTAGTTAACTCCAATATCCCAAATTTTTAGTACCAATGGTCTAGGAAACATATCTTGTGTAATTGTTTTAACTTATATTCTGCATGATATTTAAATTGGAACAAAATAGAAGCTCATTTGCAGGAGCAGCAGCAGTTAATGTGTTCTTGATTTAGCTACTGAGCTTTGGCTCAAATAACCTCAATCTCTTGGTGTGGTTTTCCTTTAATATGATGTTGAATTGGACTGACCCTTTTGACATTGATGAAGATGGATTAAATCTGCACCATCATGTTGATTCCTGAGTCTGTAGATATGATTTTTCTTCAATCTGTCCAACAAAAAGACAACTATAATTTACAAAATGCTTTTCACAAACTCAGGACATCCCAAACTGCCTTATAACCAATTTTGAAGTGTCACTGTCATAATGTAGGAAATACAGAAACCAGTTCATGTTCTTGCTGGGTATGAAACAGTTTATGATGGATCCCAAAAGGCGTTCTCCATAGTGCCAAACATGCTGTGGTCCCTCCCACACAATTCTCTGGCCCGGAATTGCCCCAGCACAATCTGCGCATGAGCATATGGGAATGGAGAATTTGAAAATGGGGTCAGAGAATGCAGCACTGTCAACAGTTAACCATTATCCAATAAGATAATGAATCCTTTTGCTTTCCAAATGGTACCTGAAAGCAGTGGAATACAAAGTGGATGTGCTGGAAAATCAATGGCTGAGTGTTGGGGCAAGTCGTGTGATGACACATTCAAGAATACACTTCATCAAATTGGCAACCTTAATTAATCTGTACTTTTGTTGGAGTGGTCAGTACATCCACAGACTACCTTATTTTTCCTCAGGTTGCAGAGATTGCTTACAGCTACATTGACTAGGATGAGTGATGGCCGATGTGCGCCCAGATCACCATGTCCTTGTCCATTCCCTCACTGTGTCCTGCAAAAATACTCTGCGATATAAGAAGTTAATGAGCTGATCTTGCACTCTGGAACCAAGGTCAGTTGTACCCAGACTGGAGTGATCCCTGGCTTGTTGTGCCAAGACCTGTTCATTGTCCTTGCTTTTGTATCCTGAGTGAGTCTGATATCTCACTGCCAGCTGTCTGTGGCCTTGGTTTGTTGTTTTGTTACAGATGCATAATCTGGACACATTTTTGCACTAGCTGAATCAGGCTGTGTGTGCTCTTTAACAATACACATCATCTCCATCCACTCCCATATAGACTATCTTTTTCCCAAATTGAAAATGAATATTTATCCAGTCTGTCTCCCTTAGCTTCGCGAGATTTTATAATCATTCTCCCATTCTGGATAACGAGGCATGCGACCGGAAGAATGAGTGGGTGAAGTTATTCTAAATATTAAATCATTTTCTGTCAGTGATTAAACTTTAATAATGTGGCATTTATTTTCCAATTTGAGGTTATCAGGTTGCATGATGTCACCATTGTGAGTAGGACGCTGAATTTTACCCACACAAATTGTAGTTTAAAATATTACACATTTTGTGTTATCATGGAAGAGTTGTCCAGATGGAACATGTAAGAAGTGTTTTCTTAAGAAGGGAGCTTGTCCAGAAAGTGTTGGTCATGGGTTCTGGCACTTTCAAACCTGCATTTGAAGCTGATCTCTTGTCTGCAACTGATCTTGCTGCATTGGCCAAACCACATCTAATAGGGTAGTAGGCTGCAACAACCACTGCTATTGCAGCTAAAGCTCCAGCAGGTGCATACACTAAAAATTTTATTTTATTTTATTTATTATTGCCACATGTATTAACATACAGTGAAAAGTATTTTTCTTGCATGCTATATGGACAAAACATACTGTTCATAGAGAAGGAAATGAGAGAGTGCAGAATGTGATGTTACAGTCATAGTTAGGGTGTAGAGAAAGATCAAATTATTCAAAAGTCTGACAGCAGCAGGGAAGAAGCTGTTCTTTAGTTGGTTGATATGTGACCTCAGACTTTTGTATTTTTTTCCTAAAGGAAGAAGATAGAAAAGAGAATGTCCAGGGTGCGTAGGATCGTTAATTATGCTGGCTGCTTTGCTGAGGCAGCAAGACGTATAAACAGAGTCAATGGATGGGAGGCTGGTTTGTGTGCTAGATTGGGCTACAATAACGACGTTTTGTAATTCCTTGCAGTCTTGGGCAGAGCAGAAGCCATATCAAGCTGTGATACAATCAGAAAGAATGTTTTCTATGGGGCATCTATAAAAGTTGGTGAGAGTCGTGGCTGACATGCTAAATTTCCTTAGTCATCCAAAAAAGTAGAGGCATTGATGGGCTCTCTTTACTATAGTACCAGCATAAGGGGGACCAGGACAGTTTTTTGGTGATCTGGACACCTAAAATTTTGAAGCTCCTGATCATTTCTATTTGCTCCCTATGTAGATAGGGGCATGGTCTCTTCTTTGCTTCATGAAGTTGATGACAATCTTCTTTGTTTTCTTGACATTAAGGGAAGATTATTGTTGCCACAACAGTTCACCAGATTATCTTAGTCCTGTACTCTGTCTTGTCATTGTTTGAGATCTGACCCACTACTGTAGTGTCAGCAGCAAACTTGAAAATTGAATTGCATGGGAGTTTGGCCACACAGTCATAGGTGTATAAGGAGTGAAGTAGGGGACTGAGAACACAGCCTTGTGGGAGACCGGTGTTGAGGATGATCATGGAGGAAGTGTTGTTACTTATCCTTAATGATTGTGGTCTGTGAGTCAGGAAGTTCAGAATCCAGTCACAAAGGAAGGTGCTGTGACCCAGGCCATGGAGTTTGGAGTTGGGTTTCATGGAAATAATAGTGTTGAAGGCTGAGCTGTAGTTAAAAAATAGAAGTCTGACACAGGTATCCTTGCTATCTAGGTATTCCAGTGCAAGGACAGGGAGGTGGCATCTGCTGTGAACCTGTTGTGGCAGTAGGCAAACTATAATGGATCCAGGTAATCCAGGAGACTGGAATTGATTCATGCCATGACTAGCTTTTCAAAGCACTTCATAGTGATGGATATGAAAGCCACTGGCCAATAGTCATTAAGGCACACTACTTGGTTTTTCTTAGGTACAAGGATGATGGTCATCTTCTTGAAGTAGATAGGATCCTCAGATTGTTGTAAAGAGAGGTTGAAGATGTCTGTGAATACCTCCGCCAGCTGATCCACCAGGATCTGAGTGCGCGTCTGGGTACCCCATCTGGGCCAGTTGTTTTCCATGTGTCGATCTTCAAGAAAGCTGCTCTGACATCTGCAATGGTGACCCTAGCAAATACAGGTGAGTACTGAGTAAAGAACCGCAGGTTCACATTTTCACTGGGTTAGGATGATGGACTCTTCTTCTAATATTCCTGTTTTATTGGTGACACTCACGCATTGCTCATTTCAATCCTTCAGCACTGATCTAACATCAAAACATAGCAGGAAAATTCATTGTCAAATGTAACGTGATGAGAATGGCAATCCAAGGAATTGTGAATTTGAAGCCTCTGCTCAGAAGCAGATCAACTGTTAATCAGGATACTCTCAATCTATAAGCTCCTGGCAACTGACTAGCAACCTGTTCCAGGAATTACTAGCTATGTGAACACACAAAAGTCTACCATCGCGAAAGAAAACAGCATGGGTGGAATTCTCCCCAAAAAATTCTAAGTGTTGCATTCACGTAAAATCTGATTTCTTTTTTAGTGAGATTTTCAAAATGAATCCTCCACACTCTGTGCACTGCAGAGTGTACTAGCACGAATATCATTAAAAATCATGAGGCGAGGCCTGTTCCCACTGGTGAGGCAGGCAGCATAGCAGTGAATGGGCCACTGTACATGCGCTGGTCTGTCACAGCGGATATCGACACATACACAGTAGCTCTGCACTGCCATCGCTGTCCAACGCAGCAACCCTACATTGCTGGCTGTTTGACCCAACCCCTTACCACTCACTTGCTGGCCTCCAGGACATGCCTCGCAGTGCCAACCTGTGTCCTCTGGCACTCCCCCAGGGGTAAAGCATCCATGCCCAGGGGGAACCTTGGCACTGTCCACTGCACATCAGGCACAGTCAAGGAGTGGGCCCAAGGGACCAGAGTCTATTATGGGTGGGGCCTACATTGATCAGTGGAGGATGCCAATGCCACTGTGCATTGGAGTCAATCGGGGCTGGAGGGAAGCCAGCGACTGGGGCAGTCGGAGGGGGTGGGCTGCTGGAGGAAGGTTCTGCCTCCTGGGGAGTGATCTGTGAAGGGGAAGTTGCCTCACAAGTTTGGGGGGGAAGGTGGTTTCTGCTGGGATTGGTGGATCACCACTACTGGGAGAGGGGGATGGTCAAAAGGAGGGGCGGGGGCCTGGACATCGGGGTACTCCGGGACAGGGGAATGAGGAGTTGGGGCTGTCTAGGGAACGCTTGGGGTCTGTGATTGGGCCTGGGTGGGTGTTGGAGAGGCAGCAATGTTGGGATCCCGGGCTGGCCAGCTCGATTGCTGTCCAGCAAATGGGGAGACTGACAGACCAGGGCCACTGTGCATGCGCAGCAGCCTGGAACTGTCAGACTCTGGCATGAATAGGTCCCCCCCTCCCCCGAGTGTTTAATAATATTCACCATTGTGACTTCTGCAGTGCACAGAGTTGAACTATTAGAACAGTCGGAATTTAGACCAGTTTTCTCACCAATTCAGCACTTTTGGGAAAGTCACAGCTCCCCAACCCTCTGCCATGAGTGACTTGGACACAGTAAGTCAAAAGAAATTCTTACCACTTGTAGAAAGGTTTGTAATTAGGGGGCACAAAGTTTAAGATGAGGAATTTTTTCTTGTTTTAACACAATGAGTTGTCGTGGAACACATTTCCTGAAAGACTTATGGAAGCAGATGCACCAGCAATTTTCAAAAGGAAATTGGAGAAAAAAATAGAAATTGGAGAAAAAGATGGAAACTGAGCAGGAGGGCCGAATATTACATGTTCCCAGTGGACGTATTTCCCATAGGAAGAGCACAAGAAATAAGGTGGGTGCCCATCCTCCTCGGAGCTCTACCCTATGATACAGAGGCGTGAACGGCCCATGCACCATATTTAAATAAATGGGAGTTAAATGGCTTGTTTTGAGGCAAATTGAGTCTGATAATATTCTACCTGTGTCATAAAATGTTTGATATGGGCAGCCATGTGGGAGCAGAAAGACTGATTCTTTCTTTTAACTTCAACACTTAAAGGATCAGAAGGAAAGGGGGGTTGCTGTTAGGGTACGCCATTTGCAGACTGCAGGGCAACCCTCCCCCCATATTCTAGGCCAAACAGCACTCCCTCCACCTTCCTCCATGTTTTCTCCTTTAAACAACATCCTCCGCCTCTCTATCTAACTCCCAAAGCCTCCAGGTCCAATGCTCCAAATCTATCTGCTCCAGGGACTACCTTTTTCCTCTTCTGACAATCCCAGCAGTGACCACTGACACATTCCTAGCCCTGCCAGGACTGATGGAACTGGCTGACCAGTCAGATTGTATAACATCTCCATCACCCTACAGCACCTTCCAGTTGCAAGACTGTAGGACAGAATGCTTTGGGGTTTGGAGGTTGTTGGCTACATTCCAATAGGGTAGATGAACATGCCAGTATCTGCCTCCCTCCTTCCCACCCTGAATTATTCAGTCCAGGGAACTGAATAGCACTTTCAAAGAGCCATAACAGGTACGACAGTCTGAATAATTGCTTCCTGTGCTTTGATTCATGGTAAAATTCCTTCATGTGTTTACCAGGCTGATTCTGAGGATGGCAGGACTGATGTATGAGGAGAGATTGACTAGGTTAGGATTGTTTTCACTGGAGTTCAGGTGAATGAAGGAGGATCTCAGAGACTTGTAAAATTATAATAGAATTATACAGGCTTGAATCAGGGACGATGTTTCTAATAGTGGGAGAACCCAGAACCAGGGGTTAAAAGTCTGAAGATTCAGAGTGGAGCATTGAGGACAGAGATGAGGAGACATTTCTTCATCCAAAGAGTGCTGAGCCTGTGGAATTCATTGCCACAGGAAGTTGTTGATGCCAAAACAATGAATGTATTCAAAAGGTGGCTAGATATAGCACTTGGGATCAAAGGTTCTGGGGAGAAAGCAGACTACTAAATTGGACTATTAAATGGCACAATGAATGGCCGAGTGGGCTCAAAGGGCCGAATGCCCTCTTCCTGTTCCCACCTTCTATGCTTCTGTCTTTCTACGTCGTGGTTTAGGGCATTTCCCTCCATCTCCAGACTGTCTTTGATTACTTACAGATCTTCAATGAGTATGGCCAAATCCTAACATATATACAGAGGAAATTATGGTCAGGGAAAGACCAGCCAATGTCACAACCTTGACATACACTGCAACATGACTAGCCACTTTCTGCCTCCTTCCTACATTGTGAAGAGAAAAAAACATTTGCAGAATTTCCTTTTGACTCCCACAGATGGCTGAAAGCAGTCCAGGAGGTGACACTGACCTTACACACATTAATCACAAGACAAGCAAAAATTCTTCTGTACTTTCCAGTTGGTACGATATCTCTAATACTAAACCTGTGAATAGCCTGCCTAACAATTATTAGTAAATCTCAATGGGCACGTAAAGCCTTCTATGGCTATTGTCAGAATAATATAATTTACAATTTTCAAAGATTCCACAGAGAATGTATCATTTTTGTAATTCTATATTACGTACTCTGCAAAACCCTACGCAACATTGCCATGGCTTAACTTGATTGAATTGTGTACTAAGTTTCATCAGTTGCCAAATTAAGAGTTTCTTTATTAATTCAGAAGCAGTCTCACATTAACACTTTAATGAAATTACTCATAATTCTTTCTGCAGATTTGCTGATTCCAGCCCTCCAGCATTATTCTGCAAAGACTTTCTAGAAATGGCAATGGAATAGATCTAACTGCAGTAAAGTGGCCTTTCTACTGTTTTTAATAAACTTGCCATACCAGCCATTCTAGAATTTTGTGATTCATTTCTTGAAGAGGAGATAAAGTACCAGAAATTATGGTGCTACATGATTGCAACGTTGCCCACTAAAGACACAAGGAAGGGGGACCAGAAGGTGGAGGGGGACTAGAGGGTGGAGGGGGAACAGGAGAATGGTGTAGGAAAAAGGGGGAGGAAATAGATGGGAGTGGGAAAGGAGGATAAAAGGAAAGAAAGGGGATGGGAGAGGAAAGAGGAGGGCTGTGGGAAAAAGAGGGAAAGAGGAATAGCTATAGCTCTAGCTCGTTAGAGGGATCAGTTTTTGTACAAAGTGTGCAGGAAGGTTTTTTGACTCAGTATGTAGATAGGCCAACTAGAGGTGAGGCTACATTGGATTTGGTGCTGGGCAATGAGCCAGACCAGGTGTTAGGCTTGGAAGTTGGTGAACATTTTGGTGATAGTGACCACAATTCGGTTACGTTCACCTTAGTGATGGATAGGGATAGGCATGAAGCTGGGGGCAGTAGTTATAGCTGGGGGAAGGGTAATTATGAGGCCATCAGGAGAGAATTAGGGTGCATAGATTGGACTAGGAAACTACAGGGACTGGGAACATCTGGAATGTGGAGCTTATTCAAGGAGCAGCTGCTGCGAGTCCTTGATAAGTATGTCCCTGTCAGGCAAGGAGGAAATGGTCGAGTAAGAGAACCTTGGTGTACGAAAAAAGTTGATTTGCTGGTTAAAAGGAAAAAGGAGGCTTATGTCAGGATGAGGCTTGAAGGCTCAGTTAGTGCAATGGATAGCTATAGATTAGCCAGGAGGGAGCTAAAGAGTGAGTTGAGGAGAGCTAAAAGGGGACACGAGAAGACTTTGGCTGATAGGATCAAGGAGAATCCTAAAGCTTTCTTTAGATATGTTAAGAATAGAAGATTAGTTAGGGCAAGATTAGGGCCAGTCATGGACAGCAGTGGGAAGTTGTGCGTGGAGCCTGAAGAGATTGGAGAGGCACTGAACAAATATTTCTCTTCGGTATTCACGCAGGGAGATGTAAATGTAGTTGTGGAGAACACTGGGATACAGGGTTACAAACTGGAAAGTATTGAAGTAGATAAGGAGGATGTGCTAGATATTCTTGAGGGTTTGAAGTTAGATAAGTCCCCTGGGCCGGACGGGATTTACCCTGGGATTCTCTGGGAGGCGAGAGAGGCGATTGCAGAGTCTCTGGCTCTGATCTTCAGGTCGTCGTTGGTTACAGGTATAGTGCCGGAAGACTGGAGGATAGCGAATGTGGTCCCATTGTTCAAGAAGGGGAATAGAGACTTTCCGGGGAATTATAGGCCAGTGAGTCTTTCTTCTGTTGTGGGCAAAGTATTGGAGAGAATTATTAGGGATAGGATTTATAGTTATTTAGAGAGAAATGAATTGATTGGGGATAGTCAGCATGGTTTTGTGAAGGGTAGGTCGTGCCTTACTAACCTTATTGAGTTTTTTGAAAAAGTGACCAAAGAGGTGGATGGGGGTAAGGCAGTTGATGTGGTATATATGGACTTTAGTAAGGCGTTTGATAAGGTGGCCCATGGAAGGCTTCTGCAGAAAATGCAGATGTATGGGATAGAGGGTGATTTAGCTAATTGGATTAGGAATTGGCTAGCAGATAGAAGACAGAGGGTGGTGGTTGATGGGAGATATTCATCGTGGAGTTCGGTGACAAGTGGTGTACCTCAGGGGTCTGTTTTGGGGCCCCTGCTGTTTGTAATTTTTATAAATGATCTGGATGAGGGTATTGAAGGATGGATTACTAAATTTGCGGATGACACCAAAGTCGGAGGAGTGGTAGATAGTGAAGAGGGGTGTTATAGTTTGCAGAGAGACTTGGACAAGTTGCAGAGCTGGGCCGAGAGGTGGCAAATGGAGTTTAATGTGGAAAAGTGTGAGGTAATTCACTTTGGCAGGAATAACAAATGTGTAGAGTATAGGGCTAATGGTAGGACTCTTAATAGTGTTGATGAACAGAGTATGTGTATGCGTATGCATAGATCCCTGAAAGTTGGCAATCAAGTCGATAAGGTTGTTAAAAAAGCATATGGAGTCTTAGCTTTTATTGGTAGGGGGATTGAATTTTGGAGCCACAACGTCATGTTGCAACTGTACAAAACTCTAGTGTGGCCGCACTTGGAGTATTGTGTGCAGTTCTGGTCCCCGCATTATAAGAAAGATGTGGAGGCATTGGAGAGGGTACAGAGGATGTTTACCAGGATGTTGCCTGGTATGGAAGGCAGGTCTTATGAAGAGAGGCTGAGATTTGAGGTTGTTTTCGTTAGAAAGAAGGCGGCTAAGAGGAGACCTTATTGAAACATATAAGATGATTAGAGTTTAGATAGGGTGGACAGTGATAGCCTTTTTCCTAGGATAGAGAAAGCTAGCACGAGGGGACATACCTTTAAATTAAGGGGTGGTGGTTTTAGGACAGATGTCAGAGGTAGGTTCTTTACCCAGAGGGTGGTAAGGGTATGGAATGCCCTGCCTGCGTCAGTTGTAGATGCGCCAAGTTTGGTGGCGTTTAAGAGTTAGTAGATAAGTTTATGGATGAAAGGGGAATGGTTTAGGTTAGAGGGTCACTGCTTGTTCCTAATTGGTCGGCGCAACATCGAAGGCCGAAGGGCCTGTTCTGTGCTGTAATGTTCTATGTTCTATGTTCTAGGAAAGAGGGGAAGGAAAATAGAGGGCAGTGGGAAAGAGGGATAAAGGAAAAGAGAGGGATAAAGGAAAAGAGAGGGGGGAAGTAGAAGGGAGTGGGAAAAAGTGGAAGGGGGAAAAAGACGGAGAAATAGTGGGGAATAGGAAAGAGACAGGAAGGGGAGTGAGAGGGGGAAAATAGTTGGGAGTGAGAAAGCAGGGGAGGGGAAAGAGAGGGGAGAATAGAAGAAAGTGGGAAAGAGAGGGGAAAGAAACAGAGAGAGGAAAATAGAGGATGTTCAGAAAGAGAAGGAAGCCATGTGGGAATGGCAAAGAGGTGAAGAGTGGACTGGGAGACCTAAAACATTTTTTAGATCTGCGAGATTTCCCCACCTGATTGTTACTGCCCCCAGTGAGATAACAGGCTTGCCACTATACAATGCTGGGAACCCCACTGAATATATTTCAATATAATAAGCAGAACTCCTCATTGTAACATCCACCCACATAAAATCCCTGCAGTATGACATTATGTCAGCAGAGTTTACAACAGATTTTTAAAAACACAGAACTAGTGAACAGAAACTGCCAGGGGCATAAGACCAGGGGCATATGATGTCTCAGTCCAGTAAATTCCAGTTAACTAGTACTTCTTTTTCACATTCTTGAACTCCTCAATGGAGAGAGAAATTGGGAAGATGTACAAGGGCAGCCAAACTGCTACTCCTATTTTGTGCACTTTCCAAAGTTGAATTTTAACTCCAATGTATATTTGAGCATTCACGGTGTCTCTTTTCAGTTCTAGCTTAGAAATAACGTCGTCTTTCTCAAAATATGCTGTTCTTTTTTTCTAATCATTATAGGCCAAATTCTCTATTTTGAGATTGGGTGCAGTAGTGGCTGGCTCTGATGGTGTCTTGCCCGTTGCCTAGAGTGGCAGGATCCTGTGCCAGATTTTGTGCTTGGAACTTCATTAATTATGCACAGATGAATTTCCTCTGAGCCACCTGATGGCCATTTGTCTGCCTGCCATCATTGGTTGACAGATTTGAAGATCTTGGTGTCATATGAAATTTCCAACCCTGCACACTCATTTCACTCTCTCCAGGCTACCTGTCTTCACCACAATGTGTAGGATGTCAACAACCCAGAGAGAAAAGGCTAGCATCCTCAAGTAGAAGCTATTCCTCCATTCAATCACCCTCCTCCCCCAAGAACATCACCCACAAGATACCCATTCCCCACTTGGAGTTCTACCTATATCATGTGGGGTCTTCATGTATCCTCTTCTAGCTAACAATGTGAGCCTCTTGTTTGTGAGTTTCCCATGCAGCCTTCTTGGGATCCAGTCTCCCTACCCTTGCTTTTCCTGTTTTCCTTCCATTGTTTATCTTATTTATTTCTTTTCCTCTCTGCCCACTATTATGAACCTTCACCCTTCCCCCCTCCTTGCACAGTCCTCCTTTCAGATTGCACCCCTTGTCTTTGTCAGGCCCCTGTTGCTGCCTGCAAACACCCACTTCTCCTCCAAATCGAGTTCTGCTCTATGAATTAGACATAACTATGAACAGAACAAGTTACAAAGAGCCTGCTTCCTCGTGACATCACAAAACGAGACTGCTGGTTCAAAACTATGCTCGACTGGAACTTCTGACCTTCTGGTCCAGGCATCTTCTGCTATCTTGGCTTCACTTAGGACCTTGAACTTGAAAACATCAGAAAGCTTTTGCACAAAAAAAATTAATAAGAATCTGGAGGTGGAATTCAATGGGTGGGATTTTACAGTCTCCCTTGAGTAAGACTGGAATTTCCCAACCGAGGTTAATGAAGATTTGCGTTGTCGGATCCTTATCAACCGCCGATTCCATGGCGGGTGAGGTAATAGAGTTCCAGAAAATGTCTGATGGTGGGAATGTTCAATCAGGCAGGAGTGTAGTGGTGGGGACTCATCATCTTCCTGCTTCCATTCTGATTTAAAATCCATGGTAGGAAGGCCCCTGGTTGACCTTCCTGCCCTGCCACTAACTGACACTCTAAAATGGACAATTCATTTCCACCAATTAATACTTACTTAAGGGTCCCATCTTGCTACTACTTTTATTAATCCAGTAGCAGGCAAGGGTCTTGGCATTAGCATAGCATGACAAAGAACTTGGGCTTGTGTGGTAGATGGGGGAGGGAGGGGGTCAGTTCCTTCATCCACAAGTTTCAGTGTTGAATTGAGGGACTCAGTTATTGGAAAGGGACCAGTGGCATCCATGTGCGTCACTGCCTCTGCTGCTCACTCTCTGACTTTATCCATCATCCGCTTCTCCTGCAATCACTCACCTGTGGTCTGGGAATCAGAGATCCTAGACATTAAGCGAGTGTTGTAATCATAGAATCCCAATAGTACAGAAAGAGACCATTCGACCCATCAAGTCTGCACCAACCACGATCCCACCCAGGCCCCACTCCCACAACCCCACATATCCACTGTGTTCATCTTCCTGACACCAGGATCAAATTAGCACAGCCAATCAACCTTACCCGCACATCTTTGGATTGTGGGAAGAAACGACGCTGACAGGAGGAGGAAACTCCACACAGACAGTGATCTGAAGGTGGAATTGAATCTGGATCCCTGATGCTGTGAGGCAGCACTGCTAATCATTGTGCCACCATGCCATTCACAATGGCAGAAGTTACAGCCCTTGTTGTTTAGTAGGACTCCCAGCTTTCGATTGTCTGCTAGTCTCAGTGGGCAGGCCTTACAGGGTTCTTAATATCAGAACCCTGCCCAATTAAATGTTCAATTGGCACTTTATCAGTGGGGCTTCCCTGAAGGAAATGACACAGGATTCATACTGTATCACTAGCCGGCTTGGGAAACCCCACAATTGCCATTAAATACCATCCCAAGAGTCTTTCTCCTTCAGTCCCTGGCATCCCCTCTACTTGTCCAAAAGGAAGATTGCGATGTGGGGGGGGGCGGTGGGATGTGGAGGCTGACATTTTTGTATCACTCTTTCAAAACAACTGTTCCTTTTATGAGAATGAATAAAAAAAAGAAACATTTCCAATGATCCAATTTCCCACCTCTCACCTACTCACCAATTCCCGTTCCTCCTTCCAAACACGCATCACATCACTGTTATTGATAACAGGCTCAGTTGGACTGAGATCAGGAAACACAGGTGTGTCTACATAGAAACAAAATTCTGTTTGAGTTTTGTGTTCACAGCCTAAGGCAGCATTGGCACAACCTTGCAAAGTGATTCGGACAATAACTTCTGCTAAGTGAGCATAAGACCAAACATGCCTTTCAGTGAGTTTCTGCATGAGTCAGTGGCCATGCTTATCTGGTTACACTTTGACAGTCGTAACTGAATGTGGACAGAAGAATATTAAATAGTAAAACAGATTTGAACCCATGTTAAGGAAGAACTTATCAAATCTATCGATTCCTTGTTGAGACAAACAGTAGCTACAAACATTCTCCCTTCCTGTTTAGATTAGATTACTGAAAGGGAAACAGAGCTTCTTTTGTAAGTGTAGTGGCTGTCCCCTTTAAGGACCGTACATCGGGAGGTTCATGTGACCCTTCCAATGGATACGAATATGGGGATCTTGGGCAGAGTGCAGGTTTTTGCAGCCAGAACTGATCCAGAGCTGGAAGTGTTAATATTGTGAAAGTACTCTATTTATTTATCTGTTTGTAAATAAACTGTTACTGTTCATTATATTGATTGGTGCTCACAAATCCTTGCAATTACTATATTGACGATGAGGTAAATCAGAGTGACTCTTTGCAGCGAGGAATTTGAGGAGAAAGTCATTGCAAAACTAGACAGTGAATCAGATCAATCTAAGCCTGAGAAAGAAGGAGCAGGCATGCTTCTCTTTGGGAAGATGGAAACCTTTGATGTGTTAACTGGAGTCTGGGTATATGTGGAAAAGTTGGAGTATTTTTTTTAAGGCTAATGGAATAGAAGAAGACGGTAAGAAGAAAGTCAACAAAAAACAAAGTGCAAAGAACGAAACAGCACAGGAAACAGGCCCTTCGGCCCAATGAGTCCGCGCCGCCACCCCGATGTTCCCACTTCTACCCATGATCCCTGTCTATGTTTGCCATGCTTACCATGTGTAGGACTCAAACTTGTAACTGGATGTGAAGTTTAACATCCTTGGATGCTCCTGACATGAAAACATTTGCAGATCTCATTGACCTCGCGAAAGGACGTCCCACCCTAAAGCAAAGGATCAAATTTAACTCATCGGAGAATACCCTGGAAAGACACTGCAGCCTTCGTAATGAGATTGAAGCAAGTAGCTGAGCAATGTGGCTTCAGGACCACTTTAATGCAGCCATACAAAGGAAACAATTGGCTGAGTCTGAGTTGACTTTAGGGCTGGAAATAGCCACAGTGATAGAGAGCATCGAGAAGAGTGGGCAGGTATTTCAAAACAAACAAAGTATCGAGGCCCACAAGTTACAGTGAGAAAACATGAGTAATAATAGTGCCAGGAGTGAGCTTGTCGGATGAATCTCAAACAATGAGTTGAATGCAGAAGTGGGAAGAATCTCTAAATACCAAAGACTTAAGGAGCTTCGGAGTAACAGAGTGCTTTCGATGTGGGAAAAGCCAGTCCCCAGAAGTGCATAGATTTAGAGGAGCAGAAATGTTTTGATTATGAAGTTTTAAAGAGATTCCGGAAGGTATGAAATCAACTAAAAAGAGAAAAGTGCACTTTCTGAGCAGATGAGATGTCTTGTCGTGATGATGATGCTTAGGGGTCACACCCAATGGAGGACAAAGTGAATGTGATGAAAGAGACACTGGCCTCTAGGAACACCTCAGAATTCAGATAGTTCCTTGGGGGTGTCAACTATTATGGGCATTTCCTCCCAAATTATCAACATTACCAACATGTTAAAGCACCAAAGATGGTGGAAAATACCACAACAAGAGGCTTTTAACCATGTTAAGCAAGTAGTTCAGTCAAAATGCTTATTAATGCATTTCAGCTCCTCTAAGAAGATAGCACATACATGTGATGCATCATAATATGTGAGTGGGTTACCCCATACCACCTCGCTGGGCAGCGCGTTCTAGATATTTACCATCCTCTGTGTAAAAAATGTGCCTCACAGATCTCCTCCAAATTTTTCACCACACACCTTAAACCCTATGTGCCCTAGTACGTGACTTTTCTCCCCAAGGAAAGAGCATCTGTCCATGCCACTCATAATCTTATAAGATCATAAGACATAGGAGCAGAATTAGGCCAGTTGGCCAATCGAGTCTGCTCTGCCATTCAATCATAGCTGATATTTTTCTCATTCCTATTTTCCTCCTTTTCCTCCATAACCCCTGATCCCCTTATTGATCAAGAACCTATCTATCTCTGTCTTAAAGACACTCAATGACCTGGCCTCCACAGCCTGTTGAGATAAAGAATTTCACAGATTCACCACTCTCTGGCTGAAGAAATTTCTCCTTATCTCTGTTTTAAAGGATTGTCTCTTTAGCCTGAGACCGTATCCTCTGGTTCCAGTTTTTCCTACTAGTGGAAATATCCTCTCCACGTTCTCTCTATTCAGGCCTTGCAGTATCTTGTAAGTAAAGCTCTATCATCCCTCAATCTCTGTTGTTCCAGTGAGAATAACCAAGTTTATCCAACCTATTTTCATAGCTAATACTCTCCAGACCAGGCAACATCCTGGTAAACCTCTTCTGTACCCACTCCAAAGCATCCATATCCTTCTGGTAGTGTGGTGAGCAGAATTATATGCAATATTCTAAATGAGGTTTAACTAAAATTCTGTATGCCTGCATATAATTTTTATACTCAATGCCCCGACCAACAAAGGTTAGCATGCCACATGTCTCTTGACTCCCTTATCCACCTGCATTGCCACTTTCAATAATCAGTCGGTACATACGCCCAGATCTCTCTATCAATGTTTTTAAGAATTCTACCATTTACTGTATAATTCTTGCATACATTGGACTTTCCAAAATGCATTATCTCACACTTGTCTGGATTAAACTCTGTCTGCCATTTCCCTGCCCTAGTCTCCAACAATATCTTGCTGTATCCTCTGACAATCCTCTTCACTATCCACAGTCTATTAATTTTTATGCAAACTTATTAATCAGACCAGCTATATTTCCTTCCAAATCAAATATAGATACTACGACCAACAAAGGTCCCAGAACTGATTCCTGTGGAACACTGCCAGTGATAGCTTTCCATTTAGAAAAGCACCCCTCTACTGCTATCCCCAGTCTTCTATGGCCAGGCCAGTTGTGGGTTCATCTTGCCAGCTATTCTCTGATTCCGTGTGACTTCACCTTTCATTCCAGTCTACCACAAGGTACCTTGTCAAAGCCTTTATTGAAATCCATGTATACAATATCCACTGCCTTTCCCTCATCTATCATTTTTATCACTTCCTTAATAAACTCAACCAAGTCAGTGAGGCATGAACTCCCCTTCTCAAAACCATGCTGTATGTCACTAATAAATCAAATTGTTTCCAAATGTGAGTCAATCCTCCCCCTATGAATCTTTTCCAATAATTTTCCTACCAGTGATGTAAGGCTCAACGACCTATAATTTTCTGGATTATCCCTGCTGCACTTTGTAAACAATGGACAACATTGGCTATCCTCCTGTCCTCTGGAACTTCTATCTTCCTGAACTGCATCAGCAGGCTAAAGTGGCTTCCATACTTGAAGGTTACTGATTGACTATCTAGCATTGAAAGCTGCCCATGGTCCTTAATTGGACAGTGAGTGCAGCCTCTGGCCACTAATTGGGTGACATAGGCAAACTGGTCACTACTTAATGGTGTCCAAGCAAGATTCTCCACGATGTACACCCATACCTTTCTTCATATTAATCAACCCAAATCAAAACAAGGATGTTTCAAAGAATCCCTACTGTGCTGAAGGAAATCATTTGGCCCATTGTGTCTGCATCAACCACAATCCCACCCAGGCCCTATTCCTGTGAACCCATATTTTTACCCTGCTAAACCTCCTGATACTTGGATCAACTTAACATGGCCAATCAACCTAACCCACATAATTTTGGACTGTGGGAGGAAACTGGAGTGCATGGAAGAAATCCATGCAGAATTGGGGAGAATGTGCAAACTACACAAAGAGAATGACCTGAATTGAACCCAGGTCCCTGGTGTTGTGAGGCAGCAGTGTTGCCCTGTGATAGCTTGTTGTGACTCAATGAGGCAAATACTTAACAAAACAATTTATTGATAGATGAATTATATACAGTGATGGGTTTAGCAACACAGCTAAACAGGTCTACTCCTAACAATATCCTGATCCAATTGTAGTCCTCCAGCCCCAGGAATGCTCACTCTCCTTTACAGTCGGCCCATGTTGGCAAGCCCACACGTCCTGTGAAAGATCATCTCTCAAGGGGGACCACATTACCACAGAGAACAAGGGTATATTTATTTCCAAAATTTTGCCCAGAATTCTCCCCAGAGTGCCTAATGGAAATAATTATACTTTGTAAAAGAGGTCTCCGAAAATCACATTGACTTTTTGCAATATCTATCCATGCGGACAAGATGTTTTAAAAACAGAACCATTTGGTTTAGTTGATGCAAACTGCTTGCACATTCACTTTCAATTTGCTGAAGAATGAATTCAATTATAATAGATGTCCTAAGCTGAGTTTGTGTGATTTCAGTCAGTGGGGCCTGAATGACTTCTTTGGAGAAGTGATTTCATTCCTAGATTTTTCCCCACATCATTTCCTGCTGTGAGGAATAATCAATAAGCATTTTCTCATTTTGTTGAAACATTCTTCAAGGGAAATTGAAAGACTTTATACGTGTATTTTATATTTTATTCATTAAAATAGCTATGTATCCACCAGCAGTGATGAATAAACACTGATCTTCATATTGCCTATGTGATGGATCATATTTCTATCTTGCAGGGTGGAATTGTAAAATATGACCTGATTGAATTATATAAGAAAAATGTACCCATGTCCCCTTTTTTGCATTGATTCATAGATGTTTGCAGCACAGAATGATGCCTGTCATGTCCATACCACTAGTAAACATTTGACTACACTAATCCTATTTGCCAGCACTTGCCTCATGGTCTTTGGAAGTTAATATAGAGAGCGCCATAGGCTGATTAATATGAAGATAGGTATGTGTCTACACGCTGGAGAATTCTGTTTTGGATGCCATGAGGGTTTCACAGTCTTGAATATATTAACAACAAGTCTTTAATATCAAGTACTGAATATGCACGTAAAGTAGAGAGTAGTGATATGGTATGAGCTGACTCCATTCTAAGTCTTTACTCATCTCAGTCCATCTCTAGACTGGCTCTGATTCATGTGCCTTTTTACATCACTGTGTGTGCAGTATGGTACTTAGGCCCATATTAATCCTGTATGTCTCATACTCTACACCTCCTCCCAAGTCTTTATCCCATGGCTGTAGAGTTATATTAGCTTACATTCTTATAAAGTTTGTACATTTACCTTATTTTTACAACATTAATACCTTGCTAGCATTATTGTTATTATGTATTAACATTAGCAACATCTCTTTCCTTTCAGTTCTTGAATTTAGAGATTCAGGTATAGTAGTTTAGAGCAGTGGTGGGCAATCTGTAGATCACTGCCCACATGCGGAAACACAGAGTTCTAACTATTTTCCACAGTGAAGAGAAATCACACTGCTACAGTTCATTCCAGGTCTGAGATTGCATTGCCATGAATTGACATCAAGATGTGCTGCTACAGTTCTTACTAGGTCATGCTGCCACAGTGTCCACAAAATTGTAATACTACAGTTGCTGCCAGGATCATAATGCTGCAGATCCCACTGTTCAAACAGCATACCGCTCATTCTGGGTACATGAGTGCAGGGAAACTGTCATGTTCAGTGCCAGAGCACATGTGGGAGGTTGCTTTTTTTGCTAGCTTTTTGGTGGATATCCATTTTGCTTCTGCCTAATGGATGATTTAGTGTTGAAGTGGTATGGTGAGGAAGGAGAATCAGGTGGGTAATAACTTTGGTTCACCAGCTCAGTAAGAAACAACTATTGCATAATTGAACATTCAGAAATATGCAGCTCCTTGGCTGCCAATCAACATCTGGAATCCATCTGAGGCAAAAGTCCCACCCTAGTCCCCTGATTGGTTTTCCTAGATCATGTGACCCAATTAGCCACTTGTCCCATAAAGAGTAACATATCACATCCCTCCTCCTTTTCCAAGTTCTTTTATACAATGATAAAAGTTGTACTATATAGTCCCCAATAAATTTAACATTTAGCCCATTCAAATAGTCCATCATAGATTTAATCTCTCTGCTGGGTTCTACTTTCTAATGGTGTAACTCTACTGACTTGGGTGTTTTTCCTGGGGTACTTTAAGCAGAAGTAGCTGTACCTGGTATCGCCTCAGGTACTGGCAACTCAGCGTCATCTTTTTCTGTGATTATGACAGTCTGTCTTGTCACAAGTTCTCTGGAATATGGTACAAATTGACAATATGTCAAAGAGCAGCCACATACACTGAAGCAAACGCTTGTGTGTGTCAACTGTCATATAATTTCGGGAAGCATCATCCAACTCAAGCTACAAATACGCATGGCTCATGTCTAACCTTATTTAAGATTAGCGTCAGGCCCTCGTGTCATACAACTTTTCCATCTTTGGAATGGGGTACCTGTCTGGCTTGATTGACTGTCAATTTGTAGTCTCCACAAATGTGGATGTTCTTGTTTGGCTTTATCACAGGGACTATGGAGGCATCCTATTCTGCAAATTGGGCTGGCCAGATGATTCCCAGTACTTCTAACATTTCAATTCTGTCCTTATCTTTTTTTAACAAGGCATAGGGTATGGGTCTGGCCTTGAAAAATCAAGGAACTTCCTCTGGATCTATGACGACCTTCAGCTGCAGCACCATAGTTTTCCCAACTTACTGCAAAATACATTTTTTTTTAGAGCAACACAGCATGGGAAACAGGCCCTTTGGCCCAACGAGCCCGCGCCGCCGTCATAACTACATAGCAACAATTTCATTATCCTATTCTAATTTTAGATTATTCCCAATATGGAAGAGTCTCAATGTAGGGACAATTTGTTTCCCAATCAGCCTAAGAGCGAATTTTTGGGATGTGGGAGGAAACCGGAGCACCCGGAGAAAACCCACGCAACCACAGGGAGAACACGCAAACTCCCGCAGACACAGGCCCAATTCCAAGTGTCTGCACAGCTACAGAGATAGTCACTGAGCTGTCATGGTGCCCTTCAGACGGTCCAGATAAAGCACTCATTTATGACATGAAGCACCAGGCAACCCATGAACCAACATCCAAGAGCTGTCCTCGCACCACCTGCCGAATGCATGCTCCTTGTTGGTCAAGTATGGACCGAATTACCTGTGGAAAAAAAAGCCATAGTTAAACAGTCCTACTATATCCCTCTATCTGCATAACGCTCATGTGGCTGTCCAAGAGACCCTTAAACAGCCCTAGCGTGCCTGCTCCCACCACCTTACTCGGCAGTGCATTCCACACCCCCACTACCCTTTGTGTGAAAAACTGCCCTCTAATATTCGTCTTATACATAGCCCCCCTCACCCTAAGGCCATGACCCCTCGTCCTATCCATTTCTGAAGGTGGAAAAAGTTTACCACCATTTACTCTATCTATACCCCTTATAATCTTATACACCTCTATGAGATCCCCTCTAAGCCGACGTCTTTCAAGGGAAAACAACCCCAGTCTATTTAATCGTTCCTCATAAGACAGTCCTTCCATACCAGGCAGCATCCTGGTAAACCTCCTCTGCACTCTCTCCAAGGACTCCACATCCTTCCGATAGTACGGCGACCAGAACTGGACGCAGTATTCCAAGTGAGGCCTAACCAACGTTCTATACAATTGCAACATCAAACTCCTACTCTTGTATTCTATACCCTTTTCTATGAAAGCTAACATACTATACGCTTTCTTTATCACCTTCTCCACCTGTGAAGACACCTTCAGAGACTTGTGAACCTGCACCCCCAAGTCTCTCTGCGTCTCTATACTCCGAATAGTTTTACCTTTTATCCTATAACTCTCTTCTACATTTTTCCGGCCAAAATGCATCACCTCGCATTTATCCGGATTAAATTCCATTTGCCATCTATCTGCCCAGTCTACCAACCTATCTATGTCCTGTTGTATTGCCTGGCACTGCTCCTCTGTACCCGCCAATCCAAGCATCTTAGTGTCATCAGCAAATTTGCTGATCTCACCACCTACCCCAACTTCCAAGTCGTTTATGTAGACCACAAATAGAAGAGGACCTAGTACTGAGCCTTGTGGCACTCCACTAGTGACAGGCTTCCAGTCGGAAAAAGAGCCTTCTGCTACTACCCTCTGTCTCCTCCTCCCGAACCAGTTCTCGACCCATCTACATACCCGGCCCTGTATCCCATGCGCCTTCACCTTCTCTATCAGTCTACCATGAGGAACCTTGTCAAACGCCTTACTGAAATCCATGTAGACGACATCAACAGCATGTCCTTCATCAACTGTTTTTGTCACTTCTTCAAAAAATTCCACTAGATTTGTAAGACAAGACTTCCCCTTGACGAAGCCATGCTGCGTATCCCTGATCAGATCGCAGCGCTCCAGATGCTCATACATCCTGTCCCTGAGGATCCTCTCCATTAGCTTACCTATAACTGAAGTCAAGCTCACCGGCCTATAGTTCCCTGGGTTATCCCTCTGACCTTTTTTAAACAACGGTACTACGTTTGCTATCCTCCAGTCCTCTGGGACCTCACCTGTGTCCAAGGAAGAGACAAAGATTTGCGTCAGAGGCCCAGCTAGGTCTTCCCTCAACTCCCTTAGCAGCCTGGGGTAAATGCCATCAGGCCCCGGAGCTTTATATGTCTTTAAGCTGCCTAACAGCCCCAACACCTCTTTCCTCGTAATCTTTATTTCCCTCAACCGATCCTCAACTTTGTCAACATCAGCAACAGACATCTGGCCAGTCTTCCTGCGTGAATACCGACACAAAGTATTCATTCAGGATCTCCCCCATTCCCTCAGGCTCTAAGCATAGATCCCCTCCTCTGTCCCTGAGAGGTCCAATCTTGCCTCTAACCATCCTTTTGCTCCTTACATAGGTGTAAAATGCCTTAGGATTTTCCTTAATCCTACCTGCCAGAGCCACTTCGTGGCCCCTTTTTGCCTTTCTAACACCCCTTTTAAGATCCCGTCTACACTCTCTATAAGCTTCCAGCGCTGTCTCAGTCCCCAGTTGCCTAGATCTAATGTAAGCCTCTCGCTTCTTCCTGATCAAGTCCTCAATATCCCTGGTAAGCCACGGTTCTCTAATCCTACCTTTCCCATCCTTCCTCCTTGCCGGCATGTATCTTTCCTGCAGAGAGTTTAGTTTTCCCTTGAAAGACTCCCACATGTACCTCGTCGACCTGCCCTCGAAAAGCTTATCCTAGTAGGTATCTTTAAGATCTTGCCTAATCTGGCTGTATCTAGCCCTCCCCCAGTTAAACACCTTCCCTTTTGGGCAGGTCTCGTCCTTTTCCATTAATATCCTAAAGCAGACAGAGTTGTGGTCACTATTTGACACATGCTCTCCTACCTCGACGTCAACCACCTGCCCTGGCTCATTCCCCAGAACCAAATCCAGTATAGCCCCCTCTCTAGTCGGGCCATCCACATACTGCTCCAAGGACCCTTCCAAAACACACTGTACAAATTCCTCCCCGTCCACTCCTACAGCTCTGGGCTCTCTCCAATCTACTCCAGGAAAATTGAAATGTCCCACTACTACTACCCTATTTTTCCTACACTTATCTAAAATGTCCCTGCATATCCCTTCTTCCACAGCCCGCGGGCTGTTGGGCAGTCTGTAGTAAACACCCAACAGAGTAACCACTCCCTTCCTATTCCTCAACTCCACCCATAGAGACTCAATTCCTAAATCATCCATACCTCCCTCCCTCTGCACTGCTATGATGTTGTCCTTAACTAATAAAGCCACTCCCCCGCCTCTCCTCACACCAACTCTGTCATGCCTAAAACACTTATACCTGGACTATTCAATTGCCAGTCCTTGCCCTCCTTCAACCACGTCTCGGTCACCGCCACCACTTCTAAAAACTCCCAGTGAACATTATTGCCTTCAGTTCATCTGTTTTGCCAGTTACACTCCTTAGCATTAAAACACATGCCAATGAAGCCCTCAGCTCTCGGATATTCCTTTTCTACCTTTGGGGTGTTACCCTCTCATCCCCATCTCTCTCCCACTCCAGGTTCCCTCTCTCTCCCCACCCTCCCTCCCCCCATTAGTTTAAAACACTTTGAAAACACTCCAGATAACCTCACAGCTAAAATAGTGTTTCCCCTCCCCGTCAACTGCTCCCTATCCTCTGAATAGATGACCCTCCTCTGAGGATCCCAATGATCAATGATATGAGCCTTCTGACCACACCAATCCCTCATCCATGCATTTAGTTGTAGTGTCTCATTTGTTTTACCCAAATTGGTCCCGGCACAGGCAGCATCCCGAGAACGCCACCCTGGAGGCCTACCTTTCAGTGAGCCCCCAACCCCTAAACTGCCTACGTATGTTCCCCATGCGCTTTCTTCCTACCTCTTCCTGTCCTATGTGAACTCTTACATTTGCCTTAGACCTTTCCCTTCAAATTCCTCTACCCTCTCTGATAATCCTGGAAACCTGCTCCAGGGAGGGCAGACTACAATCCTGGAGTCCTCTCTTTTGCCCACAGAAACCGCCCCTACGCTCCCTTTAAACCATACATCCCCCACAATATCTCACTTCCTGCTTCCTGCTGTTCTCTGTGGCATTCGTTCCCCCTCAATGCCCTCTCATCCAGCTTTTTACCCTCCCTGGTTTTCTGGAATCCTCCTTGAGAGATGGCCTTTGTGCCTGATTTTATTCTTGTTCACTTATCTATAACCAGCCCTTCCCTACTACTAGTTCCTGGGGTCCCCGCAGGACTACCTTCCCTATTCTTTGTAACCTCATTTTCCCTCACTAGACACATGTCCTCCAAGTGCAGCTCCAGCTGCCTCACCCTAGCTCTTAAACGTTGCAATTCTAAACATTTTGCGCATATGTGGGCCTTCGGGAGATGTGATGCCTCCAAGAAGGTCCACATATGGCAGCGTACACAGTGGACGCGTTTGGCCAAGTGTTGTGGCATTTTGTATACCCCCTTTAAAGGTGTTGGGAAAAGAGTGTTGATTAGGTAGGAATCAAGGTACTCTCCACGTCCAAGCCTGCGCTCACCCAAGCCCAGTGAGCTTAAGCCCTTATTGCTCTCACTCTAATTCCCGTCTCACTCCACTGCCCGCTGTCTACCTTGGCCTTCCTTTATATACTCCCGCGCTTCCTTCCCTGCAGCCCCCCGCGCCTATCTCCCGCTATGGAGCGCCGAAATAAACACTCTAACAACTAAAGTGAAAGACAGAAATTGCAAATCAGGAGTCTCACCAGCCACTCTCCAAAAAATCATTGCTCCGGAGAACATCTTGGTATTTCTTTATTTATCTGGCAAGTCTCCTTCTTATATTTGAACAGTTTATGCCCAATTAAGTTTGATTTCTTTCAGCCAGTCACAGTAGATTTGATCCTTGGGCTGATACAGCTATCAGTAAGAGCTGAACAGATTGTTGCTAATATCTGACTGATATGGTGCTAGTCCCCATAATCTTAATGGCCTCTCCCATATATACATTGATTTGATTTGATTCAATTCAATAAAATGAAGGGGATTTTCATTGACTTCAGGAAATGTAAAGGAGAACATGTCCCTATCTACATCAAAGGTGATGAAGTAGAAAGAGTCGAGAGCTTCCATTTTAAGTGTCCAGGTTATCAACAACCTGTCCTGGTTCCCCAGTGCTGACACGATTGTTATGAAAACCAGCCAACTCCTCTACTTTATCAGAAGACTAAAGAAATTTGGTATGTCAGCTACGACTCTCACTAACTTTTACAGATGCACCATAAAAAACATTCTTTCGGTTGTATCACAGCTTGGCATGGCTCCTGCTCTGCCCAAGACTGCAGAGAACTACAAAAACTACAAAGAACTACTATATAAATGTAGCAATCCATCACGCAAACTAGCCTCTCATCCATTGACTCAGTCTACACTTCCTACTGCCTTGGCAAAGCAGCCAGCATAATTAAGGATCTCACATACCTCGGACATTCTCTCTTCCACCTACTTTCTTTGGGAAAAGGATGCAAAAGTCAGAGGTCACGTACCAACCAACTCAAGAACAGCTTCTTCCCTACTGCTGTGATACTTTTGAATGGACTTTTCCTGCATTAAGTTGATCTTTCTCTGAATCCTAGCTATGACTGTAACACTACATTCTGCACTCTCTCGTTTCCTTCTTTATGAATGGTATGCTTTGCTTGCATAGCATGCAAGAAATAATATTTTTCGCTGTATGTTAATATATATGACAATAATTAATCAAATCAAAATAGGGGCTACCTTAATCACTTTCATGTTGTTCTGTGAACAAACGCTCAAATAATTTGCAGGAAAATCTTCTACACCGTGTACTTGTGATGTACTGCTGAATAGGCCTGGCTTGCTCTTAGACCAGTGCCTTAAGTACCCCTTCCTGTGGCATGAATTATATTAAGTCATAGAATCCCTACAGCACAGAAACAGACTATTCATCCCATTGAATCTCACTGACTCTGCAAGTTTCTGGGGAGAGAACATGCCGCTTTGATCATTAGTGTTGCATTCATTCTCCTAAATTTTCTGATTCTGGTTGTACTGCATTTGCTTCTCATTTATAACAAGCATCTTCACTTTTGACACCATTGCTGGTTGCAGCTTACTGCTCTAATTAACCATACCATTTTGCACACTCTGAAATTCCTGTGTGTGCTATTTTCAGCATCTTTTTAATGTTAATATCTGTCTCGGTTAACAGCTTTCTCTAAATTGTCTCATTATTGACCCCACAAATTAAGCGATCACTCAGTGTATCATTCAGGTTTGCCCCAAAGTTGCAGCTTTTCTGCAATTTGCTTTAGCTTTCAATGGCCTCAATGGTCCATTGTTTCAATGGTCTCTCCAGGGGCTCTCCCTATGACAAAAAACTTAAATGCTGCAGGTGACTGAGGGTTTTGGATGATAGTGTGCTCTCACCAAATCAATTATCTCCATGAATGAACTTGAATCGGGCATTTTTGGGGACACAAGGCTATGCAGATTAGACTGTAGGCCTGAACCCCCATGTGTTTAAAGGATTGCCTTCTTCTTCCTTTCTTCCTCTGTTCTATTGACCATAAAATAATAACCTTGACATTCTCCTATTATGTCTAATCTGCAATGAAAGCATCAAAGGAATTTAATAGGCTAAATAGAAGCATTGTTTTCTGCAGAACTCTTCTGTTTTGCAAATTAATTTTCAGACTCATTGGATTCTGTACTCACAGTCTTATACTGCACATCTTCTGTTTTATCCTCAATGCCAATTTAATAACTTTGATCTCTAGCTAGGTAAGAAACAACTAACAATTATTAACAACACATTACCTCACAATGTCTTGCAGCTCAGTGATTGCCAGTTAATGCCTGGAATCAATCTGAGGCAAAGGCCTGTGCTTGCTAGGGGAAACCTCTACCTTGTTTGGGTTCTCAGATCATGTGATCCTCTCAGCTGATTTCTCCTTAAAGGGGTAAGACACTACAAAGTGCAAAATCAAAAAATAAGAATGAAGAACAAAGAACAAAGCAGCACAGGAAACAGGCCTTTCGGCCCAACGAGCCCGCACCGCCACCTCAATGTTCCCACTTCTACACATGATCCCTGTCTATGCTTATAGATCTATGCATTGGAACCAAATTTGAGACAATGTGAGGAGAATTTGTTTTGCCAATCAGCCTAAGAGCGCATCTTTTGGAAGTGGGAGGAGACCGGAGCCCCCAGAGAAAACCCACACAAGCACAGGGAGAATATGCAAACTCCCACAGACACAGGCCCAAATCCATGTATCCGCACAGCACAGTGATAGTCACTGAACTGTTGTGTTGCCCATCAACTGGTCGAGTTCAAGCATACACTAACGACGTGAAACACTAGGCTACTCTCGAAAAATCCAAGAGCAGCCCATCACATGTATGCCCCTTGTCAGACAACAAAGCGGACTGAAGTACCTGTAGGATAAAACAGAAATGCGTCAATATCACTGACAATTTACACACTTCCTAGGGAACTCCCGAGGCTATGATCCCTATTTTAAATCAGTTTTCTATATCCCTCCATTTCCATTCTGTTCATGTGCCCATCTAAGTATCTCTTAAATAACTCCAGAGTGCCTGCCTCCACCTCTTTACTTGGCAGCGTGTTCCACACCCGCACCACCCTCTGTGTGAAAAAACTCCCTCTAGCATTCAAATTATACCTTACCCCCCTCACCCTAAGCCCGTGACCCCTCGTGATATTTGAGTCCACCCAGGAAGAAAGCTTAACACTGTTTATCTGTACCCTCATAATCTAGAGGAAATGTAGGGGAAGAAAAAGTAATCAAAAAGAGAAAAAAAATTATATGAGAGCAGATGGTAAAAGAGAGTTGGGAGCCAGATTATTTTTTACTCCAGGGACCTGGGTTCGATTCCTGGCTCGGTTGACAGTCTGTGTGGAGTCTGCACTTTTTTCCTGTGTCTGCATGGACTTCCTCTGGGTGCTTCAGTTTCCTCCTACAGTCTGAAAGACGTGCTGATTAGATCACATTGGCCATGCTAAATTCTCACTCAGTGTACCTGAACAGGTGCTGAAGTGCAGCGACTAGGGGATTTTCACAGTAACTTCATTGCAGTGTTAATGTAAGCCTACTTATGACACGAATAAATAAACAAAAAATGGAGACATTGTGCTTAATTTGCAATGAAGTGATGGCAGTTCCAAAAAAATACAAAATTTATTGTAGGTTTTGTTCCACATGTTCGACAATTTTCAAATCTGAAGGCAACCATGAAAACACACGTCTAGACAAGCATTAATTGAAAGTGATGCAGTGACTTTCGCTAGCTTTCGTATTACTTGGTTATTTACAAAAAATGGAAAGCCATTCTCAGATGGCGAGTCAGTGAAATAATACAACATTGAATCTGCAGCAGCTTTATTTGCTGCTTTTAAGAACCAAAGGGAAGTTATCAGATGTATTAAATGTCTGCAACTCAGCAGGATGAGAATGGCATTGACCAGCTAAAGAGAAAAGGTATGCAAAAATTCTGGTTGAATAGTTCCAGTTCAGTTCTTCTGCAATGCATTGCAATGTTTGGCTCAACATATACATGCGAGCAGAAATGATATGGGACATATCAAATGCAAGAAATGCAACAGACTGACAGATGGAAACCTCAGAACTGAATTGTGAAATATCCGCAGTTTGCTGAGTCCTAATTTCAGAAAACTAGTGAAGGACAGCTCCAACGAGAAGTCATATTAATAATATAAGCATAAATATTACATTTGGTTTTGCAATTTGAAGTTGATGATGGTTCTATTAATGCATGAATGTTTGTTTAAGTATTTTCTGTAACTGATTATGAAATATTTGACATATATTACATACGTTTAATTTTATTCATGGTGTTGTGGTTAGTACAAACGCCCAATTTCACTCTTGTGGTCCACGGGTGTGATGGAAGGCCACTCACGAGACACACTCACTAGCCCAGATTGTCCATCATTGGTCTAGAATATGATAGCGCTTTCACATCTTGTTCTCTGTTCTGTATAGATTGTGGTAGGTTCTGGTAGTTTTGGTTCTTCGTGTTAGCTTGGAGGTTGATATTTGGGCATCCAGATCAATTGTCCTCCATCATGCAATTGAAGAAACCTGATTGGGGAGAGGGTGGAGACTCTTCCTGTGGCATCTGACTGTGGAAGGTGCCATCAGGAGTGGATTGAATCTTACTTCTTTCTGTAGGATTGCTCTTTGCTTGTATGACCTGATAGCGTTTGGCTATCAAGCCTGGCGGGAGTTTCTTTAATGTGGCGATGCTGGCGTTGGATTGGGATAAGCACAGTAAGAAGTCTCACAACACCAGATTAAAGTTCAACAAATTTATTTAGCTTTTGGAACACTGCACTTCATCAGGTGAGTGAGAGTTGTGTTCACAAACAGGGCACTTACAGATACATGATAAGGGTTGGAAAACGAGTTTTCACATTGTCTTAAAGGTACAGACAATGTGAGTGGAGAGAGGGTGAAGCACAGGTTACAGAGATGTATATTGTCTCTAGCTAGAGCAGTTAATGAGATTTTGCAAGCCCAGGCAAGTTGTGGGAGTTACAAATGGTGTGACATGAACCCAAGATCCCAGTTGAAGCCGTCTATGTGTGTGCGGAACTTGGCTATCAGTTTTCAGCTCAGCGACTCTGCATTGTTGTGTGTGGTGAAGGCCGCCTTGGAGAATGCTTACCTGGAGATCAGAGGCTGAATACCTGTGACTGCTGAAGTGTTCCCCAACAGGAAGAGAACACTCCTATTGGTGATTGTTGAGTGGTGTTCATTCATCTGTTGTCATAGCATCTGCATGGTGTCCTCAATGTATTCATCACTAATAGGAATTTCTTTGCTAGGATTGGGAATTATTTGCAAAGTTTTTTGCCCTTCAGAAGCTCAGATAGGGCCAGGTCACACTGTCAAGGGGTTGACTTGTTGGTCGTCATGCAAGAGAAAACCCTTATTTTTCTTTAGAAGGGTCTTCAATCTAAAGAAGCCTCATTCTACTTCATTAGTTGATTGTGAGAGGTGGTGCAGTGGTGGAAACAGACTACAGTTACAAAGTGTCTAAAGCATTTGTAGAGAACTAAGGGCTACTATCCAATTTGTGCTCATTCAGAATGCCTTGAATGGCTTGAAAACATCTATCTGAATATTTTGATAACCATCTCCATTGTGGTTGTATGAAATTTCTTCATCATCAACCGTTTTAGAGAAGTAATCTAGAATGATGAGGAAGGACTTGCCATTGTAGACCCATGGCCAGTCGGGGAATTACATGATATGAGTGTTTTACTTTAGTCTTGATGGTGCAATGCACAAACTTAGCAATTTTGCCTTGTAAATACTCGACCACCGGACAGCAAATTAGGCCCTTTACTTAGTGGTGCCCAGATAACCTTAGTGTATCTGTGGTTTAGAGAGGCTAGAATGGCCAACTGTTTGACTTAGACCAGGAGGTCATCTATGAGTAGAAATGTGGTACTGGTTTGAGAGTGACATTATGATAATGATCTGGTGGTAGAAGTCTGATAGTGGTCTGAGCGTAGGTTGTGAAGTGGTCTGAGAGCAAATTGTGGAAGTGGTTTGAGAGTAGGCCTTCAGTTCAGTGACAAAGGTGATGCTGTGTATGGTTGGAAACAGCTTTAATCGATTATAGGCTTGCAAGATTCTGTTGCCATTCACTGCTGAACAAAGGATCTTCCAGTTAAGCTGGTTCGATTTTGAAGCTGTTTCCATACATTGAAATATCTTCAAAATGGATCACAATCCCACATTTTCAGCTCCACTTGGATTCATCCAAGGCCTAAATCATTATTGGAATCACTGGAGAAAATTATCTTTACAGGACAGCATTGTTCTAAACTTCGATAACAATTTTGTAGACCTGCAAACTAGAGACTATCTTACCCTGGACAAGGCACTCCAGCTAGTTAGACCTTTTCAAAATGACAGTGGTGTGCTTTTGCCTGCCTGATGAAGAATATATGCGATGGTAAGGGTTGGATGACTACTGACTTCATTTAATCAGCAGTACAGTGTTGTGAATTGGGACATGTAGAAAAGAACTGCAGGCTTATTGTTTAGGAAGTGGGTGGTTAAGGGCACTCAAAGTAGAAGAAGTTAATGATTAATTTCAGTTATTTGGTCTTTGCTAGTCAGTTGTTTCTCAGGACTGGTTGACCCGGAATTAAAAATAAAATTATCTCAGACTATGAGCTCTGCATGCTGAAGCTGGATATTCAAGAGAGATTTAGTGGAATTTCATGCTGGAATAGAACTTGTATTTTTTTTTTGCTGTCAGGTTCTTGTAGTAAAACTGGGAGAAGGCAGCTTGGCTTTGATTGTTTAACTTCATGAATAATTGAATATTGCAGGTTTTACATTGGAAACTTGAATATCCCTAAACAGTCATCCTGTTCACATTAGACAACATCTGGTCTGGCATAACTGTGTAACACAAGTTGGGTCCCAGCCTTCATGTTGTGGTTTTGGGTCTTACTCTTTACGTACAAAAATCATCGCATTGACTGGAAACATTGTAGACCGTCATTAACCAAACCAAGATCTTTTCCTTTGGATATCTGTTATTCACACTGTGCAAATCTTTGTCTAGATTTCTGCCCATTTTGCCGTGGTTTTGATGTGATCAGAATCACTTCCAAGGGTTTTCAGCTGAAGTGATGATAATGTGTCTTCCAATTTATGTTTGTGTGCAAATTGTAAAGGAATATAGCCAACCTAATCGAAACATATAAGATGATTAGAGGTTTAGATAGGGTGGACAGTGATAGCCTTTTTCCTAGGATGGAAAAAGCTAGCACGAGGGGACACAGCTTTAAATTAAGGGGTGATAGTTATAGGACGGATATCAGAGGTAGGTTCTTTACCCAAAGGGTGGTTCGGGAGTGGAATGCCCTGCCTGCAGCAGTTGTAGATGCGCCAAGTTTGGTGGCGTTTAAGAGGTTAGTTGATAAGTATATGGAAGAGAAGGGAATGGTTTAGTTTGGAGGGGCATTGCTTTTTATATTGGTCGGCGCAACATCGAAGGCCGAAGGGCCTGTTCTGTGCTGTAATGTTCTATGTTCTATGTTCTATAACATGTCAACTGGAGTACCTCTTTCTGTTCATGCCTTCACAACTCTGGACATTTGGAATGTCATTACATTTCTCAAATTTTGCCTGGCCATTTGGGGTATTAACCATTTTAAATTGTCACCAAATGCAATTGATTGCAAGAGATTGAAAACATTTTGATTGGCATCATTGGTCAGAATCACATTTTTGCCACAAAATATTTGATCCACGATTACCTCTGATTTGCCTGCTGCATAAGAACTGTGAAGCTCCGTATAAGTGGTCCACCAGCATTCCCCAGCACTTGTTCGGGAGGGATACTGTAAGTGGGAACTCTAATAGGTTAGTAAGATTTTTAAACATTAGACATTATGACACTGACAGAACTACCAGCATATTAAATTAAATGTCTTTTAAAACAACTTACAAGCGAAGAAGGAGACTTATTTACACATATATGAATGCAGTAGGATATTTAAACAAGTGATTATGTCTCAAGTAATTAAGAAATGCATGCTGATATTTTGAATGTGTTAATGTATTGTTTAAGGTATATTGTTCATTTTAGCCAATAGCATTTGCTGCAAAGTATCATGGTAAAAAGGCATTAGGTAAGACATATTCTAAGAGAATATTTGGACCTTGGGGATATGCAAGATTTATCAGTAAAGCTTCGGATTGGAAGAACATCTAGGCCACTTAATCACATTTTATTCACTACCCAGACAAGATGGATGCATGCCCAGATGTGGAATCATAAGTTAATCTGATTTGGCAGTGACTTTTAAGGGAACCAATGGTAATATTCAGTTGAATTTGGGCTGGTGTCTGAGGCCACTATGTAACATAGGAAGTGGTCAGCAAAACAGGAGAATCCTTAGTGAATTCTAAGGATTAATAGAATGCCAGTATGCCAGAGAGTAGTATGCAATTGGCTAAGATAGATGACAGATATTATTGTTGACTTGTGTACATTGAAGATGATTGATGTTAAGCTAATAAAAGGTGGGAGTTATTGATAAGAAAACCTCTATTTGATCTGTTTTAAATTGTATACATCACATTTAATTGGAGAGGTCTGGCAGTCCTATAGCAGAACTGTCCTAACCCTTTGATGGTTTCCTGGCAGCTGCTGTTTAAATGAAGTTACATCTTTAATACAGACACTGGCCTTGTATTGTCTAACGTTTAGGCAGTACTGGTCACCTTGGATACCCCACCAACAGATGCCAGGCCCATGACTCTGCTGACTCCCTTGCCAATGATGTGCTCCTGGGCCCAGTCATCCCACAAATGCTGGTGTTGCAAAGGCAGAGTCATGAATATCAGAAAAGGATGACAGCAGCCCTCTAACAGCAGACCTCTAACCAAGGAGATGGTGCCATCACTGCAGTGCACCGACACCAACACTTTGAGGATGGAGTCCGCAGTGGAAATCTTGATACAGGACTTGTACTCTACCACAGGTTATGGGCAGGCACTTACTGTCTCAATTGTTGTTGTTTGTCCATCATCATCGATGAAGACCTCGACTCCATTAATCATTTTGAGGCTGGTTGCCGTGTGTCTGAAGATGACTGATCAGGCCAATTCAGGCACAGAATGTCCTGGCAGGTTTGTGTAGCCACTGTAGTTGTTGCCGTGGTGGCTCTGGACTTGTGCAGCTCGCGCTTAATTTCTGCTTCAGCAAAATATCTTGCTTTGTAAGCTTGACAGCCTTTGTGGTTGAAGCAGCACCATGTAGGGCAGTTTTGTGCTAGTGTTTCCCAGGTGGTCGTGTCTATGTCAAGTGACTTCAGGAAGGCCTTGAGTGTGTCGTTTCATCTGCCCTCTATGTGAGCGCCTTCCAGCAGAGAGTTCCCCAAAAGGAGCTGTTTGGATAGGCTCTTGCCCACCGGGTCTGCGCTCTCATCAGCAGTGTGTGGACTGATGGTAGACTTGCTCTAGAGAGAACTTCAGTGTCTGGTACTTTGTCTTACCATCTGACGTGCAATATTCTGTGAAGACGTCATGCAGAAATGATTGAGCTGTCTTGCATGCCTTTGACACACAGTCCATGTTTCACAGGCATACAGGAGAGTAGTGAATACCGTGGCACTGTAGACCTTCAGTTTAGTTGCTGAGCTGATTCCTTGATGTTCCCATACAGTGGAACGAAGTCTACTGAAAGTAAAACTTGCCCTTGCTATTCTGAAGTTAACTTCTGTATCAATAACCATTGCTTGGGAGAGAATGCCAAAATAAGTGAACTGGTTCACTGCCTGTAGATTCTGCCCTTTGATTATGATTATGGGTTTTGTATACAGTGCATGAGGAGCAGACTGATGCATGACTTCGGTATTTTTAATGTTGATGGTGAATCTAAATTTTTCACAAGCGGTGGAAAATTTGTCCAGACTGACTTGCATCTCTGAGTCAGTATACAGGGCGCAATCATCAGCAAAGAGGAAGTCCCTCAAAACAGTCTCCTTCACTTTGTTAATAGATTGAAGTCTCCTCAGGTTGAAGCGCTTCCCATCTTGGGACGGGATGTCTCAATTAATGCCCTTAGGACTCACTGACAAACTTGTTTTCAATTGTTTTTAACTAGGCCCCAAATTTAACTTGAAAAAACTGGTTTCTTGGAAATCATGAAACTGGGAAAGAAAACAAGATTGATAGCAAAATGCACAGGTATTTTAAGTTCTCATTGTCCCATCAGAATTAAAGATCACTTACTGCAAATGGTGATTTCTCTGGCAAATGTTTGGCAGTGAGCTTTTTATGGATCAAGGTTTTGGACACCTTTTTGACAAAACGTGGAAAGATGTGCCTTAGATGTGTTTGATGCACAACAGTCGAGAAAGACCTTAATTCTCTGCAGCTGTGACAATGTGCTGCGGCAGGATTAGCACAGACACAGGAGGCAGGTGTACAGCATTGAGAGTCACATAAGGAGATACACAGAAGAGTGGACAAGGTTGTAGAAGGATCTTTCCATGTCATAGAATGTACAGGCAAAAGAAGAGTTCTAAAATAGAAGGTTATGTGTTCAAATTCCACTCTAGAACTTAAGTACAACATACAAGGCTGACATCAGATACAGTACTGAGCGGATGTCCACTGTTAGAGGGTCTGTTATTTGGATGAAAATTAAATTGAGGCCCCAACAGGTCTCTTGGGTGAATGCAGTGGCAACACTGTGTATCATCTACAAGGTCATAGAATTCCTACAATGGAGAGGGAGGCCATTTGGCCTATTAACTTTCTGATAGAGCATCTTATCCAGGCCCTATCCTAAGAACTCCACATGTTTACTCCACTAATCCCCCTAACCAACACATCTTAGGGCACTAAGGGGCATAATTTATCATAGCCAATCCACCCAATCTGCACATCTTTGGACTGTGGGAGGAAACTAGATTATCCAAAAGAAATGGAGAGAATTTGCAAACTCCACACAGATGGTTACCCAAGGTTGGAATTGAACTGGGTCCTGGCACTAGTGAGGCAGCAGTGCTAACTACTGTGCTATCCTGCTGCCCAAACATTTCGCCAAGCATCTTTAGACAACACTTCTCAATGCATGCTCACCATCATCTAGAAAGACAAGGGCAGCAACATATTGGAACACCACACCCTGCAAGTTCCTCTTCATCTCTGATATAGAATTCATGGGATGAATGGCCCCTTTCTGTACTGCAAATTACTTTATGATTTTAATGAAATTAATTTTTTCACCCCATTCCTCTCCCATTTACTAAACAGTTTGTGATCATTCTATTTACCTTTTCTGCGAGGATCTTTTTTTTTTAGCTGGATCAGGTAAAGCCCAGCCCCACAGCACAGTTCCTCCCTGTCCCAGTTATGATGCTAATATCCCATTAAATAAACCCTCTTTCCTGCACCACTCCTTCATCCATGCATTGAGCCCCTTAATCTGATTATTCCCTCTGCCAATTTGTACATAGATCAGGTAATAATCCAGAGATCTTTGAGGTTTTGTTGTTTAATTTAATTCCCTGTATCAAATTGGTCATCTTCTCTACTATTTCTAATGTTGTTGATCCCAATATGAATCACAACAACTTGGCCTTCCCCCTCCTTCTCCAATATCTTATCAAGTTGGTTTGGGATTGGTTTCAAATTGACATTGATGTGTGGAGTCATTGGATCAACATTGATCCCAGTATTGTGATTGTGGCCATCCGCAAAAATCCAATGATAACATTACAGGCTACTTCCTTTAGTTGTATATTTGACTTTCTAAAGTTCAAGGATATGGATAGAACATAAAGTATATAATGTTAAAATAATTCGGGCTCTTTTTAAAGTTGAGAAATTCTGTAATTTCCCAACTACAGCTGATAAGGATCTATGGTTTTAGACTCGGTGAGATTGCAGATTTGTTATTGCCGAAGGACACATTTTAAACTTGTTGCAGCATCTGACAATGAGTTGCTGGAATTGTCAATTGAATTGAACTGATTTATTATTGCCAAATGTATTGGGATATAGTAAAAAGTATTGGTAGAAAGAGTTAAGCTGTTTAACCGCCAAATCCATAAACAGTGTGGCAGACAATGCACAACATCCATGGCAGTGACTGTCTTGCACTTCGCATGTTCAGTGTAGGTGACTGCATCCCTAATCACATTCTCCAAAGAAAACCTTCAGCATCCCACAAATCTCCTTGTAGATCAAACACAAGATCTGCTTGACACTGCCACAGCCAGCCAGGCAGCGGATTGCTGGATTGGTGATGCTCTAAATATTACCACAAAGTGGTGCCGCATTGCTCCACCTTTTCCCAGTTCCTTGCCTCCTTTCCCTCTGTCAGACATAACGATTCTTCACTCTGATCACTGCACAATATGAAGAGATTGTTATATGAGGAACTGTTGAGAACTCTGGATCTGTGCTCGTTAGAGTTTAGAAGGATGAGGGGGTATCTTATTGAAACTTACAGGATACTGCAAGGCCTTGATAGAATGGATGTGAAGAAGATGTTTCCACTAATAGGAAAAGCTTGAACTAGAGGGCACAATCTCAGGCTAAAGGGACAACCTTTTAAAACAGAGATAAGGAGGAATTTCTTTGGCCAGAGAGTGGTGAATCTGTGGAACATTTTGCCACAGAAGGCAGTAGAGGCCAGACCATTGAGTGTCTTTAAGACATAAATAGATAGGTTCTTGATTGATAAGGGATCAGGAGTTACGGAGAAAAAAACAGGAGAATGGGGATGAGAAAAGTATCAGGCATGTTGAATGGCAGAACAGACTCGATGGCCTAATTCTGCTTGCATGCCTTATAGTGTTATGGTCTTGTGGTATTATCTCTTTAGAGTTGTTAGAGATGAAATATACAGATGAAATAAAATATAGAGGCTGGAAGAAAAGGAGAGGATGCAGAGTATAGTGTTGCAGTTACTGATAGGGTGAGGAGAAAGATCAGCTTAATATAAGGTAGACCCATTCAAAAGTCTGATAGTAGCAGAGAAGAAGCTGTTCTTGAGTCTGTTGGTGTACTTTCAGACTGTATTTTCCTGTCGGAGGAAGGTGGTAAAGAGTCTGCTTGGGCTGCATGTGCTCCTTGGTTATGAAGAAGCCATATGATGTGATCAAGTTGAGGGCAAGTGACTGAAAAATGTGGCACAAAAGCAGTCAGGTGATAAGGGTGGCAGAAATGTTTCTCTTCAAGAACCTGCTATTTCTGGGGGCTCAACTTAATGTTAGCCTTAATGGGTAAACTTGGTGACTGGACAGGTCAAGCAAGGGAATTAATTACCCACTTGGGACCCTGTTTCTGATTTTAACCAGCTGAGGTACTCACTTAAAATAGGATGAAAATGTCTTGAATTTCTAGAAAACAAGATTCTGTTATATCAATAGGATCCCAATTTGATTTGAGCTGCAGCCTAAGGCAGGCAATGGCTGCTTATTTTCTCCTTTGTAGGGCCAGGAATAACAGGCTTGCATCTTCATACCCCCACTAAGAATGTCACAGTGACTCATGCCCCACCTTCCCTTCTCTTCTCAAATCTCTCTCAAAATCTCTTCACCATACACTTGCTTGCCAGCTAGCTGTCGGGCAGTGCCAACCAGCAGCCTTCGGTCATCCAGATGATCTCTCTCATTGAGTGACCAGCTGTCTTTCTCCGTCCCCTCAGGTGATCAGTTGACCAGTGACATGCAGATGAGCCCAGTCAGTCAAAATATCCTGAATCTGAAATGCAGTATTTGCATCTCTTCCTGTTCACTAAGGATAGCCCCCATCCTCCCTATCTGCAAAATGTAATATCGCATGTATAATGTCTTAATATTGCATGCTGAGTATGTTGATGCAATGCTTGCTTCTCTTCCCAACCTGTAGCTGCTTGTGTTCACCTATAGGCTTCACGCCAGTTCATTTACTGGAAACGCTAATCAGAATGTAGTCTTTACAACCTCCCAAGACCTGATACACAACTCTCATTATTTGTGCAGTAACTTGTTCTACAGGCAGTAAATATAGAAATTCATCACATGCCACGGCACAATTATCCTGGTAATGCGTGTAATCCCTGAATTTGAGTAGGGCTTCACTCTTGATTTCATTGGATAGATTTTTGGCCCTTGGCAGAGCTGGGACTGGAGGTGAATGGGAGTTAAAAATTTTTCTGCTGGCCTTTTCCTGGCCTCCATCCTGCCTCCGGACCATTTCTGTAGATTGTGTTGGGAGGAGGGCTGCCTGTCCACACACGCCAAGTAGCTGGGCCAAGATCATTAAGACTGTACCGAGCCTGGTTAAAGAAGGCCAACTAGAAAATGCCAGTTGGCCTCTGAATTCCGTCAGGTGGTGAGGGCCAGTTAAATTGTTTGGAGACAGACATTTGGTCACAAACTGGGTTGAAGAACCTAGTGCTTCAGGCAGATCTAAAGGTCTTCCCTGCCTGTCTGGATGCAGAACTACCACAGTCTGCCCTGTAGAACGGATTCCCTCCTCCTTCCCTCATTCCATCCCATTGACCATTGCCTGCGCACTATGTTATCCCAGTTGCTGAATCATGGTGTTACATTTTAAAATGACCTTTCTTTTGTTGAACTTCTATTGCAACGTTTTGTTCTTTTCAATCTGAGAAGTCTTTGATTGGCCCTGCAGTTTTGAGAACCCGCTCACCACTCTTAATTGAGGTGGTGAACCTGACTCCTGACCATTCAATGTCTTGTTCAGGAAAAATAATAGGTTAATGACTGTTTCTCCTCCCCCACCCTGCCAACCGGTCCAAACAGGGGAAATCTGTTTGATACAAAATACTGAAGCATTAGAGAAAAATCCATCTGATGTGACCATGAGAAACTGTGAATCATTAATAATCATGGCTCAACCCAAGAATCTCACTGGCTGATCAGTCTACATCAATCAAATGTAATTCTTCAATTGTAAGTTGGGAAAAAGTTGTACAGCAAAAGGATTAACTTCAATAGAAATAAAAAAGGCAAAAAATGAGATTTCAAATGAGTAGACAATGTGTATCACCTGTAAGCATTTATTGGTTCTAAGACTGATCCAGAAGGTTCTTTTCTGGCCTAGAAAGCAAGGCAACTCATTTAAACAATAACTTGGATTGATTAATGATAAGTGATATTAAACCTCACAATTACAGGGCAATGACCATTCCCAAAAAGAGAGAGTCTAACCTTACACTCTTGACATTCAACGGTACTACCACCCTGAATCCCTCCTATTAACATCTTGAGATTAATCATTGATCAAAAGCTTCATAGATAATACTATGGCAGCAAGAACAGGTCAGAGGCTCAGAATTCTATGGTGAGTAGCTCGTCACCTTACTTTCCAAACTCTGTCCCACCACGTACAAGATGCAAGACAGGAGTGTGATGGAATAAACTTTACTTGCTTTAATGAATTCAGCTGCAACAATGCGCAAGAACCTTGACAAAATCCAGGATAAAACAGGCCACGTAATTGGCATGCTATCCACCATCTTCAACATTTACTCCCTCCACCAATGATGATTGGTGACAGTGGTGTGTGTTAGCCATAAGATACTGTATGGCAACTTATCGAGCTTTTTCTGACAGTACCTTTGAAACCCATGACCTCTACCTATCTACTCCAGTGGGACAAGCACACAGATATATGGGAACATCACGTCCTGCAAGTTCTCTTCCAAGCCACATACCATCTTGATTTGAAGCCAAATCACCATTCCTTCATTATCGCTGGGTCAAAAGTCTGAGAACGCTCTTCATAATGGCATTGTGAATGTATCTAGACCTGATAGATTGCAGAAGTTTAAGAAGGCAGCTCACCACCATCTTTTATCTTTGTTCTTTTCCTTTAGCTAAATCTCACTAAATTTTGATCACTACCACTAAATGGCCTTGCACTGATACTCTTTTCATTTGTCCAGTTTGCCCAGTGCCCAGTAATGTCCTTTCATTGGGCCTAACATGAACTGACTAATAAAATGTCCCTACTTCTGAATGCTCAATACCCTTCACAATGAATCTATCTCAGTTAATATTAAAGCAGCTGAAACTCTTTCCTATAGGATCTGCTTTTCATCTTTCAAGTGGTTAAACCTTTCCTTATCTTCCGTAAGATCACTTATATAGATGAATCTGTTTTGGGAATCAGTAATCTTGCATTTGAATTGAGCTGATCTTACTTGGCACAGAATGATATGGGTGCCTGCAGAGGACACACCAGCTGTTTCTGGTATTTCAGTTAGCGTGAGGGAGAAGAATACGAAGCCAAAAGATGGAAATAATGAGAGGACACAAAAATCTGGGTATTGTTAAATGGGAAAAAGAACAGTCTTTTGCTAAACATCTTTCTCTATACCCTAGCTGTGACTGAAACACTATATTCTGCACCCTCTCCTTTCCTTCTCTCCTGTGAAATCTATGAATGGTATGTTTTGTCTGTAACAGCTCACAAGAAACAATACTTTTCCCAATACATGTGACAATAATAAACCAAATCAAATCAACATCAAATCATCTTTAGCTTGACACTTCATTCTTTCCATCAGCTAGTGCGTACAAATGACACAAGAATAGTTATATTGTTGAATATGTTTGTATCCAGCACCAGATTTCTCAGACAAGGCCTCCCAGAAAGCCCCTGCCAGCAAGTTGATAAATGTTTTGCATTGTGTGAATTGCTGTTTGTTTAGGATGTTTGTCTTTTATTCTATTTCAGCATATGGGTGTCACTAGTAAAACAAACAGTTATTGCTAATCGCTAGTTGCTTTGAGATGATGCTTGCGGTTCCTTATACAGCTGAATAGATTGCTGTAACTTTTCTCAGCAATTAAGAACCAACCATACTGGTGCTGGACAGGAGTCTGACATCAAGCACAGATAGCAGGTTTCCTTTCCAAAGGGACATTGAAATGAAGCAGTTGAATTTTTCCAACGTCCAACAACTTTCCAGTTAGTTAGCGAGTGGAAGCCGTTTAGTGGTGTGGATCAGCTGCTTCTCGCTCTGAGCAAGGTGAGTCACCAGCCTCCCTCATTCCATTGTCTTGGTTCAGTGAGGGGTGAGCACGTGGTTTTTAGAGTTATTAGTGCGGCAGACTGCACAGCTGGAGGTACAGGCTGAGCTTGCCCCATTGTCTGAGACTTGCGTGTACTTTTCCTGCAGTCCCCTGCTTGCCCGAAAACTCCCTGTAATGACTTGAACAAACATGAGCAATTTCAGCAAGAACTAATGGTAAATATAACACCGGAACACAAACAGACTGGTGTTAGTTGGCATTGAACCAATTCTTTCCTTTCTTTAATTACTGCTGGTAAGTGTGGGCAGAACTGTTGACTATACTCCTAATTTGTACCATCATGATTAATTGTTAAGCCTCTCCCTCAGCTTACAGTATCTCCCTTCATTTTAACAATGTGTTCATTAAACATTAAGCCTTACATTTATATTTATTTTCACTAACCACCATAAGAAACAGACAGGACCTTGCTTTCATACCTGGTGAGGTAGAAATTGAATGTATTTGCACTCATTTTACAGCCATAAGGCAAATGCAGTGAGATCCAATTTTTGGAACTGATGAACGCGCTCCTAGTCATCTGAAATTCCTCCCACCTCATATTGTGACTGTGGTTTAAGCAATGAGCACCATTGAAAGGTAAATTCATACCTGTGTGGCTCGGAGGAACAGATGTGCTCCTCTCAATTCTACAGAATTTAGCATTGTATCATCCCCCACTCCTTCTCTCAAGTATGATATTCATGATGCTGCATTACTGATATTAGTCAGTATGACATGCATTAAGACAGAGATGTTGGAATCATGCTTAGAAGTCACATGCCTGCTCTATATATCTGAAGTAGTACTAATAAGCATATATTAAATAAGTACTGGAGTATGTCCCCAGTACTTTAAAAACCAAGTCTCTTTAAAAACCAAGTCCCATGCCAGGGTAGTATTTTCTTGAATGTATGCATAAGCCAAAACTGGGCAGGAAAAGTGGTGTTGAAGCTATGTCCCCAACTCAGGCCCCAGCCCCTTGGCACTGTCCTTGGCACATTTGGTAGTGTCTCACTGGCACTACTGGGGTACCCAATAGACATCACTGCGGTTTTTGTTGACCATGGCTAGTGTGCCAAACAGGGATCTTTATTGTGCCAGGTGGGCATTGCCCAGCTATGCCCTGACCACATGGGGGCTTCAATGGCCTCTGAGGCCCCCAGCATGACCATCATGCCTCATCTTTGCCAGTGGAGAGCAGTAGAGATATTTGCTGGTCTAACCTGCTGCGGGAGTGGTGGGAACATTCCAGGAGTAGGGGAGGGAGGTTGGCAATCACATGCAAAAATGGCTAGTGAGATTATGATTCAATTAATCTCATGGAGGGGATTTCTCCGGCCGTTCACCCTGGGGAGATTTTCTAGTCTCACTGGCAATGCACCCCCTTCTGTGTTACGTAGCAGTCTGAGGTGGCATCAATGCAAAATCCCATCAACTGTGAACAGCATGCTACCTGCCGCCACTGGAGAATCGGCCTTGTGCAATCCAGTTCATGCCAGGATAAAATAGAAACATACATAATCGATAGAGCAGAAGGAGATCATTTGACCCTTCGAACCTGCTCTGCCATTCATTACGATCGTGGCTGATTGTCCAATTCAGTAGCCCAGTCATGCTTTCTCCCCATAATCTTTGATCCCTTTCACTCCAAGTGCTATTTCGAGCCACTTCTTGAATTCATTCAATGTTTTGGCATCAGCTGCTTCCTATTGTAATGAATTCCACAGGTTCATCACTTTTGGGGTGAAGAAATGTCTCCTTATCTCCATCCTAAATGGTCTATCCTGAATCCTCAGACTGTGACTCCTGGTTTTGGACTACTCCACCATCGGAACATCCTCCCTGCATCTACCCTATCTAGTCCTGTTAGAATTTTAAAAGTCTGTATGAGATCCCCCTCATTCTTCTGAACTCCAGAAAAAACAATTCACCCTAGTCAATCTGTCCTCATACATCATCCCTGGAATCAGCCTGGCTGCGTTAGAACATAGAACATAGAACATTACAGCACAGAACAGGCCCTTCGGCCTTCGATGTTGCGCCAACCAATATAAAAAGCAATGCCCCTCCAAACTAAACCATTCCCTTCTCTTCCATATACTTATCAACTAACCTCTTAAACGCCACCAAACTTGGCGCATCTACAACTGCTGCAGGCAGGGCATTCCACTCCCGAACCACCCTTTGGGTAAAGAACCTGCCTCTGATATCCGTCCTATAACTATCACCCCTTAATTTAAAGCTGTGTCCCCTCGTGCTAGCTTTTTCCATCCTAGGAAAAAGGCTATCACTGTCCACCCTATCTAAACCTCTAATCATTTTATATGTTTCGATAAGGTCCCCTCTTAGCCGCCTCCTTTCTAACGAAAACAACCTCAAATCCCTCAGCCTCTCTTCATAAGACCTGCCCTCCATACCAGGCAACATCCTGGTAAACCTCCTCTGTACCCTCTCCAATGCCTCCACATCTTTCTTATAATGTGGGGACCAGAACTGCACACAATACTCCAAGTGCGGCCGCACTAGAGTTTTGTACAGTTGCAACATGACGTTGCGGCTCCGAAATTCAATCCCTCTACCAATAAAAGCCAAGACTCCATATGCCTTCCTAACAACCTTCTCGACCTGACTGCCTACTTTCAGGGATCTATGCACATACACACCAAGATCCCTCTGTTCATCTAGACTACTAAGAATCCTACCATTTGCCCTATACTCTACACATTTAATATTTCTGCCATAGTGCATTACCTCACACTTTTCCACATTAAACTCCATTTGCCACCTCTCGGCCCAGCTCTGCAACTTGTCCAAGTCCCTCTGCAAACTATAACACCCCTCTTCACTATCTACCACTCCACCGACTTTAGTGTCATCTGCAAATTTACTAATCCATCCTTCAATACCCTCATCCAGATCATTTATAAAAATTACAAACAGCAGGGGCCCCAAAACAGACCCCTGAGGTACACCACTTGTCACCGAACTCCACGATGAATATCTCCCATCAACCACCACCCTCTGTCTTCTATCTGCTAGCCAATTCCTAACCCAATTAGCTAAATCACCCTCTATCCCATACATCTGCATTTTCTGCAGAAGTCTTCCATGGGCCACCTTATCAAACGCCTTACTAAAGTCCATATATACCACATCAACCGCCTTACCCCCATCCACCTCTTTAGTCACTTTTTCAAAAAACTCAATGAGGTTAGTAAGGCACGACCTACCCTTCACAAAACCATGCTGACTATCTCCAATCAATTCATTACTCTCTAAATAACTATAAATCCTATCCCTAATTATTCTCTCCAATACTTTGCCCACCACAGAAGTAAGACTCACTGGCCTATAATTCCCTGGAAGGTCTCTCTTCCCCTTCTTGAACAACGGGACCACATTCGCTATCCTCCAGTCCTCCAGAACCACACCCGTAACCAACGACGACCTGAAGATCAGAGCCAGAGGCTCTGCAATCTCCTCTCTTGCCTCCCAGAGAATCCTAGGGTAAATCCCGTCCGGCCCAGGGGACTTATCCAACTTCAAACCCTCGAGAATATCTAGCACATCCTCCCTATCTACTTCGATACTTTCCAGTTTGCTACCCTGTACCTCAGCGTTCTCCATAACTACATTTACATCACCCTGCGTGAATACCGAAGAGAAATATTTATTCAGTGCCTCTCCAATCTCTTCAGGCTCCACGCACAACTTCCCACTGCTGTCTATGACTGGCCCTAATCTTGCCCTAACCAATCTTCTATTCTTAACATATCTAAAGAAAGCTTTAGGATTCTCCTTAATCCTATCAGCCAAAGTCTTCTCGTGTCCTCTCTTAGCTCTCCTCAATTCACTCTTTAGCTCCCTCCTGGCTAATCTATAGCTATCCATTGCACTAACCGAGCCTTCAAGCCTCATCCTGACATAAGCCTCCTTTTTCCTTTTAACCAGCAAATCAACTTTTTTCGTACACCAAGGTTCTCTTACTCGACCATTTCCTCCTTGCCTGACAGGGACATACTTATCAAGGACCCGCAGCAGCTGCTCCTTGAATAAGCTCCACATTCCAGATGTTCCCAGTCCCTGTAGCTTCCTAGTCCAATCTATGCACCCTAATTCTCTCCTGATGGCCTCATAATTACCCTTCCCCCAGCTATAACTACTGCCCCCAGCTTCATGCCTATCCCTATCCATCACTAAGGTGAACGTAACCGAATTGTGGTCATTCTCTCAAGAGCAAGAACATCCTTCCCCATAAAATGAGACCAAAACTGCACACAATTTTCTAGCTGTAACCTCACTAAGGCCCTGTATAATTGCAACAACACCAGGTCAAAGTCTAACAGGTTTATTTGGTAGCAGAATCTACTAGCTTTAGGAGCGCTGCTCCTTCATCAGCTAAGTGGGAGTTCTGTTCACAAACAGGACATATAAAGACATAAACTCAATTTACAAAATAGTGGGTGGAATGTGAATCTTTACAGGTAATCAAGTCTTATAAGTGCAGACAAGTTCATCTCTGCACAGTGACCCAAACCAGGAATCGAATCCAGATCCCTGCTGCTGTGAGGCAGCAGTGTAATGACTCCACAGTTTTACTGGCCTAGCTTGTGTAATGATGTAGTCAGATTCTGTCAGACATGCCATACATGTCAAGTGATAAGAAAAATATAAGCTAGAATAAAATCTGCACTTTAATTCCAGTTCCAGCTGGAGTGTGGCGACCAGGGGATTTTTTTTCAGTAACTTCATTGCAATATTAATGTAAACATACTTGCGACACTAATAAATAAACTTTAAAAAAGAGCACTGTATCTGAGCCTGATTTTTTCTTCTTCCCAATAAATTGCATGGGACCCCTTCCTAAGAAAAGAGTACTTAGTGATAATCATGGATGTATTTCCTAGATTCTTGGAAGCCAGACCATTCAGAAATATTAAAGCAAATAGGATTGTATAATAACTGACAAAATTATTTTTTAGATACGATTAGCCAAAAGAAATATGATGAGCTCAGGGATCAAATTTTGCATCAAGGTTGATTAGGGCAGTCATGATTAGCCTAGAGATAAAGCAATTTAATTCACCAACATATTATCCACAGTTAAAAGTGGCATTAAAAAAATGGCATCAGATTCTGAATTCTATGATGAGGGCATATCATTAGAATTACCCACAGGACAGGAGTAGAGGAATTACATTCTTGTTTTTTGCCATTAAGGATGTACCAACTGAGTCCAGAAAATTTAGTGTCTTTGAATTGGTATATTGTCATGAGCTGAGAGAATTTCATAACAACTTCAAAAATCACACACTTGGACAATGTAACAAAGTTCAGGGAAAGATTAAATAGAGCGAATTGGCGAGAGAGAATTTGTAAATATCATAGCAAGTGATGAAGATGGAAGTAGACTGGGGAGGAAGAGGGGTGCAATCGGTCTGCGCGGTGGGGGGGTGGGGTAGTGGCAGCGGGGGGCTGAATATCCATGTTTTTGTGAGGCTCACGAATGGCCGCAGACCCCCATGGTTGCAGGAGAGGGCATAGGGTGGGGAGGCTGTTAGTTCAGCTTTACTTCAGCAGCAAGGACCCAACAGCTCTCTGTCCATCAGACCCCTGCCACTGAAATTGTACATGTGCAACATTAGAGATCTGCACATGTACAGTAGCTCTCTCTACAGGCTGGCTAGTGAATTAAGCCCACCCCACTTCCTGCAACAGCAAGAAAATGTCTATCATCAATTTTACAATGAATAATTACCTGTGAAAACCTACCCAAAAAAATAGATTAGGAACTTTCCCATTCTGCCGCTAGTTTTGTAGTTAGGGAGAAAATTTTATTTCTGTTGCCAGTATTGGATGAATCATTAAAAGCCAAGTTTAACAGACCATGTCAAACTGAAAAGAAACTCAATTTATGGCACAGAGACTGTCAAGAGATTCACAGCAGTGGAACGGGAGGGTGTGGGGAGGGGGGGTTGCTTAATCCTACTCAAGAGGTTGACATCAGACTGTAGAGGGGCCACTATGCATGTGCTGATCTCCCCGTGTACTGATATAAATGAGTAGTCATAAAGGTTTTTAGCCCTTCAGCCCAACTTGTCCATGCTGCCTCTTTTGGTAACCTCTAAGCTAGTCCCAGTTAGCTGCATTTGCCCCATGTCCCTCTCTACTCATCTTACCCATGTAACTGTCTAAACACTTTTTTAAAAGGCAAAACCTCCAGCAGCTTATTCCAGATACCCACCATCCTCTGCGTTAAAAAATTGTCCCTCTGTACCCTTTTGTATCTTTCCCCTCTCACCTTAAACCTATGCTCTCTAGTTTTAGACCCTATCGTTTTGAAAAGATATTGACTATCTAAATGATCAATGCCCCTCATTATTTTATCAGTAAGATCAATCCTAAGCCTCTTACGCTCCCCAAAAAAAAGTCTCAGTCTATCCAGTCCCTCCTTATAATCCAAACCACCAAGTCCCAGTAGCATTCTAGTAAATCTTTTCTGCACTCTTTCTGGTTTAATAATATCCTTTCTATAATAGGGTGACAAGGACTGTACACAATATTTCAAGTGTAGCCTTACCAATATCTTATATAATTTCAACAAGATATCTCAGTCCTGTATTCAATGCTCTGAACAATGAAATCAAGCATGCCGAATGTCTTCTTCATTACTCTGTCCATCTGTTACTCCATTTTCAAAGAGCTATGAACTTGTACCCCTAGATCTCTTTTTCTATAACTCTCACCAACGTTCTACCATTACTGAGTAAATCCTGCCCTGGTTTGATCGTCCAAAATGCATCGCCTCACATTATCTAAATTAAACTCCATCTGCCATTTGTCAGCCCACTGTAATTGATAAGATACAGTTGCAGTCCTAGATAACCTTCTTCACTGTTTACCATGCCATTAATCTTGGTGTCATTTGCAAACTTACTAATGATGCCTACATAAATTCTCATTCAAATCATTAATATAAATGACAAATAACAGTGGACCCAGCACTGATTCCTGAGGCACACCAATGGTGACAGGCCCCTAGTTTGAAAAACAACTCCCTACAATCACAATCTGGCTTCTGTCATCAAATTAATTTTGTATCCATTTGGCTACCTCACCCTGGATCATATAGGATTTAACCTTATGCAACAACCTACTATGTGTTACCTTGTCAAAGGTCTTGCTAAAGTAAATGTAGACAACATCAATTGCAGTACCCTCATCTACCTTCTTGGTTACCCCTCCAAATAACTCAATCAAATTTGTGAGACATGGTTTTTCACTCACAAAGCCCTCGTGTCTTTAAATGTTTGTAGATCCTGTCTCTCCAAATGCCTTCCAACAACTTACCCACTACATATGTGACGCTCACCGGCCTGTAGTTCCCAGGCTTTTCCCTGCAGCCCTTTTTAAACAAAGACACAACATTTGCCACTCTCCAATCTTCAGGCATCTCACCTGTGACTATCGATGATTCAAATATCTCTGCCAATGCACCCACAATTTCCTCCATAGCCTCTCACAGTGCCCTGGGACACACTTCATCAGGTCCTAAGAATTTATCTACCTTGGTGGGCTTTAAGACTTCCAGCACCTCTTTCTCTGTTATATGCATACATCTCAAGACTCCCCATCACTATTTATTTCCCCAAGTTCTCTAACATCCATGCCTTTCTCAACAATGGATACTGATGAGAAATATTCATTTAGGATCTCACCCACCTCATGGGGATTTACACATAGATAACCTTGTTGATCCTTAAGAAGTCCTATTCTCTCCCTATTTATTTTTTGAAGCAAAATAATGTAATCTGCCTCGTGCCTTTCCCCTTGGTTGAGTAGTGTAGCAGCCCAAGAATATTATGTCCTATGTATAAATTATTGCAGAGTAAACACAATAACAAAGATGGATGTCTTGTTCTATGGACTTTCTTGAAAAAGTAGGACAGTCAAAGTTCATTACAAAAATAAATAAATGTTAAAAGGATAATGATAAGTACTTTCATCAGAAAGTGTGTGAAGGAGATTTGCCTTTGCGATCTCAAATGGACTTCATCAAACAAATAACTAAATAAGAACTTAGTAATGACCTTTGCAAAAAGTGAGTTTGCAAAAGCACAAGTCACATATTTAGGCATACTGTTGGACATGGTGTGAAGGTCCCACATGATATGAAAATAAAGGCATTTACAGAATTCTCAGAGCCTTCAATAAAGAGGAAAGTTCTACAAATTCTGGGAATGGGATTTTACAGGAAGTCTATGCCGATCTTTAGCAACATGAGGTGGAATTCTTTCTGTAATGGCAAGAATAATGGAGTGATGAGATAATCCACACCTATCTCTCAGGCGTGCTCTGCACTTCAAGCCTCCCACAGTCAGTCACTTTTTTGGAGAGTTGGAAGCACTAGAATAGTTGGAGTGGGGAGTGAGGTATAGAGGTGGGGGGAAGTGGGGTCCCTTGGGGAGAGTTAACTCTGAAAGTGTTTGCAATGGTGCAAAATTAGTGATACCGTGTATAGCTATTACCTGGTTTATTCTATTGTTATTTGTTTTTATTGCTTCAAAACTATTTATTCTATTTAAAATAATTGCAATACATCATTCCCTGGGTTTCAAACCTTTTCTCACATTATACCAAATTTCTAAAAGTATGATTGACAGCAGTTATTTGAAGTTTTCCTTCTGGAATTTGGTACAACTCAGCATTTAGCATTAGCTGTATCCTTAATAAGGATTTTGGAATGGCCTAATGTATTCCTCCCAGCCATTGCTCATAATCTTTCTCAACCATCACCATTGTCCTTGGAAAAATCTGGGAAGTTCCAGTGGTCATTCATGAAAGCTTGGAGGCAGCTGCTGACTATGATCGGTCTGTTGAGAGACGTAGAACAGCTGGGATCTGTCGCTGGTTGCCTCTGTGCTCACTGTGTGTGTGCTCACTGTGTGTGTGCTCACTCTGTGTGTGTGCGCGCACGCGCACGTGTGTGTGTGTGTGTTTGTGTGTGTGTGTGTGTGTGTGCGCGTGTTTGTGTGTGCGCGCGTGTTTGTGTGTGTGTGTGTGTATATATATATACACCTGAAGACCATGACTTTATAAGAAGTCTCACAACACCAGGTTAAAGTCCAACAGGTTTATTTGGTAGCAAAAGCCACTGGCTTTTGAGCCTCTGACCATTCATCAGCTCAGTGGAGAGTCAGAAGTCTCCATTCATTTGATGAAGGGTCAGAGGGCCAAAAGCTAGTGGCATTTGCTACCAAATAAACCTGTTGGACTTTAACCTGGCATTGTGAGACTGCTTACTGTGTTTATCCTATTCCAACGCCAGCATCTCCACATCATGACCATGACTTTGACCAGAGCTGGGATGCTTGCAGGGAAAACATGCTAAGTTGTGAGAATCCTCTCAGTGAGAAATTTCAGCTGGAGAAAACTGACACACCTTTGCATTCAACCCAGGAGTGGTGGGCCAAGTTGGCTTGTGTGTACCTTATTCTTTCTACCACACCACCTATATGGGCACTTCAGTAACCAAGGCTTTCCAGACCTTGAAAATGTGGCGATTTACATAGGTTTCCTTGCTTATGTGGCTCTAGCAAGCACCGGGCATCAGATGGAACATACAATGCCGACTGTGGAACTAGGAATTCATTGTGCAGATTGATCTGCCATTATTACGACTCAGCAATTGCACTGTGTTTGCCACCCATTCCCCACTCCACCACAACGATAAATATAATCTCATTGGGAGTCTTGTGTTCATTTAGTTGGAAATTTGTCATGACAGTAAACTTTGGATTGTGAATCTTATTCTCCCCATCCCACTTCCCCCGACCTCAACCACCTCACATTTTTACAAAAAATTCAGCAGCTGCATTCACATAGATTACTGGACTGGGAGGGTGTTACAGGGAAGGGCTGAGCATTTTGTTTGTGATGGTTTAAAATAGATTTACCTGATATCTGTTTACCATCAGTGTTTTTATAATAGAAGCTTTGTGCAGTTGCACAGTGGTTAGCACTGCTACCTCACAGGGATCTGGCTTTGATTCCTGGCTTGGATCGCTGTCTGTGTGGAGTTTGCACATTTCCCCATGTTTGTGTGGGTTCCTTCTGGGTGCTCCTGTTTCCTCCCATAGTCCAAAGATGTGCTAATTAGTGCATTGGCCATGCTAAATTTTCTCTCAGTGTATCTGAACAGGCGCTAGAACGTGATGACTAGGAGATTTTCATGGTAACTTCATTGCAATGTTAATGTAAGCCTACATGTGATACTAGTAAAAAACACTCTTGTCTAAGTGAAAACAAAACAAGGGAGACAATTGGATGCTGCTGAGGTTCTGAACTTTCCACTAATGAAATTGCCAGTTGTACGGATCCATATGAAAGTAAGGACAGGAAAACATTAGCTGATCCGTCAAGGTTGCTCACATCATGACTGGATACATCCTATCACTGTCATAACTCCTGTAGCCACGTAATGTCTTGGGTAAAACATAAAAACAGGGGAGAAAATAGGGAAAATAAATAAAAGAATACTCTAGAAAATTCCTCTTCGACCCCCACACCTCCCCCCTCCACTCCTCCCATCCACTGTCTCCCCTCCCCTCAGACAGCAGTGGGAAGTTATGCGTGGAGCCTGAGGAAATTGGAGAGGTACTGAATAAATATTTCTCTTCGGTATTCACGCAAGGTGATGTAAATGTAGTTATGGAGAACACTGAGGTACAGGGTAGCAAACTGGAAGGTATCGAAGTAGATAGGGAGGATGTGCTAGATATTCTCGAGGGTTTGAAGTTGGATAATTCCCCTGGGCCGGACGGGATTTACCCTAGGATTCTCTGGGAGGCAAGAGAGGCGATTGCAGAGCCTCCGGCTCTGATCTTCAGGTCGTCGTTGGTTACGGGTGTGGTTCCGGAGGACTGGAGGATAGCGAATGTGGTCCCGTTGTTCAAGAAGGGAAGAGAGACCTTCCAGGGAATTATAGGCCAGTGAGTCTTACTTCTGTTGTGGGCAAAGTATTGGAGAGAATTATTAGGGATAGGATTTATAGTTATTTAGAGAGAAATGAATTGATTGGGGATAGTCAGCATGGTTTTGTGAAGGGTAGGTCGTGCCTTAATAACCTCATTGAGTTTTTTGAAAAAGTGACCAAAGAGGTGGATGGGGGTAAGGCGGTTGATGTGGTATATCTGGACTTTAGTAAGGCGTTTGATAAGGTGGCCCATGGAAGACTTCTGCAGAAAATGCAGATGTATGGGATAGAAGGTGATTTAGCTCATTGGGTTAGGAATTGGCTAGCGGATAGAAGACAGAGGGTGGTGGTTGATGGGAGATATTCATCTTGGAGTTCAGTGACAAGTGGTGTACCTCAGGGGTCTGTTTTGGGGCCCTTGCTGTTTGTAATTTTTATAGATGATCTGGATGAGGGTATTGAAGGATGGATTAGTAAATTTGCAGATGACACTAAAGTCGGTGGAGTGGTAGATATTGAAGAGGGGTGTTATAGTTTGCAGAGAGACTTGGACAAGTTGCAGAGCTGGGCCGAGAGGTGGCAAATGGAGTTTAATGTGAAAAAGTGTGAGGTAATGCACTATGGCAGAAATAATAAATGTGTAGAGTATAGGCAAATGGTAGGATTCTTAGTAGTCTAGATGAACAGAGGGATCTTGGTGTGTATGTGCATAGATCCCTGAAAGTAGGCAGTCAGGTCGAGAAGGTTGTTAGGAAGGCATATGGAGTCTTGGCTTTTATTGGTAGAGGGGTTGAATTTCGGAGCCGCAACGTCATGTTGCAACTGTACAAAACTCTAGTGCGGCCGCACTTGGAGTATTGTGTGCAGTTCCTGGTCCCCACATTATAAGAAAGATGTGGAGGCATTGGAGAGGGTACAGAGGAGGTTTACCAGGATGTTGCCTGGTATGGAGGTCAGGTCTTATGAGGAGAGGCTGAGGGATTTGAGGTTGTTTTCGTTAGAAAGGAGGCGGCTAAGAGGGACCTAATCGAAACATATAAGATGATTAGAGGTTTAGATAGGGTGGACAGTGATAGCCTTTTTCCTAGGATGGAGAAAGCTAGCACGAGGGGACACAGCTTTAAATTAAGGGGTGATAGTTATAGGACAGATATCAGAGGTAAGTTCTTTACCCAAAGGGTGGTTCAGGAGTGGAATGCCCTGCCTGCAGCAGTTGTCGATGCGCCAAGTTTGGTGGCGTTTAAGAGGTTAGTTGATAAGTATATGGAAGAGAAGGGAATGGTTTAGTTTGGAGGGGCATTGCTTTTTATATTGGTCGGTGCAACATCGAAGGCCGAAGGGCCTGTTCTGTGCTGTAGTGTTCTATGTTCTATGTTCTATGATGTGGAGATGCCAGCATTGGACTGGGATGGGCACAATGAGAAGTCTCACAATGCCTGGTTAAAGTGCAACAGGTTCATTTGGAATCATGAGCTTTGGGAGTGCTGCTCTTTCAGCAGGCGAAGAAAGGAGTAGCACTCTGAAAGCTTGTCATTCCAAATAAACTCGTTGAACTTTAACCAGACATTGTGAGACCCCTTACTATGATCACACTCAATCCAGGAGATCATATGAATCAGGTGTTAACTATTATGTCACCTATCTTTAATATGAGGCAATCTCTGCCCTAGCCAAAAATTGGATGATCTTCCTCTTGAAGGCACGTAGGAGATTACATCTCATCACACTAATCGATAGTATATTCCAGAGACGCACGACTCTTGGAGAAAGGATGAGCTAATTAGCATCTAGCCTATTGCTGCTTTTATTTAGTTTAAGCACTTCCTCACTGACCCCACCCCGCCCCCCCAATCTGCCAAACCAGAATAATTCAATATTTGCATTGTATCGTATCTAAACTGCTCTAGATTGAGTAGACCCAGTTCTTCAAAGCTAACTGAGTAAATATAATTCTTTCAGCTAGGAATCATTGCTGTAGTTCTCATCCAAACCTTTTCCAATGCTATTTCTTCTTCCACCATGTAGGGTTGCTGAATTCCAATATAATGCTGCCCATGCTTTAATGTGGATAACAGTGGACATGCACTCTTATCGTTTACTGGGAGGAGTCCTCTCCCCATCCTGTTCTCAAACAGCTTCCAGTAGTTGAAGTCCATGTTGTAATGGCATAATCCCATGCTTGCCAGCTTTCTAGAAATTAATCTGGGGGAGGGGGACGGTGTTGAAGTTGCTTTAGAATGACAAGTCTTATAATGAAATTTAAATTGCTGTGGCAGTCTTGGCTATAAAAACCTGTAGCAAGCAGGCCCACAGTAAACAGAGTGTGTTGAAAACTGCAGACAATCAATAATCCAGCCTAGTTTACAAACAGAACTCAGAAGCTGGGACTTTTCTCACTCACTGCCAGATAACTTGATATGCCAAAACCTTACCAGTTCACGCATCAGGCAATTAGCCAGGAGATTGGGAATGATAAGCTGTTTGACTTTACATGGCTAAATTCCAGCAGTTTGCTGTGCCAATGCTTGAGTGCCTAACAGTGGGATATACCACTGTGTACTTCAGTTTTATGCCCTTTGAATGAATGGAATGGGGGAGAAAGAGTCTAGCCTCCATATCAGTGAAGCTGAGGCCCTAAAGCTCAGTGTAGATTATTTTCAGCAGTTTGCAGTGCAGATTGTTAGTGATGGATTTCTGCTTGTGTCAGACATCCGGTTGATAGAATCAAAAATATAACCACAGCAACATTTCTGTGGTGCATTTCCTTATCATTTCATTCTGCAAACATTCTTCCTTCATGTAATCATATGCATTATAACTTAACAAAATAGCTGAGTGTGGTTAGTTCATATGTAAGTGTCCATCGTAAGTTTGTCTATGGAGTAGTCAATGAATCCTCATTTACTGAAATTTATCTAAATACTCAGAGTCACAAATATTTTCATAGTTTGTGGGATCAAAATTTTCCCTCAATTATTCTTTTTCATTTACTCAACTTAACTCTTGCTCAGCTGTAATGATGCACTTTCAGTGGCTGTATTCATGAATAAAAAGGGATTTATTTAGTGCATGCAGCAGCAGCATGTTTGCAACTATCTCTAAAATATCTCTGCCCAGGAGAACACTTCCCTCAGGGGTGATTCCCCAATCTGAGTCCCAATTAGCCACCCAGGTGACCCTTACTTTGCTCTGTTGTCCTGAAAGGGACAATTATCAAACCAACTGAATGTGCTCACAGCTGGGCAGTCACTCAGATTGGGCAAACACTGTTAACCATTTGCCATTACCATTGGATTCAATTGCCAGTTGATTGTAACATATTAAGAGCACTAGCTATTTCAGAAAGTGGTTGTGCCAATGGTCATTACTGCTGATGTGGTTATGGATTATGTGGTCAGAGGCAAGGTAAGGCAGACGGGAGCTTTATTACGTGCTCATTTACACTTCACATTCCACAGGATGAAAATTTCTTACAGCTCTGGAGAAAATATTACAAATATTTGTCATTAAATTTTCCACATTACCAAACAGTGAGGAAAAGTAAGTAAGTTCTGTTATCATAGAATGACATAGCACAGAAGCACAGTCCATGGGACTGTGCTGACTCTTTAGCAGAGCTATCCGATTAATTCGACTACCTGCTCTTTTCTATAGACCTGTACATTTTTTCCTCCAACTATTCTTTCAATTTGATTTGAAAGTTACGATTGAATCTACATGATTAGCTCATCATCGGAATAAAGAAGAAATATCAAGGTACTTGCAATGAATTCAATCCGACCTGTGAGGTTGGCCTATTGGAACATGAACTCCCTGAGTTCAACAGCACAGTGGCATAGTGGTTAGCACTGCTGCCTCACAGCGCCAGGGACAAGGTTCAATTTCGGCTTCGGGTTACTGTGTGTGTGGAGCTTACATATTCTTCCCGTGTCTGTGTGGGTTTCCTCTGGGTACTGCAATTTCCTCCCAAAGTTTATTAGAAACAGGAAAGGAGAGGTCACCCTGTTGGGAGTCTTTTATAGACCTCCTAAAAGTTCTAGAGAGGTTGAGGAAAGGATTGCCAAGTCAATTCTGGTCAGGAGTGAAAGTAATAGGGTAATTGTTAGGGGGACTTTAACTTTACTAATATTGATTGGAATAGCTATAGCTCTAGCTCGTTAGAGGGGTCAGTTTTCGTACAAAGTGTGCAGGAAGGTTTTTGACTCAGTATGTAGATAGGCCAACTAGAGGTGAGGCTACATTGGATTTGGTGCTGGGCAATGAGCCAGACCAGGTGTTAGGCTTGGAAGTTGGTGAACATTTTGGTGATAGTGACCACAATTCGGTTACGTTCACCTTAGTGATGGATAGGGATAGGCATGAAGCTGGGGCAGTAGTTATAGCTGGGGGAAGGGTAATTATGAGGCCATCAGGAGAGAATTAGGGTGCATAGATTGGACTAGGAAGCTACAGGGACTGGGAACATCTGGAATGTGGAGCTATTCAAGGAGCAGCTGCTGCAAGTCCTTGATAAGTATGTTCCTGTCAGGCAAGGAGGAAATGGTCGAGTAAGAGAACCTTGGTGTACGAAAAAAGTTGATTTGCTGGTTAAAAGGAAAAAGGAGGCTTATGTCAGGATGAGGCTTGAAGGCTCGGTTAGTGCAATGGATAGCTAGAGATTAGCCAGGAGGGAGCTAAAGAGTGAGTTGAGGAGAGCTAAGAGAGGACACGAGAAGACTTTGGCTGATAGGATTAAGGAGAATTCTAAAGCTTTCTTTAGATATGTTAAGAATAGAAGATTGGTTAGGACAAGATTAGGTCCAGTCATAGACAGCAGTGGGAAGTTGTGCGTGGAGCCTGAAAAGATTGGAGAGGCACTGAATAAATATTTCTCTTCGGTATTCACGCAGGGTGATGTAAATGTAGTTATGGAGAACACTGAGGTACAGGGTAGCAAACTGGAAGTTATCAAAGTAGATAGGGAGGATGTGCTAGATATTCTCGAGGGTTTGAAGTTGGATAAGTCCCCTGGGCCGGACGGGAATTACCCTAGGATTCTCTGGGAGGCAAGAGAGGAGATTGCAGAGCTTCTGGCTCTGATCTTCAGGTCCTCGTTGGTTACGGGTGTGGTTCCGGAGGACTGGAGGATAGCGAATGTGGTCCCATTGTTTAAGAAGGGGAAGAGAGACCCTCCAGGGAATTATAGGCCAGTGAGTCTTACTTCTGTTGTGGGCAAGGTATTGGAGAGAATTATTAGGGATAGGATTTATAGTTATTTAGAGAGAAATGAATTGATTGGGGATAGTCAGCTTGGTTTTGTGAAGGGTAGGTCGTGCCTTACTAACCTCATTGAGTTTTTGAAAAAGTGACTAAAGAGGTGGATGGGGGTAAGGCGGTTGATGTGGTATATATGGACTTTAGTAAGGCGTTTGATAAGGTGGCCCATGGAAGACTTCTACAGAAAATGCAGATATGTGGAATAGAGGGTGATTTAGCTAATTGGATTAGGAATTGGCTGGCAGATAGAAGACAGAGGGTGGTAGTTGATGGGAGATATTCATCGTGGAGTTCGGTGACAAGTGGTGTGCCTCAGGGGTCTGTTTTGGGGCCCCTGCTGTTTGTAATTTTTATAAATGATCTGGATGAGGGTATTGAGGGATGGATCAGTAAATTTGCTGATGACACTAAAGTCGGTGGAGTGTAGATAGTGAAGAGGGGTGTTATAGTTTACAGAGTGACTTGGACAAGTTGCAGAGCTGGGCCGAGAGGTGGCAAATGGAGTTAATGTGGAAAAGTGTGAGGTAATGCACTTTGGCAGGAACAATAAATGTGTAGAGTATAGGGCTAATGGTAGGGCTCTTAATAGTGTTGAGGAACAGAAGGATCTTGGTGTATGTGTCAATAGATCCCTGAAAGTAGGCAGGCAAGTGGATAAAGTTGTTAAGAAGGCATATGGAGTCTTAGCTTTTATTGGTAGGGGGATTGAATTTAGGAGCCGCAGCATCATGTTGCAGCTGTACAAAACTCTAGTGCGGCCGCACTTGAGTATTGTGTGCAGTTCTGGTCGCCACATTATAAGAAAGATGTGGAGGCATTGGAGAGGGTACAGAGGAGGTTTACTAGGATGTTGCCCGGTATGGAGGGCAGGTCCTATGAAGAGAGGTTGAAGGATTTGAGGTTGTGTTCGTTAGAAAGGAGGCGGCTAAGAGGGGATCTTATTGAAGCATATAAGATGATTAGAGGTTTAGATAGGGTGGACCGTGATAGCCTTTTTCCTAGGATGGAGAAAGCTAGCACGAGGGGACACAGCTTTAAATTAAGGGGTATGAGTTATAGGACGGATATCAGAGGTAGGTTCTTTACTCAAAGAGTGATTAGGGAGTGGAATGCCCTGCCTGCAGCTGTTGTAGATGCGCCAAGTTTGTGGCGTTTAAGAGGTTAATTGATAAGTATATGGAAGAGAAGGGAATGGTTTAGTTTGGAGGGGCATTGCTTTTTATATTGGTCGGTGCAACTTCGAAGGCCGAAGGGCCTGTTCTGTGCTGTAATGTTCTATGTTCTATGTTCTAAGTCCAAACCTATGTGGGTTAGATTGATTGGCCATGCTAAGTTAACTCTAATATCAAAGGGATTAGCATAGTAAATATGTGGGGTTATGGAAATAGGCCCTGGGTAGGATTGTGGTCAGTGCAGACTCAATGGGTCAAATGGCTTTCTTTTGTAGTGTTCAGATTCTATCATTTTATGATTCTATGATTAAAGAGTTAATTGATGGGCCAATCAGGGAGTTTTTTTCCTTATATTAACTGGGACTGTCAGTTCCTCTGGGACTTCCGAAGGTAGGTTTGCTGACTAATAGCAGTCTGTGTGCTGCTGTTGGAATTATAAATAAAGGGATTTTGGTGAAGGGACTTCTGCCTCTGAAGACTTATTACAATACTGACACTGAAATTGGAATGCAAGGACACCTGAATGAATGACCAATATGAACAAGAACTTGTTGTTGCACTTGAACAGATATCTAGAACATAATATTGATCCACTGACATTCCAATGGAAACAATGCACAGACTCTTTGTTTGATTTGCTTCAAAAATAATTCAATAGTGGCTAAAGAATTGAGTTTTACTCAGCAACATAATATTGAACATAGAAGAAAACACTGGGACAAAAACAAAATACTGGAAGCTGGAAATCTGATTGGAGCTATAAAAAAATGCATGACTCTGAATCCTACTGAAGTAGCAAACTCAATCAAAATTATTTAAGCTTGAGCTGCTTTGTATTATGCATTCTGGTAAGCATGTTTGTTAATGTCTGTGAGAACTATTTGAGCTTGTTCATTTACATTAATTCTTGTGAATATGGTTTTAACCAATTTCAGAAAGAATTTCAACAACATCACAGAATAATCAACAATTTTCAAACTAAATTGCATTTAAATTCAAACTATGAAAGTGCAGGGCACTGTACAATTGTACTGGTTGGGTTATAGATTTATGAATAATATTGGGCTGGTCCATACTGGTTCGCCATGCTGGTCAGTAGTGTGGTGAGCTGTTAAGATAGGCGAGTAGTGAAAAATCGATTTCACGCCTGATTTTTCAACTTTCATATTCTTGCCAAGGTGCAGTGAGTAATCAGCTGGGACAGCAATTGGGGGACAAATGGAGGTGTAGTTGGCAGGGGGCACAATCAGGGCAATGATGAGAGGGGCATCAGCGATCATGGGGTGGTGGACAGTAAAGAGAGTAAAGACGATGTTAGGAGTGGCAATTGTGGGGGTGGGTGGGAGTGGGGAGGGGGAGTGAGGGGGGAGGGGGGAGTTGGGGGGGTGGGTGGGTGGAGTAGGGGGGAGTGTGGGGGGGGTGGGTGGGTGGAGGGGGGAGTGGGGGTGGGTGGGGAGGGTGGGTGGGGAGTGGTGGGGAGGGTGGGTGGGGGGTGGGGGGAGGGTGGGGGCGTTGGGTGGGGGGAGGGGGTGGAGTGGGTGGGGGAGAGTGGGGGAGTGGGTGGCTGGGTGGGTGGGTGCAGGGGGAGAGTGGGGAGGTTGGGGGTGGGGTGGGTTGTGGGGGGGTGGGGTGGGTGGGGGAGATTGGGGGTGGGTGGGTGGGTGGGGGGGGTGGGGTCGGGGTGAGGGGGATGTCCATGGGGTGGGGGTGTGACAGATCTCCCAGTATACTGTGTACACTGTGTGTACATATTATACTGAGAGTTAGGGGTGTCAGTGCAGTGGTGCCCCTAGAGCTCAGCAGCTGGTCTCACAGGCAAGCTGAGCTCAGATTCCACCCCCACCCCCCCCCCCCCCCCCACCCCTACCACTTCCACTACCACTGGTGAGAATCACATTACGGCTTCTATATTGCACAAAGTGCCTTAAATTACCATTACTTACTTTGCTGGAAAAACTGGTGAGAAAGCCTCCTGCTTTCTCATCTGTTTTACACTTAGAATTGTTTTGAGAAAATTCTACCTATAATTTTATATTTTTAGTGCCAGCATCCTTATTACACATAACAGTTCAAATATTCTTGTGTTTAAGTAGGCCACTCATTTCATCTTATCTAGCAAAAATCCTGATAAATTGATTGTCTGTTTCAACAAAATTATCATGATACTAACTGGTACTTTAGACTGAGAGGGAATAATTTTTGGCAAATGGCTTTCCTGTACTGTTCCAGCTTTGCAAATCATATCATGCTGGTTAAATTGGCTCATAATTTTTGCGGTGTGGGTCTTAAAACTTTCTAAAGAACCTTGAACTGTTTTACCAGAATGCTTTGTCATTTTGGGTGCAGTGACTCTTAAGTAACACTGAGGTAATGAAATATTGCTTATCGAGCTATAATGGTACAATGTTTTTTGTGGCATAGCAATTGGAATACAGGAAGAGACCATTCGGTCTATCTTTCTTATGCTGGTGCTGCTTCTTCAAGTAGTGCTTCCTACTGTAATCTCATTTCTATTTTTATATTTTCAAATAATTATCCAAGTTCTCTTTTAAAATAATGTTTTGCACAAATTCAGTGCCACTCCCTTGCTTTTCCGTTTAAGCATTACCACAACCACTTGATCAAAATAAAGGTTTCAACAGTATGTCAACTGTAGTCAGCTATGTGATGGCACCTTTGCCTCTGAGCTTGAAGGTGGTAGGCCAGGTTTTGCTCTGGAAACCTGAGCACAAAATCCAAGCTAGTGATACTGATGCTGCATGCTGGAGGTGCCAACTTGTGGATGATATTTTAAATTATGACCCTGTCTTATCTGTCAGGTATGGCACCATGTGGAAGATGAATAGGGAAGTTCTGCAATGTTCTGGCCAATATCCATCACTTAGCAACACGTAAATCAAATTATTTTACCAGTGTCACATTGTTGTGTATATAAATATCTTTGGATATCCCTGAGAGGATGCTACATAAATATAATTTTTTTTTCTTATGGCAGCGTTCCAAAGTGGCTGGCATTGTTGTCTCACAATGCGAGGGACTTGGGTTCAATTCCAGGTTTGGGTCACTGTCTATGTGGAGTTTGCATGTTCTTCCCGTGTCTGCGTGGGTTTCCTCTGGCTGCTCCAGTTTCCTCCCATATTCCAAGGATGTGTGGTTTAGGTGGAATGACCTCGCTAAATTGCTCCTTAGTGTCAATGATACTAGCTAAGGTAAATGCATGGGGTTATGGGGCCTGGGTGGGATTTGGTCAGTGCAGACTCAGTGGGTCACATGGCCTCCTTCTGTACTGTAGGATTTCACTTAGTATTCTAAATCACTTTAGTGATTCTGTTTTTGTAAGAGAAAGGCAGGAAATAATGATGGATACCAGGAAAGTCTGCACTGAAAAACAAACTGTGGTTCCAAACCAGCTGTTACCAACCAATACCCTACTACACAATTTGCTGATGGAGTATGCCTGTCCACTAGTGAAGTAAATGACCACATGAGTTGTGGGCTAGGAGATAATCAGGTACAGAGCTATGCCTTTATTAATCTTATAGTTGGTGCTGCCAGTGACCATTATTTAAGCTGATATCTTTTTCTTTAGTCACCATCTAGTTATGCTGCATCACTGCCTTACTCAAAGCATGCTCTGGAGCAGAGAAATTAGTATCACCATACTCACTTCTCACTTCACTATTCTTATTCTGTGACACCTCCAATTCATCAGCTGCAAAACAGGGAGTTGGATTAATGAGTCAGTATATTACTGACTCAGCTTCCTGTCTCCACATTCAATGCATAAGTCATGGGGTTTCCCAAATATTTTCATAATCCAAAGGAGATAGAAATAAACATTAATAATAAAATTAAACTTTCTAAAGACCACAGCTGTTTTTATGCCCAAATGTGGCTACCTAACTTCAATAGAACATAGAACATAGAACATTACAGCACAGAACAGGCCCTTCGGCCTTCGATGTGGTGCCGACCAAAATAAAAAGCAATGCCCCTCCAAACTAAACCATTCCCTTCTCTTCCATATACTTATCAATTAACCTCTTAAACGCCACCAAACTTGGCGCATCTACAACAGCTGCAGGCAGGTGTTTTGATTAGGTACAGAATCATAGAATTTCTACAGTGCAGAAGGAGGCCATTTAGCCCATCAAGTCTGCACTAACCACAATCCCATCCAGGTCTTATTCCTCTTACCCCATGCAGTTATGCTGCTACCCCTCTGACACTGAGGGACAATTTAGCATGGCCAATCAACTCAACCTGCACATCACTGGAGTGCATCCAAAGGAAACCCACCCGGACATGGGAAAACATGCAGACTCCACACAGACAGTCATCCAAGGTTGGAATCAAATCTGGCACTGTGAGGCAGCAGTGCTAATCACAGTCCCATCGTGCCGCCTCATGCTTCCACTTGTAACTGAGTGATAACTTACTGTAGTACAAAATAGATAGCCATGTGAACATGGCAGGCATTTCATTCTAATGCTACAAACAATCATTTTTAGGCATAGATGTCAAGCAGGTAGTTTGTTAACACACTTAGAGCCAGGAGATTAGTCCCAGTCTCAGGACAGCCAGTACTTAATAAATGTGAGTTTGATAAATAATAATGTGTGAGATTTTAATCCAAAAAAGCAAAAGTGGAAAATCCTGCACACAAGAGCTTCTTGTTCAAGTCAAAGGCATAAACTGCATTACTAATTTCTCCAAATCAAATCACATTATGGTTTGCTTTAATGGGAGAAAACATGACTGTGGTAAGTATTGTTGAGAGATTGAGGCTCTTTACTATACCATATTCTGAATATGCCATGCATTTTGTCTGATCTATTTTGTGTGGCACGGTGGCACAGTGGTTAGCACTGCTGCCTCACAATGCCAGAGATCTGGATTCAATTCCCCCTTGGGAGGCTGTCTGTGTGGAATTTACATATTCTCCTCGTGTCTGTGTGAGTTTCCTCCTGAAGCTCCAGTTTCCTCCCATACTCCAAAGATGTGCAGGTTAGGTGGATTAGCCATGCTAAATTACTCCTTAGCATAGGTTAGGAGAATTGGTGGGGTAAATGCATGAGGTTAGGAGATATGGCAGGGTTGGGTCTGGGTAAGATGCTCTACGGGACAGTAAACACAAATTAAATAGGCTGAATTGCCTCCTCCTTCAGCATTGTAGGGATTCTATGATTACAAGATCTAGGATTGTTTGGAGGCATTGAAGGACAAGCAAAATCCAGGAAATTGATGCCAGTAGCAGAAAGGTTGATAACCAGAAATTTAAAGTAATTGTCAAAAGGCAAAAAGCGAGGTAAGAATTTTTTTTTTTGCACAGCAACTTTTATGGTTGGCACTGATTGTAAGGAAGCAAGTTAAACAATAATTTTCAAAAGGGAATTGGATAAATACTTGAAGGGGAAAGGTAACAAGGAAATGGGAAGGGAGTATTGGGGTGGGAACTATTGGGTAGCTCTTTCATGGATTTGGCACAGGTATGATAGGTGAATAATTTCCTTTATGATTTCATTAAATATTCCATTGGCATCAATTATTTTCAGAAATATTTGAGGAATCCTAAGCACAGAAAGCACAAATTAGCCTTAACTATGTTTTGTGTCCTGGCTGCTTTCGCAAAGCTTTGGACAAGATGCTGCACATTTGTCAGGATATCATCTTGCAACACAATTGTGATTAAGGATTACCAGTCAAAATTGCATAATCCACACTAACTTTAGTCTTTGAGATTTGTTTTGACAGATCCAGATGTTTTTAGAGATGCATATAGATTGAATCAATTTCTATTGGTGATTAATTATTCAAAGCTACAGAATTAGTTACTAATTGAAATCTTATGACCTCACACATCTCTTGCACACCTCTGTCTTGTGGATTCATTGTAGCCTAGAGCGAAAGAAATAGATAAATTGAAAGATCATCATGATAACATGAAATGATTCAAACCCACAAATTATATATCACATATGAAAACGCTCAGAGTAAAATGCAATTTAGCAGATTGAGGAACAGCAATAATTTCAAAATAAACATTAGATTATGATCCTAATGGCCTTTTTTGATCAACCAACAAGGCACAGAAGAGATGGTAAAGAAAGTCGGCCAGGGTCAATGAATGCAGGTGTAGGATGGTGGCATAGTTGTTAGCACTGTTGCCTTACAGTGCCAAGGGCTCAGGTTCAATTCCAGTCTCAAGTGGCTGTGTGGAGTTTGTACATTCTCCCCATGTCTGCATTGGTTTTCTCTGCGTGCGCCAGTTTCCTCCCATAGTTCAAAGATTAGGATTGATTGAGCATGATAAATTGACCCTAGTGTCAGGGTAAATGTGTGGGGTTATGGGAATAGAGCCCGGGTGGGATTGTGGTCAGTGCAGACTTGATAGGCTGATTGCCCTCCTTCTGTACCATAGGGATTCTAAGAATGGATGAATTTTCTGGTGTTTAGATCAGTTTTCATTGGAGACTGAAGTTATTATAGGACACACCTTCAACAGGTTAAAGAATGAGATATGATCACATGAAAGAGCAGGCCAAATGAGGGAAAGTGTTTTTCTTACTCCATGTTTTATGTTCTTGTGGAAACTCCTGGTTCATGCTGGGCCTATCTTAGTGCATTAATATGTCCATATCGGTGGATATATCAGGCATTGACATTCAGTGTGTTACCTCAATTACTCAATGGTGTGTTTCTAACCTCCTAATGACAAGCAAAAGATATTACAATATAGGAGTTATTATAAAACAGATACATTATCCAAATGTGAAACTGGAAGAATAAATTCTGTTATGTCTGACAGCAAAATACAGTGAATAAAAGTGCAAAGTGCTAGAAAAGTTCAGCTGCAACTGTGGAGAGAGAAACAGAGTTAATGGGTGGAATTTCCAGAAAATGAACAGAGTGGGCAGGAAAAAGCCGCCAGCCCTACAATCTTGTTCGGCTCCTAACCAAAAACAAACAAAGGACTGGTCTCACAATGCCCCTACTCTGTCAGAAACCTATTAAAGATCAGGCTTCTGTTTTTAAACGGCACCCCAATAAAATAAGTGAAAAATAATCACTGAATAAATCACTTTCTTAACAACCCCCACCACCCCCTTGACAACTCCCAGTGAGCAAACTGCCAGAACAAACACCCCCTAACACCCATCCCAAACAAGCCACCCCCTTTATAGCCCCTCAAAACCCTCTGGATAACTCCCAAAGAAGAAACTGCCCCAGTTAATACCCACTAACAAGCACACTAAACAAAGAACAAACTGCCACCCGAACACCATCTAACATCCACCCCAAACAAACCACCCTCTCAATAGCTCCTCAATGACCCCTCAACATTGTATTGTAATACCCCTCAACAACCCCACCAAACAAACCCCCCAATGCACCCAACAACAACCCCCTGGAAAAATCGTCCCATAGAACAGCTCCCAACAACTCTCTCAAACAATATCCCCCAGTGCATCTTCCCGAAAAACACACCAAACATCCCCACCATCCTCAACATTCCCTGACAATCAGCCCCCAAACTCCCACGACAAACCCCTGCAACAAACCCCTGCAACAAACCCCAGTAACAAACCCCCACAATGAACAACCGCAATAAACCCCCGCAACAACTCTCCGCAATGAACGCCCACAACAAACCCCCCCAACAACCCTCCACAACAAGCCCCTGCAAGAACTCTCGCAACAAAACCCCCCAAAACTCCCGCCATTCTCTCAACAAATCCCCTCAACAGACTCCCCCAGCAATCCCCCACAATAACTCCTCTATACAACTCCCCAACAAACTCCCCAACACACCCCACACAAATCCCGCCCAACAAATCCTCCTAACAATCCCCCAACAAAACCTCCCCAACAATCCCCTCAACAACCAACCACCCCCCGCTCCCCCCAACAAAGCCCACCAATGCTAAGAGTCATGCATAGTTGCATAGTTATTCTTTTGGACCGTATTTGTATATGTATTTGAAACTGACCAGCTCTAGTTTGATACATAATGGCCAAGCAAAGAAAGGACACCACTCTGGCCTGATAGGAAATACGACTATCTTCAGAACCAAGAGGTTATAACTCCAGGCTGTATTTGTGTAACCTGCAACAACAAGATGTGACTAATGATTAAGTGCAACAATGCCTTTGATTTTACGATGGACAATGAATTCAGCAGGATACTGGACAATGGCTGACTCCAAGGGAAAGGCTGACCAAGACAAATTATCAGGATGGAACACAACACATATCCCTGGTAATAAACTCATCCTAATCAATCAAATGTGCAGGAGCCAAATACAAAACTGAGCCAGAAGACTGATTTTGAGTGCTAAAATAATCAAGGACAACTGGCTCTAAGGTCAGGCAGCTAGCAATAAGTGCAATTGAACGAAATATGAATTGAACGAAATTGAACGAAGAAGTAATGTACAGGTGCATATTAAAATGCCTTTGATCTCAAAATTAGAGCAATTCAACCATAAAGTAAAATACTAGGACCAGTATATTGAGAGGTGGTGTTTTTTTTGTAGTGAATGACATACAACTAAAGGAATAAAGAAGGTTAATCTGCTGACAGTTTTTAGCCTACAGACTTGCAACTTAATCAGAAGCTTAATATCACCAGATCTCTGGCCACCAAATCTCTTGACCAGATAGTTGAGCTGATTAAGAATCAATTCAATGTCTGACAGTAAATCATGATGTTGAGGTACAAATTTCACTCAGCTGGGGTAGACAGTCTCAGGTTTCTTGGCCAGATTGAGGAGATTAGCAAAGCATTGCAAATTCGGCCCCAGCTTTAGGAGAGATGTAAAGGAACTATTTGGTCTCTGGTATAAGCAATCTAATTATACAAAAGGAGTTATTGGCAGAGACCATAATCTCTCCAGAAAATTCTGTGGAGCTCGCCCAAGTGACTGAATATGCAGAGCAAGGTATAAGCGAGTTGCAAAGTGTGCCAAATGAGGTAAAGCTGCTTGTGGCAGGAAACAGCTGCTTTGAAAGGCAACCAAAATGTGGATACTGAAGATTCCAGTAAAGAGGGTAAGGCATTGAGGATAGAAACTTGTTTTCAGTGTTGGCGAGGATATTCCCAAGACGACGGCCAATTTGGACATTATGGGCCCTATTTTACCATTTTGATTCTAAATACTGGGAGCGTTTCAGATCTGCCTTTTTAGACCTAACTCCTGTTCTCTGGCAATCCCATACGCACTCTGCCTGCAAAAATATCAGTGAGTCTGAATTGTGCTGTAGAAGCTTGTGGGCAGGCTTAATGCACCTGAAACCCTACAGCTCTGATTGGTGCCCCCAACTGCGCACGTGCAGCAAACAATTGTAGAACACAGCTCCCCTGTCACACTCCCCTGGGCTGGATAATGCCTCCCCTGTCCCACACAGACATTGCCCCATACCACAACATTACTGGCCCCCTTATCCTCCTAACTCTTCTGCCACCCAGACCGATCATGGGGCTTCTCCCCCTAATTCCCACCCCCCCATAAATCTCAGGTAGAGTAATCCACTCTGTCCATTTCCCCCCATGATCTCAGGCAGAGTGGCAGTGGACCCACTTTCCACCGAGTCATTAGACACTAGACTCTTACCTCCTCACTAAGCCTCAAAGAAGGAGTGCCTGAATCGGACTTACATGGAATATGTATGTTTCATGCCAATTCCAGATGGACAAATGTGATGGTAAAGAGGAAAGTGCTAATAAAGCTGGCTGTGCAGCTCATTAAGTCAATTTAATTGCATACAAACACGTTTAAATGGTTGTTGCACCAGTTTTGGGCATGGTCTTTTGGGGCCTTGGTAAATGGGGAATCCATGTGGAGGTGGGCATGGATCACGCTACTCAGTTCATGCCTTTCCTAAGTTCTTGTGCCCGAAAACAGGAACAACACAATATTAAAATCAGGCCCTATATATGTTTCAGATACAACAAGAAAGGTCATTTATAAGCATTTACAAAAAAACCCCACAATGATGAATTTACCTCTTTTAGAAACTGGATGAGGAACCTAATAACCAATCTGAATGGTTTACACTTAACCAAGTCCAACAGAGTAAAGTGCCCCCAGAGAAATAGCTTTAATGCTAAATGGCAGATTTCTTAAATTTGAAGTCAATATAAGGGTTGCGAATGCAGTCACAGGGGAGCAAGCAACTTTTCAACATGATGTGAGAATAACTGCCCTTGATACAACTGTACATTTGACTGAATGTGGCATCAACGAGGCCCAGCAAAATGGGAATCAGAGGGAAAGTTCTCCAATGGTTGAAATCATAGCAACCCAAAAGGAAGATGGTTGAAGTTGTTGCATGGCAATCATCTCAGTCCCTGGCCATAGCTATGCGATTTTTCTCAGGGTAGGCCCAACATTGGTATCTGCCTCATCAACGACTATCCCTCCATTGACAGCCAGAAATAGGATGTTCTTTGATTGCATAATATTCAGCATTATTTGTGACTCATTAGATACTGAAGCACATCAACTATGTAGCAACATTGGACAACATAGAGGCTTGGGCAGGTAAGTAGCAATTGTCATTCCTGCCACATGAGTGATGGACAATGACCATCTCTAACAACAGAGAATCTAACGACCTTCTTTGATATTCAGTAGCATTATTGTCACTGAATCCCTATCAACATCCTCGGGACACTCAGTGACCAAAGACTGAACAGGACCAATCATATAAATACTGTGTTTACAACAGCAAGTAAGAAGCTGTGAGCCTTGCAAACAGGAACTCACCTTCAGAAGCTCAAAACATGTCCACAGGCTAGTGGTGTGATGGAATACTCCCCACTTGCTTGGATGGACGCAGCTCCATCAGCACTAAAGAAGATTGAACCAGCCAGGACAAAGAAGCCTGTTTGATTGGCATCTGCTAGCTTAATTATTCATCACAGAAAGGCCGTGATTTTAATGGGATGGCTGCTCCAAAATTGGGGCGGGCGAAGTTCACAGAATGGCATCCTCCATTGGCTGCAGGCGCAATCTTAAGAGCCTCGGGCAGCCCTACTGGTAAAATCAAGGCTACAGTGTACCATTTACAAGATGCACTGCAGCAACTCATCCAGCCTCCTTCAGTAGTGCTTTCCAGACCCATGAACTCTCCCACTGACAAGGATAATGGCTGCAGGTACATGGGAAAACAACCCATCCAAGTTCTCCTCCAAGCTACAAATCTTTCTGATTTGGAAATACATCGCTGTTCCTTCACTGTTGCTGGATCAAGATCCTGTAATTTCCTTCCTAACAACATTGTAAATATACCTACACCAGGCAGACTGCAGTTGTTTGAGATGGTGTTCATCATCACCTTTTCAAGGGCATTTAGGGAGCAGCAACAAATGCTAGCCCAGCCAATAGCACCCATAGTACATGAAACAGAGAATTTTTTTAAATAGTAAAACTGAAAGTGGTTGGTCGCCTTTAGGGGCTACAAGAATAAACAGAAAAATGAATGAATGCAGAGACATAGAAATAATGTTCATAGCTCTATTGGCAAACTACCAGGGTGAAATAAAGCCTCCTACTGTGATGCAACTCTATGGTCCCATAGGCATTGTGCCCTTTTATGAAGTAATTGCAAAAAATATATCGCAAAAAAACCACTATATCCTTCCAGTTTTGTAATTCTATAGCAATATTGCTGATTCTTTCATCAAAGTCACATCCTTTTACTCAAGTTTGGATTCTGATATATCACATGATTCATGCCTTTCTCCTCAATGCACATTTCAAACAGCTGATTACCTTTCTCCACCGAAGTTAGTTGATTTTCTAAATTGCTTTTATCTTCATTGTGCCTTTTACCATGAAGATTGGTTTTGTGGGAGATTGAAACAATGTGAAGTCATTCTGTCCTGTCACAGGATTAGTTGTAGAATTGACTTGAGGAAATATGTTCAATGAAATCTCTTTAAAATTTAAATAATCTTGCGTCAGGTTTGTAGCAATGATTGTTGAGAATATTTTTCACTGTTATAATTGAGGTGCTTGTGCGTGAGTAAAGAGTTTCTGCATTTTCTATTCCATCATGCGCTGTGGAAATCACTAGCTAGGCCAGTATTTATTTCCCTCACTTAATGCCCATGAGAAGGTGCTGGTGATTTGTTACCTTGATCCACTGTAGCCCGTGTGATAAAGATATGCCCACAATGCTGTTAGGGATTCCAGTTCCAGATTTCCACTCAGTGACAGTGAAGAAACAATAGTTTTCCATGTCAGAAATAGTGTGGTGGTGATTACAGAACTGAAGATGGTAATGTTCCTATGCACCTTCTCAAGGACAATTAGGGTTGAGCAATAAATGCTGGCCACATCCAATGAATAAATAAGTAAATTTAAACATCTGCTGCCCTTATCCTACAAGGTGGTAGAGATTGCGGATTTGGAGATTGGTGCCAAAGCACCATGGTGAGTTGCTGCATAAGAAATTAGGAACTAGGATTAGGCCATCTGGCCCCTCAAGCCCGCTCCGCTATTCAATAAAATCATGGCTGATCTCTTAGTGGACTCAGCTCCACTCACCTGCCTGCTCACCATAGCCCTTAATTCCTTTGCTGTTCAAAAATTTATTTATCTTTGCCTTAAAAACATTCAATGAGGTAGCCTCAACTGCTTCACTGGGTAGGGATTTCCATAGATTCACAACCCTTTGTATGACGAAGTTCCTCCTCAGCTCAGTCCTAAATCTGCTCCCCTTTATTTTGAGGCCATGCTCTCTAATTCTAGTTTCAGCCACTAGTGGAAACAACTTCCCTGCTTCTATCTTATCTATTCCCTTCATAATCTTATATGTTTATACAAGATCTCTCCTCATTCTTCTGAATTCCAATGAGGATAGCTCCAGTCTATTCTGTCCTTCCTCATAAGCCAACCCTCTCAACTCATGAATCAACCTAGTGAATCTCCTTGCATCCCTCCAGTGCCAGTATATCTTTCTCAAGTAAGGAGACCAAAACTGTACACAGTATTCCAGGTGTGGCCTTACCAGCACCCTATACAGCTGCAACAGAATCTCACTATTTTTAAATTTCATCCTTCTAGCAATGAAGGATGAAATTCCATTTGCCTTCTTAATTATCTGCTGCACCTGCAAACCAACTTCTTGTGATTTTTGCACAAATACACTCAGGCCCCTCTGCATGCTGCAATTTTTTACCATTTAAATAATAATACATTTTGCTGTTAATTCTACCAAAATGGATGACCTCACATTTACCAATATTGTACTCCATCTGTGAGACCCTCACTCATTCACTTAGACTATCTGTATCCCTTGCAGACTTTCAGCGTCCTCTGTACACATTGCTCTGTCACTCACCTTAGTGTCTTCTGCAAATTTTGACACACTACACTCGGTTCCACAACTCCAAATCTTCTATGTAATCAGAAAAATTGCAGCCCCAACACTGATCTTGAGGTACACCACTAGTCACTGATTGTCAAACAATAAAACACCCATTTACCTCCACTTTTTGCTTTCTATTAATGAACCAATCCTCTTTCCATGCTAATACATTACCCGTAACCTCATGCATCTTTATCTTATGCAGCAATTTTTGGTATGTCAAGTAGATAATATACACAGCTGCCATTGTGTGTTAGTGGTAGAAGGAATGAATGTTTAAGGTGGTGGATTGGGTGCCAGCCAAACTGGCATCTTTGTCTTGGATGATGTCAGGTTTCTTGAGTTTTTCTAGAGCTGCATTCATTCAGGCAAGTGAAGGATATCCCATCACATTCTTGACCTATGCCTTTATAGTTGGAGAGTCAGGAGGTGAAATACTCATTTGCAGAATTCCAAACTTTTGACTTGCTCTTGTAGCCACAGTATTGACTGGCTGTTTGATCAGTTCTAATCAATGGTAAGCCCCTTCCATCACTACACCCACAACCCCCCACTCCACCCCAAATGTTGATAAAATGGGAGATTTAGGGATGGCACTGTAACTGAATATCGATGGACAATGGTTAGAATCTCTTTTTTGTTGGAAATCTGTCTAGCCTGGTACTTGTGCATTGTGAACATTATTTCTTAATAGTCCAAGTTTGAATGTTGTCCTGGTCTTGCTGCATTTGGGCATGCACTAATCCAGTAGTTGTGAAATTGTGAATGATGTTGAACATTGTGCAACCATTAGTGAACACCTCCATGGCTGACCTTATGACAGAGGGAAGATTATTTTTGAAGCTGCTGAAGATGATTGGGTCTAGGACACTACTCTGAGGAACTCTTGTAGTGCTGTTCTGTGACTGAGAAGATTGTCTCCCTCCCCCCACCCCCCAACACCACCAACAAATACAGCCATCTTCCTTTAACCAGTCGAGAGTTTTCCATGATTCCCATTAACTACATCTTTGAGAAACGTCTGAAGCATAACTGGAAAAATATTGAAAGATAAATATTAGCTGATCAGCAAACATTTCTAAGTATAGTAAGTGAATTAAACAAACTGCAGGTGTGTTCTGATGCAATTCTGATGAAGAATTGAGTGAATACTTTGAACATGGAAAAATGAACAATTGCCAACTTTTCTCTTAGCAACTGGCTAATAAGATTTTGGCAACATATGGCAACAATTCAACTTCCATCAGTTGAATTCCCAGAATAGAGTTTTGTTTGTGAGTCATTATCATTTGCTGCTATTGACTCCCGCATTTTCGGGATTTATTTGATTTTAATATTTTGATAGGTTCCTAGCAGACTTCTTGGGAGTGTCAGGTTGGGAGAGGAAGAGGTGATTCAATTGAGGTCTCAAAGTCTAATTCTGGGAAAGCTGCAAATGATGAACAACTATATTTAAAACATTCAAACTTATAGTGTACTTGGAACAATTACTTGAACTATATCTAGCAGAAGGAATTGGACATTTAAATCTTTGCTTGCACATCATAACAGTGCTAAATGTCACTATATGCTGCGTCACCTCCATCCACATTGTTATAGTGAGACTGACCTGTAAGATGACACACTTTTGTTAACACCCATTTAGAATAGACTTACATTCAACAGCTAGTATTGCTTCTGCTGGATTGCTCCAGATGTGGAAATAATTGACAGAGAACTCAAGAAAAAAACTGCTCATCTTAATTGTCCACCATGGTCCACACACATTGACTCAAAATCATGCCCAAGTGAAATGTAAAATGCTGCTATGTTTAGGAATTAATGTTAAAATATTTCTTTTCGATTTTTCTTTTTTTTTCACTATTGGTTACATGTATTCTGCCAGCATTAGCTGAAAAAAAATAGCTTTTTAATATGCACATCAACCAGAAATTTGTGTTAAGCAAAAAATATCCCACAAACCTTGACTCATAACAACATGCTGGATGATCTGCACTTCCCTGCCACGAACTTCACAAAAACCTAATGCCCCAGTGACTTTCATGAAACTGTACATTAATTGGCTATTAAGCTCACTACAGAACCCTTTAAAAAATTATGGGATGTTGGCATCACTGCCTAGACCAGCAATTATTGCCCATCCCTAGTTGTTCTTCAGAAAGAGCTGGTGAACTGCTTTCTTGAAATGCTCCAGTCTCAGATGCAGGAACACCCATTGTGCTGTCATGGAGGCACAGAAAGCAAAATAAGTAGAAAGAAAGATTTGATGAGATAAAAAAAATGAAAAGTCAAATATTTTCTTTTAAAATTCTAAATCTGATGGAATGAGTCTTCACATTCATTAAAATCAGTTTTCAGTGCTGTAGAAATAGGTGGTGTTTGAATAATCATTAAAAGATCACTTAGCCTGGAATGAGTCAACCTCAATCTTTATAGTACAGCATACTTACAAAGCCAGCATAGGAGCCTCACACATTTCAAAATATTTCAGTAGGTGATAAGCTAGGGCAATGAAGGTCACATGCAGATTATGGAAGAGTGGCGCAACTCAGACACTAACTCAAATTTTCATGTTTAGCTGTAGATCTGCACTTACCTGCATTTGCTTTCTGATATACATATCGATAACAATGAAGGTTGTTAGCCTCCTCATTATTTTTGCAGCATTTCCAACCAATTGTATTCAAGAAGAAAGTAGATACAATTCTTAGAGCTAAGCAGATCAAGAGATAGTGGGGGTAGGCAGGATCAGGATATTGAATTTGATGATTACCCATGATCAAAATGCACGGCAGAGCAGGGTTAAAGAATCAAATGGTCTACGCCAGATTCTATTTTCTCTGTTTCTATAAAATGTAGTCATTATATTCTCCACTATTTTGACAACAGTAAGACAGAGATGTGTATTTTGCTATGTTGTCCGAATTGAAAATGATTCACAAGATGATTGGCTGCTTCAGCTGAGATTAACTCATTGCCATTGATTATTCCCATCATTTTGAGTTGAAAAGTTGATGTTGATGATTTTGTGAATAGATTAAATTAATTTAAATAAAATAAGTGTGTCATTTTTCAGTTTTTGAGCTGGTTCTTGGTGGCTGGTCTCTCTTTGCTTGGAAATGTCAGCTGAATTTTCATCGTCAAACCTCTACGCATTGGCTAATATTTGGATTATAAATGTCAATGAAATAACTAATGGCAACTGAAGTATTTCAGCAGGTTCTTAACAATTTGAATATTTTATAATATTAACGTATTGTGGATACTGGAATTCTGAAATAAAAACAAAAATTGCTAGAAATATGGAAAAAAGCATTATTAATATTTCATGTCAGTGACCTTTCATCTGATCTTGGAAAAGTTAGTAGTATAATAGGTTTTAAGCAAGTGAAAGGAAGAGAATGGGAAGAACAAAAGGGAAGATTTAGTTTAAAGTTTATTTATTATTTATTTATTCACAAGTAGGCTTACGTTAACACTGCAATGAAGTTACTGTGAAAATCCCTAGTTACCACACTCCAGCACTTGTTTGAACATACTGAGGGAGAATTTGGCATGGGCTTCTGGACTGTAGGAGGAAACTGGAGCACCAGGAGGAAATCCATGCAGCCATAGGGAGAATGTGCAAGCTCACACAGGCAATGACCGAAGCAAGATCGAACCCCAGGTCCCTGGCACTGCAGGGAAGCAGTGCTAACCTCTGTGCCACCTTACCAGCCAGGAGTCGGACTTAGAATCTTCTGATCCAAAGCCAGAAAGATGGTTCACAGCACCATTGGCCCATGATTTATGATATCACGATTTATCACTGATTTACTGGTGAAAGATAAGAGAAATTAAATGACAAAAGGGTCTGGGTGGAAGGTCAAAGCATAATGAGACATGTAAATAAATGAAAATAGTGTTTAGAGGAGGTTTGAATGGCAGATTGTTTGAAATAGCTGCTATCCAAAAGTAAGGACAATGGAAAACGAGGTTAAAGCAGGAAGCTATAAAGAAATAGGAAACAAAATGTTGGAAGAGATTACAGTCTGAAATTCTTGAACTCAGTGTTGAGTCCGTGAAGCTGTACAATGCCAAATCAAAAAGACCATCCGGAACATCATTATGATAAATTGTTGTTGACGTTCGTCCATTGTTGCCAACGAGGACCATGACACCATTAATCAATCTGAGGCCGGATGTGGTGTGTCTGAAGATGACTGATCAGGCCAATTCAGCCACAGAATGTTCTGGCACATGTTGGACAGATTTGTTTAGACACTGTAGTTGTTGCGCTGGTGGCTCTGGACTTGTGCAACTCGCGCTTAAGCTGTGTTTCAGCAATACACTTTGTTTCGTAAACTTGACAGCCCTTATGGATGAGGCAGTGCCAAATAGGGTGGTTTTGTCCCAGTGTTTCCCAGGTGGTTGTGTCTATGTCAAGTGACTTCATGGAGGCCTTGAGTATGTCTTTATAATGTTTCTTCTGCCCTCCGTTCGAGCGTCTTCCAGCAGAGAGTTCCCCAGTAAGGAACTGTTTGGGTAAGTGCTTGTGTGGCATATGGATGACATGACCCATCCAGCGGGTCTATGCTCTCAACAGCAGTGTGTGGACTGATGGTAGACTTGCTCTAGAGAGAACTTCAGTGTCTGATATTTTGTCTTGGCATCTGATGTATAATATTCTGTGAAGGAGAATCATGTGGAAATGATTGAGCTGTCTTGAATGCTTTCAATACACAGTCCATGTTTCACAGGAATATAGGAGGATAGAGAGTACCACGTCACTGTAGACCTTCAAAGAGCTGATTCCTTGATATTTCCATATAGTGGAGTGCAGTCTACCAAAATCAGAACTTGCCTTTGATATTTTGCAGTTAACTTCTGTATCAATAGTCTCTGCTTGGGAGAGGTACTGCCAAGATAAGTGAACTAGTTCATTGCTGGTAGTTTCTGCCCTTTGATTGTGATTATGCGTTCTGTGTACGGTGCATGAGGAACAGGCTGGTGCTTGACTTCAGTCTTTTTGATGTTGATGGTGAGTCCAAAGTTATCACAAGCCATGCAAAATTTGTCCATACTGACTTGCATCTCTGGCTCTGAGCCAGTATACAGGGCGCAGTCATCGGCAAAGAGGAAATCTCTCAGAACAATCTGCTTCACTTTGGTAGTAGCTTGAAGACTCCTCAGGTTGAAGAGTCCACTCTGTACTTGAGGCTGTTTCCCGCAACACTGTGCTGGAAAGCATCATTCAGCATGGCAGTAAACATCATGCTGAACAGTGTACGTGCAAGCACACAGCCCTGTTTGATGCCATTGATGACTGGGAATACCTCGGAGGATTCTCTGCCATCCAGTACTCTGGGCCATTATGGAACTGGCGTATCATCTGAATGAATCTGGGGGACAGCCGAACTTTGACATGATCCTCCACAGGCCTCGTTGGCTGACAGTGTTGAAGATTTTTGCAAGGTCAACGAAGGTTGTGTAGAGTTCACGATTCTGCTCTTGACACTTCTCCTGAACATGGCGCGCAGCAAAAATCATGTCAATAGTCCCGCGACCTTTGTGGAATCCACACTGTGACTCTGGAACCCTGGCCCAGCTCTAGATGAGTGACTAGATGATTTAGTAGGATTCTTGCAAGGCTGTTTCCTGCGATGGAGAGCAATGAGGCTTTTTCCTGTAATGGAGAGCAGCGAAATTCTTCAGTGGTTGTCACGTACTTGCCGATTGCCCCTCCTTAGTAGAGGTGTACGATGGAAACACATTTAAGTTCCTAAGGAATGGGTCCTTGCTTCCAAAAGAACTGGAACAACTTGGTAAGCTTCACGATAAGTACAGAACCGCTTTATAGATCTTTACGAGTATGGCATCTGCCCCTGGGGTTTTGCCACTGGATAGCTGGCTGACAGCTTTTATGATTTTGGCTACTACCGGTAGTTCATTCATGGCGCTGTTGATATTGACCTGGGGAATTCTGTCTATTGCTTCGTCATTAACAGATGATTGTTGGTTGAGGACGGTTTTAAAGTGTTCAACCTGTCTCTGCAGGATCTGAGCCCTTTCTGTAATGTAACTTGTACCATCTGTAGCCAGGAGAAACTCTCAAGAGATTGAGGTCCATAGACAGTGTTGAGGGCTTCCTAGAACCATTTCAAGTTGTTTCTGTCAGTATATCCCTGTATTTCATCTGCCTTGGCACTTAGCCAGGCATCCTGCATTTTATGCAGTTTATTCTGGACTGTCCTGCGGGCACTGGTAAAAGCATTTTTCTTGGCAGCTGATGATGGGTCATTCTGACAGGCCCAATGAAGACAATGCTTTTCAACAAGTAGAGACTATATCTCCTCATCATTCTCATTGAACCGGTCATGCTGCTTGTGGGCAGAGTACACGAGCAGATGAATGGACAGCATCCCTGAAGCGTTCCCAGTCGTCCTCAGTGCTGCCTGCAAGGTATAAGTCAGCAAGCTTGATTTCTAAGTCTTCAGCCAGTGCTGAAGTTATGCTGGGCTCTTTAGCTTGGCCACATTGATTCTTTTCATAACCTTGCTTCCTGTGGTCGCCTCTTGGCTCTGATGCGGAGCCTCATTTTGGAGACAATGAGCCTGTGATCAGCACCACACGTGGCCTTGGTCACTCTGACATCCTGCCTGTCTTTTCTCCTGACAATGACATAGTCGATAAGATGCCAATGCTCAGAGCAGGGGTGCATCCAGGAAACCTTGTTATGGGTAGGCAGACTGAAATAGTGATGAGGAGGTCATGTGCTGCTCAGGTCTTCATTAAGAGTAGGCTGTTGCTGTTACATTTGCCCACTCCATGCTTCCCAATGACTCCCTGCCAGATTGCAGAGTCACACCCTGGTCTTGCATTGAAATCGCCAAGGAAGTCCAGCTTATCAGTACTGCTCATTGCTGATAAAAGGGCGTCTAATTCTTCATAGGACTTATCTTTCATCTGATCTGGGTTGTTCATTGTGAGGGCTTAGGCACTAATCGGGTGGCTTGACTTCTGTTCTGTAGCAGAAGCTGTATTGTCGTACAAGGGTCGTTCACACCCTTGGGTAGACTAGCAAGTTTCCAAACAAGGTGACTCCTGACACTGAATCCAACTCCAGCATCATGAAATGATGCTGCTATGACTGCTCGAGAAAAAAGTGTATCCAGTTTCGTCAACTGACCTACGTTGGCAAGATGAGTTTCACTGTTGCTTCGGTCAGCATAAAACAACCATTAGACTTGGGCTGCCTGTGTGCAGATTCATGATACAGCTCCCAGTGTATCTGTATCTGCTGCTTCAACACTCGCCCATTGCCACAGGATTCAAAGGTTGAACAGGACGACAATGATGATGATGGTGGTGTCGAAACCAGCACTTGATTTGGATTAAAGTGAGGAAAAGTTGCGCAGAATCAGCTTTACTCTATCTTTCCAATTCCCATCCGGATCCAGTGACAAGACAAGAGTCTAGCTGGAGTTGGGATCTTCTGTATCTTGTCCTGCTCGTCGCATTCCACGATGCTTGCAGAGGCTGCCTTCTTGACTGTTGGACCTTCCATTGGTCTTGTCTGCTCAAGCCACCAGAGTCTGTCTTCACATGCTGAGTTAGATATCTCCTTATTTCACCAAGGGTTGAGACCTGTCGGCTACCCTCTCCTGGTTTAGTCAACTTGTCGAAGTCGTTGTCCGAGGTGTGGCCTAGTCAAATGCAAACAGTAATGGGGAGCCACAGGTGAGAGCTGAGTGTCAGGTGGGAACAAAGGATGGACAAACCGCACTGAAAAACACGCAACATGTTCCCTATCAGAGCTACTACCCCTCCCTGACACCCCATACACCCTTGTGATAAATTAACATATAATTATCAGGCCCTTATGCTAAAATGAGAACCATGTTCAAACATACATCCACTGTAGCATGATGACAGAATGTCATGAGCGAGACTAGTATTTGAAGGCGTGTACTTGGCAAATAGGAATCCTAGGGGAGCTCAGGTCAGAGCAGCACTCAAGAAGGAGAGAGTTCTACATTGTTACTGCCCTAGCACTAAGCTGTCACCCTCTGGCACTACCCAGGCATTAAGCTGGCACTATCTTAGCACTTGTGGAGCACTGCCTGCCAGGTAGTTCCTAGGGTAGCCCCAGCTTGATGCTAGGGTAGTGTACAGATGGTGCTGGGGAGTGCCTGCTTGATGCCAGGGTAATGCCAGCTTGAAACCAAGAGGGTGTCAGGCAGAGTATCTTGAGATACCTGTGTGAACTGGGTTGCTCGCTGAGTGCTGGGGTGGCTTTTAAAATGGTGCCATGGATCATTGAGTGTCTAAGTTGCTGGTAAATCAGCTGCCCCACCAGCAATACGTCACCATATCATGACTTGAGCTGTTTTTTAATTTAAATACCGCACTATAAAGTGGAGAATGCTGTCATTGCATTGTCATTTACCGATATTGGGGAATTTTTGCTGCTGTCTTTTGAGCTTCTGTTGCACTTCACTGGGATTCGGCAGGAGGCTGATGACAAAATGAAAACTAACGGGCTTGTTTAATCAGATTAATATCCTTGTTAAAGAAGAAAACTTTGAGATCAGCTGCCCAAAATTAAAATCTAGGGCGCGATTTTCCCAGAAAGATTCTAAGTGCTCAACGGGTTAGAAAACAGGAGGTTTTCCCAGCCATTGTTTGGGCAAACTTAGTAAAAAGAACTTACAGAACATAGAACATTACAGCGCAGAACAGGCCCTTCGGCCTTCGATGTTGCACCGACCAATTCGGAAAAACAATGACTCTCTAACCTAAACCATTCCCTTTTCATCCATAAACTTATCTATTGACTTCTTAAACGCCTCCAAACTTAGCGCATCTACAACTGCAGCAGGCAGGGCATTCCATACCCTTACCATCCTCTGGGTAAAGAACCTACCTCTGACATCCGTCATATAACTACCACCTCTTAATTTAAAGCTATGTCCCCTCGTGCCAGCTTTCTCCATCCGAGGAAAAAGGCTATCACTGTCCACCCTATCTAAACCTCTAATCATCTTATATGTTTCAATAAGGTCTCCTCTTAGCCGCCTTCTTTCTAACGAAAACAACCTCAAATCCCTCAGCCTCTCTTCATGAGACCTTCCCTCCATACCAGGCAACATCCTGGTAAAATGGTGCGCTGTAACACAAAGGTCATCAGGGGAAGGAGGCATCGAGCCTAATCCCAGCAACAGACTGTAGAGGGGGCCACTGCATGTGTATCAATCTCCCGATACACTGGGAGATCGCTTGACATGCCTACCACCCCCACCCTCCAACACATCCCGACCGCCTGCCCTGACCACGCCTCCCCACTCCCTCTCTCCTGCCCCCACCCCACAAACATCACCGGCTCCAGCACAAGGCTGGTATTATCTGAATAAATGGCCAAGGAAGATTGTGACCAGGCACAATTCCAGTCGCAGAGCAGGAAAATTGCACTCCCCAGTTCTCCATTATAACTTAACAAGATAGATTTTTCCTTAAGTCAAAGTGTCCCTCTTTTAAAATGTGTGACATTAGTGCATTTTTGTCTTAGGATGGTTTGTAAATTAGGAAAGTTCCCTGAACAGAATCTTCATTTTTGTCTTATTGTGGTTATTGTGCATGTTATTGTTTTTTTTAAAAAAATAGATACTCCTCCACTTGCTGCCTGCCTGTTGCTTGCCATTTCTGTCTCTCAATTCTCTCACTGACTCTTATTCACCATCTTCGTCACCACCCGGCGCCTTACTATGGGTGAGAAGTTAATAGATGGATTGGGAGAGTGAGAAGGATGGTGAGTGAGAGGGACGAAATGGAAGAGGGTTGGGTGACTAGAAGTGGCAACTGGGAGGGTCAGAGGAAGGAAGTGGCAAACAGAAGCATCAAGGATGGAGGGAATGAATGGGAAGAAGGCTTGGGGCAAAAAGACATTGAGTAGAAAAGTCGGGGAAAGTGGCAGGCTGAAGGCAAATAGAAAAAGTAAATTATTAAGAATTAATACTTATTAAAACTTATTAAGTATTAATAAGTTGAAAGAGGATTTTTGAGCCATTTAGCTTAAAGGCAGCCAGCAGATTTTTATGTCAAGATTACATGAATGTAACCCCCCTTAGTAAATGTTTTATTGGCAAGTGATTTTTGTTTAGCACCTTTATCGAACATATTTTTAGAAACACATTAGGATGTTTAAATGAGTGCTAGCAGTATTTAATTCTGATGTTTGACATATTTATGTTTAATGAATTTATGTCTTCCTCTTTCACTTATTAAATAACAGATTAAAAGCAGCTGTTTAAAGCCACATGTAGATTATGATGGTGAACCACAACCACCACTTAATAAGGCTGGTTTAAAAATTTTGGTAACGTGAATAATTTTCTTCTGAAGTGCAAAGTGCTCTTGGCAAAATACAATTTAATTTTGGTTACTCCCCAACACAAATACGACATGAAGAGATAATGGACAGGGTTTTACGGCCTTGCTTGTCCCAAACCGTAAAATCTCACCCAAGGCCAACAGACCTTCCCATGCTCTGCCCTTCACCCTGCTCGATTGTCGGGATGGTAAAATTCTGGCCAATAGTTACAATGACCAAAAGCTCAGTCTGTGGAGAATGTTTTTGGAAAATATAGCAAGAAAGGAAAATGAAGTAGAGAGGCAGAGAGTTGAAGGGAGGGAATGCCAAAACAAGGGTTGAAACAATTGAAGGCACGGCCACCAATGGTGAAGTGATTTTATTTGCAAACGCACAAGAGGCCAGAATTAGAGGACTGTACAGAACTGTACTGTTCTATTTTGAAAGTTGATAAAGGTGTTTGACATTCTGAGAGGTTTTGCTAGCGTAATTTAAGGAGAAACTGTTACTTCTAGTGGGAGAGTCGATAATCCAAAGGTACAGATTTAATTGAAGAAAACCTGGTAATGCAAAGAAATATCTTAAACACAATGAGTTGAGATGAAGTAAAATGCACAGCCTGAAAGGATGGTCAAAAGAGGTTGCTTCCCACTGAAGCTCTTCTTGCAATAATCGCATTACTGTGATTGGATTATTTTATTTCTCTATAAAGTGATTTGAATTGGGGTTCAATAAAAATGCAATTTAAATACTTCCCAAATTGAAGCTTGCAATTCAGTAGCAGGAGCCTGCAGTCTAGCACTGCCCAACATGATGTGTTGCAAAAAGAATAATTATCTTCCTGACCTTCAACTGTGTGTTTTATGTAGAATTTTGTGGCTTGGAAGTGTGCGTCACATCTTTATTACCCTAGCTATATCCATTTGCTAAATCTAAATGGCTCTTGAGTTCTGGAAAAGCATTTGAGACCTCATTGACATCTTACTGCCTAATACCATACTCCAGCCTATATTATCCCACATGCAATGTATGCATTGCACTCCTGTACATCACCCTTCATCAGAAAATGTTGTTTTCTCATAAAGTATGCGCATAAAACTGATAGATTAACTAATTCTGCCAAATGATGTTTGTGCTAAAGTAATTCCTTCAAAGCACTTCATTGCTGGAGCTAATGGGTATGATGCTTTTGAACTTAAACATAGTTTCCGGGCACATGTGTGGAGAATGATGTTGATATTTTGAATAGGCACTCCTGTGCAGATACAACTGGATAGGAATCATTATAGGATATTATGGCAAAGTTCACCTTTTAATTTTGGCTGTAGAGAATAAGCCAGCTGTGGTTTATTTATACATTAGCATCTATTAAACTATTCACTTTGCAAAAAATTATGACATTATTGCATTTTGAGTATTCCAAAGATGATCCTATTCATCTATCCCATCCCCATACTGCTATATTATCCTCCACTTCAAGTCTTTATCTGCTGGGTCACTTCTTCTGGAGTATAATACAATAATACAATAAATATAATAATCCTACAGTACATACTTGGTACATCACACAAAAAAGAGTACAGTTCCACCTAGTGCCCACAATGTGAATATGTAGTGAGGTGAAGAGAGAGTGATATATTAAATGCTGCAATGTGATGTGTGAATTTTACCAGTAGAGGTCCTCCTTGCTTCTTGGCACCAGGAATTATAAAATCGTACTGCACAGAAAGAGGCCATTGGGCCCATTGTAGTTGTATCCTGCTCTTTTCCCATAGCCCTGCAAATTTCTCCTGTTTGATTATATGTCTAGTCCCCTTTTGAAAGTCACTTTTGAATCTGCTTCCATGACCCAGGTAAGGGAATGCATTCCAAATCTTCACTGCTTGTATAAAAAGTACTTTCCTTATTGTCCCTCGGGACCTTTTGGAACCTGGAAGATGTTGCTGCTCCGATAAGACTGACCAAGAAAGGAATGACATGAAAGTAACTACGGTGGGACTGGCCTGTCAAAAGTGGGTTCAAATGTGACAATTGACACAGACATCATGAAGGGCAGGTTTTAAAATGTTTTAAATGGTAATGCATACATCTGTCTTTCTCCAGTAATAAAGATTTCCCAGCCAGCTGCATGAACAGTGCATAAACTTAGCTGACATGTGAGTTGTTGATGCGGCTATAGCCGGCTGTTCACCTTGCTGAGACTGAGCATAAAAATCTGTCCATTCACAGATATCTGAGTTTAAAAACCCAAACAATTTTATCCAGTCATTCACCTTCCCTCCCAATGTTGCTATCAACAACAACGATAAGGACAGTAGATAAATGAGAACACCACCAACTGGAAGTTCCCCTCCAAGTCACTCAGTATCTTGACTTAGAAATACATCACCATTCCTGCACTATTGCCAGGTCAGAATCCTGAAACTCCCTCCCTAACAGTACTGTAGATGTACCTCTGTCAAAAAGATAGTTCACCATCATCTTCTCAGGAGAAATTTAGGTTGGGCAACAAGTGTTGGTCTAGCCAGTGATACCCACATCCTGTGTGTAATAATTCAGTCAAGGACAGTCATCCATCACTAAAAAATCTTGAATAACAATGGGAGAAAGAGCCACACCCATGCCTTACAGCACGCATGTTATTACATGGGGACCGACAGGTTACTGATCTGGGTTGAAGCAACAGTTTTTAACCCCAGCCACACTGCTCACTTCCATTGGGCAGGCCTTCATTCACTCAATAAGGGAGATTGTGTTCCATGAAGCAATTGATGATCTCCATGCCCTTCGTGGCCATCATAACAACCCTCCCCCCTTAGCTCTATTTCTCTCCTGTACTCCAGTGGCAAGAAGGCCATCTCTGTCACTTGGCAGTTGCTCTGAGGTCTTTTGAAGGCAGGCCTGGATTTGGCAATGTAAAACAAATGGTGGACCTTTGTTTCCAGAATCACCATTGAAGAGTGACTGATTTTTTAAATTCATTCATGGGACATGAGTGTTTCTGGTTGGGCAGCAATTATTGCTCATCCAGCTTTGTCCCTGAGAAGGTGGTGGTGAGCTACTTTCGTGGGAAATGCTGCAGCGTCCTTGCTGTGGTTTGACCCACAGTAAGTACAGATTTTTCCTCGGGTTCTGCTTTTGTCAGGGGCTAGTTTTCTCTTCTTCCATCTCAGAGTCTGTGTCCTCATTATCCGAAGGGGCTAATATGGGGTCATTGTTGTGGATGGACACTTGTGACAGCTGCCTACATGACTCATAGTGAGACTTGCTCGGGAGTGGACTCCCTGCCCTGAAATGGTCCAGGTGTTTCTTTGCAAATTTACCCTGGACTTTAACTTTGTAAGACACTAGACCCAGTTTTTCCATAATGATTCCAGGAACCCAACTGAGATCAACTCTGAAGTTTCTTATTTAAACCAGATAGCCTGTTTTAAGTGTTCTTTTTGGCGTTGCAGAATCATGATGTTTTTTTTCTTGTTTTTTTGTTGGGACTCCATCCTCCTCACCAGGTTTGGGAAGTGTAGGCTCAGGCTGGTGTGAAGCTGCTCTCCCATTAGCAGTTCCCCTGGGACAATTCTTCTTGCGTGAGAATCGCGACAATTTTGCCTCCACGTACGCCACCTGTTATTTCTTCTTGCTGTTTTTGAAAGTTTGCAGTGCCCATTCCGCCAGTCCATTTGACAACAGGTGATAAGGTGCTGTTTGAATGGGTTGGACACCATTAGAGAGTGCAAAGTTCTGGAAATCACTACTAGTAAAGGCCAGGCCATTATCAGAAAACAGGGTTTCTGGTATTCTTTGCATGCAGAATTTCTTGATTGTAGTGTGGGTTTCGTAGAACCCATGTGATGTATCTTCAACTATTTGGAGTGTGCAACAATCATGATTAAAAATATGGACTTCATAAAGGGCCAAGCAAATTGCATGTGCATATATCCATGGCCTGGCAGGCCATTCTCATGGATTTAGGGAGGCTGAGGGATTCTCTTGGCATAATTCGCACTGCTTCACCAAAGTCTGTGATGCCTGTGTCAAGGCCAAGCCACCAGACGTAATTCCTAGCCTTGATACTCCAGGGTGGCTATTATATAATCCTGTTAATCTCGGATACCACCTTAGCCAAGAGGCAACTATCCAGCACTCACAGAGAATGATCCTGTCCTTATCACTGAGCTTGTCTTTCTTAGCCAGGTAGTGTTTTGTTTAATCTGAAGGTTGTCCTCAGGATCATATGCCTTGTTTTAGATAAGACCAGATCATTTTGTGCCCAGAACTTAATCTGTCCTACGGACATGGGCAGAGTCTTCAAAAAATTTATGGTCATCTGTAAACATAAATTTCAGCAAACATTTGAGAGTCAACCACATTACTGGAGTCAGATGTAGGCCAGACCAGATAAAGATGCTGTAAAGGACATTAGTGAGCCAAAAGGCCTCTCTTTGGACATTTAATTCTAAATTTTTACTGAATTTCACACTCTGCCATGGGAGGATTTGAACCCAGATCCTCAGATGAATTCTGGGGCCTTGGACAATACTCGTGACAATACCATGATGCCACTACCTCATTCACTGTCACTAGCTGCATGATTCATTAGTTAGAAGAGAGAACCCGGATGATTGAAAGTTCGAATGATCAAATGGGCAGGTCAAAACAATGAATACAATAAATCAGATATTGGAATTGGAATAGCACCAGAAAAGTAACAATAAAAGCTCTTGATTTTATTGTTTAAAAAACAAACTGGAGGAAGGGGGGAGTGGAAACGTAGGGAAACGGGAGGATAGAGATCACATTATGGAAATAAAGCTCATGATTTATGTGCCGTGTTCAATTGTTTAAACTGGTACATCATCTCTAAATAACTCTGAAATGTTAAATATACAACAGCTTGGATTATCTGATTTCAACTTGACCGAGCCGAAGTATTTGTCCTTTAAGGTTTTGCATCTAGAGTAGGCCTGATACACACGCATATCTGAAGTTTATTATTTAAATGGGTCAATGTAAGAATAAAGTTTGGAGGACTTTAGCATGGAGTTGCAAAGAGCAACTAAAGATGCAAAACCTGTGGCAAATTTCCATGATAATTTCTTTGAATTTCCACTGAATTACTCAGAAGTGGGAATAATTTTCCTCATCAATTAGTGGAAGAAACCAACCACTCTTTCTGGGGAAACAGGGTTGGAGGAGGCTGAGAAGGAACAACAAGAACACTGAATCCAGTCTTGAAAGCAGTGCAGGAAGCGGTTTAATGATTAATCCCATTGGGAAAAGTCAGCACATTTGCAGACTTATATATCTTCTGTTGTATAATCATATTTTTCCCTACACCATCATCCTGTCATGCCAAATATACTCAATGGCACCCACTCAGTTCTCAGTAACACAAATTCTGCATGTTCATACATTTCCTCATTTTTCATCTACTACTATCTTATTTGGTCTATTCACCCTTATTTAATGTGATGAATCTGACAATTGATCAGGATGGCATGCTGGCACAGGGGTTAGCACTGCTGCCTCACAGTGCCAGGGATCTGGGTTCAATTCCGGCCTCAGGTGATGTCTGTATGGAATTTGCATGTTCTCTCTCTGTCTGTGTGGGCTTCCTCTAGGTGCGTCTGTTTACTCCCACACTCCAAAGATGTGCAGGTTATGTTGAATGACCATGGCAAATTATGTCAGGGGGACGAGCAGGATAAATACGTGGGATTACAGGGATAGAACCTGGTTGTGATTATTGTTGGTGCAAGCTCAATTGACCAAATAGCCTCATTCTGCATTAGGGATTCTGTCACAATGCATCTATCAGTTAAACATTTGATCTTCAGTCACTTACAATTTCACTATCTTGCAGTGGGATAGAGTGCAAAACACAAGAGAGTGGGGCAGGACTGCAAATTATTTTGCAGAAATTATACAGTGTACAGTTGCAAACAAAGAATCAATAAAGATAAGCATCACATTTGTGCCCCTCTCAGTTGCAGATGGAGAGAGAGCAACAGGGAACTCACAGATGCCAGATGAGAGAATTAAGGTATTTTTATACACATACTACCACTAATTCGATAGGAAAGAACTTGATGGGCCAAATGGCCTCCTTCTGCACTACAGGGGTTCTATGATTTCATTGAGGATTGAATTATGAAAACTGTGAGAAATTATGAAATGGTGATTGTCAAGATTGCGACTTTGACAAGACTCATTCATTTTTTTTTCTCTTGCAGGATATGCTCTGCATTAGGACAATTTTTCAGAGGATTCAATTTCCATTGAATATGCTGTGTCACGGGATATGCATGATGTGGAGATGCTGGTGCTAGACTGGGGTAAACACAGTAAGGAGTCTCACAACACCAGGTTAAAGTTCAATAGGTTTATTTTGTAGCAAAAGCCACTAGCTTTTGGAGAGCTGCTCCTTTGTCAGGTGAGTGGGAGATCTGTTCACAAACAGGGCATATAAAGACACAAACTCAATTTACAAAATAAAAGTTGGAATGCAAGTCTTTGCAGGTAAACGAGTCTTAAAGGCACAGACAATATGAGTGGAGAAAGTGTTAAGCACAGGTTAAAGAGATGTGCATTGTCTCCAGACAGGACAGTTAGTGAAATTTTGCAAGCCCAGGCAAGTCATGGGGGTTACAGATAGTGTGACATGATCCAAAGATCCCAGTTGAAGCCATCCTCATGTGTGCGGAACTTGGCTATCAATCTCTGCTCAGTGACTCTGCGTTGTCGTGTATCGTGAAGGCCACCTTGGAGAATGCTTACTCGAAGATCAGAGGTTGAATGCCCGTGACCACTGAAGTGTTCCCTAATGGGAAGAGAACACTCTTGCAATTAGTGTTCATTCATCCATTGAGGTAGCATCTGCATGGTCTCCCCAATATACCATGCCTTAGGACATCCTTGCCTGCGGCATATCAGATAGACAACATTGGCTGAGTTGCATGAGTATGTACCCGTGTACCTGGTGGATGGTGTTCTCGTGTGAGATGATGGTATCCATGTCAATGATCTGGCATATCTTGCAGAGCTTGCTGTAGCAGGGTTGTGTGGTGTCGTAGTCACTGTTATCCTGAATGCTAGGTAGTTTGCGACAGACAATGGTCTGTTTGAGGTTGTGCGGTTGTTCGAAGGCAAGAAATGGAGGTGTGGGGATGGCCTTTGCGAGATATTCGTCTTCATCAATGATATGCTGAAGTGAAGGCTCCAGAGAAGATGTCATAGCTTCTCCGCTCTGGGGAAATGAAGGGTACCCTGTCTGCAATGTCCCATGTTTGTCTTCTGAGGTGTCGATGCAGTTTTATGCCATGGCCCATTGGAACTGTCAATCAATGAGTTGAGCACCATATCCTGTTCTTATGAGAGCATCTTTCAACATCTGGAAATGTCTGTTGTGATCCCCCTCATCTGAGCAGATCCTGTATATACAGAGGACTTGTCAGTAGGGGATGGTTTCTTTAACGTTTTTAGGGTGGAAGCTGGAGAAGTGAAGCATCATGAAGTTTTCTGTGGAATATGTCAATATGCCAACATCTTCATCCACAGGTTTGAATAAGACCTCTTCACCACACAGAATGTTCAAACGATGCTATGCGTTAGATACATCGATGACATTTTCTTCCTTTGGACTCATGGTGAACAATCACTGAAACAACTATATGATGACATTATCAAGTTCCATCCAACCATCAGACTCACCATGGACTATTCTCCAGAATCAGTTGCATTCTTGGATGGTCACCTCAACACTTCATTGTATCGCCAGCCCACAGATAACCTCACAATACTCCACTTCTCCAGCTTCCACCATAAACACATTAAAGAAGTCATCCCCTATGGACACGCCTTCTGCATACACAGGATCTGCTCAGATGAGTATCACAACAGATACCTCCAGACACTAAAAGATGCCCTCATAAGAACAAGATATGGCACTCAAATTCATTGATCGACAGTTCTGATGCGCCACAGTGAAAAACTAAAATGATCTCCTCAAAACACAAACACAGAACAGGGTGGACAGAGTACCCTTCGTCATCCAGTACTTCCCCAGAGTGGAGAAGCTATGACATCTTCTCCTGAACCTTCAACATGTCATTGATGAAGATGAATATTTCACCAAGGTCATCCCCACACCTCCACTTCTTGTCTTCAAACAACTGCACAACCTCAAACAGACCATTGTCTGCAGCAAACCTTCAGGAGAACAATACACACAACCCTGCCATAGTAATTTCTGCAAGACATGCTGGATCATTGACACTGATGCCAACATCTCATGTGAGAATACCATCCAGCAGGTACACAGTACATACTCTTGCAACTCGGCCAATGTTGTCTACCTGATATACTGCAGGAAAGGATGTCCTGAGGCATGGGACATTGTGGAAACCATGCAGATCTATGACAATGGATAAATGAACATGGCTTGACAATCACCAGGCAAGAATGTTCTCTCCCTGTTGCGAAACACTTCAGTGGTCACAGGCATTCGACCTCTGATTTTCAGGTAAGTGTTCTGCAAGGTGGCCTTCACAACACATGATAACACAGAGTCACTGAGCAGAGATGGGTTACCAAGTTCCACATACATGAGGATGGCTTCAAACAGGATCTTGGTCTCATGTCATATCATCTGTAATCTCCACAGTTTGCCTTGACTTGCAAAATCTCACTAACTATCCTGTCTGGAAACAATATACATCTCTTTTACCCGTGCTTAATGCTCTCTCCACTCACATTGTCTGTACGTTTAAGACTTGATTACCTGTAAAGACTCAATTTGCAAAATAATGGTTGGAATGTAAGTTTGTGTCTTTATATGCCCTGTTTCTGAACAGAGCTCCCAGCTGATGAAGGAGCAGTGCTCTTAAAGCTAGTGGCTTTTGCTACCAGATAAATCTATTGGACTTCAAACTGGTGTTGTGAGACTTCTTACAGGATATGCAGCCATATAAGCTTATTTAGACAGATGATTCACCATTCAAAAGAATGATGGAAGCACCATTCATCACTGGAGTTTGTGGCTGCAGAATCTTGTTCTATTTGTCACCCATAGTCATCAAATTTCAACTCACAAAATTAAAAAAAGCTAGTAAAATCCTAATCAGGTTGAAAACTTATGGCATCTGAAAGTAACTAATTACAATGGGAATGCAGTGGGACCTGTCAGTAATTAAAATGTAAATTCAATATTACATGTGTTAAAGTACTTTAGGGAGAATATAGAGAAAAATCAATCTTTGCATTAGAAATTCCTGAAAGGATAATAAGTAACAGTGATACAAAGGGTCATGAATGAAGCCCAGTCCATCACACAAACCAGCCTCCCATTCATTGACATTGGCTACACTTGCCATTACCTCCAAAAAATAGCCAGCATAATCAAAGACCCCATGCAGTTCGGACATACACTTTTCTATCTTCTTCCATTGGGAAAAAGATACGAAGGTAATCTTTCTCTACACTCTATCTATGACTGTAATACTACATTCTACACCTTCTTTTCTTCTCTGTAAATGGTATTCTTTGTTTGTATAGTACATAAGAAACAATACTTTTCATTATATACCATAACACGTGACAATAATAAATCATATCAGAATGGTGTAAATTAAATTTCCAAGTGAGCCCTGAGATCACCTCACCCAGAAAATTTAAATTTTTTGACATTTTTTGCTATATGTTTCTCCATTTTAGTGTGCTATTGCTCAGCATTTATGGCCAAAATAATTAATTTTTATATATCATATATGTATATATCTGCATATATTTATAGACTATTATCTTCTGAAATTCAGAATAAAAGGTCAGTTGTGAGTCATAATCAAATCATATATGCTGTAGTTAGGCTTACAATTGATGCTTGAATTTTGCCTCATCTAAAGGTAATAATCAACAAATCAATAGAGTAACATTCATGGGCACATGTGTCACACCTGAATGAAATTAATTATGTCACAACAATAGCATAGGGACTGGCAGCATAACAAAATAATGACACAGATATAATACAATCAAAGAAACCCTACAGTGCACAAAGAGGCCATTTGGCCCATCAAGTCTGCATTGACAACAATCTCACCTAAGCCCTATGCCTGTAACCCCACATATTTACCCCACTAATCTCTCTTACCTATGTATCCTGGGACATTAAGGGCAACTTAGAATAACTATTGCACCTAACCGGCACATCTTTGGACTGTGAGAGGAAACTGTGAGAGGAGCATCCGTAGGTGGAGGAAACCCACACAGTGACCCAAGCCAGGAATTGAACCCAGATCCCTTGAGCTGTGAGGGAGCAGTGTTAACCACTGTGCCACCATACTGTACAAATAGTAAAACATTTTAAAACAAAACTCATTGAAATATATACTTGGGATTGGTTCATTGACTGTGGTATGTCTGCACGTTCTCCATGTATCTGCAGAGTTTTCCTCCCATAGTCCAAAAGACTATGGTTAGGTGCATGTGCCATTGTAAATTCTCCTACAGTGCACCCGAACAGGCACCAGAATTTGGCGGCTAGTGGATTTTCACAGTAACTTCACTGTAGTGTTAATATAAGCCTACTTGTGACACTAATAAATAAACTTAGAAACTTTATATATTTTCTCTCAGAAGGTTTGAATCTTTTGAACTCTCTTCTTAAAATGGCAGTGAAAGCAGGGTCTTTGAATATCTTAAAGGCAAAGGTGAATAGTTTCATGCTAAGTAACGTGTGATGGGTTATCAGGGTTAATTGGGATCAGATTTGAGATTACTATCAGATCAGCTATGATCTTATTAAATGACAGAGCAGGCTTGAGAGGCCAAATGCCTACTCCTGCTCCTTGTTCATATGTTTCTATTTATTGTTTATGCATAAAATATTCAAGGACATTCCAGAGAGGAAATAATGAAACATCTAGATAAGATATAATGACAGAGAATTAAAACAGATTTACGGGAGAATAATTGCATTTAATAAATTTACCGAAATTTCTCAAAAGAATTACTGATCTTATCAACAGTAGAAATTCTGTACATTAGGCCACGCATAAGACTGAAAAAGCATATTTGCATCAGCATAACAATAAATCATTAAACAGGGATCACAGAACTTCCTTTTGTTCTTCCTTCTCTCGCCTTTCCTTCTTCTGGCTTAAAACACTTACCTTTCTTTCTTTGGTTCTGATGAAAGGCCATTGATCCAAAATGTTAGTTCTGTTTCCCTGTCCGAGCTGCTGAACAGTTCCAGCACTCTCTGTTTTTATTTCAGATTTTAAGTCCCTGCAGTATTTTGCTTTCCTGAGAAGGATCAGTTCTGGGCATTATTGCTGTTCACAATGCATAGCCATGAGCTGGAAATACAAACCCCTAAGAATCCAGAGGACAGCAAGACTTGGGGGAGGTGCACATATAATTAAAATGCTGAAAAGTCAACAAGATTTTTAAAGAGATCCTTTACCTATTCCGCAGCTGGAATGAAGGCAGAAATCCGAGACATGATGTATCCTTCTTCTCCCTTCCCACACCTGTGGTGCACAACACAGACTTTCACTTGTTTCCATGGTTAGTTATTCCTGAAACAGATTGCTAGTCTGTTACTAGAGGCTTATAACTTGAGGGGGCCACTCCACATGAAGCATAGCTGACCATGAGTCTCTCCCACTCTACCATTGATGTATTGGAAGGATTTTGTAGATTGACACAATCAACCAGTTGGCTGCATTATGAATACATTTTCCTTGGCCATCAAGCCCTAGGATGGCACTCGAATCTGGAGCTAATGGCACAGAGACAAGGGCGCTACCCATTGTGCCACAAGACCTCCTACTCAGAATAAAGTAGCACTTACTTAAAAAAAATCTATTGAACAATCTTGATTAATTGACACTGTTAACCCAGTTCTGTCTGAAGATTGCGTGAAGTGGGTGCAACTGTTCCTCTCACTTGTATTAGCTACAATCATAATATGAGCTTGATGATTGTCAGCTTGAATGAGAAAATCCAACGCTAATAGTCAGCCTAAATTTCTGGTCTGAGGTTAAGATGAAAATTTCAGCTAACCCTGATGGGAACCTGTATTTCGTATTGATAAATCAATATTGATATTAACAATTGCCATCAGATGGCATGAAGGCAAAAGTGGAAAAAACAGGTATGTTGGCGAAGCTACTAAGGGCCATTGTTGTGGTAAAAGATTGAAACCACTCAAGTTGATAGGCAGATTTTTACTGATATATCTGCCTGAGATTTGTACAATCCTGCCTGAATCCAACGGAGAATGCCATTCTCTATCCCTCACCTTGCCCCGGAATCAGGATGGGCATGCCTGTAAAATTCCAGTCTGTAAGTTGCAGAAACAGACACTCATTCACAAGCATGCTCCTAAAGGATGACTGCTTGATACAAAAGCTGCAAAACACACTTGTATTCTTTATCAATCACATTTACACTATAATATCCTAACAAGCAGAATTACACAAGCTGCTGGTTTCACCTTCGTCCAACTGATGGAGTAGATAAAGGGGGGGTTTTCAGGCCGCATTCGCCCCAAGATCAGAAAATCGTATCCAAGGTCAATGGCCTTTACATGGTCCGTGTACCACCCACTATGATTCCCAGGGTGGGCGGGATGGGAAAACTAAATCTGTGTATGCTTCTGATCATACTTTTTGCTCACCCATCCTGTGAAGGTCATTAAGTTTGTGATTGTTCTTTCCCTACGTCATCATGCTGAGAAAAAGCTCAAATAACTATTCCTTTACAGTTGTTAATGCTCACAACTATATTTGCATACTTCAAAGCTATTCATGTTGAACATTTTCAAACAACCCACTTTAGCCATCAACCTCCTACACGTTATTTTTCAAATGAACTCTCTAATGTACTTTTTGTATTGCCATTGACCTGATTGGATAAGTAAGATTTCACCAGAATTTTTAATATATTAATTTATACTAATTGCTTATAATAAATTTGCAGGTTAATTATCAGAACACACAGACTTTGGGAATTTTTTTGTCCGAGTGATTGTGGTTTGGACAGCTCAAATCATCAACTGTATTGCAATGAAACACAGGATGAGGTCAAAGGAAATTGGTTTCAGACTCGTGGTATCATTCTCATGCAAAAATGTCAATCTGTGTGTAACCAAATGATCTAATAATGTGATCTATACTAAAATATATATTTGCATTGCATGTTCTGATGTAATTCTGGCAAAATCATGGTTTATTTTTCTGGCAATCCTCTCGTCCCCACTAGTTGTGAGAAGTTGGTTGTAGATTTCCATTAGGATTGTTTGGACTATCTGTTGTTTCTTCCATGTAAAACCTAGTTCAGTGGTGCAATCTCATAATTAAAGGCAGTTCCTCCATTTGTCTTGAGATTGTGCTGATTCCATGGTGGAAATTGCCTATATTTAAATCGAACATCATGCTTGGAGAAATGAAACCAAGCTTGCATCATCCCTATGGCCTTTCACACAAATCATGGGAACTCATCTTGTCTGATTCAGTGATGTCCGTTCAAGCTAATTATTTCAAAGTGATCCTTGAGTGTTTTTCATAAGGACTAGATGGAACACAATCAATAGAGGGAATCAGTGTAACATAAACAGGGCCTAGTTTTATGGCTGATAAAATTGGATATCCTAAATTAAAGAATTGGGCATATTAAAAATCAAACACAGTCAAACCTCAGGCAGGCCAGTTGTACGATACATGAACCTGTCTGGGCCTGACTCATCAACCTCCTATCAAAGGTCGTTGCACCATACTGATACCTATTAGGAGATCATTGCACCCTATTGAAATGCACCAGCCTATTGTTAGAAGCCCAGATCGGACCAGACTTTCTGTCACCACAAGTATCTGCAGTTGGCTTAATCTGATAACAGGTTACATGTAAGCAGCAGCATGGAGATGGACACCTGGGGGCGGACCCTGTTGTCCTGTCAGGCAGACATCAAGAAACCCACTGGGTATTGGAACCCCCTCCCATGACCTCATTGGCCGGAAGCCAGGGACGTTTCTGGAAAGGCAAGCAGGCAGGCGATAAAGGAACACACTTTCAGACACCAGCAGTGAAGACTCCAGAAGACTCGATGAAGGAGGTGACCCTTGACTATTTGGAAGACTGACCAGAGAAGGAAGGAAGGAAGAAGCAGCCATTGAGACTCATCTTTGTGACGACAAACCAGAGGGCTTCAGAGAACTGAACCTGCAGTTTTAACCAAACCATCTTTGCAGTAGTATATCTGATTTTGGGATATCCTCTTGTTTTACAAAGAACAAAGAACAAAACAGCTCGGGAAACAGGCCCTTCGGCCCAACGAGCCCGTGCTGCCACCCCGATATTCCCACCTCTACCCGTGATCCCTGTCTATGTTTATAGATCTATGGATTAAAAACCAAATTTGAGGCAATTTAGGGAGAATTTTTTTGCCAATTAGCCTAAGAGCACATTTTTGGGATGTGGGAGGAAATCGGAGCACTCAGAGAAAACCCACGCATGCACAGGGAGAATGCGCAAACCCCCACAGACACAGGCCCAAATCCATGTGTCTGCACAGCACAGAAACAGTCACTGAGCTGTCGTGTTGCCCATCAAATGGCCCAGGTCAAGTGTACACTAACGACGTGAAGCACGAGGATACTCTTGAAAAATCCAAGAGCAGCCCTCTCACGACCCATCGCGTATGTGCCCCTTGTTAGACAACAAGGTGGACCAAAGCACCTATAGGATAAAAACAAGAACATCAATATCATCATCTATTTACACACTTCCCAGAGACTCCCAAGGCTCATGATCTCTATTTTAAATCAGTTTTCTATACCCCTCCATTCCCATTCTGTTCATGTGCCCATCTAAGTCATCCATTACCTGTGAGGTAATGCACTTTGGCAGGAACAATAAATGTGTAGAGTATAGGGCTAATGGTAGGGCTCTTAATAGTGTTGAGGAACAGAAGGATCTTGGTGTAGGTGTCAATAGATCCCTGAAAGTAGGCAGTCAAGTGGATAAAGTTTTTAAGAAGGCATATGGAGTCTTAGCTTTTATTGGTAGGGGGATTGAATTTAGGAGCCGCAGCATCATGTTGCAACTGTACAAAACTCTAGTGCGGCCGCACTTGGAGTATTGTGTGCAGTTCTGGTCCCCACATTATAAGAAAGATGTGGAGGCATTGGAGAGGTACAGAGGAGGTTTACCAGGATGTTGCCTGGTATGGAGGGCAGGTCTTATGAAGAGAGGCTGAGGGATTTGAGGTTGTTTTCGTAGAAAGGAGGCGGCTAAGAGGGGACCTAATCGAAACATATAAGATGATTAGAGGTTTAGATAGGGTGGACTGTGATAGCCTTTTTCCTAGGATGGAGAAAGCTAGCACGAGGGGACACAGCTTTAAATTAAGGGGTATGAGTTATAGGACGGATATCAGAGGTAGGTTCTTTACTCAAAGAGTGATTAGGAGTGGAATGCCCTGCCTGCAGCTGTTGTAGATGCGCCAAGTTTGGTGGCGTTTTAGAGGTTAATTGATAAGTATATGGAAGAGAAGGGAATGGTTTAGTTTGGAGGGGCATTGCTTTTTATTTTGGTCGGCACAACATCGAAGGCCGAAGGGCCTGTTCTGTGCTGTAATGTTCTATGTTCTATGTTCTAAGTATTTCTTAAATAACTCCAGAGTGCCTGCCTCCACCACATTACTTGGCAGCGCATTCCATACCTCCACCACCTCTGTGCGAAAAAAACTCCCTCTAGCATCCAAATTATACTTTATCCCCCTCACCCAAAGCCCGTGACCCCTCGTGCTATTTGAATCCATCCCAGGAAAAAGCTTAACCCTGTTTACTCTATTTATATCCCTCATAATCTTGTACACCTCTATTAGATCTCCTCTAAGTCTACGTCTTTCGAAGGAAAACAGCCCCAATTTGTCTAACTACTCCTCGTAACTCAGACCTTCCATACCAGGCAGCATCCTGGTAAACCTCCTCTGCACTCTCTGCAGAGTCTCCACGTCCTTTTGGTAGTAAGGCGACCAGAACTGGACGCAGTATTCCAAATGAGGTCTAACCAGCGTTTTATACAACTGCAACATTAAAGGCCAGCTCTTGTACTCTATACCCCTTCCTATAAAGGCTAGTATACTATATGCTTTCTTCACAACATTTTCCACCTGCTCTGCCACCTTCAGAGACTTGTGCACCTGCACCCCCAGGTCCCTTTGCATTTCTATACTCTTAATAGGTCTACCCTTTATCATATGCCTCCCCACTACATTCTTTCTCCCGAAATGCATCACCTCGCATTTATCAGGATTGAATTCCATCTGCCATCTATCTGCCCAAGCTACCAGCCTATCTATGTCCTGCTGCATCGTCTGACAATGCTCCTCACTATCCGCAAGTCCAGCCATCTTTGTATCGTCTACAAATTCGCTGATCACTCCACTTACTCCCTCTTCCGAGTCATTTATATATATTACAAATAGAAGAGGTCCCAGTACCAAGCCCTGCGAACACCACTAGTAACTGACCTCCAGCTAGAAAAACACCCTTCTACAAACACCCTTGGTAACAGTAGATACTCTCTGTCTCCTGTTACCAAGCCAGTTACTTATCCATCTAGTTACCTGTCCTTGTATCCCATGATCCTTGACCTTTTCAACTAACCTCTCATGAGGGACTTTGTCAAACGCCTTACTAAAATCCATATAGACGACATCAATGGCTCGCCCTTCGTCCACCGTTTTCATCACCTCCTCAAAAAATTCTACCAGATTCGCAAGGCACGACCTCTCCTTAACAAAGCCATGCTGCGTATCCCGAATCAGATTGCAACGCTCTAAGTGCCTATACATCCTATCTCTAAGAATCCCCTCTAATAGCTTCCCTACCACTGACGTCAAACTCACCGGCCTATAATTTCCAGGGTTATCCCTACTACCCTTTTTAAACAATGATACAACGTTAGCTATTCTCCAGTCCTCTGGGACCTCACCTGAGTCCAAAGAAGAGAAAAAGATTTGCGTCAGAGGCCCAGCAATTTCATCTCGCACCTCTCTAAGCAGCCTGAGATAAATGCCATCAGGCCCAGGAGATTTATCAGTTTTAATGCTACCTAGAAACTCTAACACTTCCTCCCTCGGTATGAATATTTCCCTCAACTGGTCCACAGCTCCCTCAGAGACAGGAGCTGTCAACAAGCCCCTCTGCTTCGTGAATACTGACGCAAATTATTCATTCAGGATCTTCCCCGTTCCCTCGGGCTGTAAGAACAGTTCCCTTCCTCTGTCCTTAAGAGGTCCGATTTTTCCTCTAACCACCCTTTTATTCCTAACATAGGAGTAAAAAGCCTTTGGATTTTCCTTAATCCTATCCGCCAAAATCATTTCATGCCCCCTTTTTGCCCTTCTAACTCCCCGTTTGAGCTCCCTCTTACTCTCTCTATATTCCTCCAATGCTGTCTCCGTTCCCAGCTGCTTCGACCTATCTTATGCCTCTATTTTCTTCCTAACTAAGTCCTCAATATCCCTCGTAATCCACGGCTCTCTTATCCTACTTTTCCCATCTTTCCTCTTAGCCGGCACATATTTTTGTTGCAACATTTTCAGTATTCCCTTGAAAGACTCCTACATGCCTAGCGTGGACTTACCCTTGAACAACCGTTCCCAATCAATTTCCATAAGTTCCTGCCTAATCCGACCGTAGTTAGCCTTCCCCCAATTCAGCACCCTGCCCCTTTTCCATCCCCAACAAGCATCCTTTTCCATCTGTATCCTAAAGTAGACAGAATTGTGGTCACTGTTAGCCACATGTTCCCCTACTACAACATTAACCACCTGCCCTGGCTCATTACTCAGAACTAAATCCAATATAGCCCCCTCTCTAGTTGGGCTAGCCACATACTGCTCCAACGATCCTTCTAGTACACATTTTACAAATTCCTCCCTGTCCAAACCCCAGCTCTAGGTATCTTCCAATCCACCCTAGGGAGATTAAAATCTCCCACTATAACGACTCTGTTCTTTCTGCATCTATCCAAAATGTCTTTACATATGCCTTCTTCAACTACCCACAGGCTGTTAGGTGGCCTATAATACACCCCTAGCATAATAATCGCCTCCTTTCTATTCCTCAACTCCACCCACAGCGACTCCACTCCTAACTCCTCTGTATTGTCCTCCCTCTGCACTGCTGTGATGCTCTCCCTAACTAACAACGCCACTCCCCCACCTCTTCTGGACCCTCCTCTGTCACGCCTGAAACACTTATACCCAGGAATATTCAGCTGCCACTGCTCCCCTTCCTTTAACCACGTCTCTGTCACCACAGCCACATCCAAGTTCGCAAACATTAAGGCCCTAAGTTCATCCGTTTTTCCTGTTACGCTCCTCGCATTGAAACAGACGTACTCCAGACCTCCAAGCCCACTCGGAATTCCCTTCTTCCTGGAGTATTTCTTCTCATCCAAACTTACTCTATGTGGGTAATTTAAAGGTTAGTAGTATTTTATTAGTAAACTTGTTGAACCTTTACTTGTGTTTGTCCTTTGTCCATCTTACAAATAAGGGTACTGGCGTAAAACATTGGAATAAGGAAATAGGTCGAAAGATTCAGCGATATTAAAATTACAATATCAGGAACTTGGAATCATGAACACTGATGGCCCCTTTTCTAAGATTGTGTGAGGCTCTTGAGCACTGTAACCATTGACTGCATGGTACTTTTGTGAGAGTTTGAGATTGGACTGGGTTGAATATTGACTTACCCTGTTGATGGAAGTGAGATCATTCATCTTCTTCCTGCATTGCATTGCATTTCTGGAGTGAATGCCAGATGAGCTAATCGCTGCTGTGACTACCACCCAGGGTGGTGAGGTGAGAGCCTAGTGGATATCTAGGAGCCATCCCTAGAGTACAGAACATCTCGAGGTTGGAGGACTTTTTTTTTATCAATGCCAGGAGGAAGTTTCTGGGAGCAGTCTTCTGTGCAGATATCTCCTGATGACAGCTGGACTGGAAAGGGTGAATGTGTATGTTCAGGGAGATATGATGCCCAGACCTTCAATTCCATTAGGTGACTGTGGAGTGGATAAATCAGCTCCCGTCCCACTATTTGACGTTAGAGCTACTCACGTATACATAGACGAGTAGTTTCTAAGCACAAAGTGGGGTTCAATTTCTCACCAATCCAACCAGTGGGAAATGTATTGCACAATCGCCCTCCCCTTCACCCAGCATGGCACTTAGCATGGAAAATTCCACCCTGTAAGAATATAAAAACAAGAAAGTAATGCTGATATCAGACCATTCATTGATTAGGCCACAGTTAAATGCATTGTATAGTGGACACGAGCAAACTGAAAGTAAAGTAACCTTGAAATGGAACCACAAACAAACATACCTTACAGCCCCCATAAAGGGTCAAACTATCACTAACTTAAACGCGACCTAAGGTTTTTTTTCCCATTATGGCAGGTGGAACAAGTCCCAAAATGTAGGAATGCTTCTTGTTTGCTCTGTTGAGAACTTAGTGAGTGAGTTAGCGCCTGACAAATGGGTGCTGTGAATCCAAATGTAAGGCTCTACAATTGGGTTCAGGCTGAGGGATGTACTAAAGCTTGGGACAGCTGTCGCAGATATGTGATGGAGAAACTCAACATTCCTGAGGCCTTTCAGCCACAGTCTACCAAGCAGCTAGAAACAGGGGCATTATGTTTGGTATGTAATTAATACTATAAATATTAACTGTATTCATAGACTTACTGATTAACATATGTAAGAAACTAACCTGGTTTTGCAGTTTACGTAATGCCAACTTCGAATGGTCACATAATTAGCTTTTATTACATTTATGAATGAAGTATACTGTTAGGGAATAAAATGATTTAACATTTGCAGTGCAGAATATAAGAGACAAACTCAACCTTTCCTCTGTACATAGAGTTACTTCTGTACAACTTTTCATAGCGTGCTGCTCACTTGGCATACAAACTAATCAGCTGACATTTACAAGAGTTTATGCGCCTGTTTTTTTTCCGTTTTGTGCCATAAATAGAATCAAAGTCAACCATGTGGGATGAAAGGCACAAGCATTTTGATTATTTTTTAAAAGCGCATGATATCCTAAAATGTTAATTGTCTTCCATTGTGTGTAGATTGGCTGATTTCTCTGTTATAAAAGTTTGTTTGTTGTCATTCTTGTTTTTCAGTTTTGTCATGGGAATTTTCTCCATATTCTACCATTCTTTTCATCTTATAGATTTTTTGCTTTGCATAACCAAGCCAGTGTTCAAGAGACATCCACTGCTGGTTGCACAATTATGAGGACTGGTTCTACAGACTAAATTTGTATTCACTTGATACAGAAGACTAAGGGATGTTCCAATAAATATGTTTTAGGAAATTAAAGAATTTGTCTGGGTGAATAGATGGAAACAATTCCCTCCTGTGGAGTGGGTCCCAGAAGAAAAGGGCATAACCTTAAGTTAACATTGAGTTGTTCAATAATGTCGTGAAGGGAAAATCTGAATTCTTTCTCTTAGAAAACTGTTGTCAACTGAAAATCTCAAGGCTCAGCTTAATGGAATTTTTTTTTGTTGGTAAGGGTATGACAACAAGCTGGTTCTATGTAATTGAGATGAAATCGACCAGTGTTTCATTGAATGGTACAACAGATCAACTCCTGTTCTGAAATGATGGATTTTACAAGGTGCTTTGTTCACTCACCCCTAGCTAAAAAAGTCAGGTAGACCTTCTCAATGGTAGTCCTGCAACAACTTAACTGTGGAAGCAGCATGAATTGTTTTAAGGTGAGATTTCTGGCCCTATCTCAGGAGGAAGTTCTGCCTTATGGAGCTGCAAACCAATCAAAAGACCAGCAGTTCTGTAGTCTCAGCAGTGCCAATGGGAATAGTGGCCACTATTGGGAGTGTCAAGTAGCTCAAATAAGTCTGCAGCCAGGGTATTGGCAAAAGGCTGAGGGAGGAATGAGGATTGGTTCAAGAAGCCAGGGATAGATGCAGAAAGTTAAAATAGGAGGGAAGAGGGATGACTTCTGCTGGACCCAGAGAGCCTGCAAAAGGTGTGCCCTCACTTTGCCCAAAACTGGTCCGTGAAACTAACGTTCATTCATTAAATCTGCACAATCCATCTTGTTCAGCTGAACTCGATATCCGACATGCCTGAATAAATGTGACCCAGCTAATGGCAGTGTGAGTAAAAACAGGAGTCTTTGATTCTTTTTAAGGATATGATCAGATTAAAGAGCTCCACCCACCAGAAAGTTTATTTTGTCAGCTTCCACTAAACATCTGACACTGCCTCAAAACGGCGGCCTATAATTTCCTGAAAGTGGTACTCAGCGGGGGATTGTCACTCTGTGCCCATGCCCCTATGCCTGTCACGCCTGACTTTCCTGACTTAAGCCAGGTGAGACTGGAGAAGTGGAACTCACCTGTGGCTCCAGTAGTGAAGTGTAAAAGCAGTGGGGTGAATGAAGACATGTCCCCATTTTACACCACTAGCTGCCATAAAGTACAGAGTTTAAAGGGACCATAGTAAGGGAGAAGATAAGTTTCTCAGGTAAGTGAATGGGTTGCGGGCCTCTAGGTTCAGACAACGGGGGAGAGGGGCTGGACAGATGGACTGGGGGAAGTGGAATGGTGCACCAGACATTGGTGAGGAGTGATTCTAGATATTGGAATGCTGGGGGGAGCAAAAAATGGGGGGCTTGGACCATGGGAGGGGGTTGAGGGTCCCAGATACTATGGGGGGAAATTGAGAGGGGAAAGTGGGATTGGTGCTTGACACCAGAGGGGTTGCAGATGGACAATATTGTGGCATTGGAGTGTTTAGGTGGTGGATTGCATTGGGGGAGAGGGTCAGGATTGTGGGGGTGGGGGGTGGAACTATGTGGGGTTCAGACTATGTTTAAAATGGTGGGGGCGATTTTCCCCCCAAAATTCTAAGTGTCAAACTTGCATAAAAATTGGAGTAAATCACGCTGGTTTTTTTCCAGCGTGAATTTAAACTTGAATCCCCAGGCTCTGTGCACTGCAGAATCCAGTAGCATGATTCAATCCAGATTACTGAGTATTACTGCTGGAGATGCTGGCAGTGTATTGCCGAGAGGGTCGCTGCCAATCATTCAGCGCTGAGATCCGTGCAAACGCCGTAATCTGCACTGCCGGTCTCCTGATCACCGTCCAGCTTAATCCCTAGCCGACCCCACAACTCCACATCACCGGTTGTACGCACCCCCCCCCACAACTACCCCAGGCTGTTTTGATCCCCCCCCCACCCTTCCAGAGCCCTGATCTCCCCATCCCTTCCCCCTCACACTGGCAGCTCCAACCTCCCCACACCTGCAGCCCCGACCGTCCCAGCAAGCTGATACCCCCCACTCCCTCATCAACACTGCAACATCCCCCCCTCCCCAACCCTAATGCCTAGCCCTGATTGCTGGTCTCCCTCCCTCTGTCACTCAGCCCAAGTGCAGACTAGCTATGGGACCATCCCACTTATACAACCTCCCTCCCTCCAATTAGGCTCAACCCATATTAGGCTCTGCCTCCTTGAAACTCTGGAGTGAAGAGCAACAATCGAGGCCTCCCAGAGGGTTAGTGCTGAGGGGGATAGTTCCTCCTGTGCATTGCCAGCCTGGCAGTGTCAGCCTGAGCCTTCTCGGATCTTCCCCCTGGTGGGCATTGGCACCTTGCCCCTTGGGAAATGCCATGGGGCCCAGGCTGGCAATGCACAGGAGGTACCACTTCCCTCGGTACTAACGCTTGGGAAGGGGGGGTTCTCAATTGCTGCCCTTCACTCCAGAGTGGTCAGGCCGCCAGCTCCCCGCAACTGAGCAGCTACACTAAACCCTGCTGGAGTGAATCACTTCTGGCTGAGGGGGGAAGGGGAGGAGAGAATACTAGCAAGCCCAGAGTTACAGTTCTGGGCCTGTTGATCAAATGTAAAATATATGTAAATATGCATTAGCATAAATTATGCAGCTCCATATGGAGGCAGAGTTTAAAGAGTGAGGGACAAGTTTTAAAGGAGCAGTACAAGGCAAGTTTTTTTCATAGAGGGTGAATGCCTGGATCTTGCTGCCGGCAGAGATAGCGGAAGCAGATGCGATAATAACTTTTAAGGGGCTTCTTGACAAATACATGAATAAGATAGAAATGGAGATATATCCTGGGAAGGGTAGGGGTTTTAGTTCAGTTGGGCAGTTTGGTCAGTCCAGGCTTGGAGGGCCAAGGAACCTGTTCCTGTGCTGTAATTTTCTGTGTTCTTTGTTCCAGACCAATTTCTGGTGCTGAACAGACGGTGCCAGAAATCCAGCTGCTGGAGACTCACAGAGGCCGTGGTGCTCAGCAGAGAGTTCACAAAATGGCCTCCACTAGAGTCTCCTAGTCTGCTGTGCTCCAAAACCAATGCAGCAGAAGATTCCCCTTGAGTCCTTCTGAAGTCGGCAGTGTTTTGTTGTTTTCATTCTTTTACAGTAAACATAGCCAAAATTTTCTGTCCATTTCCACTAGCGGAATCTTCCAGACCACCAACAGCAACCCTCTGCCATGGGTTCCATGGTGCAAATAATGGGAAAGCCCGTTAACAATAGCAGGACCAGAAATCCTCACTGCTGGCCAATGGTAGCCTCCTTTGCTGCTGTAAAACACAACGTGAGGGGATGGACAATCCCGCTAATTTGTAACACTGGTTGAACCATCACAAGATAGCAACTTAAATCACGTTGTCGGATGGTTTACAGCCCAGTGAAATTCTCCTGGAGAAGTTAACACTCCTAGACAGTTGTCAGGTTATCCTTTACTTTGGAACTTCCAAGTAGGATTGCCCATTGGACGCCCCTTAAATGCAATACTGGGGAGCCAGGGAGCTATGGATGTCACAGGATTTGAGCAAGGTGGGTAGCATGGAATAATTTGTTCAACTCCTTTTGCATCTCGGATTGGACACTGCAAAGTGGAGAGTTTGGGTGTGATCAAGAACTAGGGCACGAGCGTTTCCAAAATGTGTTTATGTTTAGAAATGTTTTCCTTCCCTCAATTTCCACTCAGTCATTCAACCTTTACTGAACATAAAATCTGCTTTGAGCCAAAACAGGCTGTATTTTAGAATAGAATTTTTTACAAATGTTTTTGCATTAAAAAAAAATTCCTTGGAGATGTGAAGAATGGAAAACTGATACAGGTGAGTTAGAACAGTCAATAATAATTTATCACAAAAAATTAGCATTTTTGCTCAGTATCCCATCCACTTCCTGTGAGTAAACTAACTTTTAAAAACTGAATATGATTTTAATATAACAAGTTCAATCAGCCATTCAGTCATTAATTATCTAACCACAAACAGAAACTAGTGAACAATAGGATGTTTGTCTTGCACAGCTGGTTGCAAATGGAACTTGGCAACCTCTTGAGTATAAACTCATTCAAGATTAGATAATTGGGAACATTTTGTATTTGGATCAGGAATTTGCTTCAAAGTGAGTAACAGTTCAAAGGAGTTGCACAATGTGCCTATCTCCGGACATTGTTCTAAATCTAATCATTTGAATTAATGATATTTTTACAACCAATAAATATAGAAAATAACTGATGAACAGTAATTACAGTAAATGCCCAGTAGTTAAAAACTGTTACAGTTGCATTTGTTTTACCTGTGTGAGGATTATATCTCTCTATGTATAATACTTGTTTACTTTACTACGAGGAAATATTTATAGAACATAGAACATAGAACAGTACAGCGCAGTACAGGCCCTTCAGCCCTCGATGTTGCGCCAACTTGTGAAACTAATATAAAGCCTATTTAACCTACACTATTCCAATATCATCCATATGTTTATTCAATGACCATTTAAATGTCCTTAATGTTGGCGAGTCCAGTACTGTTGCAGGCAGGGCATTCCACTCTCTGAGTAAAGAACCTACCTCAGGCATCTGTTCTATATCTATCACCCCTCAGTTTAAAGCTACGTCCCCTCGTGCTAGCCATCTTCATCTGAGGAAAAAGGCTCTCACTGTCCACCTTATTCATAACATAGGAAATAAGATTTTGGTTTGATTGATTTGACTTATTATTGTCATATGTATTAACATACAGTGAAATGTATTCTTTCTTGAACACTATACAGATAAAACATACCGTTCATAGAAGGAAATGAGAGAGTGAATAATGTAGTGTTACTGTCATAGCTAGGATATAGAGAAAGATCAACTTAATGCAAGGCATTTGAAAGTCTGACAGCAGCAGGAAGAAAGCTGTTCTTGAGTCAGTGGTACATGACCTCAGACTTTTGTACCTTTTTCTCGATGGAAGAAGATGGAAAAGAGGCTGTCTAGAGTGTGTGAGGTCCTTAATTATGCTGGCTGCTTTGCCAGGGCAGTGAAAGTGTAGACAGAGTCAGTGGATGGGAGGCTAGTTTGCGTGATGGATTGAGCCACATTCATGACCTTTTGTAGTTCTTTGTGGTCTTGGGCAGAGCAGGAGCCCTGCCAAGTTATGATTCAACCAGAGAGAATGCTTTTTATGGAGCATCTATAAAAGCTGGTGAGAGTAGTAGCTGACATGCCAAATTTCCTTAGTCATCTGAGAAAGCAGATGCGTTGATGGGCTTTCTTAACTATGGCATTGGCATGGGTGCATCAGGACAGCTGTTGGTGAGCTGGGCACCTAAAAACTTGAAGCTCTCAACCCTTTCTACTTCATCCCTGTTGATGTAGGTAGGGGCATATTCTCCTTTGCACTTCCTGAAGTTGATGATGATCTCCTTCGTTTTGTTGACATTGAAGGAGAGATTATTGTTGTTGCACCAGTTCAAAAGATTCTCTATCTCATTCCTGTACTCTGTCTCATCGTTGTTTGAGATCTGACCCACTATGGTGGTGTCATTAGCAAAGTTGAAAATCGAATTGGAGGGGAATTTGGCCACACAGTCATAGCTGTATAAGGAGGTGGGTGAGAATACAGCCTTGTGGTGTAGTAGGGGTGTTGAGGATGATTATGGAGGAGGTGTTGTTGTTTGTCCTTACTGATTGTGGTCTGTGAATTACGAAGTTCAGGATCTAGTCACAGAGGTGGCGTGACCACAGAGTTTGGAGATGGGTTTTGGGGGAATAATAGTGTTGAAGGCTGAGCTATAGTCAATAAATGGGGGTCTGACATGGCTGTCTTTGTTATCTAGGTGTTCCAGGGTTGAGTGCAGGGTCAGAGAGATGGCATCTGCTGTGGACCTGTTGTAATGGTAGGCAAACTGCAGTGAATCCAGGTAGTTTGGGAGATTGGAATTGATTCATGCATTGACTAGCCTCGACCTTAATCTTGCTCCATCATTCAATACAAACCCCAGCTGATCTTCAGATTCAACACCATTATCGCATTATCGATTGTCAGAAAGTTTGGAGAATGGAGTGAGAGGCGGATGGTATTAGAGAGAAGGTTTCAGATAGTGGGATGAAGGTAGCATCTTATGGGATTGAGGCCAGGAGGGATGCAGAAATGGCTGGAATTAGAAGTGTGAAATGATCAGTAGGAAAACAGGTCTGGATCAGATCATAGATATGACGAAAGTAAAGTTCCCAGACACATGAATAGGCAAACAATTTCAACAGAAATGTTGCAATGGTCAAAGCTGGAGGCATTTTACTGAAATTGCCTTATAAAGTCAAAGTATATTTATTAGTGCCACAAATGTACTTAGATTAATACAGCAATGAAGTTACTTTGAAAATCCCTTAATATCCACACTTTGGCAATTGTTCGAATACACTGAGGGAGAATTTAGTATAGTCAGTGCACCTAAACAACACATCTTTTGGACTGTGGGAAGAAACTGGAGCACCTGGAGGAAACTATGCAGACATTTGCAGACTCCACACAGACAATGAAACAAGTCGTGAATCTAACCAGGATCACTGGCACTGTGAATTAATCACTGTGCCACCGTGCCATGTCACCGTCAGAAATTACAGACTCTGTATGGGAGTTTCCAGCTATGCTCACCTCGAAACCGAAATATCCCACTCAACATCAACAGATCTTTGTATGGTCCGTCCTTCCCCCACTTCCAATTGCTGTGGAGCGTGGAACGAGAAAATTTTCCCCTATGACTGTGACTATAGTGTACGATTTCTTGCCTTCAGACACTTTCTCTCAGTTGCTAATGGAGTAAAGGTTGAAAGAGCCATTATTTGTGTTGCGTTTCTGAACTTCCAACAGCAACATGCCTTTTGAAAATTGGGATATAGCTTCAAATTGGTAAGTGTTCGTGTAGATGAACTGGGACATCTAGTGGCCTAAAACTCCACATCACATTGATGATAAAGTCTGAATGGCTTTTCCTTCCATAGAATTATGGAATCATAAAATAATACAGCTCAGAATGAAAGCATTCAGCTCACCATGTACACTGCTCCTTCTATCAATCTAGTTAGTCTAACTCCTAGCTTTATTCTCATGATAAGAAGTCTCACAACACTGAAAACCAACAGTTTATTTGGTAGCAAAAGCCACTAGCTTTCGGAGCGCTGCTCCTACATCAGGTAAGTGGGAGTTCTGTTGACAAACAGGATATGTAAAGACACAAGCTCAATTTACAAAATAATGGTTGGGATGCAAATCTTTACAGGTGATCAAGTCTTAAAGGTAACAATGTGAGTGGAGAGAGGGTTAAGCACAGGTTAAGAAAATGTGTATTGTCTCCAGCTAAGACAGTTGTGCAAGTCCAGGTAAGTTGTGGGGGTTACAGATAGTGTGTCATGAACCCAAGATCCTCATTGAGGCTGCCCTCATGTGTGTGGAAGTTGGCTATCAGTCTCTGCTCACTGACTGTGCATTGTGTGTCAGGAAGACTGCCTTGGAGAACACTTACCCGAAGATCAGAGGCCAAATGCCTGTGACCGCTGAAGTGTTCCCCAACAAGAAGAGAACATTCTTGTCTGGTGATTGTCGAGCAGTGTTCATTCATCTATTGTCATAACATCAGCATGGTCTCCCCAATGTACTATGCCTTGGGACATCCTTTCCTGCAGAATATCAGAGAGACAACGTTGGCCGAGTTGCAAGAGTATGTACCATGTACCTGGTGGATGATGTTATCACGTGAGATGAAGGCATCCGTGTCGATGATCCGACACATTTTGCAGAGATTGCTGTGGCAGGGTTGTGTGGTGTCCTGAAGGCTGGCTAATTTGCTACAGACAGTAGTCTGTTCGAGGTTGAGTGGTTGTTTGAATTCAACTGTGAATTAACCTCTGTGCTACCATCAGAAATTACAGGCTCTAGACGGGAGTTTCTGGCTGTGCTCACCTTGAAACTGGAATATCCCACCCAACATCAACAAATCTTTGCATGGTCTGCCCCTCCCCCCTCCCTGATTCTCGTAGAACAGTGACCAATTGGGGAGACCGTGCAGATACTATTACAATGGATGAATGAATACTGCTCAACAATCACCAGGCAAGAGTGTTCTCTTCCTGTTGGGGAACATTTCAGCAGTCACGGGCATTAAGCCTCTCATCTTCAAGTAAGTGTTCTCCAAGCTGACCTTCACGACAGTGCAGAGCCGCTAAACAGAAACTGATAGCTAAGTTCCACACACATAAGGACGGTCTCAAGCAGAATCTTGGGTTCATGTCACACTATCTGTAACTCCCGCGACTTACTTTGGCTTGCAAGCTCTTACTAACTGTCTAGCTGGAGACAATACACGCTTTCTTAACCTGTACTTAACCCTCCCTCCACTCATGTTGTCTGTACTTTTAAGACTTGATTGCCTGTAAAGACTCACAGTCCAATTATTATTTTGTAAATTGAGTTTGTGTCTTTATATGCCCTATTTGTGAATAGAACTCGCAGTTACCTGACGAAGGAGCAGTGCTCCAAAAGCTAGTGGTTTTGCTACCAAATAAACCTGTTGGACTTTAACCTGGTATTGTGAGACTTCTTACTGTGCTTACCCTAGTTCAACGTCGGCATCTCCACATCATTTATACCCATCACCCTGCAATTTTTTTCTGCTTCCAGTATTTAACCAATTTCCTTCAAAAGCTACTGCTCTTCTGTGAACATTATCATTTTAGGCAACACATTCCATTTGCAATATAAAGTAATTTATCCTTGTATCACCTCGAGTTCATTTGCCAATTGTCTCAGGTTATTGACTTTCTAGCCAATGGAGATGGTTTTTTTTTATTTAATATGACTGAACTGTTCAAGATTATCAGATCTCCTCAGTCTTCATTACTGTGAGGAGAAAACCCATACTTCTCCTGTCAGTCCATGTAACTGCATCTTCCCATCTGTGGATTCGTTATATTATATCCCTGGTTTTCCCTCATAAAAGTCCTCACATTCTTCCTCCAGTGTGGTGCTCAGAAAAGGATCTGAATTACTGTTTTATTTGGATCTCGGAGAATTTCCTGGCTTGTACACTCAATGCCTTCTAAAGTCCAGAATATCTGCTTTAACTGCAGGGTTAACCTCTCCTCTTGCTTTCAAAGATATATGTGCACATATTCCAAATCTCTCTCTTTGTATCCCTTTAAGACAACATTTAAAAAGTATTTTGAGGAGGGCTTGAAATGCCATAGCATGCAAGGCTATGGAGCAAGTGCTGGAAATTGCATTAGAACATGTAGATGTTTGATGGCTGACACAATAGGCCAAGGGCCATTTCCTGTAGTGTAACACTCCATAATTCATTCTCTACTATACAATTTGGATGCATTTTTCTCCTCATTCTTCTACTATAATATATTACCTTACACTTTCCTGTGATGAATTTCATTTTGTTACGTGTTCACCCAGCCTATCTGAATTAGAAGTGAAACAGATCTTAAGCAGGTTTCCTCTTGTTTTATTGAGAAACATGTGAAGAACAACCATGTGCTAAAACTCTTGGACATAATGGCATGGAGTTTGTGATGGCAATGATAGTGACACTGTCAACTGTTATAGTCATTGCATCATTGAAACTGACAGCATCCTCTGAAGTCCGCGCATGTGCATGCAGAAATTCAGAAGTTGCTGTCAGTGATTTTCCATTTATCCAGAGCATATGCAGTTGTGTTCTCCTCAAATCAAGGAGAAATATAAAACAAAATATCTCCTATTAGGTATAATTTGGCAATTGGGCAGTATTTGCTGTACGATCCTGAGCACGCTAATAACTACTCTAATAATCAATTTAAGATAATCAGTGCAGTTTGTATTGCACCTCATTTATGTTTGTTTGAAGTAAAATACACTGAGACCTGTTCTCCGCAAATAAAAAGAATATGTTCAATTCTTGCACCTTTTTGAATTAGACAAGACTTGAGGATCCCATAGTTTCCTGTTGCATGGCAACACCTCAGCCAATCACAGTTGATTTGCCAACCAATGTCCTATGGTTTAATTCCTTGTCATGGTTTGAAATTTGGCATTCTTGAGTTCATCCTGATGAGTGCAAGGCATGTCTTTCTTTTCAGCAATAATCAACTAGGAATCTTCGAACTGATGTAAACATCACTGTTAAATTATTACCTCCAGTATAATTGTTGAAAAGTTACATCCTGTTGAGGTTTAACTTCTGTTCATTGCTGTATGGGCGTAGAGACTGCACAACTTGAAATAAATTTCACAGATACCTTTGTCACAATCTGAACAATGCCTGTGTTCACAGGTATTTGGTCTTACACCAGAATTAATTTGTTTGTGGAGCATGTTCCAAAGGTATGCATAAGAGTGTCTTGAAGCATCCTGATGCATTGAAGGCAAAGCTTGGCAACTCTGTGCTAACTGACTAACTAGATCTGATAAGTTCATTAAACCTCAGAGGATGTGTGTTTACAGCTGAATATTAGTTGGCCCAGGTTTTCTTTATGAATGGTCTTGCAGCTTAGAAAGAAAATGTAGACTATTGATGTACAATTTCCTCAACGTAAAGTCCCAAATTAATCAACTCTTAAAGCAAGTGATGAGATCAGAATTATTGGTAAAGTAATAATTTAAAATTATAAAATTGATTCATATCATCAATTTAAATTAGGATGTTTTTCAGCTTTAATAGGGTAGAGGAAAATCAATGTTGGGTTTGGGGTGTATAGCTTCAGGTGGGCCCTTATTTGGTTGCCTCAGCCTTGACGGTGGGACATTGCACACCTATAATAAATCAATTTAAGATAATCAGTGCACCTCATTTATGCTTGTTTGAAGTAAAATACACTGAGACCTGTTCTCCGCAAACACTCCCCAGTGTTCAAGTTACAAAACCTACTTTATAGTTCTTCTGTACCTTATGTTAATAAGTACATCCATAATAACATAATAATCCCCAAACCCCCAATGTACATATACATCTCCTACTCAATATCCTCCACTGAGGCAGACACATTTAGAGAAAAATCCCTGAAAATCAGTTTTCATTTTTAACATTGCAAAATTTCAAGGATTAAGAAGAAATGGACTTAAAAAGGTCTAGTCAAACTAAATGATAACTCACAATTATTTCCACGATTCACAGATATCAATTTGATTTGATAAATAGCAGATTCTCACTGAAAGTTGTTTCTTTTTAAATTGGAGTAATTGAGCAGAGGTCCAGATTTATGCCCGCTCAGAGCATTACTCACTGAATGTTGCATTGTCAAAGATGCCACCATTCAGATGACAAGTTAACCCAAGATCTTGCCTGTCTTCTCAGGCAAATGTAAAAGGTCCTATGACATTATTCAGAGATGAGTAGGGGACCTTTCCTTTGTGTCCCAGACAAGATTTGCCCCACAACCAATGTCACCAATAAATTACATTGCTATTTGTGGGGGGTTTGCTGAGCACAAACTAGCTGCCATGTTTTTGACATTACAACACTTCAAAAATATCCTATGAGGTGCTTTGGATCAACATTAAGTCATGAGAGAAATGGTACAGTAGTTAGGGGTGGCATGGGGCACAGTGGTTAAGAGTGACACGTAGGCATGCTAGTCAGCACTGCTGCCTCACAGCACCAGAGACCCACTTTTGGGTACTGTCTATGTGGAGTTTTCACATTCTTCCTGCGTCTGCGTGCGTTTCCTCTTGGTGCTCCTGTTGTCTCCCACAGTCCAAATACTTTGTTGTTATGTTATTTGGCTATGCTAAATTGTCCCTTAGTGTCAGAGGGATTAGCAAAGAAAGTAAATGGGGTTATGGGGATAGGGCCTGGGTAGGATTGTGGTCAGTGTAGATTCAATAGGCCAAATAGTCTCCTTCTGTATTACAGGGATTCTGTGATTTTTACTTTGTGATCTACTGTGATATCTGGGGATGGCCGAACAGTTGCCAGGCCTATTTCAAATTGAAATCTAGATGGAGAAGTGAGCAGAAGGAGTTTACTCTCCTCGGTTGGTGTTCACTGCTGCACTTTATCATATTTGATACATTGCATTGACTGGTTATTCCTAATGATCATTTCAAGCAGCAATTTCAGGGCAAGATTATTAATTGGAAAAGCAGAGATTGAGATGGTTTGCATTATACCACAAAACACAAAATTGGGCCAGAAATGGAAGTGGTTTGCTGACTCTTTGCAGTACTAGTTCCTTGTCAGTTTTACTGTGGTAGATAACTGCACAACAGGGCTTACAAACTGTTGAGGAAAGTGAAAGCTCAAAATAAATATTTTATTTATTATCACTGAACCTACAGTGTTCTTCCTTAGTCAGTCTGATACAGTTGGTACAATTGAACCACATTCTGTTATGGTCTTGGTTTATTTCTGATAATGCATTCTGATTTACTATTTGTATTTTTCCAAAAAAAAAATTCATAAAATGTGTAGAAGCACATGACAAACCTGAAAATCACAGAAAGCAATAAAATTTGACTTGCCTCCAATGTGTTCTACTCTTAGGTGCTTCTATGTCATTGTAATTCTCTTGATATTTCTAATATACATTCCATGTCAGGCAGACAGACTGGCAGCAAAACATTTCAAATTGACAGATTAGAGGAAGTGCAATAGAATCCAACTTCCCTCCATTCAACATGCTCCTTTCTGGATAGGTGTCTCAGTAACACCAGCCATGATGTGTCAGTATCTCCAGGGCAGAGCAGCATACTGCTACCTCACTGTGCCAGGAGCTCAGGTTGATTTCCTGTTTAAGTCACTGGCTGTCTGGCGTCTGCATGTTCTTCCCATCTCTCTGGGGGTTTCCTCCGGGTGCTCTGCTTTCCTCTCATAGTCTAAAGATATGCTGGTTAGTTTGATTGGCCATGCTGAATTGGTCTTAGTTTTGGGGGGATTAGCAGGGTAAACATGAGTTGATGGAGATAGGATAGGATTGTTGGCTGTGCAGGCTTGATGGCTGAATGGCCTCCTCTTGTACTGTAGGGATCCTATGAACATTTCAAAGCTCTGCATTCACAAAGCACCTTCAAATGTCAGGCACAGTCCAAGGGTATCTACAAGTTTTTTAGCCCTTCAGTGTACAGTGGCTGCAAGGTAATGATGCAGTGGAATATGGTCAGAGCGACAGAGAAAATAGAATGTTTTGCTGTGCTAATTGCTCGCATTTTTGCTCAACTCAAATCTTGATTGACATCCATGTCCTTGCCAATTTCAATAGCTCTCCACAGAGACAAACCCGTTTAGTCTATAATGGATGGGAATTTGGCCATGTGCAGTTTTAAAAAAGTTAATGATGATGAGGAACTGTTTGGATCACAGTCTATTTCATGTCAACAAACAGCCATTGTTCTCTATGAAAGTAATTTTTGAAATCATGTCCTTAATTGACTTTAGAGGATGATGGTAATATTTTAGATTCCAACAACAAAGACTGTAGGCTTCTTTTTTCTTGTACTGATCCCAATAGAGAAAATTTGAAGCTGTTCATGTATTTCTGTACTCAGAATTGCTTGTAATAAGTCAAGATTGTGTTGTAGTTGGTATTGACAGTGGGTAGGATTTTTTAATCTCTCCGTGGCATATTTCGCAGCACCAGATGGTGCACCGCTCACTGGCAGTGGGATCTTATGGTCCTGTTGTTTTCAATGGTGTTTCCCATTGAACACTTCCTTTGCTATTGGGAAACCCATAATGAAAGAGCGCACCCTTTCCCGCCAGAGTGATCAAGATTTCAGCAATTCACTGCCCTCTTAGCTTCCCTAAATTTCTCTCTTTGTGTTAGCCTCCTAACCCATATTCACAGATGTTCCCTTATGCTTATCTTCTTCTGTGATCTTGCTAGGCCCATTGTATCAATGACAGATAAGGCCATCTCTAATCACTTTACTGTATCACATTCTCCCTCCATGCCCTAACACTACGCCTTCTGTATCCACCCCTGGAAAAAACAGTTACCAATACATTTAGAACTGCACTTTCAATCATAGAATCCTACAGTGCAGAAGGAGATCATTTGGCCCATTGAGTCTACATTTGACAACAATTCCACCCAGGATCTATCTCTGTAACCCCATTTATTTCATCTTTACACTAAAGGCAATTTAGCATGGCAATCAACCTAATTCGTACAGCTCTGGACTGTTGGAGGAAACCGGAGCACCTGATGGAAACTCATGCTGACATGGGGACAATGTGCTATTTTCTCACAGTCAGTCACCCAAGATTGGAATTGAACTCAGGACTCTGGCATTGTGAAACCACAGTGCTAACCACTGTGCTACAATGCTGCCTTCAACATCATCACTCTCCAGTCTTTGGCTCTTTGTTCAACGCAACATTTCTATAGCTATTGATTTATTCAACTGCAGTTTTATCTTCACCTTTGATGCCTGAACCTCAAATGAAGCCGTTACTGCCTCTTATCCTGGTCATTCTTCTTGTCTGGCTCTCATCTCCTCTCCCTAAATCTCAAAAGAAGCAGCCTTGAAAGGGTACAGTGGAGAACTGGTTTAATCAGTCACTTCCAGATCTGGCCGGAACACTTAAAACATTTGCAGATCCTCTTCTCAGCTGCTAAAATTGCCCACCTTTCCAAGATAATCTAGGATGCAAAGGAAACTCCCAAACTCTCTTCTCTACTACAAACCAACTTCTTTGAATCCCTTTCTCTGTCTCCTCCACACTTACCTCCAACAACAAAGAGCTCATGGAGTTTATTGTGACTAAGAATGAGACAATCTGATCAGTTGCCCATGCCATATCCCTCTCTTGTATTAGCCCATCTGGCCAAACATTCTTCAACGCTCCTCCCTGCTTTAACTTTTTTTTCTAGGTTCTGCCCTATTTTTCCACAGGCTGATCTCTGAGCACGTCTTGTCCATGAAACCGACCTTCTGCTCCCTTAACCCAATTCCTACTCAACAGCTGACCAAGTAACTTCCCTCCTGGTCCCCACGTTAATTGATATTGTGAATAGTTATCTCTCTCCGTTAAATCAGCCATCAAAAAAAAATCAGAAATTGACCCCTTGCAAATTATCACTCTCATCTTCAACATCCTTTTCCCCTCCAAAGTCCAAGAGTGTATTTGCACCTCCTAAATCCATCCTGACCTTTTCCAGGTTTCCATATTTGAATGTTGGGTTTCTTTGCTGGCTATGGTTCTGAAACAGCTTTTTCTCAGAGTCATGAGTGACTGTGACAAATGAAAACGTTCCCTCTTCATCCCCCTCCAGCTTTTAATTTAATTGACCATTCTCCACTGTTGTACAGCTGGGCAGGATTGCTCTCATCTGATTCCATTCTTATCTGTCTAATCACAGCCACAGTATTATTTGCTTTCTCTTCCTTCTCCTACACCTTAGCTCTCATTTCCATCCAAGAATCTATCTCTGATCCCCCCCCTCCTAATTCTCATCTACACGCTGACCATCAGGGTAATCATCCATTTGTTTTCACATGTATGCTGATAACCTTTGTAGCTGTATCTCACCACCACATCTTTCCACACCTCCACTGTTGTTAATTTATTAGACTGCTTATCCAACATCCAAAACTAGACAAGGAGAAATTTCCTCTGATTAAATGTAAGGAAGATTGAATCCGTTGTTTTCAGACCCACTCCAAACTCTGTTCTCTAGTTTCCAACTCCATTTCTCTCCCTGGCAACAGTCTGAGACAAAGTCAGTCAGTTTACTTGGTATTATTTTAATTCCAAGATGAACCTCTGAGCCAATATTCAGGCCATCACTTACACCGTCTATTTCCATCTCCACACCATTACTCTCATCTCAGTTCATCTGCTGTGAAATTCACATTAATTTCTTTATAACCTCTATAATGGACTATTATGTCTTAACCAGCTGGTCTATCTTCCTGCAAACTTGTGATCACCTAAAACTCTGCTATTTGTGTCGTAACTGACAGGAAGTCACGTTCCTGATGCAGTTGAATCTTTGGAATGCTGTCAGTGAGTGGAGTGGACTGTGCCCCTTCATTTACGGATTGAAATATCTATTCACCCTCTCCATCAGGGCTCTCACTTCTCTCTCTTGCCCATGACAGCCACTTTGGCAATCTCCATTGCTGCCACTTCCTGGGTGACCTGGATGTGTAGGATGGGAACTGTTCTTCCAGTTTACACCCTTGGGTGTGCATTATGTGTTCTTTTTGCCTACAAGAACAAAATAGAGGGACAGGGCTTCTATGGGCAATATCATAGGTTCATTTGTGTGCCCCCATGATGCAGATAAAATGGTTGATGAAAATAATTGGGCCCAGGAACTGAAGAACCCCTCAAGAGATGTCCCGGGACTGACATAAATGATCTCCAGTTCTGTTGGATATTCTGTTGAAAAGTCAAAGACTAGAAACTTAATACTTTTTTTTCTCTGCAGATGCTGCTGGATGTGTATTTCCAGCAACTTCTGTTTTTCGTATAATAGCTGCATCACAGGATTGGCCAGTTCAATAAGACATCACAGCTTCTGCAAAGGGAGAGCTTGATCACACCCATGAGTCCATTGAAGCCCCTATGTGACCATTGAACACTTAGGCTGCTATCCATAATACACAGGCTCCTACAGATTAATAGAAATGTGCAGCCAATCAGTCACCAGCAAGACTGCATTATACCAGTGATTGTTTGTTTCCATAACATTGTTATTTTATTTGCTTTATTTGTTCTTGACCTATTTGAATTAGGCAGGAAGAAAAACTCCTCGTTGTGTCTTTAGCTGCTGAATGACACATATGAACAGAAGTTCATAAATAAGGAATCATTCAAATCTTTATCAAGCACTATCTCAAGCTTGAAAATTTCTGTTAGTGGAACAATAACGGACAGGTTGAAATAAATCCCACCCAAGACCTCCAGGATCATTGTCACTAGTTACACTGTTTATGAAAGCATAAGTCTAATAATGGAAGAAGAGAGGACAATCCCTAAACAAAGCCAAAACAGCTGCCTAATACCTTGAGCTCCTGAAACATTAGGAAGAATGATGCTATGGGCACTTATATAACACTCCTTTTCACAAGTTTGACAACAAAGTAGCCTAAAATATCTTGATACTATGTTCATTAGGTTTCACTTCATTTCTGAAGCACGGGATGGGATATAAGCACACCACCTGTGTAATAAAGGTGAAATACTGTGGATCCTGAAATCTGAAACAAAAACAGAAAATGCTGGAGAAACTCAGGTCTGATAGTATCTGTGGAGAGATAATAGGGCCAAGGTCTGTCTTTAACTTTATTTTCTCTGGCTGTATGTAACAGGACCCAGGATCTTACATCTATATGCCAATACTTCGCTGAGCTCCCATGAAATCTAGTAATGGAAATACATTAACTCTTTTTGATGGTCCGTTTTCATAATCTGCTAAAATCGTATAAATGTGTCACTTCAAGTCTGCTTTCCAGTGATTTAGTGGATAACAAAGAAACATTGCATTTGTGATGTTGGAAAAATCAACTCCCAGTGGCAAATTGTGATAGATAATGAATACTAGCCCTCCCAGTGATTCCCATATCCTGTGAATTATTACATTTTTAAAAAAATCACATAACTTATGAGTTGTCCCCTCTGAGTTATAAGTGGTGCAATCAATGAATTTATCCAAAATGAGTTTTGCTTAAGAGCTGCGTCGTACATGGGACTATGGAAGCATTCGTTCAACTAAGCTTTGAAGATAAAAAGTACAATCTTGACACAGAAGCTGAGAAATTGTGCCTGGTATTTATTTACATACTTTTGTCATTAGTGCTAGAGTCTTCAGGACGCTGTAATGAAAGTTGTGTACAAGCATTGTAGCTAGACAAAAAAAAACACATGGAAAAATTGGCCATGGAATATTTCCAAGTCCTACTTGGCCACTTTTCTGAGCTTGTTCTTTGCTTACATAACTCTCACAGCTGACTATAGGACCAATTCTATTGCTGCTGCAAAAACATTTTCTAAAGTATGCAGAGGCACAAACTCATCAGCTTCACATGTTGTATTAATGTCCTTTCCTGGGATTCCTTTGTAATCTCTGCATTGTGCTGTAAAATGTATAGAAAACCTATTCCTATTAGTTTGATGTATAACCCATAAAGAGGCAATTGAATTCTTTCTTGCTTTTGCCCGCATAAGGCCTCTTTTGAAATATTTGCAATATTTGCTGCAAATGTGCAAATGGGCTGAATGGCCTCTGTCACACATTGAGGTGGGACTTTGTGGCCTGGACCACTACTGGAATTGTCCAGTCTCTCCAACCTTTGGTTGGGCTACTGCATTCCCTGTGGCAGGTTACACCATGCTTGGTCTGGAAAATCCTGCCCAATCTATTCAATAAACAGCAAAGCTGAAATAGGAACAAATGTTGTTGGCCAAGATGCAGTTGAGGGTAGAGGGATTTGATGAGGTTTTGCATATGATTTGAAGCATAGTGACAACAATTTAGTAATAAACAGAAAACAATCCTACTTTACCTGCGGCTTTGATAGTAAGATCCCAGGACGAGGAGAGAGGTTCAGGATTTAAAAAGTGAAATTTACAGAACTCAAGCCTAACACACCACATTCGATTCCATTTTTACATTGACAGATATCAATGTACCTGCATATCCCACTGTGCAATTGGCAGCCTGAGTTGAATGCAACAAATGATCAGCCTCTCAGGGTAAGTTGTTCTTTCAGCACTCCTAAGGAGCAGGAGGTTTCCTCCCGATGCAACATGAACACATAAACAAAGAGCAGGAACAGCTATTTAGCCTCATTTAATAAGATCATGGTGATCTGATCGTAACTTTAACTCTCCGCCTACTCTTGGTAACCTATCACCCACCCCCTTGCTTATCAAGAATATGTCCACCTCGGCCTTAAAAATAAGACTGAGTGAAATTTTCTCTTTTTTTGCCTATCTGCCAACTTAGGTGGGAAAAGTAGTATGAAGCACTGGCTGCACTGCTGGCTTTTCCCACCATATTTTTTGAAAGTTTGTCAAAAAAATCTTGGAGGAGAGACCATGACGTCACGCTGGCTGGGTAGGCTCTGAATTAGCCCACCTGCCAATAACTTTGGCCCAATAGATCAGGGTGCCTTTTTAAAAGGGTGCCTCAATTTCAAAGAAATAAAAATTTAGAAAAAGGACCTCTCCCACAGACTTGGGATTCCTGCCCCTCCCCAAATGGACCTGGATGTGATTTCATGTTGGCGGGGGGGGGTGGTCGGTCAGTCCTTACGTGGGGAATGATACAGTGAGGAGGCCCACTAGTGAAATTTAAATGTACAGTAATTGGGTTCCAAATCTTTGATGGTGGGAAGTTCATCACATCGTTGGTTGGAATGCTGGGACTAGCTCAATAGGAAATCCCACTGGTGGAACTGCTGCTTTGGTACTCCCATTAGATTCTCCAGCTTCTCTGACTTTCCCATTCACAGGGCTGGAAAATCCACCCTTCTGCTTCCACATCCTTTTCAGGAAAATATTTCCAAAGGGTCATGACCCTCTGAATGAAAAAAATGCTCCATTTCTGTTTTAAATGAGCAATTTCTTATTTTTAAACAATGAACGGGTGTTAAAAGGGCAAAAAGGGGGCATGAAATGGTTTTGGCGGATAGGATTAAGGAAAATCCAAAGACTTTTTACTCCTATGTTAGGAATAAAAGGGTGGTTAGAGGAAAAATCGGACCTCTTAGGGACAGAGGAGGGGAACTGTGCTTAGAGCCCGAGGGAATGGCGGAGATCCTGAATGAATACTTTGCGTCGGTATTCACGAAGGAGAGGGGCTTGTTGACAGCTCCTGTCTCTGAGGGAGCTGTGGACCAGTTGAGGGAAATATCCATACCGAGGGAGGAAGTGTTAGAGCTTCTAGGTAGCATTAAAACTGATAAATCTCCGGGGCCTGATGGCATTTATCCCAGGCTGCTTAGGAAGGTGCGAAGTGAAATTGCTGGGCCTCTGACGCAAATCTTTGTCTCTTCTTTGGACACAGGTGAGGTCCCAGAGGACTGGAGAATAGCTAATGTTGAACCATTGTTTAAAAACGGTACAACATTTCCAGGGATAACCCTGGAAATTATAAGCCGGTGAGTTTGACGTCAGTGGTAAAGAAGCTGTTGGAGGGGATTCTTAGAGATAGGATGTATAGGCACTTAGAGCGTTGCGATCTGATTAGGGATACACAGCATGGCTTTGTTAAAGGGAGGTCGTGCCTTACGAATTTGGTAAAATTTTTTGAGGAGGTGACGAAAACAGTGGACGAAGGGCGAGCCATTGATGTCGTCCATATGGATTTCAGTAAGGCGTTTGACAAAATCCCTCATGGGAGGTTTGTTGAGAAGGTCAAGGCTAATGGGATACAAGGACAGGTAGCTAGATGGATAAGTAACTGGCTTAGTAATAGGAGACAGAGAGTAATAGTGGAAGGGTATTTTTCTAGCTGGAGGTCGGTCACTAGTGGTGTGCTGCAGGGCTCGGTACTGGGACCTCTCCCATTTGTAGTATATATAAATGACTTGTAAGAAGGAGTAAGTGGAGTGATCAGCAAGTTTGCAGACGATACAAAGATGGCTGGACTTGCGGATAGTGAGGAGAATTGTCAGGTGATGCAGCAGGACATAGATAGGCTGGTAGCTTGGGCAGATAGATGGCAGGTGGAATTCAATCCTAATAAATGCAAGGTGATGCATTTCAAGAGAAAGAATGTAAGGGGGAGGTATATGATAAAGTGTAGACCTATTAAGAGTACAGAAACGCAGAGAGACCTGGGAGTGCAGATGCACAAGTCTCTGAAGGTGGCAGAGCAAGTGGAGAAGGTTGTGAAGAAAGCATATGGTATGCTAACCTTTATAGGAAGGGGTATAGAGTACAAGAGCTGGCCTTTAATGTTACAGTTAGATAAAATGTTGGTTAGACCTCATTTGGAATACTGCGTCCAGTTCTGGTCGCCTTGCTACCGGAAGGATGTGGCGATTCTGGAGAGAGTGCAGAGGAGGTTTACCAGGATGCTGCCTGGTATGGAAGGTCTGAGTCACAAGGAGAGGTTAGGCAAATTGGAACTGTTTTCCTTAGAAAGATGTAGACTTAGAAGAGATCTAATAGAGGAATACAAGATTATGAGGGGTATAGATAGAGTAAACAGGGTTAAGCTTTTTCCTAGGATGGACTCGAATAGCATGAGGGGTCACGGGCTTAGGGTGAGGGGGATAAAGTATAATTTGGATGCTAGAGGGAGTTTTTTTCACACAGAGGTGGTGGAGATATGGAATGCGCTGCCAAGTAAAGTGGTGGAGGCAGGCACTCTGGAGTTATTTAAGAAATACTTAGATGGGCACATGAACAGAATGAGAATGGAGGGGTATAGGAAACTGATTTAAAATAGGGATCATGAGCCTTGGGAGTCCCTGGGAAGTGTGTAAATAGATGATGATATTGATGTACTTGTTTTTATCCTACAGGTGCTTTGGTCCACCTTGTTGTCTAACAAGGGGCATACACGCGATGGGTCGTGAGAGGGCTGCTCTTGGATTTTTTTCGAGAGTATCCTAGTGCTTCACGTCGTTAGTGTACGCTTGACCTGGACCATTTGATGGGCAACACGACAGCTCAGTGACTATCGCTGTGCTGTACAAATACATGGATTTGGGCCTGTGTCTGTGAAAGTTTGCGCATTCTCCCCGTGCTTGCGTGGGTTTTCTCCGGGTGCTCCGGTTTCCTCCCACATCCCAAAGATATGCTCTTAGGCTAATTGGCAAAACAAATTCTCCCTAAATTGTCTCAAATTTGGTTTTTAATCCATAAATTTGTAAACATGGACAGGGATCACGGGTAGAGTTGGGAACATCGGGGTGGCGGTGCGGGCTCGTTGGGCCGAAGGGCCTGTTTCCCGTGCTGTTTTGTTCTTTGATCTTTGTTCTAACCCTGGTTCTAGATTCCTTCACAAGAGGAAATATCCTGTCTACATCCACCCTGTCAATATCCTACAGGATCTTGTACGTTTCCATCAAATCACTTCTTACAGCCTACACTGACTAAACTTTCCTGAAATGACAACCCACCCATTCCAGTTATTAGTCACGTAAACCTTCTTGGAACTGTTTCCAATGCATTTACGTCCTGTCTTAAAAAAGGTGATGAATGCTGTACACAGTACTCCAGATGTGGTCTCACTAATGTGCAGCTGAAGCATTAATTTCTTATTTTTCTGTCCAAATCTCCTCACAATACACAATAACAGTCTACTGTTTTCCTAATTTCTTGCTGTACCTGCGTACTAGTCTTTTGTGATTCATGCATTAGGACACCTTTTGCATCTCTGCAATCTCTCACCATTTTGATAATATGCTTCACTTTTTATTCTTCTTCATGATAATGATTTTTCCCATATTATACTTCATTCGCCTTTCTTTGCCTTAATATATTTATGGGTGGAATTTGTGTCAATGGCAATGTGTCAGGTTCTGTAAATTGATGTGTTTCTTCCTGGAAATGCAGCCAGGTTGTCATCCAGATATTTTGGTTGTCAAAAAAAAAGCAAAGAGAAGTGTTTTATGTTGTTATCCTGGGAGGACAGGGCTGGATAGAAAGAAAGACAAATTCTGCTGAGATTGGTAAGGAATCCCAAGGTAATCCTTTGTTCTTCACCTCGACCCCCCCCTACATTCCCACCCATGGACATTGGGACTCTCTCCACATCTCTGGTTTCTCCTCTCCTACATCCATTGTTGACATTAGTCCCCCCATCCATCCCTGATGAATCACATTGTCTGTACTTCAATCTCCATCTCATAAACTCTGAGCACTTTGATATTGCTGCTCTAATTTCAAACACCTACTGCAGATGTATTTGCCCTGGATTAGACTGGCATCCAGGAGATTCTACAAGCTGCAGCTGTGACATATCACTGTCCTTATGTTCTTATGTTATTTCTTATGTTCTATGTCCTGCCATCCTGAATATATTACAACTATTTAATTCTGTTATTGAACTACATATTTTACTTTTGCTTTTATATATTTTGTTAACCTTACCATCTGTTGCTAGACTATTTTGAACCTTAGGAATAGACTAAGTCATAGCATTTCTTACAATCTCTCAATATAGCCTTTGGCCTACCCACTCCTACCTATTTCCCCCATTCTTGGCCCTTCTGATCTCAGGTCACCCTACTTCCTGGGTGCCAAAGTAGCTGACTCTGCCCCTCCCAATTGCCAGTAACTATAAAATCAATAATAGAAATTTGCAGCATGGAAAGAATCCATTCAGCCCATTGTGTCTGTGCTCGCTGTCAAGAAGCCATCCATCCTAATCCTACTTTCAGGCTTTTGATCTATAGCTTTGGAGTTTACATTGTTTCAACTGCATATTCAAGTCCTTTTTAAATGAAGTGTTTTGGCTCTATCACCCTTTCAGGCAACAAGTTCTAGAGCCTCATTATCCTCTTTCCCCTTGAATTGTCTCTAAACCACCTACCTCAAACAATAACCTCAAATTATGGACCCCTAAATAAAGAATCTTATTATGGTGCTATCTAGACTCCTCACAATTGCATATACCATAATTAGATCTCCCCTCAGCCAATTAAAGAAAACAATCCTAATCTATCCAATCTTTCCTCATAATTGAAATTCTCCAATTCAGGCAACTTTCTCGTAAATCTCCTCCATACTTTTTCTGCAGCCCAATCACAACTTTCACATAGTGTAGTAACCAGAACTGCGTGCAGTATCCCAGCAGTGGCCTAAGTAGTCTTTCATACACTTAATAATTTTGCTGCTCCTCTATTCTGTACCTTGGCTGATAAAAGTAAGTATGCTTTCTTGATTGCCTTATCTACCTGTCCAGATGTCTCTAAAGATCTCCTAGGAACTGTAATATGCTGTCATGAATTGCTACATCTGTGATGTTTAGATTAGGGAAGACAAGGTCAAATAGATTTTTCCCTGAGTTTTCCCAGTCTTGCAGTAATATCCTTTAGGACTCGGCCTACTCATTCAGTAATGGTGCTACTGAGCCACTCTTGCTTCTGAACATTGAAGTGGTCCAACCAGAATACATGTGGTGCCCTTTCACTCTTAGTGCCTCTTCCATATAGTGTTAAACATGGAGGAGTATTGATTCATCAGCTAAGAAAAGTTGGTAGATGGTGATGAGTAGGATATTTCCTTGCCTATGTTTGACCTGATGGCCTGTGACATAAAGGAGTGCAATTGAAATTCCAAGTCAGGATAGTGTGAGGCTTGGAAAGGAATTTGAAACGGGTGGTGTTGCTATACATCCAGTCCCTTGACCTTTGTAGTGATAGTGGTATCTATCTCTTTAATACAGCACAGCAGAAGAGGGTCACCTGACTTGAGGAACCGAGATTGAGTGATTACCCCAGAGAGGTTAGCACACATCGGCAGCCATGTAGTCAACATGTAAAGGCTGCAATAAAAGGAAAATACTGCAGATGCTGGAATCTGAAACAAAAACAGAAAATGCTGGAAAATGTCAGCAGATCTGACAACATCTGTGGGGAGAGAGTAGAGCTAACATTTTGAGTTAGCTTTTATTTATTATTTATCCATGCTATGGAAACACTGATTATCATATTCAATTTTATTTTATTAAATCGGTGTGATAACTTTTAAACCAGGGGCAATTTCAGGTTTGGATGATAACAGAGACTGTCCTCATCAATGGAATAACCAACCACATGGAACTTCAATACCTTAAAAATGTAAATAAAAATCTATAATCCTTCAATGAATATCATCCATGCTTCCTGATGTAAATTCTAGCAATCAATTTGATCACTGGTTTATAATTAACTTAGTTGTGTCCAGAACCCTAGAGTATATCATGATGATAGTTGTGGATAATTGGAATGAGAATAAATATTGTGCTGTCAACCATTCAGAATATGAACAGGGATTGCCGACCTGCGCGTGAAAATTAGATTCTTGCGGCAACAATAAAAGCTCAGGATTCCGTAGTAAATCATTCAATTGTTTTGCTGGTCATGAATGCGCTTTGCTTCAGCCAGCACAGTTTTGGAATTCTCCAGTCAAGACAGCGTCTTCCTTTATCCTCAGTAACAGGTTGTAGAGCCACCAGATCAATTAAAAAAACAGTTCCACGTAGATGGAGTTTGTTTTGACTACCACATGTGTCCACAAAGAAAAACATATAGATGAAATCTCAATTTCAGAGAAATGGTGAAGTGATTGAAATACTTTACAGAATTGTTTTACGTGCACAGTCATCTTTATTCAATCAATTGACACCCTCTGGAATTGGTCATCATTTTACAAATAAAAGTTCAACACTTGAGTAAGATATTGTTAGGTACCAGATGGTTTTTTTTTCAAGGAGTTTTCTTCCAAGTAGAGTTCACATTGTGATCAGAGCACAGATGATGATGTAAATGGATTCTTTCTGAACAAATACTCTCGTGAACAATGTTTGGTGATAGGTGAAATTAATATTTATTGATTATTACTGAAAAAAGAGACATGCTGTCAAGGTCTTTCATTTTGCACTCATCAGGACATATTTGCAAAAATAGCAATAGTAGAGGAAACAACAATTTTCACAGTGACTTCATTGCGGTGTTAATGTAAGCCTACTTCTGACTAATAAATAAATAAACTTTAATTTATACTACATGCAAAGAGAGTACTGACTGGTTAGCAAACGGACTTTGATTGGTAGTGATCCTGCAATGGATAATGCAGCAAGGAACAGTTAACTGCCAAGTTTTGACTAAAATTCAAACCAGGCAAGCTGACTGGTTTGCTCTGGTGAATGAGTCAGAGAACGGCTATCCTTAAGCTCCTGTTTAGTTAAAAAAAAATATAAAGGACAGAATTCTTGTAATTGAATATAAGTTGCTTTCAGCAGATATAGCTGAGCCATGCTGTGAGCCATCTGATAACCTTAAATTGTCAGTACAATTCTTAGCACAATCAAGATTGTATGTCATTTACTATCCAATCACAGAACCATATCTAATGATGGGCACTATTTGTTTTGAGTCAGCAAAAGTTATGATCTCTTCTCTTCATCAGACATTTTAATCATTTTTTTCTGTTAAGCACATGGTGTTAATTACTTATTTAGGAAATTTTGATATTTTACATTTTAGTGACATTTTAAAATCAACTTTATGCCATTTAAAAAGATACAGATTATTTGCCTATCAATGACATTCTTCAACTGAGTTCATTGAACCTGTCTTCAGCTAATTATAATACTATGTGCTTACAATATTTCATAGAAGTTGGTCCCGTCACTCAAATGTCTGATTGCTTGTGCTTTGCTGCTTTCAACTGCCACTCCCATCAAGTTGCAACACACTTGTTTTAAGATGCAACATAGAGTGAAAAGAATCTAACAAATAGCATATGCCTTGAAATATCTGGGTGCAACAAATTCAGGGACAATATTTTGTTAACTTAAAGTTTATCTACGTCAAAGAGCTGAATCACTGGTTGGTCAGCTTGAACCAAAACAGGCGCTCAGATTGTATAGTCCTGCTCCTGGCTGTTTGGTTTAAAAGGATTCGGTGCCCAGTTCGTTGGTTACGGGTGTGGTTCCGGAGGACTGGAGGATAGCGAATGTGGTCCCATTGTTCAAGAAGGGGAAGAGAGACCTTCCAGGGAATTATAGGCCAGTGAGTCTTACTTCTGTTGTGGGCAAAGTATTGGAGAGAATTATTAGGGATAGGATTTATAGTTATTTAGAGAGAAATGAATTGATTGGGGATAGTCAGCATGGTTTTGTGAAGGGTAGGTCGTGCCTTACTAACCTCATTGAGTTTTTTGAAAAAGTGACCAAAGAGGTGGATGGGGGTAAGGCGGTTGATGTGGTATATATGGACTTTAGTAAGGCGTTTGATAAGGTGGCCCATGGAAGACTTCTGCAGAAAATGCAGATGTATGGGATAGAGGGTGATTTAGCTAATTGGATTAGGAATTGGCTAGCAGATAGAAGACAGAGGGTGGTGGTTGATGGGAGATATTCATCGTGGAGTTCGGTGACAAGTGGTGTACCTCAGGGGTCTGTTTTGGGGCCCCTGCTGTTTGTAATTTTTATAAATGATCTGGATGAGGGTATTGAAGGATGGATTAGTAAATTTGCAGATGACACTAAAGTCGGTGGAGTGGTAGATAGTGAAGAGGGGTGTTATAGTTTGCAGAGGGACTTGGACAAGTTGCAGAGCTGGGCCGAGAGGTGGCAAATGGAGTTTAATGTGGAAAAGTGTGAGGTAATGCACTTTGGCAGGAATAATAAATGTGTAGAGTATAGGGCTAATGGTAGGATTCTTAATAGTGTTGATGAACAGAGGGATCTTGGTGTATATGTGCATAGATCCCTGAAAGTAGGCAGTCAAGTCGATAAGGTTGTTAAAAAGGCATATGGAGTCTTAGCTTTTATTGGTAGGGGGATTGAATTTCGGAGCCTCAACGTCATGTTGCAACTGTACAAAACTCTAGTGCGGCCGCACTTGGAGTATTGTGTGCAGTTCTGGTCCCCACATTATAAGAAAGATGTGGAGGCATTGGAGAGGGTACAGAGGAGGTTTACCAGGATGTTGCCTGGTATGGAGGGCAGGTCTTATGAAGAGAGGCTGAGGGATTTGAGGTTGTTTTCGTTAGAAAGGAGGCGGCTAAGAGGGGACCTAATCGAAACATATAAGATGATTAGAGGTTTAGATAGGGTGGACAGTGATAGCCTTTTTCCTAGGATGGAGGAAGCTAGCACGAGGGACACAGCTTTAAATTAAGGGGTGATAGTTATAGGACGGATATCAGAGGTAGGTTCTTTACCCAAAGGGTGGTTCGGGAGTGGAATGCCCTGCCTGCAGCAGTTGTAGATGCGCCAAGTTTGGTGGCGTTTAAGAGGTTAGTTGATAAGTATATGGAAGAGAAGGGAATGGTTTAGTTTGGAGGGGCGTTGCTTTTTATATTGGTTGGCGCAACATCGAAGGCTGAAGGGCCTGTTCTGTGCTGTAATGTTCTATGTTCTATGTTCAGTGTCTATAGGGGAGGTCAACAATCAGCAGGCAGGTCTTTGTTGGTATATTATGTACAGTAAGAAGTCTCACAACACCAAGTTAAAGTCCAAAAGGTTTATTTGGAATCACAAACTTTTCGAGCACTGCTCCTTCCTCAGGCTCCTTCCTCACTCACCTGAGGAAGGAGCAGCACTTCGTAAGCTCATGATTCCAAATAAACCTTTTGGACTTTAACTTGGTGTTGTGAGACTTCTTACTGTGCCCACTCCAGTCCAATGCCAGTATGTCCAATCATGGTAAATTATGTAATTCGAGCTTTAAAAAAATTCATTTATGGGATGTGGGCGTAACTGGCCAGAGAAGCATTTATTGCCCACTCCTAGTTTCCCTTAAGAAGATGATGCTGAGCTGTCTTCTTGAGCCACTGCTGTCCCTCAGGTGTAGTTGCATCCACAGACCTGAGAGAAAGCTGGTTGAAGTTTCCTGAGGCTGAGTAAGTTTTAATGGGAGAAGGTTGAGTGAACCCCTATTAAGGCTAATAAAAACTTTTTGTGCAGATTTTTCAGAAGTTATTTTAAAAGTCCTGAAGCAATGGTGTTTGTATCTGTGTAAATATGTGTTCACACCTCCAAACACCCATTGCCTGAAAAAAAATTTGATCCGCATGATAGTTGGTTTTGGGGATGGTCATTACAGTTGCATCAATAATTTTAATAATTACAGTGCAATTAGCTATAAGCAGTGGCAAAGTGGATTTTACCTCAGTCTTTTGGAGAACATGACCAAAATTGTCCAGCCCATTGCAGCAAAGGGAGATTGGGTGGAGTGGTAAATTCTCTAACCTCACTTGCATCAGAGGCAGAGTATGAACGGCCAGAAAATTACGGTTCATTTGTTGAAACAACAAGTTCATTGAATAATAATTAGTACAACATAGAGAGAGGCCATTCTGCTCATAGAAGAGCAATTCTTCTCAAATTCATCCATATCTATGCAATATTTTCACCTTCAATTTTTATCCAGTACCGTTTTGAAAGTTATTATTCAGTCTGACAATGCATTTCAAATCCTAACCACTCAGTGTCTAAGAGAGTTATCTTTTGTGAACTTTGGCTCTTCTGCCAATCACCTGAAATCTGTGCCTCTAGATATTGACCCTTCAAGTTCTCTTTATTTACTTTATTTAAACTCTTTGCCATTTTAAATACTTTTACCCAACTGCTTCAGACCTCTCTGCTCTAAGGAGAACAACTCTAATTTCTCCAGTCTATTCACAGAACTGTAAACCCTCATCTCTAGAATTGTTCTGGTAAATCTCTTCTGCAGTGTCTCCAAAGTTGTCATGTCTTTTGTGGTGTGCAGAGATGGCATAATATTCCAGTTGGGCTGAATGTAGCCCATTCCATCACGAAAACCAGCCTCCCATCCATTGACTCTGTCTACATTTCCCACTGCCTCAGCAAAGCAGCCAGCATAATTAAAGACCCCAAACACTCTAGACATTCTCTCTTCCACTTTCTTCTGTCGGAATAAAGATACAAAAGTCTGAGGTCACGTATCAACTGACTCAAGGACAGCTTCTTCCCTGCTGTCATCAGACTTTCAAATGGATCTACCTCATATTAAGTTGATCTTTCTTACACTCTAGCTATGACTGTAACACTACATTCTGCACTCTCTCCTTTCCTTCTCTATGAGTGGTATGCTTTATCTGTACAGTGTGCAAGAAACAATACTTTTCACTATGCTAATACATGTGACAGTAACAAATCAAATCAAATCAAATTGAGCTTGGGTTTTGGATCAGTTTAGCATAAACTGTCTTAATTTAGAAACGTCAATGTCTCATATATTATGTTAATTGCTTTATTAACGTGTCCTGTCAGTTTCAAAGGTTTGAGCAAACAAATTCCCATATCTTCTTCTTCCTGCATCTCCTTCAAATTTAGACCATTTGGTTTATATTCTGTCCACTCATTTTTCTCACCAAGATGTTTTACCTCATAATTTTCTGCGATAAATTTCCATGATCATGGTTCATTGATTGTTGGAACAGGAATGTTGTCTGGCATGGGGTGTAACTATAATAGAAATGTAGCATCTTTCTGTACTTCCAACATCAAGACTTATGCCAGTATTTTCAGTTTCACCGGGGCAAGTATTCTCTTTGTCTCTCCTCCTCCTCCTCTCCTACTCCCTCCCCCAACCCATGGATCAATAAGACGTGAACTCTATTTCTAATGTAAACCCTTACCATTTTCTATTTTATTTTTGGTAATAATTTGCAATTAATTTCCATACAGTCATGATTCACTCATCCTATTGTTTTTTTTGTCTCTCAACAGTAACCATTGATTTCAAACTCATTCTCCATTACTTTCAAAATAAACTATCAGCTACTTCAAATATGGTTTAAGACATAAACATTGAATCCAGTGTACATAATGTGGCACAGTGCAGAATCTAATGCCATGAAAGTAATTCTTTGTACCAGAAATTTAAAAAACATACAATATAAAGAAATATCTTTAAGATGCTGGGACTAAATCTAACTCTAAACTATTGCAGTTTCGTTTTCATGGTCTGATGATCCTTATTTACTTGAGCATCAGAAGAACAGGTTGGGCACTAAGACCCAGAGAGGACACAGCAAATACAAAGCCCAGTATCAAGCAATTCATTCAGCATTGAGGTACTGAAGAAGGTTGTTGCTTGCAGTGATTTGGTCCTCGTGTTTTTTAGGCACTTTCACTTGGCACTGCCGTTTGTTTATTTTCCTGAGAGATGAGCAAGAGATTCACAGTTACCTCCATTCGTGGAGCGGATGAAGTGACGTGGGCTCAAAGTAATATTGCAGAGACAAGGAAAGGAGACAGTGTTTCAAATGGAAATGAGGCATCAGACATAGCAGAGTGCAGAGAGCATCCACTCTTGACTACACTGGAAGTTCCAAAGTCAGGTAGGACATGCACCAGTAAAGCTAATTAATGCTCAGGTTTAGTCTACACTTAATTCTTTTTGCTGATTTTTATTTCCTTCAAATGTGAACATGAGCACCAGTAGCTATTTGGAAAAATGAATTAGCATCTGTGAAATGACTGTAAGGACTATAAAAAGAAGTTAATCATTGAACTGCCTAAGTGGAATGTTGGATTCTAATAGTACAATTGGAGAATTAGACTATTTTGTTAATGTGGTGTTCATGTGAACTTTATGGTATATTTTGAACACTGAGGAAACTCATAACTGACATGTGGTAGGTAACTGTACTTTAACCTCAATGAGCCTTCAGAACCAATGGAAACTGACATGCTTCTGGGAACAAATATTCTTCCCCAGTGTAAACTTGAATCAGATCTACATTTGGACTAATGACTGAGGCCCAGCCCTTTCAGTAGATGTAATTTGTCTTCATGTTTGGTTGGTACTAGATAAAACAATTTCTGTACTCTGTAATCCTTCTGTACCCGATCTTAGCAAACTGATAGAACCCAGGGCAGAGAAGCTTTTGATCAAACGTGATTGTACGCATTCTTTTGATCCTATAGCCAGACATTAAAGTTAATGTGGCCTACGTAGTTTCTCCAACTCAAACCTACTTCCATTTCATCGCCACGTAAAGAAATTTTTTACCGGGAGGCAAACAGAAAGATTTGACATTTACTTAAGGTGACCACAATGTATAATTTTTATTTCTCAAAACATCTGGAGGTAGAAGAAGAGTTGGGAGAAGGAGAAGAGAATATTTTGCTGCTAATGTTGAGCTCGTAAAAAAAAAATCCAAATTAGCCTGGAAATTAAGTTTGGCAGCATCCTTAATTATTTCCTTTTAAATTGGGAATTCATTCTAGTGTACAAGCTAGTTTCTAAGATAATTTAAATTGGTTTATTGGTTTTATTGATTTATTTATTCCTTTTACTGTCCAATGATTACCAAGTTGAAATGGGGGGCGGATGTTGGGGGCGGGGAGAGGGGGAGTTGTGTTGCTTGATGTTTTGTACTTTAGCTTTCTCACTGACTTGACACTCAGTATAGGACAGTCCACACTGATAGGCATGCTAGTAATCTCGTACAAGAATGAAATTGAAACCCTGTTCATACAGGTAAGTTTTTAAACATCAGTTTCAGCTTCTGCCTTTTACACAGTCCAGGCTATTACTCCCACTACAGATAATCTGCATTTAAAGTTGTGATATCTGTAACATGTCAAAACTGTATACCTCACAATTTTACAGTCAATTTCTTTGGTAACAAACCTAACTCACTGGAGAAAGATATCGTTAGTGAATTGTGTATAAAATCTGCCCGATGATGACTCAAGCATCTTGGCTTTCAACACAGCTGTTATGGCATGGCTGGCCTCTATGATATACCTGCATGATTGTTGTATGGCAGACCGGTCCCTCATTCCCATATGGGATGATCACACGTATTCTATAGAAAACCCAAAGGCCAAAATAATGAAATTCCTGAGACATTTGTTGTTTATCTTAATACAAAGCCAAATATAAATCCCACCAAAGAAGAGACAATTGTTATTAAAGTATTTATCTAAATATTTTTCATATTTGTTTGAAAGAATAATTCAACTCCTAAGTTATCAGACTGATAAATTCCACTGCAATTTATGTGATTCTATCACGTTTTTCATGAAAATGTACTATTGGTACCCTAAATTCTCATTATTCCTAATATGCACCATAGGCTATGGTACGGCTCTTTTCCTTCACCTTGCTTGCTAAAAGGCTACCTACATGTGTTGTTCAAAGTCAAGATGCTTCAATCGTCATCAGTTGCAGGCAGGTTTTGATTGACTAGCTGGTCTTTTCCTGCTATCACTTGCATATGTGTTGTAAGAAATGGGCTGAGAATTATGAAGCCCTGTAAATCACAATACATTTGCTGGAGAAGTTTACACAATCTGTGCCAATTTAAAGATACTCCTGCACATTGTGTGGGGAAATTCAATCTGGTTGCTTTTAGATTATTCATGAATATATTCTTCCCAGTGATTAATATGGAGAAACTTATTGTATTCATCAAAAGCACTGTAGATACTGTAATGATGCAGCTTTATGTACAACAACTACTTTTGTCAAGTTTTCACATCAGCAGAGAAAAGGAATGACTTTTGTTTAAATATTTAATAATATTCTGCTTGTAGTCTTTAAGGTTGATTGAGCGATGATATTTATGGATTCTGTGAATGAGCCAGAATCCAGTTTATGATATATTAGACTTTACTGCGCACAACATTAGACTTGGTTGAAACCACTGTTTGGTTACTACTGTTGTTTATCCAAAATGGCATCTGCTGCATGCATGCTTACTACTGCAAATCATGCTGGGCTTATGCTTGGTGAGGATATTAATGCTCACTGCCAATGAGCACTGGCAGCAATGCAGAGTTGGCTCATCATGATGTCTGTCAGTGTGCAACCTTGACACGCAACAGACTCTCTCTCAACTTTGTACAATTGAACACAGCTAACCAGCTGGAATGACACTGTTCCTCTCCCCAGTCTCGCCATCCCGAACCTCTATCCTCCCAACTCCACATCACTCCCCTCTACACCCCAGCAATGCCATTTAAAGATCATCAGTTGGCTGACTCTTAACTTCTCTCTGAAATGGCCTAGTAAGTAGGGTAATTGGGATTGGGCAATAAAGGCAGCAAGAAAGGCTGCCAGTGATGTGCACATTCCATAAAATAAGTTTTAACAGTTACTTACCTATTACTACTTTTGGCTGTTGCTGCAATTGTATGACTATTTTCTATCATTCTCTACAAGGTGACAGCAATTGAACAGCTTTTCAAGGCTTCTGCATCATCAAATTGCTTCCAGACTGGCAAAACAAGCAGGTAAAACACACAGCACAAAAGGTTGCTGAAAGAGGTGGAGAAGGGCTCATAACTGGAAGGCTTATCCATCCAGGGTATTCAGGGTTCAGTTGTCTGACCTGAACACTTCAATAAAAGCATTGAAAACCACTACTGGTTGCAGCCATAACTGCAATTTCAGAGCAGGATAAGAACAGCAGTGCCAGTTGCTCTGATGGTAAACATGTGATGTACTTTTATGCAGCTGGAGATATTTGCAACATTTCTGTCACAGTCAAGCAAACCCATTCTATAAATTTCCTGATGCCTCCTCATTTCTATACTTCTTGCATATAAACCGCATTTCTGGCTGGCATGTTCAACAGAGACCTAGCAGGTCAGGAGTCTGGTGTGTGTTGCAGTTAGCCTCTGACCTGGACAGACAGCCTATCTGTCACAAAGGCATGTGCACTGAATCCAAAGAGGCTGTTGCTGATTGTCACTGCTACAATTGGAGTGAATGGACATGGATTACTGGGGTAGAGAGAACAATCCAGGGTTACAGATGAAGCCTTAGTTATGGATAAGAACAACAAAGAACAAAGAGCAACACAGCACGGGAAACAGGCTCTTCGGCCCAATGAGCCCACGCTGCTGTCCTAACGTCCTAATGACATATCCTTGTCTTTGGGCTATGCCTATTGTTGAAGATTCCCATATCGGGACCAATATAGGGACAATTTGTTACCCAATCAGCCTAACAGCACATTTTTGGGATGTGGGAGGAAACCGGAGCACCCGGAGGAAACCCACGCAACCACGGGGAGAACGCGCAAACTCCCGCAGACACAGGCCCAAATCCATGTGTCAGCACAGCAACAGCGATAGTCTCTGAGCTGTCATGTTGCCCATCAGATGGTCCAGTTTAAGCATACACTGACGACGTGAAGCACTAGGCAACTCCTGAAGCAACCTCCAAGAGCAGCTCTCGCACGACATGCCGCATGCATGCCCCTTGTTGGTCAACAAGGTGGACCGAATTGCCTGCGGAAACAGGCAATAAAGGATGCTATGTTTCCACAGAGGGACCAGGAGGCCCTATAGGGCTGTCCTTCAAAGGGAATGGGATCAGGGGGCCAGGAAGGAAGTGTTGCTTTAGCAAGCTATCACCTGCTCCATGGTGTTCTCGGTGGTTCCATGTCTCTTGCTTTACCCTCTTTTCACTTGCGTGGGGGAGGGTGGTAATGGGGATCGTAAATCACATCTACAGAATATGACTATTGTTTACAAGAAGCCAGTTTCTGTTTCTTCTGATGGGGAAAGGCTGACTGTCTCAAAATGAAGGCATTGTGACTAATGCCAGAATGGATAATGAGTATTCTCCAACTTATGTATTGTTCGTGGTCACTCCCCATGTTGATAGCATCTCAGCCACCTCTCCCCGTTGATATGGTGTACTGCCAAGACAAGTGTCCATTCGATGGTATTCTGCATAATCAGGAAGCTTGTTATCCTGGGAATGGGACATGCTCTCTCTTCTTCTCTCTGCTGAGAGAGAAACTAATACATTTATTCTCCTGCCATAGCTGGCCTCTATAACCTACCTGCATGATTGTTGGATGGCAGTCTAGGGGATCTTGGAAATGTCTCTCATTCCCAAATGGGATGATCAGACGTACTCTATAAATGTTCAGTGCTACAGTTATGAACAGAATGTGCTTTCTTATTTCCTGTAATCGATATGTTTCGTATGGAAGGAGTGGTCTTTTTTTACCCTTGGAGTATGTATTCCAAATAAGTAATTCAACAGCAAGCTTTCATGCATTTAAGATAAATAACGTAATTTATTTTCGCATACTTACCTGAAATCAACAAAATATCACACACTCAGTCTTGCACGCAAACTCACACACTCGTACACAATGATTGGATGCAGATACACTTTTACACTTAGTTTTTTCTGTTTCTGATTTATGATCTGCGGTCTCCCACAATGTATCTGATGATTTAAGCAAGGGCCTCGTAAAGTGAAAGCCTCACAGCTGGTTGTGAGATTTCTTGTAGTCAAATGCCTAGAAGGTAGGTTCTCAGATGAACTTTGAAACTGGAACAAGTTAAGTACTATGGCTGCTTGCAGTTTGGTTCTCAAACTGGCTGACGACTGATATTTCTAATGGGTAATAAAGGTGCAGTCCCTGAAGCCAGTTTCAATTGCATGACCAGTGGGTTAACAATTCCTGAGGTCCACTTCAGCGCAGTTTATTTGGAGGTGGAGTGCGGAGGAGGTGGTGGGGGGCACCTTGAAACATTGGGAAGTTAATAGTGGCCTTTAGTTTTGATTTTCCCTTTTGTCCAGTATGAAACATGGAGATAGATAATCTGGAAACACCATAGTCTTTAGGTATTGGCCCATCCTTAAATAGTAAGATGTGTAAATTCCATAAATGGCTGTTTGGTGCCCTCACCTACATCCATATTCAATTATGTATTCTCTAGAGACTTAATACTGTCTGTAGACCAAATGCCAAAAGTCATATGATTAGTGGCAGCCATCATAACAGCCTGTTTGTGTCCAATTTTTAAAAATATTGACTGAAAGTTCAGAATATGACATCCCAGCACTGGGCATAACACAGCATTGACTCATACAACAACTGTTTGTACTGTTCTAGCCATGGTGTGAGGCTCCAGAATAAGTTGAAGGAGGCAGAATACTTTCAGTATCAATCTCCTTGATGAACCTGAGTCTTCTTGGCATCGGTGTTGGGTGAGGTGAGAGGAGACGTTATTTCCCCTGTGGTGGGTTGAGGCTTCTGTGAAGTGCCTTTCTACCCCTTTTTCTCAGAGCTCCCTCTCTCTGCAACATGCGCTCCATTTTCTGGTGGTGTTGTAGATTCAGACGTATTGCACTTGATAACATATGAAGAGTTGGGTCACCAAATCCTGTTTGCTCCCTATATATGTATATGCAAAACTCTCCCAAACTTGACCAAGAATGATCTATATTCCTTCCACTAATTTCCCCTATACAGAAAGAAGTGAAAAGCTCCTCAGCTGCAGGCTAGTGACTGGCTCATTAAATATTGTGCCCTGATATAATTAAATGTATGTTCAGTTGTGAGCCATTAGTACAGGCGCTCAGTGGACATGTGCAGACTCAGGTAGTGAAATGAGTACCAGATCAGCCAGAACAACTGTTTGATGTCATGAGAAAACATCTGATGCTTCAGGTATGCCCACGCTAATGCCCTTCACTGTGCCAGAAGCATGGCTTGTGCCATTCACAACTGGTATTATGGAGCCCAGTTTCACAGCCTGCTTGTTGATGAGCAGAAGTAAATTGGTAATTTCAGTCTTGGTTTTGTTTCAAATTTGAGCCAAAACTTTAAAGCTTATCATAAGTTTGCTAGTGTGATGGATGAAGTAGAAACAATAACTTCTCAACATGATTGGGTGAATTGAATTTTCTTTTGCCACTTGGAAGAACATCTTTTTCATGAGTAACCGAGCAACATGCTGCATGTCCAATTAGTGTCATTTAGCTAACTTAGTCTTAAGGCTTTCTTCCTAGGTCCAGATTAATTGAAAAATCATCAGTCTAATTTTCATTCCAAGTCTCTGTTTGATAAAGGTAACATGCTGGCAATGACTTTCTATCATTTGATCTTCTTGAATTCTCTGCCTAAAAGCAGATCCAACACACAGCACAGGTAGGGCAAGGAGACAGGTCCTGAAACCACTCCAGTTGGAGTGGGGATTAAACCTCGTGTTATTGGCATGATAAACTGAGCCAACTTGCCCCCTCCTTCCTCCAGGAGTCTGAATTACTTTGATAACAAAGATGTTTGCATGCATGTTGTAGCTTGGAACTATGGATAGTAAAGCTGGAAACGCCAATGTCTTTCCATTAGATAACTGACCGGGAATCTCTCCTGCTCTTACCACCTACCATTGTGTATTGGAAGAACTTAACCTGTCTTGCCATTTGATGAATGATCTTTCTTGGCCATCAAGTGCTGGAGTGGGACTTGAACACAGAGCTTCTGGCTCAGAAGCCACTATCCACTATGCTGCAAGACTGTTGATTTTGATATGGATGAGATATTCTTCTTTATTTAAAAATCAATGTGGCTTGTCATCTGTCTTCACATGACAAGGATAACATATCCTATTTTTAATCAGAAGCTACACTGGTTTCTCCTGAAACTGACATTCAATTACAATCCATGTAAAGGAATGAAATAGATTTTGGAAGAATTGAAATGAATCTTTATGAATCATTTTGAAAGAGCTTGTGAGTAATCTCCAAGTTACAGGATACAAGCTCTAAAATGCCACAAAGCAAACAATGACATACCATATGTAATGGATTAGTCATTGTGCATCTCTTTGCAGCTGTAGTTAAAATAACAATCCTGTAGAACTTATAAAATGTGCATCTGTTTAGGTAAGGAGATCTTGCAGCACGGTGAGTAGCATCCTTGCCTCTGAGCTAGAAGCTCTAGGTTTGAGTCCCATCCTACAAATTAATGACCAAGGAAGATGGGTTCATAATGTGATAAAACAGGTTGATTGTGTCAACCTGCAAATCCTTCCAAACACGCCAATAGCTGGTATTAAGAGCAGGAGAGACTCATGGTCAGCCATGCATGATACAGAGTGGTGTCTCTCAAGCTATAAGTCCTAACAATACACTAGTGACCTACTCTGGAAATTACTAGCTATGGAAACAGATGAAAACTTGTCTTAGTGCACCACTACATGCAAGAAGAGAACTGGAATGGACTTATTTATATCAGTGTTTTCAAAATGTAACTTGGAACAAATCTGAATACGATTTATTTAACTTGTATAAAAGATGTAAGTTTTGGGATTCCTCCAGCAATACGAAACACTTTAAAAGCTGTATTGCTGTTGACCAAGACACAATATCAGTGGCCATATTGCTTGATTTAATTCTGTGAGCATGTTGTTACTTGCCCTCTGTTAACACTGACAAAATAAACCTTTCAAAACTGAAAAAAATTACCTTTCAAACAAAACAACTGTACATGTATAAAGGTTGATATGCAGTATGGGGAATAAAATTGGCTAGACTGTGCTTCTGTGCAAGATTGAGATTGCATTGATATATTGACATCCCTGATGTCATTCAGTTGCCAGTTTATTTGCCAGTACATAAATTACAGGGGGATCAGCCCTGCAATTCTTGGGGTCAACTGATGTTCAAATCTTTTTAGATCAGTTGGGAAAAGATGCTTTGTCTGGAATGCTTCACCTACTCTATAAATAGATTGAATTCCTTGCCGAGCAGTCTACCTTATGATCTTGAACTATTTCACCTCTGATACAAGGAAAATTCGAGGGACATTTTCTTTCTGTCAAGCTATCCTCATATAAATTGATTTGAATACTAGATTAGCACTCCTGAAATGTCCACCGTGTGATCTGATGTAAAGGCTGATTAAAAAATAGTTTCAGCAATCTGCTGAAGCCTACATTTGTGTAAACTTGTCCACACTTTCCAAGGAGAAAATATGAATTGCAGTTTCTTTTGCTAGAATGTTAATATGAGTAATTTTTTTTAAACCTGGTTGATTAAGTTAAAGAGACAAAATTTCTACATTGGGTAGCATGGTGGCACATAGGCATCATGGTGGTTGACACTGCTGCTGCTGGACATGGAGAAGTGCCAAGGGGGCAGGGCCCAACGATGGCCTCTGGGGGAATGATGTGTGGGAGTGAGGGGATCTCACTACCCCTTGCAGTTGGGATAGGTGGGGGAGGAAGCACGAGGCCATCGAGGTGAGGGGGGGGTGCAGCCTGCTGGGGTGGAAGTGAGTCGGAACTATTGGGGAGGGGGTCGACACTGCTGGGGAATGGGGGGGTGGTCGGGGCTGCTGGTGGAGTGGGGGGGGGAATTGGGGATGGGGGCAGGAGTTTGGGGCTGTCAGGGATGGGTTTGAGACTGGGCCTGGGCATGCTTGGAGGGGCCAACAGATAGGCCAAGGGTGGGGGTGGGGTGCATGGAGGGCCAGTTTGTGAGAGCTGGCCAGCAGTTGGCAGACAGGGACTATTACGTGTGCACCAATCTGGGCACTGATAGATCAGCGCATGCACAGTGGCCCGCTCAGTGCTATGCTACTGATCTCCCAAGTGAGAATAAGTGCCACACCCTGATTTTTTACAAGATTTATCTTTAAACTCTCAATGAAAAAACCAGCATGAATTACTCCAGTTTTCACATGAATTGGATATTTAGAACTTTTCTAGGAGAATCGCCCCCATAATTTACTAAAAAGCTCCAGCCCATAAGAATGGCTAATAAACATGATATAAGTGTGAAGAGGTTCATTTTGGCAGGTCAAATAGGATGGCAGAATGTAATATTAATGGTAGGACTCTTGGCAGTGTGGAAGATCAGAAGGATCTTGGGGTTCATAGGACACTCAAAGCAGTTGAAGCTGTGGTTAAGAAGGCGTATGGTGTAGTGGCCTTCATCAATTGAGGAATCGATTTTAGGAGTCGAAAGATAATATTGCGGCTGTATAGGACTCTGGTCAGACTCCACTGTGCTTAGTTCTGGTCACTTCATTACGGGAAGGATGTGGAAGCTATAGAAATGGTGCAGAGGAGATACACAAGGATGTTGCGGGATTGGGTAGCATGCCTTATGAGGATAGGTTGAGTGAGCTCGGCCTTTTCTCCTTGGAGAGACGAAGGATGGGGAGTGACCTGATAGAGCTGTATGAGATGTTGAGAGGTATTGATTGAATGGATAGTCAAAGGCTTTTTCCCAGAGCTGAAATGGTTGCCCCAAGAGGACACAGGTTTAAGGTGCTGGGGAGTAAGTACAGAGGGGATTCAGGGGTAAGTTTTTCACTCAGAGTGGTGGGTGCATGGAATGGGCTGCCAGCAATGGTGTTGGAGGCAAATTCGATAGGGTCTTTTAAGAGACTTTTAGATAAGTACATGAAACTTAGTAAGATAGAGGATTATAGGTAAGCCTAGTAACCTCTAAGTTGGGAATGTTTGGCACAACTTTGTGGACTGAAAGGCCTATATTGTGCTGTAGTTTTTCTATGTTTCTATGATGTGATTAATAAGATATTAGAGGAGATCTGTTAATATGTTTGATAAATATATTCAGTACAAAAGGAGAACTTGTTTAGATTACTGAGATATCCTCTTTGTGGATGAAGCCTCCATCATAGAGTCAGGTAGGAGCTTTGTACAGGACTTCTTTTAATGTGGAAATGCTGTGGCACATCGTTGGACACATGGGATTGTATTTTACCATCATGTTGAGCCTGTTTTTGGGTGTGATGCAGTCATAAAGTGGGGCGTAAAGTGAATAGCTCAATCATCTGGACTCACCTGACTTTATGGCCTTGTCGAGAGATTCTTGAGGAATAGACATGCTTCCCATGAACGGGGAGCAGTGATCCTCGCCTTGCCAGTGGAACCAGAGGCCACTGAGGCCCCTCAGGGAGGCTGAGGGCAAGGTAGGGTGCCCCTTGGGCAGTGCCAAGGTGCAGGGCCAGTGGGGGAGGGGCTAGTGGATTGTACTGAAGACAGCTGAGAATATTTTCCTACATTACAAAGTTGAACATAATTCCAGAATCAAAATAATTTAAAATAAATATGGTATTTAACAAATAATTTTCAAATGTAGATCACTTCTTCCTTTTTTGACATTCTCAAACAAAAATTAAATATAATAAAACATTATCGCTAATAATGTAATTAACCCTGTTGGTAAAAGATATTTGCCTTTTGATACGCTAAGCTTTCTATCTCAAAACCAATTGCCGTACAGCTCAATAACATTCTTTACGTGAACTTTATCTGCAGGAGATGTGAAAATGTGAGTTAAAATATGTTTTTGAATGAATGTGTTGAGAAATCTGAATTTTATACATGTATCGTATGGGTCATTTCAATAAATTGTGAGGAACCAATACTGAGAACAAGCTCAATGTTTCAAAATATCAAACCCACCCAAAAGAAATTCCAGCATGAAATAATACAAATTTATTCCAAATTGCATTATCCCGCCACATGGTTTTAAAAGCAGCAGGAAAATTGGCAGGTAGACCATCCATATTTTGTTATGGGGCTATAAGATTGTGGTTAGGAATTTCAATGCCAACTATCAATGTCACTAAGGCCTTTTACATCAGTACTATGCTAATTCTATGATCAAGGATGAAGAGGTGGTTAACACATCCCATGGAGCCACAATGAATGATGAACAAAATGCATCTAGTACAGTGAATTGAAGGGAAATTGGGTTCTTGGGAAAGAGAATGAGTAGGTTTAATATTTGTCACTTTAGTGTAATGTAATTGTTCTGATATGTGATAAGCGGGCTATCTATTTTGGAATTTTAGGTGGTATTGGATATTATTTATACATGATTTAAATGTTTAGCTTAACAGTTCATTGTCAACACTGCATCTTTATGCACTTTAAGGTAACTCAGAGTACAATGCAAAATAATGTCATGTATAACATGATCTTTTTTATTGTAGATCAGTCTATAATTCCATTTCATCCACATCTGGATTTGCTACTTGATGGTTAACACAATATCATTAGGATTGATCCGCTGGGAAATGTTCCCGCAAAAACATTTTATTGGTTGATTTTCCTATTACCATTAGGATGTAATGGGAATATTGCAATAAGATTTCATTCTCAGGTCCTGCAACTGGACAGATTTGGTTCTGTTCTTTCCACGCCCATTTTAGTGTGAAAAGAAAGGTTGGTTCATTCTGACTGGAAATATTGTTCGCACCATCATCCAAATTCCTACTGTCTCTAAAGAGGCACTTGTTTTGCTGCCAGTTTCTTGTAAGTAGCTTTCTTGTCCAATTGATCACATATATCAATGACTTAAACATATTGTTGAAAGAATAAGCCACATTCTCTACATATTCATAGGATGACAGTGCCATGTTTGTGTATAGTGAATAGCAGTTGATGAAATATTCCATCCATTATATCCATAAGTTAACTCATGAAATACCTAAAGTAACGACCAAACCGTCTGCTTTCCCCTCCTCCCTTCAACAATATATCAAAATATAATGTTCATTTCTTTTAACAGAGAAACTAGAAACTAGACCCAGCAGCGTAGTGCACTGTTAAGGTGGTTCAATGTTTAAGGAAAGACTAATGGTTGAAAAGGCAGCCATTGTTTTGAAGAGAAAATGATGAGTTGGATCAAGAGACTCAGGTCCTGAAATTGTGCCATGTAATACTAGTTTACAGCACATTCATTTGCCATTTCTTTGCTATTTTAGTGGAGGTGTTATATTTTATCAAGTTAGTACCCCCATTAAAGTGGCAGAGTGAGGAATTTCAGATGAGTGAGTGAGGTGTTCATATGTTCGTAACCCACAATGTAATTTCAGAGTTTATGTGTTGAGAGATGAGGTAGGATTTTCTCTGTGGTCCTCTAAACCCTATTGTCAGGGCGAAATGTACACCGGAATGTGTGACAAATAGCCACTCGTTGTGATTTTCCTTAAGGTGGCCAATTAAGGATTAAGTGCAGGCTCTTGAAGCTGGAGGGTTGTCTGGAGACCCTCCAGACTGAAAGGATCTGTAAGCCATGATGGATAGGTAAATAAGGGAGTGGTCGCTTCAAAATAGAGCCCCTTCCCCTTCCAATTTTATCAAATTTAAATTCAATAAGGGTCGGGTATGTAGATGGGTCGAAAACTGGCTCGGAAGGAGAAGACAGAGGGTAGTAATGGAAGGCTCTTTTTCCGGCTGGAAGCCTGTCACTAGTGGAGTGCCACAAGGCTCAGTACTAGGTCCTCTTCTATTTGTGGTCTACATAAACGACTTGGAAGTAGGGGTAGGTGGTGAGATCAGCAAATTTGCTGATGACACCAAGATGCTTGGATTGGCGGGTACAGAAGAGCAGTGTCAGGCAATACAACAGGACATAGACAGGTTGGTAGATGGGCAGATAGATGGCAAATGGAATTTAATCCGGAAAAATGCGAGGTGATGCATTTTGGCCGGAAAAATGTAGAAGAGAATTATAGGATAAAAGGTAAAACTATAAGGAGCATAGAGACGCAGAGAGACTTGGGGGTGCAGGTTCACAAGTCTCTGAAGGTGTCCTCACAGGTGGAGAAGGTGAAAAGAAGGCGTATAGTATGTTAGCTTTCATAGAAAAGGTATAGAATAAAGAGTAGGAGTTTGATGTTGCAGTTGTATACAACTTTGGTTAGGCCTCACTTGGAATACTGCGCCCAGTTCTGGTCTCCGTACTATCGGAAGGATGTGAGTCCTTGGAGAGAGTGCAGAGGAGGTTTACCAGGATGCTGCTGGTATGGAAGACTGTCTATGAGGAACGATTAGATAGACTGGGGTTGTTTTCCCTTGAAAGACGTCGGCTTAGAGGGGATCCATAGAGGTGTATAAGATTATAAGGGGTATAGATAGAGTAAATGGAGGTAAACTTTTCCACCTTAGAAATGGATAGGACGAGGGTCATGGCCTAGGGTGAGGGGGGCATGTATAGACGAATATTAGAGGGCAGTTTTTCACACAAAGGTAGGGGGGTGTGGAATGCACTGCCGAGTAAGGTGGTGGGAGCAGCACGCGGGGCTGTTTAAGGGTCTCTTGGACAGCCACATGAGCGTATGCAGATAGAGGGATATATTAGGACTGTTTAACACGGCTTTTTTCCACAGGTAATTCGGTCCATAATTGAGCAGCATTCGGCAGGTGGTCGGGTAAGCTCTTGGATGTTGATTCATGGGTTGCCTGGTACCTCATGTCGTAAATGAGTGCTTTATGTGGACCATCTGAAGGGCACCATGACAGCTCAGAGACTATCGATGTGGCTGTGCAGACACTTGGAATTGGGCCGGTGTCTGCGGGAGTTTGCGCGTTCTCCCCGTGGTTGCGTGGGTTTTCTCCGGGCACTCCGGTTTCCTCCCACAACCCAAAAATTCGCTCTTAGGCTGATTGGGTAACAAATTGTCCCTATGGTGAAAATTTCCATATTAGGAATAATATATATATTATTATATAGGAATATTAAAATAGGATAATGTATTTGGTATGACGGCGGCGCGGGCTCGTTGGGCCGAAGGGCCTGTTTCCCGTGCTGTGTTGCTTAATAAAAAAAAAATAATGCTCTGTAATCAGACCACCACTGTGGGATGAGCAGGCAGGAGGACCTCAAGGCTTGCTGGAAAGCACCCCCCACCCCCCGCTGAGTCTGTGGCCAGAAGGCTACTTGTTGACATTTAATTTGGCTCCTGCTGCTGTGGGTACCTGGACCAACTGGAAAATCACAATCAGTGAGCATCCTTTAATTTGCCTACAGTAACCTATAATGAGCTGTGTTGGGTATCCACCATGGCTGGGCACATAGCACTGCCACCCATCTTCCCCCCATCCCTTCTCCTCATAATTTGCCCTGAGGTATGATGGAGCTGGGGAACTAGCACACTAGCTGGCAGGACTTTTCTTAGTTCCTGTTTCTGACCCCAATGGGGATTCAAAAACCTGTCCATGATTTTCAAACTTCAGTGCCAATATGGAGTTTGAAAGAAGGTTAGGTGGAAACAAGTATTAAATATAAAATATCACTGTGGCAGATCACGTCAGCAACTTAGAAGATTCAGAATTCACCCATTCATACAAGGAAAGGGAGCCATGAATTGTATGGCATATTTACAGTTTAAAAGGAACAAGGGAGGATCATTCAGAGAAGTATCGACATAGTTGTATCAACAAATAGAGATATAAAGCAATGATTACTAATGGGACTGGATATCAGATAGCTAGCTATTTGGTGGTGTATTTGAAGAATTGGGATAAACTGGTTATATTCCTCCAATGAGGAACTCAGAGGAGATCAACGTGTTCATCCAGACATTGCACTGCGAGGCAAAGTGATATTAGATGCAATCTAAGGAAAGCTAATAAATGTCAAGGAAAATCTGCAAAAGAATGATAAGTCATTAAGGTTAGAGAAGGAGGTCACTGATACAAGGAGAAAAAAAAACGCTGTCTTGGAAACTTCTAAATTAATAGTGCATAGTTAAGAGAGGAGACTCTAAGGATATAACATTAGCTGCATCACTAACTAGATTGCCCTAACTATCACTTGATTAGTTATTCTCCTTTGCTTTTTGTTGTCATCCATTCAGCTAACATATTAAGCAAAATTTTGTGTCTGCATTAGAGGTCAGTGTAAATAGCAACATGGGCCCAAATTCTTGCCAGAGTTGGGAATCGAGATTCTCACCAGCGAGATTTCGTTTTCTGATTTTTCACTCACCTCACCTGTGATATAACAACCCAGAAAGATTGGGGATCATGCTTTAATAAATTATAATATCATTCGTGAACTGTCCAGCTGGCACTTCTACCCTCATTAAATATTCAATCTGCACTGGCATGATTCTTGTGTGACAGGGTCATAAGGATAGAAGAACCTTAACTAGTGTGCCCATTGTCTTTCTGCCACAGCTGGCATTTTAACAGCAGTGCGGTGGGTACCAGGTGGCCTGCCCACCCTTTGCCAATTATATATTGTCAAGTAAGGGCGATTTCAATGGTTCTTCCTGACACAGTTGGTATTTTATGAGCTTTGGATGGGCCCTCCTCCCAATAGGGAGACAATTACCCTGATGTCTTCCCTGTTGGGTCAGTGGAGAGGAGGAACAGTGGGCAGTGATTGGGCAGTGAGGTCCACAGAGGGTTCCTTCAGCCTCTGTGGACCGAATCCTTACCTTTGTGATCAAGATCCTCACCTCTGCCTCACATGACACCTCTGTATGATTGATTCTCCACTTTCTGGCTGGTGGACAGGACACTGTTGCCCCACAGCATCAGTGTTCATGTGTCCAGACCAGTGGTTCACACCTCTGGATTATTAGTCCAGCAACAATACTAACAGCCACTTACACTTGTTGCTGCTGATCTTGGAATAAACATACACATTGATCAATATTGTCCTGTGTTAGGGATTTGCATCAGCAGATTCATTGCCCTTTCCTGCAAAGAATGATCCAATTATATTGGATTTGACAACCAATGCCACATTCTCTTATTTCTTGTGGAACTAAAGTAATTAGAGTGCAATAGAAAATCATTCTATAAAATATACTGGGTCACTTACTTGTGAGCGAAGGAATCTGAATTTTATGACAACTAACTGCCAAGTAATTAGAGCAAGGTTAGTAAATCTTTTTTATCTCCCTCATGTGAACATAACAATCCCTGAAAAGAACTGGCAATCAGTTTTGCTAGCTTGTATTGTGGTACAGCAAGATATGAATTAGCACCAATCCCAGCGCAAGTGGAAACAAAAGTCCTTGTTAGAACTCTTATGGGAAAAAAATGACATCTCATCAACTTGTGAAAGAGACAAAATGTAACTCATGATCTTTTAACTGTTCATTGCCTGATCTGCTTGAACAATTAATGTGCTTGAAATGGAAAGCTCTAAACTGAATCTGTCTTAGAATCTCAGAAATAATGTATTGAGTGTGATCAGTTCATCTTTGAACTCTGTTTATGTTCTGTTTAAGACACATAGCTTTACCCTGTTTTGTTTTAAATGCCCCAATTTGAATGTTTCAGTTTCTCGTCAATCACTTTGGAATGGATTTGATGGAAATGATAAGAATAGGCTATCTATTAGTAATTCAGCTCTCAGTTAGTCTGAAGATACTTAACTGCTGGCTTTGATAGAAAATCACTGTCAAAGTGCTTCAATTGACAGTAGACTTACTTTGAATTAAAAGGTTAGAGGTTGAAGCCTTCTCCCTGAACTCAAATCTCTCTCTCTTATACTAAAATGGTGCCATCTGTAGTTAACTGAGACTGGCTGCATTTCAAAGATTGCCATGACAGTAAGAAGAAATGCAAGGTGACGTATCTCCCCGACAAAGGAATATTCTGTCATGGTGTCTTGTAAATGGTGAAAATACTTTAGGGGGCTTTGGAGATGATTCACTTACCACAGAACACCATGGAGGCAGAGGCTCTGATCTCTGGGAAGTCAAATCTGTGTGGCATCCAGAAGATTTGCAGAAGTTCCCTTGGAAATTCCCACCCAAGGACTACAAGACAATTGACAAGGAAATTCAGACTTCTGAAGAGCAATCATGCTGCACAGGGATACATTAGTACTCCAATTTAAATCAGAGAAAAAGGGGGCAATCTTACCAAATAAAGTCTAAGTGCCAAACATAAATGAAAATTGGAGAGAACTACATCGCCCCGAACCTTGGGGTTCCCAGACAAATCCCGAGATACAATTGTACAGCACTTAGAAGAAGGAATTAGGCAAAATGTGATTCCCATCAGTAGGGGGAGGGAGTGGAACCTATTCACACCAAAAAGGGGCATCATTATGCAGGCACCCTGATATCCCAGTGCACTGTGTACAGTGTGTACAACAGTACACTGGGACATCTGTCACTTTTCCCCATCACCCCGAACATCACCTACACCCCCAACCCACTCCCCCATCTGATGGCCTCCCCAGATAAAAGCGCCCCCCCCCCCCCCAACCTCATCGCCACTGTGATCGATCATAACCCTAGCCGATTGCCAGTCCTGATCCTCCCTCCTTGGTCGATTGCCGCATTGAAGTGGAAATTTTCCTGCTTCTTGACTGTGATAGAGAGACTCAACAAAATTTGTTCCAACCAAATAATTAGTCTTTAATTACAAGAAACTGCATGCAGTATTGGCATAAACTTGAGCTTGGAGAACAGTTGTTACAACTTGCTAATTGCTTCTCAAGTCCGCACTTAGATAAAGAATCAATTCAGTGTTTATACATAATCATTATCAGTTTGCATGACCAGAGCTTATTCAGGAATTTGACCAACAGAGGTATCATGAGTAATGTCATAAGTAATGGTACAACCTGCTGACCTAATACTCTTTATCTCATCATTTATACCTTTATCTTGTGCTTTTGATAGAACAGAAGAAGGTCAATAACTTTTTCATTTCTGACCTTATCTGTCTCACTCATACAGCCCTAGCTCATGTGGAGTCAGCCTTATCAGGTCTTACAGGATTAGGCACAGCTTCATCTTCTCTGGTCTTATTCATGCCTTAAGTTATGCGGAGTCAGCCTTTTTTTAACTAAATACTTGACCAATTTTCCCATCATGCCAGTACTTCAATCGTACAACTTCACAGCCACACCTCAGCTGATTGCCATCCTTGTTCACCCTCTACTGATCATCGCTCCAGACAATCTCCCCCGATGCAGAGAGCCCATTCCCTCCCCACTGTCTGGTGCCCAATGGGTACTCCCAAGCAGCACTGCCTGCCTCTCCTTCCAGTCACCAGCAAGGCTATCATATCAGGTCTCCATTGGTGGGAACGATATATGACCCTCGCCAGTAAGGACCTCCACCAACAAAGCAGGGAAGGACAAGTGAACATTTGTGTCTGGGATTCATTAATTATAGCTAAATAACTTTATGAATATTTAAATTAGCCTCATGCCCTTTCCGAATGAGAGTGATTTTGTCAGCTGAATGGGGCCGGTAACCTTGCGAGAGGCGAGAAATTGGGTGCGAACGTGACTTTTCACCTCTGGTCCAATCTCACTGGCTCGCCAGGCTGATGGGATGAGCCAGTAAGAAAACCATCTTTGAATTTCCCATTCACCTTGCAAAATAGTTACCCAGGAAGCATTAGAAGAATTAAAATCACTTCAACGCCTGGGTAAGTATAGTGCAGACCATCCAACTACCACCACCCCTGCCCTCAACCCCCTACCTCCCCAGTGGAATTCCCAACTACCCAACAATCTCATTAGCTCCTCATTCCTTAACTGACCACCAGACCCATCCTACCAACACCTCCACACCTCAATTTATCTTAGTTACTTACATTCTGCCTGGCTTCTTAAGTGACCTGGGAGTTTAAACTTACTTGCTTCACAGCAGCTGGGCCTGTAAAAGAGGGGCTTGGATTCACCACCCCTCCCCTCCCCTGCCTCCATCCCAATTTTGTTGCCCTGAGCAGAAAGTCTTGGGCACCCACTGTATTGCACTTTTCTTGCACCAAGTCCAAGTCAAAAAGTTGGGCGAGAAATGAGCAGCTTTAGCCAAGGTAAATAAAAAGGCAACCTTACCGTGATTGTTAATCCTAGGAAAACCCAGCCTGAGATTTTCTGTTCCCCCGCCTCCCTCGCCATCCACCATTATTTTCTGGTAATGAAGGTGGCTTGCCATTGGCTAGTAGCAGGATCTTCCAGTCCCATCGAAGTCAAAGGTCATTTGTGTTGCTCGCTAACTATGCCATCAGGGTCTTGCCAACAATGGGGAGGGGGGGGGGGTGGCGGCGGGGAGATTCCAGGAGGCTGGATATTTGAATCCCCAAAAAGGGATGTGAAGTTAATCTCGTCGGTAAAGTAAGGTCGGAAAGGTGGCTTTCAGAGAAGACCGGCTCACACTCAGTAGGAAAACTGAGTGTGCTATCTTCCCAGCTTGCTGCACGGATTGATTGGCACAGTGGGCTGGAGAGATCATGCCCCCAGTGTCTATTAACAGGTAATTAGTGAATAGGTACCACTTGACAGCAATGTTGAGGATACTTCCAATATTTTGTTGATGATTGAGTGTTACGTTAACGAGATGGTAATTGGTTGGATTGAATTTGTATTTACAAGGCAAATTTTCACTTTGTTGGGTTGATGTGAGTGACGCAGCTGTACAGGAACAGCGTGAGTGGAAATATGGCCAGTTCTGGAGTACAAATCTACAGCAGCACAGCTGTTATGTTGCCAGGCCCTGTAGCTTTAGCTACTCAGCCATTTCATGATGTCATAATTTGGCTGGAAACAGACATCTGTAATATTGTGGAACTCAGGAGGGGGCTGAGATGCGTTATCCGCTTAGCATCCACAGGCTAGATTGTCATATTATGCACGTAATCTGGGTACTTTATGTGGCAGTGTGGTGGTAGCTCATTGATGAGATTTTGAGGTTGGTGTACTTAAATATTGCCACACTTTAACTATTTAGTTCCAAATAAGGTTTTGCATGATATTGCTCATTATGTTGGCGTGGTGCTTATAGAGTTCTTTTAGACAGTTTTCTGACCACATCCCCTGTGTGTGGTGGCACTTTTCAGTCTCATGTTAACCCTTGTTCTGCCGAGCTCTTTACATTATAATGCCTGAAGACACATGTCATTACAGAAATGGTTGCAAATACTTAAGCCTTTTGTTTTGCACTCGCTTGCTGGGCTCTACTATCACTGAGAACTTGTGAGACCAATAGTGGGCTTGAGGGCAGGAAGCAGGACTGAATGTGATGAAATCTCTCAGAGTACATTCGACCAGAGTTGGCAAACCCAACTAAAGAATGCCATATGCAGTTAAGATCCAAATCAATCTTGCATTCAAGAGAAATAAAAGGTATGATATAAATGTGGTTTTATTTTGAAGGGGCAGCCTTAGGTAGCTTCTCAGAATACATCAAAAGTTTCATAAACCTAAATGCAAAATAACTATTGTGGAACTCATAGGACTGTTCATGTATCAATTGGATGATTGCAGAACTGTCAGGAACCTGAGTACACTTAGTACAGATTTAAATCGCAATAGTTAGAATAAAGCATCAGACAACCTTACTGTAAATTATAACAGAACTTTTGAATGAAATAGAGGTATTCTGTGCAACTCATTCAAAATGTAAGTGAAATTTAGTAAAGTAAATTATTATCATTAAATTTAGCTATGACATCAATATTGATGGGGGAAGAGATTAAATAGACAATTGGGATGGTGCAAGTGTTCCTCATTGCTTATTTAAATATCTAAAATACTTTCCTTAACATTTTTTTTACTGTAAATTTCCCCACATGGATTTCCAGGAGGGTTTTGTGAAAAGGGTAATGCCTCACCTGTAAACCAGAAGTTCTGGGTTTGAATCCTACCCCAGTACTTGATAACCAAGGTAGATGCATTCATAATGTGGTCAACAATTTGAGTATCAAGATGTGAAATCTATCAAGCATGCCAATGGCAGGCAATAAGAGTAGGAGAAACATCTGGTTTCTCCACATTTAGTATGGAATGGTACCCTTAAGCTATAAGTCTCTGGTGATAGAATAATGACCTGCTTCAGATAACAGTTGCTACTGGAACAGATGAAAGTCTACCTTGTGCACCATTAGGTGCTTCATGAGAGATAATGACAAACTTGGATTGCCAACTCTATCAAAGCTTGCTGTATCTGAAACTTCAAAATGTAAGAAATATATTAAATAATTCAGGAACTTCTGTTAGCATCTTGTATACTCCACTTGACATGTTGCCATGACAGCACTGCTCTGACATTTATATCAATTATTGTAAAATATATGTGAAATTAAAATGATGAGGAAATGACAGCTCGAATTCTTTCATAGAGATTTAGAGGATGGATTAAATGGAGCCTTGGCAGAAACACTGCAGAAAATGTTCACAAGATAATTTCAATATGTCCCTGCCTATTTAATACAAGCACAGACCTGCAAACACACAGGCATCCCTTCAAAAAGAAATCTGCACATATGCTTCCTTTATTATTGATCTGAAATGTGATATGTACGCAATGCTCTGATAACTTCGTTTATCTATTTGATAATATGACCTTGTCTGAGAAAGGCATTGTGAGAGGCTGAAAATCAGTTGCAATCTAATCTCTTTATCTAAGTGCTTTTTAAATGGAATTCTGAGAAAGCTGTATGTGAGTGTCTGAGTGACACAATGTTTGAGTGAATTAAATGTAGCTTGGATTTTCTTTCATTTTTTTCCTGGATTTGAGGAAAACTTTTTTTCACCCAGTGGGTCGTGAAAATCTGGAACTCGCTGTCTGAATGGATGGTAGAGGCAGGAACCCTTATAACATTTAGGAAGCATTTGATGGGTACTTGAAATGTCATAGCATAAAGGCTACTGACCAAGTGTTGGAAAATGGGATTGGATTAGATAGGTGCATAATGGCCAGCCAAAGGGTCTCTGTCTGTCCTGTAAAAACTCTATGGCCAGGATTTTATGAGCTCACTTGGGCGAGCCTCATAAAATACTGCCCAAGACGAACAGAGAATTCCATTCTGCGAGCCTCACAGCACGAGAGACCTGGGTTCAGTTCCTGGCTTGGGTCACAGACTGTGTGAAGTTTCAGATATGGCAAGCTTTGATAGAGTTGGCAATCCAAGTTTGTCATTATTTCTTTTGAAGCACCTAATGGTGCACAAGGTAGACTTTCATCTGTTCCAGTAGCAACTGTTATCTGGAGCAGATCATTATTCTGTCACCAGAGGCATATAGCTTGAGGGGTACTATTCCATACCAAGTGTGGCTGACCAGAAGTTTCTCCTCATGTCTGCATAGATTCCTTCCAGATGCTCCTGTTTCCTTCCACGTTCAGAAAGATGTGCTGGATAAGTGCAATGGCCGTGCTAAATTCCCCCTCGGTGTACCTGAACAAGCGCTGACAATTCCATTTTTCTATTTGATAATTGACCTTGTCTGAGAAAGGCATTGGGGCAACTAGGAATTTTTTTTTACGGTAATTTCTGCAATGTTAATGTAAGCCTACTTGTGACACTAATAAATAAATTTAATCCAAATCTCTTATTACATTAGGAAAGAATTGCCTTTTATTTTTGAGCAGCAGATACTTCTCCCTGCGAAATAAAAGTCAATTCAAATAATATAATTATTCACATTTTTGTGTAGCTCATCATTGCTTTAAATGACACTGAATCTAAAGTTTAATTGTGAATAACGTGAAGAGCAATGGATTTTGCCATTGGCATTGCTAGTTGGTGGCAATCACTGTCTCAGATTGTTAGATATCTAACTGGTTGCATGATTCCTTTAAGAACTGATCTTGATGATTTGATGGTAATGTAGCTGGATTTGATGGTAATGTAGCTGGAGTGTTTCAAAAGTTCCTACATTTAGTTCCATCTTCTTGCTATACAGCCAGAAGCTCTTAAATTAAGCTTGTGTTATATTTTTGATCTTATCATTGCATCCTGCTGGCTGATGGGTGGGTGAGCTGACAAGATTGTGCATGAGCTGGAGGTCAGGTGTGGAGGGTGTGTTTGGGCTGGCTGAGAGCAACAGTGGCTGAGTGACAGGTTTCTGTTGCTAGAGACCTGCACTCGCACAACTCTGGCCTCTGCTGCTCTCAACCAGTGATCAGGTGATTTGAGCCCTGCCCCCTCTCTCTATAGGTGATAAACTATTTTTGAGGATGTTTTTGTTGAAGTGCATAAGGGTAGCAGATTTGAACTCACCCAAAAAATGGATTAGAAACTTTCTTGTTTTCACACCCTTCCTAGATTTAGAACCTTTTTGGTAAGATCACCCCTACTTGTGCAAACCACATCTTTTCTTTTTTGTTTAATACCCACAACCCTGAACAGAGTTTAGCCATTACAAAAAGAAAACTGGTGATGAGTCTGGAGTTTGTTTCATCAGGATCATCAAGAAAGTATCCTAACTAGAGAAAGAAAAACATTGTGACTCCTCACACTTCACACCCTTCGCACTTCAACTATTAGACAGCTGGAGAGAAACAACAATAGAATTAAAGATTGAAATGCCAGAAAGAAGACCAAGTAAGGGAAAAAACTCTGTAAAAAAGATTTTTTCTGATCAGAGAAGGGTGAAATTCCAGGCAATATCTAGCATCTTCAAAAAGAAGGGATGCTTTACGGTAAGTTTGGGGCATTTTTTAAAAAAAAGACATCAAGTCAATAGTCTCCAGGGTGAAAAAGGGAATAATGGGAAGAGAATTAAAATAAAACACATAGTTTCAAGTTGCACATGCCTACAAGTGAATGCAGGTAAATTAGGATACTTGAGCCCTTTCACTTAAGAAAATGAATCATGGAGTTCTTGTGCCGAGTGTTTTCCAAACTTCATGCAAACAAATAAAATCACAGACAGGTTGCTTGAACCAGCTTGCTCAGTACAATAGAAAGTAAAATCTTGAACTTACTCTGGAGATAGGTTCATCCAACTCCGCCAGGAGCCAAAACTTATGATAATTTGACAGAAATTCTTGAAGAGCATTATTCTTGAAAGCCACTGATCGTCACAGAAAGATTCAGATTTCACTCAAGGAATCAAATGGAAGGCAAAAGCATTGATCCACAAGCACGTTACAGGTTTACCAAAATTGTCTATTCAGTGAGCGAATGCTGGAGCAAGGATGGTCAATGTTACACATGTGACAAAACGGACTTGTTGGGCTAAACCAGCTTTCCCTGAGAAGAATATTTGGAAGAAGAACCTGGATACCTCCAAGAAGAAAAACGGGATGCATTCTACAAAAAGAGTTTAAGGTATGGTAGAAAAGATTTACAACTATGAAGAGAATGCCCAGAACATGATGAAGAATCCAACTGAACATCTTTTTCATACAGGGTGAATCACAGATTCTGGGTGATTCTGAAATTAAGTAGATAACTTATTTGGATGCAAGTTGATACTGGTAGTGCCAGTGCACTACCAATATTAACAAAAGGTGAAGCATCTTCCTTTTAAAACCAGTTGATGGAATTTTAAGGATATTGTACCATTGAAAGGTTGCATCATGGTCAACATTGAGTTGAGTGAACAAACTCTACATGTAGACTCGGGCATTTTTCCAGCTGTATTTGGGAGATCATGGTTGGAGAAAATAAATCATGCCAGACCTATAGCACCTTCTGAATAAATACTAAAGTATATTCAAAGATATACTTGATTCAATGAAAGGAGTTCAAGTGAAACTCAAAATAAAGCCTAGTCATTCAAAAAGTGTTAAAGCAAGAGGGGTGCCACATGCAATTCATCCCAAGGTTTAAGAAGAATTAGTAGGACTTATTAACAATGGTATGTCAGAGCCTGTTACAATGAATGACTGAGCTAGTCCTATCATACCTGTCATGAAAAAAGATGGTTCAGTTCATATTTGTGGTGATTATAAAACAACCATCAATGTTGTATATTGATCAATATCTTCTTCCTTCAACTGAAGATCTGTTTGCTGCATTTTTAAGGTGAGCAGAAATTCAGCACGATTGGTCCTTCACATGTGTCTTTACAGATAAATGCAGCCACTGAATCTCACATTGCTTACTATCATTACTCGTAAAGGTCTTTTTTGTTATAAAAGATTGCCTTTTGGAATTACATCCACAAATGACTTATTCAAAAGATCGATGGATCAGTTTTCTCTGGTGGACAATGTATGTTTCTCAAAGATCTATAGGGGCAGCCTTGTTTTTTTTTTAACCAGTTATATTAATAACTTGGATGAAAGTGTAGAGCTAGTTGATGCTGTGCCAAATTAGGAGGCACATTAAGTTTGTTTGAAGTTTGCAAAGGGATACGCATATGTTATGTAAGTGGGCAAAACTTCAACAGAAGGAATTCACTGTCAGAAAGCATGGGGTCATCCAATTTGAATCTGTGAAAGACACATTGTGATGATGAGAGATGCAGCTAGGAAAGGGATTTAGGTGTCCCGGTATACAAAGCAATGAAAGCTAGTGTACAGGTACAAAGTATAGACTGTAAATATTAATACTAAACATGACTTAGAATGTTTTATTTCTAATCTTTTTTGAGCATCTTAAAATCAAGTATTGTCCATTATTAGCCCATTTTAGCCATTTCCTGACTTTCAAAACTCAGGAGAAACAATTTCTCTCAAATTGTTTTGTGATGTGCTACTGGGGAGCAAATAATTTGACAAGTTATGTGCTCTTACTCAATTTTTAACACAGCTAATAGTATTGACATGTATGTGCGTGTTTTCTGTGTGTATGTGTGTGTGTGTGAATTGTAAACTGCTGCTATGATTGATCATATTGCAAACACTTGAAAGCAAGTTCAGCAACATTTATATGGAAAGAAGAAATATTGAAATATTTCAGAATTAACACTTCAATATCAAAGAACAAAGAACAAAACAGCTCAGGAAACAGGCCCTTCGGCCCAACGAGCCCGCACCGCCACCCCGATGTTCCCATGTCCACCCGCGATCCCTGTCCACGTTTATAGATCAGTGGACTTAAAACCAAATTTGAGACAATTTAGGGAGAATTTGTTTTGCCAATTAGCCTAAGAGCACATCTTTGGGATGTGGGAGGAAACCGGAGCACCCGGAGAAAACCCACGCAAGCACGGGGAGAATGCGCAAACTCCCACAGACACAGGCCCAAATCCATGTATCTGCACAGCACAGCGATAGTCACTGAGCTGTCGTGTTGCCCATCAGAAGGTCCAGGTCAAGCGTACACGAACAACGTGAAGCACTAGGATACTCTCGAAAAAGATCCAAGAGCAGTCCTCTCACGACCCATTGCGTGTATGCCCCTCGTTAGACAACAAGGTGGACCAAAGCACCTGTAGGATAAAAACAAATACATCCCCTATCATTGAACTTTATTTGAAATATCAACATTTTTCTTTTCTTTACAGATGCTGTCTGACCTGTTGAGTGTTTCCAGAATTTTCTGTTTTGTTTCACATTTCCAACCTGCTGTTCAATAAGCCTTAAACTCTACTATATATGTCTTCATTTGGAGCCCAATTGAGACGAGAAGTATAGAATTTTGAGCACAAGTAAATGTTGAAGGCATTAGCAAGTAAACTTTCTTAAATAAATTAAATTGCTCTCTAATCCAGTGTTTTGATATGGACATGCTGGCGTTGGACTGGGATAAACATAGTAAGAAGTGTTCTGGCCAGAAACAAACAAAAAATTGCGATGACTATCTTGAATTGCCAGTAATCAGCTGATTCTCCCAAGACTGAAATGCACTTTATTATTATGTTTTGAATGTGTGTTGGACATAGGGAGAGATAAGAAAGTATAATCTCAGTCAGCTCTGAGATTTTTATCTCTTTTCACTCAAAGTGTTGGAAATACAACATATGAAATTGGGTCTTTGCCTATTTCTCGCTGATTCAGACAAAACAGTGATCAGAATGGCACTGCAAACTGACGTTGCATATTTGATATACAATAGTGGAAAAACACAAGAGTAAACAAATAGTAGGCTAAGATCAAGTAAATTTAGGATGATGTGGGGAGAATACAATGCAGAGCAGCAGCAATTACGCCAAATGGGCCTAAGTTCACCCAGAAGGAAAAAGATCAGTAAAATAAAAATGCTGGTCTAAACTGTTTTTTTTTCCCTTCTGGCAGTGAAGAACAATCTAGTGAAGGAGAACAAAAGAAACACTGGAAAAGGAAAATGAACAAACTTTATTTTAGTTTTAAAATGTAGAGGTTAAAGTTTTTTAAATGAAATCTTTGAAGAAAGTAGCTGAGAAGCGATTGAAATGGGTTTGGCCATGTGGAGAAAGAGAAAGAGGACATGTGGTGAGGTGAGTGATGAAGATAGGACTGTAGCAGAAGAAGGCTGAAGACTAAATGGAAAGATGCGATACTGAAAGATTTAACTGCAGCGGTGCTGGAATGGGTTACTAACAGGACAGAGAATGGTGATCAATCACCATTGTGGCAACTCCAAATAGAATGGAAAAAAACTGTAAGAAGAAGAAGAAGAAGAAGAAGAAAGAAATGAGTGAAAGATCTATCTGTTGAAGCAAAGGCTAAAATGGAGAACATAGCTCGGTTCAACAAAATGGGAAAACAAGTGTAGTACAGCAACACCTGGTGGCCTAACCCTGCAGCTGCGTGTATTTTTTTCAAATATTGTATTGTAATTCAAGGTCTTGTCATAGGACCTCGAAAACACTCCATGCAGTCATCTAAAATTCCAGACCCCCTACTGAAGCACACTCCACACCTTCCAGGTAACAACTCCACCTCCCTATGTCGTATTTTCTGCTGACTGCAGGCATAAGCTAGTTACGGACCTGAGTGATGAAGTCCCAGGTTTTGACCTTCCTTGGAAAATCTGGACAACCCTCCATCGCATGAAGACAGACTATGAAAGAAGTCTCTTGCTGCACAAGTAGAACAACTCACATTGTGACTGCGGCCATTCAAATCAGACCATTACCCACATACATTGAACCTTTGCCATTCCTGGTAGCATCGCAACCCATTCGTAATGTGTCAGTGGAAGCCACTGAAGAGGTTTTTAACCTTAATGTTGAACTGTAACTGCTTCCTTAGTCTACAAATAAACTATAATTGGAGCATCACGCTGATCTTTAACCTACCATCTGAGCCTGGAAAAGTGCTATGTGGGGAATACAAATGTACAGAGATTTGTGGATGTATTTAACACTGGAAGATTCTTAGGGAGTGTTTGTTTAGGGAAAGATGTAATTTTTGATACAATATAGATCTCTGATGAAAATTATGGGACTGTAGAATCATAAAGTGCCTACAATGTAGAGGGAGCCATTCAGCCCATTGATCTGTACTGACTCTACGACAGTGTATTTTAGCCAGATCCACCCCTGCCCTAGTAAAAAAGACCTTTTCAATAGTTAAGTTCAATAGACAGGATAGGCTGATATTCAAATGCCCAAACAAACTCAGTGATGCAGTAACTACAAAAGTGATTTCCTTCCGTACAGACATCTTTCCCAGAATGCAATTTCTAATGAAGGTCAGGAAATCTTAATACAAACTCCAATATCAAATTACCACAAAAAGCGAATTTTGCAATAAACTCTTCCTACTGTCCATAGTATGACCTCTGATTTGTCACAGTTTCTTGCTAAATGATCTGCTTAATATTAAGAGATTTCTTTCAACTCTTTCCTAAATTGTTTATCTCTATTTTTAGACTGTGATTCTGGATATTCCTTTCTTTCTTGTTAGTAAATGGAATATTTGAGGCATTATTTCACTTTGTAAAGATTGCTATATTTTCCTGGCTATAATATTTATGCTCCCAATGCTGCCAAACCATTTTGAACCAGTTTTATTTAATTTGAGAATGATGTATTTGATAAAAGAACAGGCCAGTTAGCCCCTTCAGCCTGTTCTGCTGCTATTCAGTGAGATCATGGCTGATTTGCAAACTAACTGCATATGAGCCTTGAATACTTTTTGGATTGTAAAAATCTCAAGTTTGAATTATCTTAGCGTCAATTTCTATATGTGGAAGTGAGTTGTCAATTTCAACCATCCTTGTGTGTTGACTTGTTTTTTTCGTTTTCCTCATGTGAGGAATGATTCTAATATTTAAATGATACCCTTTAGTTCTATACTGCCCCGCCTATAGAAATAAATTATCTCATAAATCTTCATATATTCCACGTTTTCTTTTGTTTCAAACATTACATTAAACTCATCATATTGTGATCACTGTTGATATATGTTGTTACGTAACTCTGGATTATTAATCATTTACTCGTTTAATGTGGTTGGTTGTAGGACATAGAGGCATATAGTATTGGAGGATTATAGCATGGAAATAAACCCTTTGGCCCAACTTGTCCATGCCACCTTGTTTTTTACCATTAAGCTAGTCCCATTTGCTCGCATTTGGTCCATATTCCACTATACCCATCTTACCCATGTAACTGCTGAAATGTTTTTTGAAAGACAAAATTGTATCCCGCTTCTATTACTGCATCTTTTATCTTCTTCCTTCTCCCTTGCTTATGCACAGTCCTGGCCCACCCTCCTGTGCGGCAGATAGAGCAGTGTCTCCTGTGCGGGAGAATGTGGGACCTGCGGCTGCCATTATTCATCCAGAGTCCAGTCTCCAAACTCCTGGCAAGTAGATGGAAAGACATATTGGACAGTATCTTCTCGTCCAAGTTCCAATTGGAACAAGAGGACCATTAATAGATGAGAATCTGTCTTGTCCAAACTGTTATGTATTCATCTATTGACTTATGGTGCTTAAAGAACCACATGGCAGACTTGTGACTTGAATGCTGGGAGCTGTTTATTGTAGGTGTGCGCTGTTCCACAGTCAGTTCTAAGATGGTACAACTGGGCCCCAGACTGGGAGAAGCTAATCCCCAGGGGCCACACTCTTAGAGGAACTGTATACACCCCAAACCCTAACGTAGATTATATGAACTATGTTGTGACTTACCTCTTGTAATAGTTTTTCCTTATTTATGCATCAATGGCTAGGTCAGCCCTTGTTGTCCATCCCTAATCAACCATGAAGGTAGTGATAAGCTGCATTCTTGAAGCGCTGCAGTCCATGTGGGTGTAAGTACACCGACAATGCTGTTCCAGGTTTTTGGCTTGGCTTTTGACTTATCATTGAAGTGATTTGTTCCTTAGTTAAGGCAATTCATCCTCCTCTCGACCATTTTCACTATCTTTCCTGTGGCCGTTATAACCTGGTGAATATAGTTCCCAGTTCTGACCATCTATAAGCGTGCCTTAGTAATGGCTGCCATTGAATTTGCACTGCAATTCATCAAATTTGTTCTGGGTGTTAATATAAAGACAATTATTTGGGCCACACATTCTCTAACCTGTCCAGCTGCTCCACCATTTTATTCGCACATTTCTTATTAATCCTTCTCCTAGCTTAATTATATTGTATCACTTAGTTTTTCCCTTCCTTGTTGTAATATTGGTTTTGGCATTCCCATTAAGCGGAATCTCTTTTTACCGCATTATTCTGGCTCTGCAATCTGCTTATCCCTGTACTAATTTGCATATGGTTCAGATTAACTATCTCTGAAGGCCAGTTAAACTTCAAATGCAATTTGCCATTAAAAGTGCAATATGAACTCTGTGATCTAATTCAAGGAAGAGGATCAAGAGCTTCATTCCCCTGGTAAATGTGCTTTAAATAAAAGTTGGCAGGTAATTTTTCTCACACCAAAGTGTGGTCCTTGATGCTAACAAATTGTGTAAGACGCTGGAAGCAGTTTTGTTATTGATACCGACATTCAGTTTTAAAGTAAATGTATGACATGACAGTATTTTACTCCGCTTGCTGTTCATTGCCGTTTTGTTTCAAGTATGCTTTCAGTTGTTAAGCGCCGTTACTATGTTCTCAACTGATGTTAATATTGCAGAAGTTAGATCCAGAGTGATACCTGAGTGATGGAGATTGAATTCGATCTGTATCTACATTAAAAACATTAGGTGGGATGGGAGAGAAGTGGAGTGGTTACCTTTTTCTTTAAATTATAGTGTAAAATAAATGATGTCAAACTGTCCACTCGTGCATCTTTTTTGATTTCTCTGTCCGATAAAAATGAGAATAGTGTGTGGCGTATGGTGGATGATTAAAGTTAACTAGCACTCGTTAAGTGAGTGCACAATTCCTGCCAATTGGCCAGCTATTCAGGTGAGTTATTGACACAAAATATCTGATTGAAGTTGGAACTCGTGACTCTGATCTGACAGAAAACTATCCTGTCATCTACGTTCAAAAAGGCTCCGATTTCTAATGATGCTTCCTGCAGAATTCCCTAAGTGCAGTAATTCTCATAGACTTCAGTGAAGAGCATTTGTGCAGGATCCTTGACCCCATTTTATACAGCACTAACTATAAAGTGTTTAAAGCTTCCCCAAGCTTTTTAGTGTGTTAGTGAATGGGTGTGTGAATGAATGGATGTAATTTTAGGGGATGGGAATAGTTGGGGAAAGGTTGGAGGGAAATTGGGGTGGTTGTGGGGTGTGGTGGTCGTGGATATAGTGGACAGTTGTGTAGTTATCCAGAAGTTAGACTAGGATCTTCCTGGGTAACCATCCAGGCAAGTAAGTTGGAAATGTCTGAAATACCCAGTTCTAACACATAATTGGAGACTTTATCTTTTGGTCCAGGGGAAGTTCAGACTTCCTGGACAATTCCTAAGGAGCCAGTGTGTTTGGACTTCTGTGGGATCCTGAAATGCATCTTGGGCTTTATGTTCTGTCTCCAGTGATTGGAAACCAGAAGGTTTGGGTCATCAATCCAAGATTGCAGCTGCTCCCTCAGAACTCATGATTATATTCTGAAAAAAAGCTGCAGTTTTCTACCTGCTGTCCTGAGCAATATTCATCCTACACCGACCATCACAAGAATAGAGCAGATTATTTAGTCACTATCACATTGGTCTTTGTGAGAATAGCTGTGAGAAAATTGGTGTCCGTGTTTCCCAAATTATAACCATCATCTCCTGACATTCAATAGCGTCACCATCACTGAATCTCCCATTATCAACATCCTAGGGGTTACCATTGACCAGAAACTGAACTGGACTAGCCATATGAATACTGTCTTCTGAAAGAGCAGTGGCAAATAACTCATGTCCTGACTCCCCAAAGCCTGTCCACAATCTACAAAGCACAAATCGTGTGTCTAATGGAATACTCCCCACTTGCCTGCATCAGTATAGCTCCAACAACACTAAAGAAAATTGGCACCATCCAGGTGTTTGGCACCCCATCCGCATACATTCACTTCCACCACTGTTGCACAGTGACAGCCATGTGTGTCATCTACTAGGTGCATTGCAGGAACTCACCAAGGCTCCTTAGACAGCACTTTCTAAACCTACGACCCTACCACCCAGAAGGACAAGGGCACAGATTTATGCAAACACTAGCACCTGGAGGTTCCCCTCCAAATCACTCAAAATGAATTCAAGATGGTAACTGAATTGTGCTGTACGCTGTGCTCTAATTATTTGCCAGCATCTAACCTCAATTCATCAGAAGATCACCTGACTCCCTACATGCAGTGTCATGAAAGATCAATTGTAATCATTTTATCTGGATTGTAATTTGTATTCTTCCTTTATGTTATAATAGAGCCGTATATATAGCCAGTCTATGTATTGCCATTGTTACTCAAAGGATAAGTTGATAAGGATACATACTGTATGCTATTGCTTTCTAACCAGGCAGATAGATATTTTTGACATACTTTAAGGATAAGTAGCTGTCTCAACATCAATAGAAATATGTATTAATTCCTTGCCAGTATTATCTTAAAGAGCTTTAGTTGAGGGAAACATCATTATTTAACAATATCAATAAGGTCAGAAGCAATTGGCTCCAACATCTCAGTTTTATCTTTGTTTATGTCTACAGAAGTATTGTGAAATTAAGGTCCGGTCTCCTTGGGTTGATCAGACTTGAGGATTGATTTGCTGCATTGGACTTCTCTTTAAAAAAGTTTTCAATTCATGAATGCTGATACTGAAGCAAATATTGGCTTTAGTTAGAAATTATGTTGAGTAAAGGGTTAACTCTGATCTGAGGGTGTGTGTAATGAGCTGTATCATTGCAATGTCACTCAGTGAGAGAAAATGAGTAAGAAGGAACTTCAAGAGGATCTGTTGCCATGTCCCAATCTCTTATAATCTTGTATGTTGTTAATAATGTCAGTAAAAATATTTTGAAGGAAAGGCCACAATACGTAGCAAGGTTCCTTCAGGAATAGGGCAACTAATATCGCCTGAGACAAATCCACAATAACAGAATCAGGAGTGGATTTATGAATGAATACTAACTGCAAACTGACAAATTAAATGGTTAAAACACTTCTGCTCCTGCTGCCATTTCTCTTCCATTCTTTTTTGTGGACGCTTCTCTTCTTGCCCAATGCAGCTTTGTTTACTTCAATTTAATAATTAGGAGACAATTTTAGAAGCTGGAATGGAAGTCAATAGGATGTGTTGGCCATCCTGCCTCCTGAGTGGAAGCTGCTGTGAAAGACAGTGTCAATTTTAATGACAGGACCTCATTTATACTCCAGTGGCCAGTCACTTACCCGCAGTGGGCACCTAAAGACCGTTTGGCTAACTTTGGACTGATGTCAGAGGCCAGCACTCAGAGGCTAGCAGTCAGGTCAGTTGTCGGTTACAGGAGTTTGCAATGGTTTTGTGAGTGGGAAGAGTGGTTAGGCCATTCTTTTTGTAGAGCATGTTAACCTTAATTTTCATGGATTTGAGCTCTTGGAAGGTAAAAGTCCATTGAAAATAAATAGACACTTAACTGGGGCAGGAGGATTTCCTTGCTTGTTAAGTTTGTTTGTTTTTTTCAGACTGCCTCTGAACAAATATGTTGTTGACTTTGATACTTGGATTAATTATTACAAACTTAATCATTGTGTTTTTGTATCTGTCTACTGACCTATCAGTCCATCTGCTTGTCTGTCTATCTATCTATCAGTCTACCACTCCATCTATCTGTCTATTTACCTGCCTACCAATCTGTCTATTTAATTCCATTATCTGAAAAAGAAATATCTTCAGGGCTAGGGAAAAGGCAGAGGAATGGCACAAGCTGAATTGCTCCTTCAGAGGGCCAGCAGTGACATAAGGGGCTGAACTACCTCATTCTGTATTATAACCATTCAATGTTTCTATTTATTTGTCAAACTTATTTATTTTTGACTACTCTTAGGATGAGATTTGTTGACCTATTTTAATGTAACAAGCTGAGTTTATGTTGTGCCTTTAATGTAATAAAACATGAGCACTATCATAGAAATATTTGAGAGTGAAACATAGACCATGGAAAGTTTGCAGCATAGAAAGAGGCTGGCTGACTCAATGTGTTGGCATTGGCTGAGAAATAAGTCACACAGCTTAACCTCAATTTCTAACATTTGATCCTTAGTCTAGCAGGTTACAGCACTTGAGATGTTATTCAAACACCTTTTAAATTAATTGAGGGTTTTTACTGCTACTACATTTTCAGACAGGAACTGTAGACCCCTACTATTTTGAGTGAAAACATTTTTCCTCATCTCATCTCTGATTCTTCTCTGAATCATTCTAAATCTATTCTTTTCAGTCATTGATCTGTCCACTAAGGTAAATAGATCTTTTCTATTCATTCTGTCCAAGCCCCTCGCTATCTTATACATTTCAATCAATCAGGTGACCAAAATCTCAATCCAGGGATGTGTAAGTGGGTGGTGTGAGGGAAGTTGCAGAAAAGGTTGTGGGCGATTTTTCCCATCCCATGGCGCTGCTCTAGGTGGGAGACATCAGCAGAGCCCGTTTTGCGAGCCTCTGCGCAGCTCCCAGCCAAGGATTGCCAGCGTCATCAACTCCACGCCAATTTCTGATTATAATATGGGAATCTTCATTTCCATGTCATGAGCAAGCCCTGGACTGAAGTCTCCAGGCATGCTAGCATTTCCCCCTCACCAGGACTGGTTCATTCCAGTGGGGTTTACGAAAGCTCCCCACAAACAGGATGGCTGACTCCGCTGGAAAAAACAAAGGCCCCGCAGGAGATCAGAGGTAAGCGGGTGCCCCTTGGGCAGTGCCAGCCTGGCATTCTGGCACTGCCCAAATGGCAAACTAGCAAACCCAAGGGGCACATTGGCACTGTCCACTAGGCATTGGCTAAGGGGGTAGGGCCTGTTGAGGCAGGGCTTATTGAGAGTAATAGGTGGGGGTGGGGGTGGGGGGAGGTTTGCTGCCACTCTACATTCAACATCACTGACAGAGGACAATAATCAGGGCTGGCCATTCTGGTTGTAGGTGTGGGGGCTGCCAGGGAATTGGGACTGCCAGTGGGGGGAGAGGGAGATGGGCGGACATGACATCGGGGGCCAGCGATCAGGGGGTGGGGGAGTCGACAAGGCCAGTGATAGTTTGAGGGCTGGCCAGCAATCAGGCGGGTATAGGCCCCATCCCCCCGGACTTTCAGAGTGAATTTCACTAGGGCACTCTGTGATGGACAGAGTGTCTGAGATTCATTCTGAAAATCACACTACAAAAAAATGTCGATGAGAATCACTCCTGTTTTCACGCATATTCACAAATGTTTTTGGGAAATCCAGGGTATTTGTCAATGGGAAATCTTTCCAAAATGCTGGAAGTTCTCATCCCTTGTCACCATTCATTCAATCTGTACTCCACATGCTGTCTCCAGCCCTAATGATCAAGTCTGCTTCTGCAGAACCGCAGTTGAGACAGTTTAAATGGGGAACTCTGAGGATGCGATATTATAACCTCATTCTGCTCCCAGGAGGTGTGTTGAGATCATAAGATCGTGTAAGAAGCCAAAAACAAGAATCATGCCTGTTTTGCTACTGATTCCCAACGCATCAAACTTTTTTTTCTGGCTGTGATGAGGTGCTTGCTCAAACTCATTGAAACATCAATTTGCATAATGCCCAGAGGGATGGGGTGGGGGGGTGGCAGTGATGCGGGGGGAGGAGGGAACAGGGATTGTGGTTATGTATCTCCATGTAATTAATCCGACCGCATGTAATCTCCCTCACTTATTTTAATGATCTTGTCAGCAGTAACGAAAGGGAGTGAGAAGATAAGTTTCTCTGATCACCAGCCTCCAGAATGCAGTGGGGTGGCGGGGGGATGGTCTCAGATGTGGCCCTGGTGGGTGGCGTTCTGGTGAGGGTTGGGACTCGTGCCACACATGCGGTGTAGAGCTCGGGGTTCGCTGATGGCTTTGGCCTGGTGTTGAGCGCACCCCAGGCTGCTGAAGGGTCGCTTATGAGTGTGGACACCGGTTCCATGCTGTCGCCATGACACCCTATCTTCTGTCTACTACACCGGCTCTCTGGCCTACTGCTGACATTCCATCCCAATAATCCCATCTAAACAAACTAGCAGCAGGTCTTTCTGCTGCTGCTCCAAGCAAAGGAGGTATGCAGATGTTAAAATGGCTGCTCACACAGCATGAACTTGACAGTGCTGCCTTTGATGGGAACCCATCCTGTGATGGTAACAAAGGTGCCCCTCCCCATCTTATGAACTGCTGGCCATTGCGCCAGACTCCCAGAGGTTACACCAAAGTCTGTGCATCAGAAGCTCCCACACAGCCTCCCGCATGCTCTCCCTGCTCTCCCATGGCAAGGGTGCGGTGATGTTCACCAGCCAGGCATCGTGTTGTGTTGTCACTGTCCACAATCAGTTAGGACATGAGTTCCTGGGAGGGAGTACGAGTCCCAGGACGGAGAACCTGAAGGAATTTCTCTCCCGCCCCACCCCACAATTCCACCCAGAGTGAAAACGGACTTTTGGCATAGAGCCAATAGACCAGGCAGTAATTCTTGAACACGTGGCATCCCTAGTACGGTTTGGATCCTGGTCAAGGCCAGCCCAAGCCAGAGGCTGTATTGGAAGTTCAGAGAGGTGTTGGTTGGGGCCAGGAGGTGGGCATGAATGAACATCATGCATGTTAGCTTCATTTTGCGGAGCTCTGACATCCCCAGGGTCTTCAAAGACCAGCCCAGGTTTCCAGGATGACTCCTGGAGGACAGGAGCTATCCGCTAAGGATTTGCCTGCTGATGGCCAATGCCGAGACCTGAGACCAAGAGAGAGACTGGATACTATGAGGCCCACGCAATCAGCTGGTCTATCTTGGATTGGTGCATCAGGCTCCTAAAGATGGGTTCCATTGCCTGGACCATTCTAGTGGGGCCCTCCAGTGCAGCCCCCTGAGAATCTTCCACATCGTGGTGTCAGCTGTGTGCTCCAGAACCTGGCACAACAGCAGGGAGACTTCCTGCATAAGGAGAAAGAGGTGACCACAACCTCCTGGGCATCCCTGGAGAGAAGGGGCCCAGGAGGATGTGGAGAAGGAGAAGAGGAGAACAAAGTAGAGGAGGCTGTTGAGGATCTGGGAGATGGAGCACAGCACAGGTGAAGGAGGCCCTCATCACCACAAGATTCTCTGATAGGGGGTGTGTGGTGTACTAACAGTAAACCCCGCCTCCTCCCAGTACCTGCAGCCCCCAAACCCCCCATCCAAACCTTGTCCATGCCTCTGTGCCAAGAATCCCTTTGACATAATACCGGGGTGATGGGTTTGGGTTGGCCGTGTTACCTCTGGCAGGAAAGTGAGGATGACTCACTGTGTGGCACACGATGATGGTGCCCTGGTTGCAAAACAAGTCTGACTCCTTTCTGCTCTCTGCATGCACACTGTGTGCCTGGGCCCACACCTGGGTGGGGGTTGCCCTCGGAGTGGGGAGGGGGACATTACAAGGGTCCAAATCATCATACCAGGGATACCATGCCAGGTTGCGTGACACAGTGGCCTGTGGGGCATCCACAACTGGCACAATTTGTTGTGAGCGATTGGAATGCCATGCCAGTTCTGGGTATGCCACAGGCCTGGCAATATGAGGATCACATACATGTTTTCGTTAGAAAGGAGGCGGCTAAGGGGGGATCTTATTGAAGCATATAAGATAATTAGAGGTTTGGATAGGGTGGACAGTGATAGCCTTTTTCCTAGGATGGAGAAAGCTAGCACGAGGGGACACAACTTTAAATTAAGGGGTATGAGTTATAGGACGGATATCAGAGGTAGGTTCTTTACTCAAAGAGTGATTAGGGAGTGGAATGCCCTGCCTGCAGCTGTTGTAGATGCGCCAAGTTTGGTGGCGTTTAAGAGGTTAGTTGATAAGTATATGGAAGAGAAGGGAATGGTTTAGTTAGGAGGGGCATTGCTTTTTATTTTGGTCGGCACAACATCGAAGGCCGAAGGGCCTGTTCTGTGCTGTATTGTTCTATGTTCTATGTTCTATGGTGGGCCGAAGGGCCTCTCCTGTGCAGAATGATGTTCTGGTTAGGGTATGGTCATCCCTGTGGGAGCTGAATTACAGACAAATTATTCACAATAACATTTATTGGTGAAACTAACAGTGAAATAACATGAGATGCTGATCGTTAACAATGCCTATTTCCACAAACCTAACTCATGCAGTCCTTCACCTTTTGTTAACATAACTTCTTAATCTTACATGACCTACTGCTTCATCAGTGTGTTCCCCCAAGGGTGAACACTGGATGTGGAGGCGGTCAGCTGTGTTCCATGTCCCATGACTTGTGCTGCTGCTGATGAGCACCCTGGTGGGCAGGGACCTGAAAGACCCTGCCAACTTTCTTGCAGCATGAACATATTCACATTGTGCAGGTGCCCGAATCTCCCAGTGCACTGAGAGATCTCCTGTTCTCCCTGTCCCACATCCCACACATCCACACAAATATCAGGACCTTCCCCATTGACATCGGGTACTCCCCCACCTCAAAGACATCACCACTAGCCTCCTATGGACATCACTCCCCACCCCCCCCTCACCTTGCAGAGTTCCCTCCCTTTCTCCTTGATTGCCGTCCCTTCTCCAGAGTTCCCTCCTACCCTATTGCAATTGCAACCCTCTCCCCAACCTCCGGCAAAGTGTCTTCTGCGCTCCTGTCGATCGGCCCCCTAGGAACTCCCTCCCATCCTGTCAATCACCCCCATCCCCCAACAAAGTTCCTCTTCCCTCCCACTCTGGCACACCTCTGCCTTCCCACCATTGCACAGCTTCACCCCCCCTTATCTCCCCAGCTATGGTGCCCGGTGGGCAATGCCAGGGTGACAGGTAGGCAGTGTCAGGCTGGCACTGCTCAGTCTGCTCCTGACCATCCAGAGGACTTCATTGGCCTCCCCTCCCCTCGAGGATGCCATTACATCTGATCCCTGTTGGTGAGGACCATATGTGATTTTTGCTGAGAGAACCTTGACTGGCAAGGTGGTAAAGATAAGTCAACCATTAATAATAGCGTCCATAAGAAGCTGATTTTGCTGACAAAAAGGGCCAGTATGATCAGGCCACCCGAAAAACTGGGCACATTTCTGCTTTTTTTTTGTCTCCTGCCCTCCTTTGCCTTGCCGTAAGTCAGGTGGAACACAGTCGTAAGATCGTGCCCATAGACTAGAAAACAAAGAGGATATCTGCCAAGAGTATCTCAGCTGTCAGAGCTGGGGAACAATCTGCCCATCCTCTTGCTTTGCTGAAATACCGTGATTGCACCATGTAGCAACTGGCAGAATTGCTCTCCCCTACCCGTTTCCCACCTTCACTTTCCTGTTACCACCAAACAGTGGAAAAATGCACTGTAGCCTGGAGCTCATTAAAGAAGGAAAACTAGAATAAAAGTCTAAGGAGAGGGAAGCTGGCAAAACAAGGACAAGCTCGGTCTCTTTATCTGATGGATAGGAACACAGGCTCTCATCCAAGAAATTATTGATGTTCTCACCAAATAAAAAGCAGAGCAGAATGTATACATGTCATGAACCAACAGTCACTTGTAACATATTGAAATGACTCAGAAAATATGATTAGACCTACATATGTAGGAGTTGAAATTCAGATCAACAAAACTCATATATGAATGTTAAAGGCTTTTTACTTCTTGGTAATGAAACTCTCTTTTCCTGCCCATAAAATTAAGCTTGATAGTAAAAGTTGATAAAAAAAGTGATATTTGATATAAAAGGTGCTGGATAAACTCAGCAGATCTGTCAGCGGGAGAAACAGAGTTAATGTTTGAATCCATATGACTCTTCTTCAGAGCTGTAGGAGACAGAGACCATTGCTGAGGAAGGAAATGTGGCAGTAGAAGTGACTTCTGGTAAATAGCTTGTCAAACATCAGAAGGGAGCTGGAAACCTATGAGGGTGAACATGGTAAAGAGACAGACAGGAATCCCATCAGAGAAAGAGCAGTACTTTTTCATGGCATTCTTGGAAGAGAAGTAGCGGTGAATTGGACACTAAAATGATACCAAAATATGAATGCGAATTCTGGAAATCTGAAATAATAACAAAAACTGCTGGAATCTGTGGCAAGAGAAACAGAGTTATCTTTTCGAGTCTGTATGACTCTTCTTCAGAGCTGATAGATTTTTGTTAATAATAGTAAAAAGCATTTTAAAACTAAGATAGAATTATTAATATAACAATCAGTTATGATCTGGTTGAATGGCAGAACAGACTCAATGGGCCAAATGGCTTACTGCTGTTCCTATGTTCCCACTTTTACTTCTCCAATTTTATACTGATTGTGAATCTATCTAAAATATGTACATCATATTCTTGCACGTGCATTTCACTGATTGGAATTTTTATCCCACTGCTATTTCATTAAATCTAATCTACATGAAGATGAGACTTAATTCTACAATTTAGCAGGTGAGAATGGAACAAGCTGTGCCTATACACATGGACAGATCACATGATTCCACTCCAGGGCTATCTTAGGTTCTTTCTTTTTTTAAACTGTGAGGGTGACAGAGGAGAGAAAATCTGGCTTATGGTTACCATGCCGACCTTTGCAGTTGTATCAATAGGAGAGGGGCAACAGGTAAGAGATGGTACAAAGTGGGTGCCTGCCTCTGAATCTCCAGTTCTGTACCCACGGACAAGCAACATGCTAGACACACCCTTCGGTAAGTGTTTCTTTTTGCCATGTGAAAATAAGATATGTATCGCTGCCAAAAATGATCTAACTGCTGCAGAATATGTTTTGTTGACAGTGACCTTGTGTCTGAATTAGATTTACAGTGATTATGTAGCAGGAAGTAAAGATTTGTGTGATTATGTTTTTGATTGCTTTAAATACTGCCAGACCAAATGGGAGGTAGTTTGATGGTTCTCTATTCTGTCCTTTAGTATCCCGGTGACCTTTCTTTAATTGTACTTTCACTTTTTATATGACCAAAGTTTTATAATGAGGATCCTAATTCTACGTTTTAAACCTCATTAAATTATTTTCTTTTAGCATGTCCCCCTGAAAATATTTTCCACAGTATTCAACAGATTTTAACAAGAAGCTTCTAATCTAATTCCATGGAGTTTAGTGTTTGCTTTCATAATGCAGCTGCCACTTTTGTTGTAAAATATATGAATACTGAATGGAGCTTCTCCCAGACTCTGTGTGCTGAGTGTATGAAGGGTGAGGAGGTTGAAGTCATTATATTTATCTTGATTTCTATGTCTCTTAGCATTTTGTATTCGGTTTGTCACAGGTAGAGACTTCCAAAAACATGACGCTCATTTAACTTGCTAGTTTTGCGCATTCACAAATATACATTTTTAACTAAGCCTAGTGTGTAAGGGGAGTTATCCATATGTAATCAATATTTGTGTGTGATTTGGTATTAAGGGAATATACCTTGATGGCTTTTATAATTTGAAAATCAATTACATGCTAACATTTTCATTTAATGTTGTCAATGTTATAGTAACTGATGAGATAGCTCACCATTTTGCAGAGTCAGGAAAAGGTGTTTATGGACCGTGTCAGACTGATTTGATCGAGAGTAATTGAGAGAATTGTATCAGTTTGGTTTCAAGTTTTAAAATACTTTATCGAAAGTGAAGTGAATCTCAGAGATGTGACAGACAGGTGGCATTAGCTGCTCTTTTTCCTGCATGTTTTAGGCTGGTACTTTGCTGAACTTGCTTTTTAGCCATTTCTCTTTAAATATATAATTTATTCTTGAGAAACAGTATTTTTTTAATTGTTAAAATATGAATGATTCCTTCAACATATCGTTCATGTTCATTATGAGTTGCGGACTTGACTTAAATACAGTAAAATAATTCAGCATGGTGGTTAGCACTGCTGCCTCACAGCTCCAGGGACCTGTGTTCAATTTTCAGCTTGGGCCACTGTCTGTGTGGAGTTTGCACATTCTCCCCATGTCTGTTTGGGCTTCCTCCTACAGTCGGAAAGATGAGCTGGTTAGGTGCTATGGCTATGTTAAAATTTCCCTCAGTGTACCCGTACGGGCAGTTGAGTATGGTGTCTAGGGGATTTTCATAGGAACTTCATTGCAGTGTGAATGTAAGCCTACGACATAAAATTATAGGAAGCTTATAGTGCAGAAGAGGCTATTTGGCCTATCGAGTCTACACTGATAACAATCCCACCTGGGCCCTATCCTCATAATCCCACATATTTACGCACAAATCCTCTAGCCTATGCATTCCAGGACACTAAGGGACAAATTAGCATAGCCAAAGCATCTAACCCTCACATCTTCGGACTGTGGGAGGAAACCAGAGCACCCAGAGGAAACCCATACAAACATGAGGAGAATGTGCAGACTGTGTTCCCAGCCAGAATCGAATCCTTGGAGCTGTGAGGCAGAAGTGCTAACCACTGCGCCACCAAACCGCCTTTGTGACACTAACAAATAAACTTTAAAATAATGTATTGGAGGATAATCCTTTTAGAAGTTATTGTTTGGTGTACTTGCAATGGTCTATAGTGAACTTATTTTATTTCATTGTGCTAATTTTATTGTAGTCCATGGCAGAGCTTTGCACATGCCAGACAACCTGGCTAGATCAATTGATGGTGCTGTCATCAAGATTTGTTTACACTGAGAAGCTTTGGATATGAATGTGAAGGAAGTGATTCCCTGGGAGGTGCTGGGATAATATTTAAAAGCAGTTTGATCTCTGTTTTGATGTAAGGATGCAAATGTTAGTTGAAGTTATAACCTAAGTAAGACCAGCATTGGCTGGACATGAATGTAAAGGTAAAGGATCATAGGAAATGTATAAGTTGCTCTGTGATTGAATGATCACTTCAATGGAATAACAGGTGAGGATGAAATGTTACAAGATGTGGATGCTCTGTGTAAAGATAACATCATGATAAAGTCAGTATTATTGCTGCTTCTGACTGAACAATCCCTAAAAAAACTCATCGCTATGACCATTGCATACCACAACAATCCAACTGAAAGGTTCCATTTCCCCTGACTCCATCCATCAAAAGCAGAATAATGTGGTATCCAAATAGCACAAAACGTCTGTAGAAATGCTAAGTTCCCAAAGACTGATGACCAAGGACTTATAGTAAACAATATTTCATTCATTAGCTAAGCAGCAACTGCATACATGCACGTTGGGGAGAATGCCAATACTTCTGACCTCTTAAGTAACTGCATCATCATGTGACTGTTTGGCCTACAGCCCCAATACAACACATAGGAAACCATATCCAAACATTTTAAGGAGTTGTGAAACAATAATTATCTGACAGCACTAAAGCATAAGTGTTTGCTAATCCTCAGCCTAGTGAAGACTAAATAATTCTACCCTGAATGGATCAGATTGTTTGGTAAGCAGTAGTTTGCTGTCCCTTACTGTACTGAGAAGGCTCGACAGAATAAATTTAGGAAATTTGATCCAATCAATACTTTTTTAAAAAATCATTTATTTGCATGTTGTTTCCCATGTAGTTTTACAGTTTAGCCTGTCAAATGGTTGATTTTAGTCTCAATGTCACTGAGTGGGCCCCAGAAGGAGATGAATTTTAACTTAAGCTTCAGTGAATTCAAATATTTTGTCCTTTGACTGCCTAAGAATGCCAGAGCTACTCTATTATTTAATAGTGGAGACTTGCGACAAAGGAAACATGAGTAAGAATGGCAGACTATTTCTGTCTAATTTTGGACTTGTTTCCATGTTTCAGCTGGCACAGAAAGAGATAGACTAGACTGCATTATTCTGTGTGCATCTATTTTAACTGAAGTTCTCTATTGATTGCCTTCTTAGATACATCAACCTTTATAAATCACGCTTTCACTCTTGATTGAAGAGTGTGAAAAGTATCTGCAAAGCAAATTAGACTAAAATGCTATCTTTCTCTAGAATTTAGACAATGTTATTATATCATGATTGGGAAAAAAATTAATTAAATCTTTACTTTTTTGGGGAATTTGGGCTTAATTGAATAATTCTTAATTGTATAGAAGTAGGATTATATTCAGTTTGACAAAAGGACATACTTAGTGTGTTTCTCCAGAAGGAACTTTTCAAATGCAGACAATAAACATATAACAAAACTTACTCCAACTTATAAATCATATAATGAGTTTAATAAAGAAACTTCAATACTCCAAACTTGAAACCTCAACCCGGGCCATTCCAAACTCCTCCACAATTCCCAACAGGTTCTTCCTTATCCTGAATCATCTGGTCAGCTGATCACATCATACTCTAATTGGTTCTATGGTTTACTGGGTCAGTTGACCCTCAGAGCTTGCTACCATTGGTCATATTACATCCAAATTAAAGTTGTCACTGATTACATTTTAACAAATATTGTGAGGTGACTGATAAAACTTTATTATGTCACACATTATTTGTGTCACTTGCAGATAATTTATCATAATGACATTTTGCATGAATATTGTGAATGTTTGGGACGCACTGAGTAACTTTGGCAGTAATATCATTTGGATTCCATTGGCTTTTATAATTTAGCACTGGTAGAATGTAATTCTTACACTGGAAAAACATTCTGTGTAATAGTTAATAAGCAGCTTACAGATGGTTTGTTCTTATTCCTCCTATTAATTCAAATAAAAAGTTGATTTCTGTATAAACTGGATAATACCTCACACTTCTTTTTTCCTTAATTTGCCTCTTTGAGTAAAAATGTATGACCTTAATTTGAGTAATCTGCTGCCAAAGTTATCTGGGCTATTGTGGCTCCAACCATCCAGGAGAGAGACTGTATCATCAAATAAAATCTTTCACCTTCCAAGCAGATGCCTGTGGGCATCTCCCCGTTTCTCACTTCTGCCATTTGATCAAGCAACCTGTGATTTTATCTCTTCATCTTTCACATCTTGGGGGGAGGGGATCCACTGTCACTCTGCCTGAGATCAGTGGAGGTGAAGGGGGTTCATTGTCACTCTGCCTGAGATCAATGGGGGAAAGGAGGGAGGTGTCTGCAAACTGTCTGGGTGGTGGAAGCAGACACGCTGGGATCATTTAAGACTTATCTGGATAGCCACATGATGTAGAGATGCCGGCGTTGGACTGGGGTAGTAAGAACTCAGTAAGAATTTAGCAACACCAATTTTAAATCCAACAGATTTATTTGATAGTAAATTTGTGAGCTTTTGACACTCTTGTGCCTTCGTCAGGCAAATGCCACATGAACAGAGTAGGAATGGAGGGATACAAACGAATGGTCTAGTTGGACCAATGAGCTAACGCTTGGAGGGCCAAAGGGCCTGTTTCTTGTGCTGTATTGTTCTTTGTTCTTTGGTGGGGATGTGGCAGGATAAGGAGGTCAGTAATTTTGGTTTTATATTGTAAAGGTTTGCGCTGGATTGATGGTTCATATAAAGAACAAAAAGACAGCACGGGAAACAGGCCCTTTGTCCCAATCTGTGTGAATATGAGGTTACATGTCAGTACAGACACACTAAGGAACAGGGTAAGGGTCAAGAAATGTTTGATGCAGCATGTAATCAGTTGAGAGTTCACAATGCATTTCTATCATACCTTTGACAAAATAAAATGCTGCAAAGACTTTGCAAGGGTGGAAGAGAAGTAAGTATGGAATGGATATCAGGCAGGTAACTGAAGGGATAGAAAAAGTATTGTGGAAGATTTAAAAGGAATGGGAGAGAGACAACAAAGTGGAGGGGTTTAGGACAAAAATGGTGGCGGGCAAGAGAGACATGTAGTAGGTGAAAGCTTTTGTGGAGGTAAGGAAGGATATCTCATAGGCTTGGCTCGGAATAGTTATTAATAACATCCAAGCTGGTTGGTGAAGCTGAAACTGAGACACAAAGCTTTCCTTTTTTAAAGAGGGGTTTTTTTCATTCTTGATTTCAGCCATTCTTCTCCAAAGTAATTTCAATTACAACCTTCTGTCTGAAAATGAATCCTAGTTTTTGATCTTCATCTTTAGGCCAACATTCCCTGCTACCAATATTAATAGAATCCAAGCCAATTGGTGAAGTCAAAAAAAATCACAGTGCTGTTCTTTATTAACATAGTTTATTGACTTGTTCAGCCTCACAGCTCTCCCCCTATTATAACCAGTGTCCCAGCTATCCCCTATTTATGTGTACCCATCACCTGTTTCTCTTATTCATAACGGTATAATTAACAAACTTTAAAAGAAATTAGGCAAGGTATTAACGGTAGCAAGAAAGTGATGTAAAATCTGTAAGATGGTGTATTAGGGATGGAGTTAGGGTTATTGATATATTCAGAAAATGGAGTGAGCCCATAGTTTTACTGGTAGGTGAGTGTGGGGTTGAAGAGGTGCTGCCTGATGAGGTTGAAGATATTTGAATGGAATGTGTATAGTATAAGCTGCAGAGTTCTATACAAGTTTCAGTGTGAGTATGTCATATTGGGGGATTGTTGAAACTGACCACATCTTGTCCCTTAAAGAAAACTTGAATGTCCAAACCAGGTCAACTGAAATTAAATTTTGTGCAAACTACGTCCAGCCGCTATGGACCAATTTCTAATTCAAGCAACGCTTAAGGATTCTCATGTATTATGATGACCAAATAATTGCATTCAAATTACATTGATTATACAATCTCCATCAGAGATGCAAACCATTCATTACAACTGGTGCTAGGGATCCTTATGAATCTTCTCAGTCTCCCCTGTCAGCATAATTCTTTTTTGTCTCGTGCTTATGTAATTTCCCTTCGATGCATCTATGCTATTTAGTCTTACTACTCCTATGATAACAATTCTGATTTTAACCATTCTCATTTATAAAGACATTTTTTTGACTTCCTCATTAGAATTAGCAGTGACAATCTTACATTTAAGATTCATAGGGAGTTTCATGGAATTGTAGATATCCTATTAAGCTTACCATTGTAGGGTGAGACTTGTATGTAGAAGTCTTGCCCATTTTTCCAATAGATTCCATTTTCATCCTTCATAGGGGTGAATTTATACATGAGGAAAACATCAACTCAATGTTAAATTCAAACAGACCCCATTTCCACTGCACCAAAGGCCTTCATCTATAAAGCCCTATTTTACCATTTTGATTCTAAGTGCTGGGACTTGAAGCTGGGATTGTTGCAGATCCGAGTTTTAGAACCATTCTGAGACACTGTCATACACACTCTGCCTGCAAAAATATCAGCGAATCCGAATTGTGCTGCAGAAGTCTGTGGGCAGGGTGTAACGTGCCCGAAATTCTGCAGATCCAATTGATGCCTCCAACAGCGCATTCAAAGGAAAGAAAATGATAGAATGCTGCTCTCCTTCACAGCCTTCCTGAGCTAGATAATGCCTACCGCTAGTCCCCACAGACATTGCCCCACCCCCACAAAATTACTGACCTCCTTATCCCTTCACACCCCCACTACCCAGACAGTTTGTGAGCCCCTCCCTTCTTTTCCCCCACTGATCTCAGGCAGAGTGACAGCGGACTCCCTTCACCCCCATTGACCTCAGGCAGAATGGCAGCGGATCCCGCTTCCCCCTCAAATGCCGATTTCAAGCAGAGTGGTAGCTGACCCCCTGCCACAACCCCCACACATCCTCACCGATCTCACGCAGAGAGCCGTCAGACACTAGGCACTTACCTCCTCACTAACTGGAGTGCCTGAATCGGACGTCTATGAAGCATGTCTCTTTCGTGCTGTTTCTGGATGGGTGAATGTTGTGCTAAACATATAAATTATGAAAGGAATAGATAAGATAGAAACAGGGAAATTGTTTCTGCTAGCAGGTGAAACTAGAACTAGGAGGCATTGTCTCAAAATAAGGGGAAGCACATTTAGGACTGAGTTGAGGAGGAACTTGTTCACACAAGGAGTTGTGAATGTGTGGAATTCCCTGCCCAGTGAAGCAGTTGAAGTTACCTCACTGAATGTTTTTAAAGCAAGAATAGATAAATTTCTGAACAAAAGGGGAATTAAAGGTGAGTGGGTGGGTGAGTGGGGCTGAGTCCACAAAAAAAATCAGCCATGATCTTATTGAATGGTCCGAGAGGCCAGGTGGCCTACTTCTGGTCCTTGTTCTCATGTCCTTATGTTCCCAAAGGAGGAAGTGCCAGTAAAGATGGGTGTGCATCCCACTAAGTCAAGTTAAATGCATGCAAATGCATTTAAATGGTCGTTGTGCCCATTACAAGCATGGTCCCGATCGTGGCCACCTTGAGCCTTGGTAAAGGGGGGGACCAGCGTTGAAGCTGGCGCGGATCATAGTACCTGCCTCATTTACCAAGTTTTTAGTAAAATGCATGTGACATAATGGTAAAATTGGGGCCATAATGTGGGAATCACTATTGTTTAGAGTAGTTGTATATGCTAATGGAAGGCAGATAACCTATGTAGAACTGTTAAGTTATTTAAATCCCCAGCATTTTAAAAATAATCTAACTCAGCCTGCCCATGTCAGTAAGTTAAAAAGAAAAGAAAATTTAAAGAAAGCTGTTTGTTGACATTACATCATTGGTGATCATTATGCTATTATTAATGCTTTGCTGCTTTCTGCTACTTATTATCTTGGCAGGGAGTCCTAAGATCATAGTTTGATTGATAGCTCAGATGTTATTAAAGAATTCACTATCTTTGATGTGGGGTTATGAATAAAAGTCTGTTTTAGAAGGAATTAAGTACTTGAGGGAATTTAAAAGTTTTGAATAAACTTTTATAAGTGAAAGTTTTTTTTTATTTTAATAAAGGCTACAGTAGACTTCCATTTTATTTCATTTCAACGTGGTCCCTGAAGCCTGTAATGGGGTTATTGGGTTATTGGGTGAGTTGACTTTGGGGATTTTAAGGGCCATAAGAGTGGCTTGGGGAAATGGCATGGCACAGGTTGTGGCAAATGTCACTTTTGAAATGCAAATATAAGTTGATCAGAGATTAACTTTTTTATATAAATATAAAACTATACCATGGGTATAAAAATGAAAAAAAAATCATTTGGTTTTCTATTGAAATACTAGATGGGATTTTCCAGTCTGGAAATTCCTGCCTGAGGTCAACGTACCTTTAAATTGTCTGCTGAATTTCTGTCATCTGCTACGATTCCCATGGTAGGTGGGAGCAGAAAATCTCACCTACAATGTTTTGTCTTTCGATTTGTTTGCTTTCAAGAAGTTTGATGGGTCTCTGCTCTATCTGGTTTTATATATCACTTTATGCGTTTCTGCTGTGATGCTTTGGGCAATTTGCAGCTTTCTGACTTAATCTTCTTCCCATCTTTCATGATATGTGGGCATCACCTGCAAGGCCAGCTTTTGTTGCCCATCCCTAATTGCCCTTGAACCGAATGACTTGCTAGACCATTTCAGAAAGCAATTAAAAATCAAGAACACTGCTGTGAGTCTGGAGTCATAGAGGTTTACGGCACGGAAATAGGTCCTTTGGCCCAACTTATTCATGCTGCCTTTTTTTTAAACCCCTAAACTAATCCCAATTACCCATATTTGGCGCATATCCCTTTATACCCATGGTACCTATGTAACTATCTAAATGCTTTTTAAAGGATGAAATTGTACCTGCCTCTACTACTACCTCTGGCAGCTTGTTCCAAACACTCACCACCATCTCTGAGAAAGAATTGCCCCTTTGGACACTTTTGCATCTCTCCCCTCTCACCTTAAAGCTATACCCTATATTTTAGACTCTCCTACCTTTGGGAAAAAATATTGACTTTCCACCTTCTCTATGCCCCTCGTTATTTTATAGACTTCTATGAGGTCACCCCTCAGCCTCCTACACTCCAGGGATTAAAGTCCTAGTCTATTCAGCCTTTCCTTAGAACTCAATCCATCAAGTCCCGGTAGCATCTTAGTAAATCTTTTCTGCTCTCTCTAGTTCAATAATATGCTTTCTATATAATAGGATGACCAGAATTGTTCACAGTATTCCAAGGGTGGCCTTGTCAAGTTTACGAAGCACTGCCCCTTCACCAGATGACTCATCCGACGAAGGGGCAGCACAATGAAAACTTGTGGTTTGTGCTACCAAATAAACCTGTTGGACTTTAACCTGGTGTTGTGAGACATCTTACTGTGCTCACCCCAGTCCAACGCCGGCATCTCCACATCATGGCTGTGAGGCAGCAGTGCTAATCACGGTGCCACCATGCTGCCTTTGAAGAACATTGTTAACCAGATAGGTTCTTATGATGATTAATAATGGTCACCATTACTGAGACTAACATTGAATTCCAGATATTATTAATTGACCAACTGACATAGTGAAATTTGCGCCATTTAGCTGAGCCTGTGGATCACTGCCATCATCTCCTCCCAACCTGGTCTGTTGGTTTTTGAGGGAGGTATGTGACAATAAATTTTGTGTAAAAATTAGTTACAATTAAACCACACACCACTGAAAATCCTGAAAATTTTAAGTGCTTAAATATGAATTTTAAATCTCTGTTTAATTGAAGAGGGATTGTCACTATTGTTGGAGGAATCATAAATATATCAGCTATGACCAGTGATATCACGCAGGGTGATGTAAATGTAGTTATGGAGAACACTGAGGTACAGGGTAGCAAGCTGGAAGGTATCGAAGTAGATAGGGAGGATGTGCTAGATATTCTCGAGGGTTTGAAGTTGGATAATTCCCCTGGGCCGGACGGGATTTACCCTAGGATTCTCTGGGAGGCAAGAGAGGAGATTGCAGAGCCTCTGGCTCTGATCTTCAGGTCGTCGTTGGTTACGGGTGTGGTTCCGGAGGACTGGAGGATAGCGAATGTGGTCCCATTGTTCAAGAAGTGGAAGAGAGACCTTCCAGGGAATTATAGGCCAGTGAGTCTTACTTCTGTTGTGGGCAAAGTATTGGAGAGAATAATTAGGGATAGGATTTATATTTATTTAGAGAGAAATGAATTGATTGGGGATAGTCAGCATGGTTTTGTGAAGGGTAGGTCGTGCCTTACTAACCTCATTGAGTTTTTTGAAAAAGTGACTAAAGATGTGGATGGGGGTAAGGCGGTTGATGTGGTATATATGGACTTTAGTAAGGCGTTTGATAAGGTGGCCCATGGAAGACTTCTGCAGAAAATGCAGATGTATGGGATAGAGTGTGATTTAGCTAATTGGGTTAGGAATTGGCTAGCAGATAGAAGACAGAGGGTGGTGGTTGATGGAGATATTCATCGTGGAGTTCGGTGACAAGTGGTGTACCTCAGGGGTCTGTTTTGGGGCCCCTGCTGTTTGTAATTTTTATAAATGATCTGGATGAGGGTATTGAAGGATGGATTAGTAAATTTGCAGATGACACTAAAGTCGGTGGAGTGGTAGATAGTGAAGAGGGGTGTTATTGTTTGCAGAGGGACTTGGACAAGTTGCAGAGCTGGGCCGAGAGGTGGCAAATGGAGTTTAATGTGGAAAGTGTGAGGTAATGCACTTTGGCAGGAACAATAAATGTGTAGAGTATAGGGCTAATGGTAGGACTCTTAATAGTGTTGATGAACAGAAGGATCTTGGTGTATATGTCAATAGATCCCTGAAAGTAGGCAGTCAAGTCGATAAAGTTGTTAAGAAGGCATATGGAGTCTTAGCTTTTATTGGTAGGGGGATTGAATTTCGGAGCCGCAACGTCATGTTGCAACTGTACAAAACTCTAGTGCGGCCTCACTTGGAGTATTGTGTGCAGTTCTGGTCCCCACATTATAAGAAAGATGTGGAGGCATTGGAGAGGGTACAGAGGAGGTTTACCAGGATGTTGCCTGGTATGGAGGGCAGGTCTTATGAAGAGAGGCTGAGGGATTTGAGGTTGTTTTCGTTAGAAAGGAGGCGGCTAAGAGGAGACCTTATCGAAACATATAAGATGATTAGAGGTTTAGATAGGGTGGACAGTGATAGCCTTTTTCCCTAGGATGGAGAAAGCTAGCACGAGGGGACACAGCTTTAAATTAAGGGGTGATAGTTATAGGACGGATATCAGAGGCAGGTTCTTTACCCAAAGGTGGTTCGGGAGTGGAATGCCCTGCCTGCAGCAGTTGTAGATGCGCCAAGTTTGGTGGCGTTTAAGAGGTTAGTTGATAAGTATATGGAAGAGAAGGGAAATGGTTTAGTTTGGAGGGGCATTGCTTTTTATATTGGTCGGCGCAACATCGAAGGCCGAAGGGCCTGTTCTGTGCTGTAATGTTCTATGTTCTATGAACAACTGTGAAACGGATTGAGTTCTATTTATTTATATTTTGCAGTTTTTGAAGAAAATTGAAACACAACTTTAAAGCTTGTTTTGACAACTGAATGTTAATTTGTGCAATGGAAGCAGTGAGGGAATGTTCATATATTTATTTTTCTTTTGAGGCAAACGCAGTATTTAATTCGAGGGTAAACCCATTACTGCTTGCCATTAATATCACTTGCCATTCTCGTGTTGGAAGTGTTAGTAATAGAGCACTGAACTATTGATCTAATTTGGTTTGATTCTGGCTCTGCATTTCAAAACTCTCAAATGTCTTCTGTGATATAATTGCAGTTGAGAATGGAACTGAATAGAAACCAAAGGTTGTGTGTACTGAGTGATTGAGGAGCTGGCAATATTGATTAACAGAGAGATAGTTGAGGCTGATCAGACATTACTTTGTTATGTTTTAACTTTTTCAGTTTATTAATACTATAGCATTGAATTCCAATAGTTCTAGTCCCTAGAAAATCACAGTCATACAATTTGTACTCAGTCTGTAGAGCTTCAGTCGCTGATGATTATTTTTTATTTAATGTAGTGGAAATGCAACTGCAATGTTCACTTTCTCAGAACATTGGTAATACTCCATACTCAGTCAATATTGCATTCTAGAAATTCAAAGAAACGGCCTCAATGCTTTCAAAATCTGGCTTCACCACACACCAGAATCAAATCCTCTTTAGTGTCAGTCCCATCAAGTAAGAGATGGTCTCTTGGCATATTTAGTTTGGGAATTGACTCCAAAGTTTTCCCAATACTCAAGCACACCAAATCCATCAATATGGGATGTAACTGTGATCCAAGAGGCATTGCAAATTCTTTGGGTGGTGTTTTCCAGCCAGCGGGAACCTCCTGCCAAGCATGGCAGAGGGAAACCCCATTGACATGATGGGATCGGAAGATCCCGTCACTGGCCCAATAGTGGGTCATCTCCACTGCCGCAAAACACGCTGTGAAGGGGGTGGAAAATCTCACCCTTCATTTCCAACCAATAGCTATATATCTGAAAATAAAGAGAGAGCTTGCATTTACATATACTTCCTTTACTGATATTCCAAAGTGCTTAACTATCAATAAAGTACTTTTGATAAATAGGCCACAATGTAGCTTCTGTCCAAGACTCATCACTAATTGTTTGGGTGGGATTTTTCAGCTGTCCATACTGAGGGATCTTCTGATCCTACTAATGGAGTACCCTACACACAGGATTCCCAGGAGTGAGGGATGCATCCAACGGGAAACTCCACTGCTAATGACAGGGCCAAAAAGATTTCACTATTGGCTAATGGTGGACTGCCTCCATCATGGCAAAATATACAGCGGGTTGCATGGAAAATCCAGCCCATAGTCACCACTATATGATAGGAATCATCAAATTTGTACCCAGTCCATAAACAGCGCTGAGATTAGTAACAAGATAAACTGTTTAAATAATGTTTGCTGAGGTGTAAATATTGCCCATAATACTGGAGAACTTGGAATTTTTTACATCAACCTAAGACACGGGCAAGGCCTCAGTTTAATTTCTCATCTGTAAGATTGTGCAGCTAACACTCCTTCATTTACTGGGATTACATCTCCAGATGTGCTCATCTGTGTGGATTGGAGCTTTGCTTTACTGTCTTAGAAGTAAAGTAAGTTTTAGTAAAGTGAGTTAAGACTAACATCTTAATTTATTCAATCAGAGCACTGAAGAAATGGAAATCTACAACTCCACAAGACATAGGAGCAGAAGTAGGTCGTTCGGCCCATTGAGTCTGCTCCACCATTCCGTGAGGCCATAGTGATCCGATATGACAATCCTCAACTCCAGTTTCTCACCTTATCCCCAAAACCTTGATTTCCTTACTCAGTAAAAATCTATCTAAACCTTGAAAATATTTAATGACCCAACCTCTATAATCCTCTATGGAAAGAATTTCACAGATTCATTGTCCTCTGAGAGAAGAAATTCGTCTTAATCTGTATCTTAAATGGCCGACTCCTTATTCTTTTGGTTCTAGGCTCCCCCACAAGGGAAACGATCTCTCAGCATCTACCCTGTTTTAAGCCACCCAAGAATCTTTACTGTCTTAATAAGGTTATCCTTCTAAACTCCAATGAGTACAGGCCCAAACTAATCAATCTCTCTTGCTTAAAAAAAACCCCTCCATACGCGAGGTGAACCTTCTCTGGACTGCCTCCAATGTCGAGATATCTTTTCCTTAGATAAGAGGACCAAAAGCATGTTAAGTGGCACTCAAAACCTTAAAATAGGAAGGATATTATAACTTGTATTGTGGAATTTTTAAGGTTGCACAAAACTAAAAGCTGACTTTAATGAGTAATGGTTTGTATTATAGGGAAGTATTTTATTTTTCAATAGAACATTTTTGTCACTAAAACCAACTTTGAATCAGATATATGACAATGACAATGCCTAGGAGTGGGTGACAGTAGCATTAGAAAGCCTTTCTTATGTTACCATTAAACATGTAAGCCATTTTAAAAAAATCCAGGGTAGAATTTTCCTGTGGGCTTCTGAATCCTACTATCAGGCTCAATTACCTCAGATTTCCCCCACTGGCCAACTGAGAATAGCAGGCTACCTTTCGAAGTTGGAGAGCCATTAGTAGGCCCTCCAGTAGAACGCCTTTCAATATAACTGAGGAAGAGAGAGCCACAAAACAGAAGTGCCTTCTCTCCAACTTTTTCAAATATAATATAAAAATAGATTTAACAACCAGTTCTGCACTGTGGGAAGGAACCACTCTGCTGGGGGCACCTTAGGCAGGCAGAGAGGGCGTCTAAGCCTGCTTGGAGTTCCAGCCCCTTGTTTTGTCACTAAGAGGCCACCTCCAGGAGCTAAACTGGACTCTGACACCTGCAGGCACCTGGAAGAAAATTCCAGTTGGCGTATAATAGGCCTTAATAGACTCTATTGGCTACCTGATGCTTGTGGGTGGATACCTCTACCGTCACCCGCCCCCCCTTCCCCCTCCCAACCTTTCACATGCAATACCATCTCCAACATAATTGTTCAGAGATAGGATGGAACTGGGCTACTGGGCTAATCTAAAAGCTTCCAGAATCACTCGGGCGGGCTAGCATTTAATCCTCATTTTTAGTTGCCTTAATAAGATGATGGTTGGGTTTCTTGAACCACTGGATAGTGGTTTAATACAATGAATATCTTCCCGGATATGTAAGAGTCAGCTGTGGGGCTGGAGTTACACATAGGGAGGGCAACAAACTATATGACAAGCTATCCATAAAATCAAATGCGTTTTCAATCTCTTCTCTGTGCAAGTCATTTGTGAATTGAATTTTGGGACAAAGAAAATTCGAGTGAAGAGAAGCACTTTTGATGATGTTTCTAATGTATCAAAACAGTTGGCTCAGATGACATATGCAGCGCTGCATTTTAAAAACGTTATCGTTTCCCTTTCTGATTTTGGAGTCAAATCGATAGATTGTTTCTATTTTTTGCCTGCTGTGAAGTACTTTTGTAGTCAGTGTTAGAACAACATAAAATTCTTACCTTTTAGTCTGCACTTATGTGAGATGTCTTGTGCCTGCTAATGACCATTGTGAGTCATTGCACAATGCTGAGTCAGAATCCCAGTGCTGTGTATGTGCTTTGACAAGAAGTTCTACTTCAAAATGCTCTTTCAGCTTTTAATTTGTTTCAATTTTAGGAATACTGTAGGTGTGTTGCATCAGTAGACTTTAAGCAGTGTTATTGTATGCAGAGAGTGGTAGGTTCTGGAACATGCTATCAGGGGTGGTGGTGCAAACACAAACAATAGGGACGTTTAGGAGACTTATAGATAAGCACATGAATGTGTAAGAAATAGAGGACCAAGGGCAGGCAGAAGGGATTAGCTTAATTTGGCATGATGTTCGGCACAAGATCAGGGGTCAAAGGACCTGTTCTTGTGCTGTATTGTTCTATGTGTAAATTACCTTTGTGTCATGTTTTTGTTTTATTGCTGCTGCTTGCTTGGAAGGAAAACAGTTCTGGGGATAAAGGAGTAACAATGTAAGTAGACTTGGTATTGTCTGCTGATGGAGTTGGCTAAGTGTATAGACTGGTCATTTCTCAGTTCTTTGAGCAGGGAGAGAAGAGGAAGAATATTTGAAAGAGAATAAAGTTATTGGCCCTGATTTTTTTGCTGCGATGGATAGCCTTTTGGCCGTGGAGAAAGAGATGAAGGTGGCTGAAAAGTGCAAGCCCTGCACTGTGTGGGGAGGTGCACGTTTCATGCGTACATGTTTTGCAGAGGCAGCTGGCCATTTAAATTATTAGCTACTTCCACTCAAGTCAGATTTTTGTTTCCCAGAACGGTGGACTCTGAAGTGTGCAGAGTAGAACTGGTAAGAGCAGATCTGAATTTGTTGTAGTTGTTTGGAAAAGCAAAGTATCTCTGTAGAAATAAGTTTAAACTTTACTGTCCCAGAATTGGCACGAAATTAATTCCAATTGTCTTTCCTCCACCTAGAGGAGTAGGGTGGTTGGGCACCTGTGTTGCAGGGCATTTTGTTTGTGCACTTAGGTGTGTGGAAGAACTTTGTGTAAAGTCCTATGTGCCCTTCTCCAGCACAAAGGAAGAAGTAGACAATGGACATGAATACAATGCCTATCCCTCGGTCAACATTTAACTCCGTGGTGAAGGTGAATGTCTTGCACCTTAAGAAGTCTCACAACACCAGGCTAAAGTCCAACAGGTTTATTTGGAATCACAAGCTTTTGGACCACTGCTCCTTTCATTCTTGCACACTTCTACAAAGTGACCCCTGTTGACTAGGAGGAGACATAGGTAGACTGCTTATTTCTCTATCTATATGGCAATGAGGAATTTAGTGGGCAGCCTTGTCATATAGGTACCCACTGGGGCCCTCCTTAAGGCTGTACATCTCTGCATCTCAACATGGGCAGCTGTGGTCACTGGCCCATGTGGAACAGATCAGGGCTCAGGTAGAGGGGCGAGGGAGATGGCAGAGGATGTGGATGCTAAGAAGCCCTCAGTACATCCATCCTCCTCAATTGCCTCCACACCCCAGGACTGGTCCACTGTTGGGGTTTCTAGGGTTGGCTGCTGGTTTTTAGTAGTTGCTTGTTCCAGAAATTGCAGTGTAAGTGTCCAGTTCAGGGTACACAGCTCCACACGCTTTTCATGGATGTCAGTGTTCATACTCTTAGTGAATTGATCCATACTCTACACTGTCTCCTGGCCAAAATTCTGCTCCTCATCCCCTCTGGGTGCTGCTGCATGTGTCTCCATGAGACTGGCCAATGTCTCATGGTCAGAGTTTATGTAGTTGAGCCCCAAGCACAATGTAGAATTCATAACAGTGATGGACTCCTTCATTCACAATGCTAGATCTCCTACTGCCTCAGGGAACCCAGATTAGATGTCAACACATCTTCCCAGAACATGATTTCAACACTGTCTTTATCATCTGTTACCAGCGATTCACCATCACCAGCAGATAGCTGCTCAGGCACCCTGGCAATCACCATGCCATTTCTTCAATGGACAGTGTGGATCTCAACCAGGCTGATCACCCCCAGTCTGGACCATCTCACTTTTGTCTGCAACAACAATATGAGTTTATGTTAGATAATATCTTGTGAATTGGTCTTCACTAATACTACACATCACAGTGCTCATTCACATGTATTCTGTGTATCACAGTACTAACTCACGTATAATCTGTGTGCACTTACATGTGTACACATACAAGCCTCAGTGCGAAAACTGATACGTACCATATCTGGCAAGCTTGCTGCAGCATATAGATATAGCTCTTCTCTTGGAGCTGTATGTGGATGAGCTAAGCTACCCACCTTGCTAGAATGTAGCAGGTCATAGAACCTTTTCCTGCACTGTGCATTGATGGTCTTTTGCTGTGCTCACCACAGGTGCTATTTGAATCCAGGCCTTCTTAGTTGGATGGCCACCACATTAAAGGACTGAACTCTCCCTCTGCACTTCTTCCATGAACATCTGAAGTCCTGATCTGAGAAACATGGACAGTTGGACCCATCTATCCTCCACTTCCCCAGCTCCTCTGTGCGATGAAATGTAAGACAGAATGTGTCATGCCCGAATGCATCTCCGCTCACCTGTTAAAGGCTCATGCCCAAATGCTAGTAGCTTTTGCTACCAAATAATCCTGTTGGACTTCAACCTGGTGTTGTAAAAGACTTCTTATTGTGTTTACCCCAGTCCAATGCCAGCATCTCCACATCAAGTGCTTGGCACCATGCATTTAGTGGTTGTGATTCCAAGTTAGCACGCAGCACTCCATTGCCACTGATGGCCCTATCGGTTTACTCCCTCTTAGTCACACTGGTATGGTGTCATTATGTGCAAATATGTAGAACTTAGTCAAGATCCAACAGTACTTGTGCAGCCTGATAGATGGGAGGCAAGAGGCTTTGGATGGGTTAATGAGCATAGTACGTTTCGTTATTCATCCACTCGCTGTATCTTGGCAGCCAACTCCATGACTCTATAATTTTTATACCATGTAGTGGTGACAAGCCAAAACCAACTCCATGGCAGTGCCATATGAATCCACCCCATGCTTTCAGTGCTTTAGTAAAGTACACATTGATTAGGCAGCAACAAGGACAATTCTCCATCAGGGAAAGCTCTTGTTTGGCCACCAATACCAGTTAACAGTGGGACAACATTGACAGCTTTGACACTCACTAGACAAGGCAGTGACAGTTCAGGAAGTTTACCATTGACAAACAACTTCTCAAGTGGACCTTCCAGAAGATCCCCTTTTAGATGTGTCCGAGCCATCCAACCCACACTAGGTCTGCCTCCAACCATTCCCCACTACTAAGACTGCCTGTCCTGATTTTTAATCTAGACCAGTGCAAAAATCAAATGCTTTTAAAGATTGCCTTTGTGGACCTGGAAATTGTCCAACATTTGTGCACCCAACTTACAGACCAATTCCAAGCCATTAAAATAGATCAGACTTAGTAAAATGTCAGTTGTTTATACTTGTATAAACTCTGTTCTACTTCTTGAACATGAAATTCAGTAATGCAGTCTGGATTCATTAATTACTGAGCCTTAGCGTCTAGGCTTACCATTGAATAAGCTTTGTATGCTTAATAAAAATTCATATTTTCAGTTTTTGTTTGCTCAATTAATTGGGTAATTCTTTTTGGTTGAACTGCTGGCAGCAGGTTATATGAATTATTATCAAATGTAATAGCCAATAGCAGGTATCAGAGATTAAACTCTTGCCAGCTTGGACTGAATCTAAGATAAAATGATCATAGACTGATGAGAAATTATTTTTCCTCTTTCAAGTCCCCACTCTCAATCTAATGCCCTGTTTTTTTTTAATCTATTCCATTTTAGGAATGGATCTGTTCCTTTCTTTTAACCATAAAAGACCATTGAAACAGGCAGACAATACAAACACTGTCAATTAATCTCATGTTTCTGTGAATTGTGCCAAGTTTCTTTGGATTAAAGGTACTATATATAGATTGTGAACAGGTTCCATTTTGTTTCTGGAGCTACAAAGGATTGAACACGTGGGAGGGGAAAGCTTTCATTTATATGTTGGATGTGGTAAAATGATGAACACACTAAATTATATAGAATGAAGAGCACAGGAAAAGACATGAGCCTCTTCACATCTTATCAGCAAAGCTTTCTTTTCCTGACCTTCCTTGTGTACTTAATTAGCTTCCCTTTAGATTCAGCTATGTTATTTATCTCAACAAGTTGAATGTTATGATGATTATCCCTTTAAGAGCAACACAGCAGAGTACCAGTCGCCTATCCTGGATGACTAATTGGGACTTAGAATGGGGAATCATCCCCAGGAGAAGAGTTCTCCTAGGCAGAGATATTTTTAGAATTAGCTGTAAACATGCTGCTGCTCTTGAAGATCACTAAATAAATCATTTTTTGTTCTGTTGTGGTTAAAATTGTTTTCCCTTTGATGTCTGTTTTGGTGATTTTGGTACCATAGCTGGCCACAGTTTCCCACCCTAACTGGTAAACGGTGCCATTTTGTGCACTCTCCAGCTCTTGTGCACCTTTTTCAGTGCTTTCCATGGCTAGCACTACCTCCATTGCTCACGTAAAATTTATATTGACTTCTGCAACCAACCTGCATTGAATAGTGCTGTTGTGCAAGCCACAGACTAACCTATCGGATAATGTATCATTTAGGGTTGCTCAAAATCTCAGTAATTGCTTTAGTTTAGCAATGTATGTCAAAAGCACTTTACCTTGGGCTCTCACTCTCAAACTAAATTTGAATTTCTGGAAAAAAAAAACTGATGGTTGAGGTTGGAATTGAGCCTTCATTAAATCTACAAACTCACTAAATGATTTGGAGTTCAGCATGCTTGGGGCTGTAAGATTGCAAATAAAGTTATAGGTCAGACTTCCACAAATACTTAGGAGAATTGCTTTTGTGTTTCACCTCCTCACCTATTGTTTTTGTTTTGAAATCCGAGTCCAGTGAGGAGTCAAACTGGTCTACTCACCTGAAGAGACACTTTTTGGTGAGAATTTTTTAAATTTTTCTCAGACTTGAGGATGACACAGAATAACACACTTAAATAATTATTTAAGAGTCTTAATAGGCCCAATGATGGGCTAGCCAACCAATTTGCCCCCTCCCTCCTGTAAAATGGGAGACATCTGGAAGCAGATGCATCAGCAAAGAGATGTAGTGCATTTTACAAGCCCACTTCATCTTCAAACCTCATGGAAATGGAGTGTAAAATCATTGTGCTACATGCACTGCATAGCAGTGTGAAAGCTGTGGGATTTAAAAATGTGTGATTGATGCAAGACTTTTATATAGATATGCACATAGATCTTCCATGCCGACACTCACAGCAAAGTTAGCAGGTCTGCTGTTATTTGAAGGGAATAGTGGAATGCCTAAGTGGAGGAGAGAGTTCATACATCCAATGAAGAAAGAAGATTGTTTGACCTCTTGGTAACACTGAGGTAAAATAACTGCTGTAATCCTGGAAAATAAATAATAAGTGGGATTTTCTGGCCCTGTGCTCTTCTGGGATTGTCCAGTCCTGCCTGCCACAACCCTGATGAAGCTGGAAAAGCCTGGCGAGAGTCTTCGTACATTTCTGCAGATGGATGAATAAATGAATGTCATAATTTCATAAATATCTGAAATTCGTATGCTGGACCTTTCATTTGTCTAAGCTGTGCATAATATTGAGAAACTCTGGACATGTTTAAAACGAGAAAAACTGTATCTAATAAATAGCTTTTCTCTTTTGTCAAATATCTCTGAAACAGTAATCGGTGCTACCAAGAGATTTTGTTAAGCAGGTTTATTTAAATTGAAAGTTTTACTCAGAATCTTCTTCCAAACCTGAAAACAATGCAAACCAATTACCAAATGTATCCAAGTTGCCTTCTGAGAGAATTAAAAATAAGAGAAATGTGTCTGATGTAACCATTTTGAAATGGATAACATTCTCTAACTTTCTTCTTGTTGTATTTGTCTTCTTCCTGTATTTATTGATAACATGCCACAGATCAGCCAGCCTATAGTATATGCCTTTTGCACTCAATGTCACCAGAGAAGAAACTGAGTTTATGTTTGGTCTCAATTTTAAAATCTTATCCTTGTTTTGAAATCTTTCCAAGGCCTTGGCCTTCCCTATCTTTGCGACCTCCCCCTGCCTTAAAACCCCATTTAAAACTCTGTCCTATTCCAATCTCTTGCACATAATCAATTTTAATGGATTCATAATTGATGGCCATATTTTCAGTTGCCTATGTCCTAAGCTGTGGGATTCCCTTCCCTAAACCTGCCTATTCTTCTACTACTTTCCCCTTCTTTAGTACATTCATAGAATCATATGAACCCTACAGTGCAGAAAGAAGCCATTTGGCCCATCGAGTCTGAACCAACCACAATCCCACCCAGCCTTACCCGCATATCCCTACACATTTACCCGCTAATTCCTCTAGCTGATGCATCTCAGGACAATTTTAGGGGCAATTTTAGCATAGCAAACCAACCTAACCCACATACCTTTGGACTGTGGGAGGAAACTGGAGCATCCGGAGGAAATCCACGCAGACACGAAGAGTATGTGCAATCTCCATACAGACATTCTTTAAGATTGACTCTTGGACCATTCGTCACCTATCCTAATATTCAAATAATAAGGCAGCATGGTGATACAGAGTTTAACACTGTTGCCTCAAGGTGCCAGAGTCCCAGAGTTGATTTCCGACTTGGATCACTGAATGTATGGAGTTTGTGTGTTCTCTCTGTATCTGTGTGGGTTTCCTCCAGGTGTTCCAGTTTCCTCCCACAGTCCAAAGATGTGTAGGTGGATTGGCCATGCTAAAATTGCCCTTTAGTGTCAGGGGACTAGCTAAGGTATGGGGTTATGGGGATAAGGCCTGATGGGATTTTGGTCAGTGCAGACTCAATGGGCCGAATAGCATCCGCTTGCATTGACAGATTCTCTTTGTGGTCAGTGTTCAATTTTGTTTCTCTCTCTCCAACACCACCGCCTGCTCTCCCCCTCCCCCCCACTGCACCCATGTCTCTTATCTTCTTTTAAGACCATTGGTCAAAAACCTAACTTTTTATTGTCTGATCTTCATGGCTTGGTATTTGCCAATACTTGTCTACAGTGCCTTTGGCCGTTGCACTGCATCAAAGATGTTATATGAATGAAATTCTCATTGTAAGCAGCAAAGGCATTTAGTGATGCAGGAATATATACAGAGGAATAAATATGGTTCTGTGTGGCATGGCTCCTGAATGTTGTCATGGGGTAGAGGAAGAGTCGAATAGTCAATAACATGTCCAACTAGTGCATGTATTGAGTGGCAGTGAGTTCCCAGAGTGCTGTGGAGAACCTTTACAGTGAGACCTGCCTCTAGGCACATAAACCTGGAACCCAGCAGGGACCAAGAAGTTAAAATGGAGCCATTCTACTGCATTAAAAGTACAATATAAATGAACGTTATTAAAGACAGAAATCATGAGAATAAGGAGCATTGGAAAATGAAACTTCTGCAATTCAAGCCAAATTAGTCAGACATGATTGACAGAGAAATGGAACATGCACTACACATAAAATATAATATCACAGATACATATTATCATTGATATATAATACAATTTAATATTGAAAGTCCTTGTTCACAACACGCACCTCTTGTCACATTTCGGCTGTCATGCTTTAATCATTAAACCTTGGTGATTTTCACAGTAATTTCATTGCGGTGTTAATGTAAGCTTACTTGTGACACTAATAAATGAATAAAGCATTCAGCTCCGCTTCAGAACTTAAAGTATAAAAAAAGTATGACTCAATAGTAAGGACAACAGCCAGAAAAGTAATGTCTCTCACTGTTTATTTTAGCGACAATAGTATAACATCCCTGTTGTTCTAACATTGTATTTTCTCAGTCACTCTGTGCTATGACACTGATGTACTGTATCTGTATAAAGATAAGGAAAGAATGATTTAAGTTTATTGTTGCAGTGTGTTTCAGTTGAATGGTTTTGTCTGATTCTGCACTCTTGTTACTAAATAATTCAAGAAATTGATACATAACATTTTTCAGAAGACGTGCATGCTGGCAGAGGACTGAGAGCAAATCTTTGAGATTGTGGTTTTAAAACCTGCCAGTGTACTGGGCAGCTGTGGTCAATTCCATTTTATTGCCACCTGCTGGAAAATGCTTGTACTTTTGAGTCCATCACAGTAAAAAATAAATCGATACTTAAATAATAGCTGTGCTATGAATCATTTTCTTTTAAGACCGCACTTCTCAAGTGTTTTAGTTTTCATTCTGGTAGTATACGTAAAACACGTGCACTGTTTAATATTAGAAACTTTTAAAGAACACTGAGAGAGAAAGAATATCTGAATCAACTTGGTGTTATATACAAGTGACAAAACATTGATTAGCTTGTCATGTCTGACAATACAATGGGAAAACTGCTAACACTGGGTGAAGAAAATCCTTGATAGCCCTCTATCAAACTTTTTGGGGCAATGTTTTGTTTTGATACATAGATTTTTAAGCATATCTTCTCATGCAAGTTTTCCCTTTTAGGTAATGGTAGGGTGAAGGATTTTCGAGTTGAGTCGCATTATGAACGTTTCTCCTGGGGCCAACAGGTCATGGTGTTAGTCTCGACCCTGGAGCTTTTGGTTCAACAGTGGGGGAACAACAACTGCGCCACAAGGTCTCCTGTCAGTATCCTGGTGTAATGATTGCCTTTTGGCTGATTGTCAAACTGCGGAAATCAATGGGATAAAACTTGGATGGGTTCCAGAACAAGTGGTCAATTTGTTGTGCCAAGTTACCCTACTCAATCGGAAAATGATTTGTCTCCTTGCATTTGAATATAACATGAAAAGTAACAACTTCTCACTTAGAAGGAATTCCAGAGCATAGGGTTCAGACAGCAGAAAGTACAGCCATTAGTTATGAAAGTTAAGATGAATAAGGTGCCAGAGTTAAATAAATGAAGATATTGGAGGTTTACATGTATTCGTTGCAGAGCAGGAATGAATGCCATTATATATTTAGCCACGTAATGTGGTCCATGGCTTTTTGAAATGAGTTGTCCTCAGCTAGTAGTTATATCAGCTCATTACAGTATTTTGGAGATAATTATAAGCACAGCAGCCTGTGGAGAGTTGCTATTAGCCTCTTGCGAAGAACAAAGAAAAGGAAATCATTTTTCTTTCAGCTTTCCTTTCAAAGCCTGTCACCATTGAGTCCTGTGTGACTAAACTGAGGAAGTTCAGCTGCATTACGATGAAGGCTCAGTTTATATGTTCCTATAGGCCACAGCAAGCAGAATGAAGATAACTGAGTAACTCAGTGGGATTGATTTTCTCTAGATAATTTATATTGTGTAACTACTGAGATAGTCAGATTCTTAATCTCCTTAAGGGAATCTTAAGGGAATTCGTAAGGGCATTCTTAAGGGAATCAGGGGTTATAGGGATAATATGGGAAAGTGAAAAGAATGACTAAAAATACATCTGGGATTCTGTGATTTATAAATAGGGGTCTAGAGTACCAAAATCAAAAAGTTATCATAAACTAGTATATTGCATCCAATTCTGGGCATCACATGTTTGGAAGGATGTAAAGGCAAATGAGGTGCAGAAAAGATTCACAAGACTGGTTCAAGGGATGAATGAGGAACTTCAATGAAGTAGAAAGATTGAAGAAGTTAGAAGTGTTCATCTTGGAGATCAGAAGGTTGAGAGGAGATTAAATAGAGGTGCTCAACATCATGAGGAAACTGGGCAGAATAGCTAGGGAGAAACTGTTTCTACTGGAGAACCAGGAACCAGAAGACACTGCCAATAACTTCCTGCTTCACTAATGTCACATCTTGAGGGCAACCAAATGATGTGCTGGGGAATCTGTCCAGCAAATTCCCATGTAAGGATTTACCTGGTAATTGCACAAGTGCTAAATTCTCATGGACAATTGCACTGGATTGAAAATCATCCGACAGAAGTGATTTTGAAGTGTTAACTTTGATTTAATTTGATTTATTCTTGCCACGTGTAATGGGAAACAATGAAAAGTATAGTTTTTTTGCTTCCAGAGGCTATGTAACTACTAACACTTAAAGGATTATGCCAGTATACATGCTTGCTCTTTGGCATGCATATCATCAGCATATGCCATATTTCCAAAGAACCACGAAGAGCCGAATGCAGGGCTTGGCACGTAGTGCTGCATTTTTGGATGACGTATTGATTACTGATGCAACTAGAGATGAACATTTGGATATTCCAGGAGAGTTACTATGATGATTTCAGGAGACAGGATTTTGTCTGAAAAGGGAAGAGTGCACCTTCCACACCAGCAAAACACCTTACTTTCGTTCCTATGTTCATGATCAGGGATTGCATCATTGGCTGCCAAGCAATGTTTGGTGACCAGGCATCAATGCCGATATTCAGAACATGGTAAAGGCTGTGATCAGTGCCAGTTATAGAAAAAATTACTGGCCATGGTACCTTTGGAAAAGCCATAAGAAGTCTCACAACACCAGTTTAAGTCCAACCAGTTTATTTGATAGTAATCCCACAAGCTTTTGGAAACAGTGTTCCTTAAATCTGATGTTATGAGACTTCTTACTGTGTTTATCCTAGTCCAACGCCTGCATCTCTACATCATGAGCTTTGGAAAGGTCGAGGTCAACCATGGATGCAAGTACACATAGACTATGTGGAACCATTTATTGACATGATGTTCCTCCTGTTGGTGAACATCCGCTCCAAGTGATGGAGGTATTGGAGATGAGATCCACAACAACATATGCCACAGCTGACTATTTTACATCCCGTGGACTTCTGGCTGACTCTTAAAATGTCATTAGGTGATTAAGGATGGGCAATAAATGTTGGCCCACCAGCGATGTCCACATCCTAAGAATGATTATTTTTAAAAAAAGCTGCCAGAAAGCCCGTCTCATTTAACATATTAACATAATTTTATGAAATGGGAACTGACCTGCTGTCTACTTCCAGCACTGTTTAATATATTAAAAATGTCAATGAGCACTTCTTCAGTCAACTAAATTTATGAATTGCTACATCACATTTATCATGGAAACTGTCTCCGTAAATATGTCTCTATGTAATTCCACCCTCCTACCAATGCTAGTGCTGTAGAGCTATAGCTTGTGTCTCCCAGCTCCTCACCCTGCACTGTAGCGAAACTTCACGGCCACAGCCAATGCTGTGAACATTGATGCAAGTCTGGATGACATCTAAAATGGCAATGTCTCAATATTCCCACTGCTGCAGAATGGCAGAATTTTACTGGGTACTCCCAGTGATACTAGGCCAGTTCTTATTCTGCGACAAAAGCAACATACTGCGGATGCTGGAATCAGATACAAAAACAGAAAATGCTGGAAAATTTCAGCAGGTCTGATAGTATTTGTGGAGAGAGAATAGAGCCAATGTTTTGAGACAGGATGATCCTTTGTCAAAACAAACAGCAAAGAAAATCAGAGAAGATTTATATTATGAGGTTGGGTGTGGGAACAGGGGTTAGGAGGTGGCTGTAATAGGACAAAGACAATGTAAATGAGGATGAAGAAGGCTAAGAAAGGGTTCAAAGTGTCCATTATATGATCAGAATATATGAATAACAAAGCAAATCAAAGCAGTTTCCAGAAATGTGTTTGGGGAGGGGGTGGGGAGAGTACGCAAGATGGAGAGCAGGAATGGAGAAGTGGAAAAATAGAAGTGAAAAAGAAGGATTTTATATTTGATTTGATTTATTATTGTGATATGTATTAGCATACAGTGAAAAGCATTGTTCCTTGCACACTAGCACAAAGCATGCCCTTCATTGAGAACGAGAGGGTGCAGGAAGTAGTGTTACAATCATAGCTATGGTGTAGAGAAAGATTAACTTAGTGAGAGATAGGTCCATTTGAAAGTCTGATGGTAGCAAGACTGAAGCTGTACTTGAGTTGATCGGTATGTGAACTCAGACTTTATTATTTTCCTCACTGAAGAAGGTGGAAGAGACCATATCCAGGGTGTGTGTGTTCCTTAATTATGCTGGCTGTTTTTCTGAGGCAGTGGGAAGTGTAGACAGAATCAATGGTTGGGAGGCTGCTTTGCATGTTGGATTGGGCTACATTCATGATCTTTTATAGTTTCTTGCAGTCTTGGGCAGAGCAGACGCTATACCAAGCTGTGATATAACTGGAAAGAATGCTTTCTATGGTGCATCTGCAAAAAGTTGGTAAGAGTCATAGCTGACATGCCAAATTTTTATAGTCTTCTGCAAAAGTAGAAGCATTGTTGGGTTTCTTCACTATAGTGTTGGCATGGGGGGACCAGGACAGGTTGTTGGTGATCTGGACACCCAAAAACTTGAAGCTTTCAACCATTTCTACTTTGTCCCCATTGATGTAGATGATAAAAATGGATGAATGAGAAGAAACAAGATGAAATAAAATAAATGGAAATGGGACAAGCTCGCACTTGTTAGAGTGAATTATGTGACTCTTTCGGCTGATCACCTCTTACAGAGGCCGGACAGGAAGGACTTGCAGGTTGCTACTCAACTTATTTGGCTGCACCTCTCCTGGCTATCCAGCCCTGGGTTGGAACTCAAACCCAGAGCTTCTTTGCTCCAAGGCAGTGGTGCCCTCCACTCCACCACCTAAGTGGCAGCAGTAGGTGGGGGCAGAATTGGTTCCAGTCTCTTTGATGGAGAAAACCAGCTTGGATTCCCATTACCAATTACAGTGTTCTGGCACTTCTCCCTCCCTCCATCCACCTTGGGAATATTTGCATGTATGGGCTTTGGGTAATGGTCAGGTTTGCTTTCCACTAGGCAGTGAAGCTGGCCAATGCTCATTGTTGAGACTTGAGTTTGAATAAAGGTCAGCTGAGTGAAATGCTGAAAAATTTGAGACTATAACACTCAAGATGGCAGTATGTGAAAAGAGGAGAGGGCAAAAGTGAAAATTGTCAGAGGGAAAAATGGGTGATCATTGTGAAATGTTAACTACTCCATTCATACAGTTTTAATTTATCACAATATGTTCTACGCCGTTACAGATAATTAAACTTTATGTGTGCAGCACTGACTTTGTTGATCGCATGTTGATGATGCAATTAAAGTGAATCCATCACTGAAATGGATAATTCCTTACTGCACCAGTAGGGGGTGATATTGGTGTGTTGAAAGAGTGAGTCGTTTCTGCAGCAAAAGACATTAAATCAAAATCACTAATGTGCCAGTTGAAAGCTATTTCTCGCCTGCATAACCACAAGTGCACCAGTGTCATTGCAGGAGGAGCACAAATTATTTTTTTGACTGTAAAGGAGCACAAATTTTTTTTTAATCGTTGATCTCCTCTCTGAAACTCTAATGATTTGATCAAAATCTTAGATCAATAGCTTTGTTGAAGGTTCTACGGACTGTGCCACTACAGCAGATAATCCATTAAACAGAATATAGCGTTACTGACAGCAAAGCTGTCAACACGTAGGAGCTCCACAGAATTCACAGTAACATTTGTAAATTAGGTATCCATTTGCTTTCAGGATTACTGTAGAAATTTACAAGATCTTCAGACTTGACAGTCAGGGGAAATTAGGCTATTGATATCCAATATTTCCAGTGCCGCTTTCTGCTGAGATATTCCACTGCTGGGAATGCTGTCAATACTGTAGCCACCTTGCTGTTTTGCTTCATCCATCTCTCCTTCCTGACCACTGCATTTAGGTTGAGATGCTACATGTTAACTTCAGTGAGTGACACCAGACTTCCTGAAGTAAGATCTTGCCTGAGGATGGTGAAGGAGGTTATGGGTATTATGTGAGTGGACGTCAAGTCTAAATTATATTCTAGTTTGTCACGATGTAAACCTCTCAATTGTCCTGCACGGACAGAAAATGGGTCATCTTCAAAGCTAAACATTCTGAAAAATGTTGTGTTTTGCAAGACACTGTCTCTTAAAGTAGGAATGCCTGGGAGAGAAAAAAAATCCTTGTACCAGGGAAGATCTTCAGGCAATTTTAAAAACACTGGAATCCTTTTGACCTGGTGCACAAAAGGGGACATTTGGCATTTTAGGGCTGGAAAACTACATTTAAAAGATAGTTTTGGTTTCACTGTGAGAACGAGAAGTACCAACTGTTTTGTTTTGATTTAGTATTGTCATGTGTATTAGTATACAGTAAAAAGTATTGTTTTTTTGCGCACTATACAGACAAAGCCTACCATTCATAGCAAAGGAGACAGTGGAAAATGTAGTGTTACAGTCATAGCTAGGGTGTAGAGAAAGATCAACAATGCAAGGTAGGTCCATTCAAAAGTCTGACAGCAGCAGGGAAGAAGCTGTTCTTGAGTTGGTTGGTATGTGACCTCAGATTTTTGTATATGTGTGTATATGTGAGATACATGAAGTGAGACGGCAGAAGCGTGCAGCAAAACGGCAGAAGCGTGCAGCAAAATGGCAGAAGCGTGCAGCAAGATGAGTATTTCCTATTCTGCCAGAGCCCAGGACAGCCTACTGTTGTTCTGCTGAGAAGAAAAAGCTTGTGTGGAGCACAGGTAACTGGCAGTAGCAAGACCCTGAGCTTCCTGCTGTCTTTACTCTTCACCTTGGCTTTCAAGCGTAGTGTGTGGAGCACGGGTAACTGTGTGCAACCTAGTGCCGGTCTGGTTCCAGGAACTGGCAAAATGAAAAAATTGTGTTCAATCAGTCAAGATTGGGAGCAGTGCCTAACTCCTTTTAATGAGGAGGTGACACGGTGGCAGTATTTTTAGCATTGCTGCCTCACAGTGCCAGGAACCCAGGTTTGATGTGGCCTTGGGTGATAATGGGATGTTTGTACATTGTCCCTGTGTCTGTGTTTGTGTGGGTTTCCTCTGAGTGCTGTGGTTTCCTCGGACAATCTAAAGATATGTAGTTAGGTGGTTTAGCCATGGTAACTGCACAAGGTTGCAGGGATAAGATGGCCAGGGGGTGGGCCTGCTTCAGATACTCTTTGAGAATTGGTGCAGAAAAGGCAGACACTCTCACCTCAACTTGGAGTCATCTTTTAACGTGCTTCTGATGGGAGAGTCTCACTCATCAATAACACATTTCAGAAACCAGGCCATGCGCTGCTCACGATTTTTCAAGCGTTACTGTTAAGTGATCACTGAAGCATATGTCTGACTATCCAACATGTATGTGTACCTTTTAGATGGTTTCCTGACCATGAGTAATTGATTTTTTTGTCACATATCCAACATTTGCCAATAACTATTAATTCAACTGTTGTCTTCTATCCCTCACCCCTTTTTGTTCTGTCTCCAGTTTGTTCTTGTTTTATATTACCTTGCTCATTCATCAACTGTGTAACTCCCAGTACTGAACCAATTTTAATATATTAGTTTCGGGCAAAATGGGCTGGCCGATCTTTTCTTACAGAGAGAGAATTATGTCATCTATTTTTATTGACTCCAGCGATATCTGCAAAGTCTCATTCAATGGTTGCTCTTTGAGATTATCCAGCGGGTTGCATTGGCTAGCTGGGAAGCAAAGAGAAGGTTCTGTGTTGATCTGTAGCATTTATTGAATGACTTCAGTTGTTTAGCTTTCGTCAGCAGCCTTAGCAATGAAAAGTAATCAGTGAATATAAATGGTGTTCTCTTAGTATGCTCTCTTCAGAATTCCAATAGGAAGTAAATGAAGTGTAAACACTGAAAATTGAGGTCTAGGTGCAACCTTGCATTGTCAATCACTAATGAACACATTGGTAATTTTAATGGAACCACAACTTAGGGTCATTCATGCGACACATTTCCAGCCTGATTTTGATTGCCTTAAAGGATACAATGTTCTTTCTGAAATTAATTCCTGTCTTCAAACTGATGCTCACGCCAGTATCTCCTGACTTTCAAACAAGACAATTGATTTGAGGCACTCCATGGCACCTGACATAGAAAAATGATTGGTACAGCGTCATGGATAATAAATATAACCCTGCCTGATTGATAAAAAAAAATCAGCAACACTCATTTTTATTTCATCTGCTTCAGACGCCCATCTGGGCACTGATTATTGTCAGAGTTAGTGGCTAATGCCAGGGCTCTGTTCTGACTTCTGAGTCCTTAGCTGGGACCAAAAAGTAATTAGTGTGTTGCTACATAATGTAACAATCACCCAACAAGGAGGAAGGCCATGCTTTATCTATTAAGTTGCTCAATAGCCAGAGCATAATGATTGAAAGTGAATACGGGGATGACAGATTGGTACATTCTAATTGTGAGAATATCATTCTCCATGGCTCTTACCATGTTAGGTCTGATGGGTGATGTGCTGGATCAATAGAAAACAAATTTTCAATGTGCTGTATAGTTACCGAAGCTGACCATACATGGGAGTCGGTGACCCAGGAAAAACTGAAAATGCTAGAGAATAAACATTATCTCTTTCCTCAGATAATGTCAGACCTGCTGCAATTTTCCAGCATTTTCTGTTTTTGTTTCAGATTCCAGCATCTGCAATAGTTTACTTTTATCTAAGTAAATTGGTTATCTAGTCTTATATGCTGAAATGTACAAAATAAACATGTTTATATTGGATATACAAAAGGTACTCTGCATTTTACCCATTAATGGGGAAGACCCCATTTTTCAAAAATCAATTTTGTTTGAGAAGTCTTTGTTCAACCAATATCCACTTGGCAATTGATCAACACTTTCTTTTCATGAAGTATGAATTGTTGTCCACTCTACAATTAGTATTCTTGTGAACCTGTCCTGATGAGTGCAAGATGGAAAGCTTTGACAACAAGCCTTTTTTGTTCCACAATACAAAAGTCTTGTTATAGCCACAGCTGGCAAATACAATTGCTGTGAGGGAACAGGTAAGTGAATGTAGCTGTCATATAAATGCAGACCAAATGAACATAGGTTTTAACAATGGCATACCATACTGAAAGAATGCTACGTTGTCATTCACAGGTAAGGTGCAATTTCCCAGCCCTTCCCACTGGCGCAATCTTACAATCCTAGGAAAGGCAGCCCTCTGCAGCAAGTTCCCCAGTGGCAGGATGGGTGAACCACACAAAACACCAGTAGCAGGACCCAAAGATCAGGCTGTCAGCCAACAGCAAACCATTTCTGCCACTGGAAAACACACAAGGGGGCCAGTAAAACCCACCTGTAATTTTAAACCAAGACTCTATCTGGCTGTTCCATTTGATGTAAAATATTCCATATCAATATTCAAAGAAGAGCAATCCCAGTGCTTGGCCAACATTCGTTCCATAATACATCGCCAAAACATTATTTGGTCAGCCATCTCACGGTACTATACAAATGCAAATTGGTTCGCCTCTCTTTCTAAATGATGAATGTTTGAGGATAGATGCTGTGAAAAGGAATAAACTGAATAATATGTATTCCAAACTACAAAGTGCACCGCACAAATTGTGGAAAAGAAGCTGTACTTCCGATAAAGCATGGCCCAGTGTGAACTATAAGTGTTGCTATGTTAGCAATTGTAAAGTAGCTTACCCAAATTCCAGACATTTCCCTAAATATTTTACATTGGTCTTGCTGTCACTGACAACCTACTGACAATGACAGATGGTGCTATTTTCAGATTAAACTGTTCTTGTGCAAAGTGTGCATGATGGAACAGTAGCCATACTCCTCTGACAGGGATCTGTGCATTCTGTGGAGACCATGCTGTTTTCCTTTGCTTACTGCTCCATCCAATATAAATATATCAGTTGTTCATTCTGGAAACAGCTTGGCAGCTTTCACCTTGGATGCCACACTACATTACTCTCGTCATTTCAACTCATTTGAAACTGAGACAAGAGCATTTTAGTAGAGATATGTAGAAAGCAGGACTCATGGAACTGAATCTGCTGAAGAGACTTGAAGATCTCTGTGCCAACCTGGGGCTGATAGAGAACTGGGAATCTACATGGATAACTCTAGTTTCACTGCTCCATAGTAGAATCCAGCACCAAAGCAGTGATCATTAGCCTGAATTGAGAGTGGAGAACTGGGCCTCTGACTGAGTACAGGCCTATTGAAGTCCCCATTTTCCATAATAACCAGTGAAGATTACTGTTCTAGTGAAAACTATAAGCTTGACAGTAAAATACTGGAAATAGTCATAGATGCTGAGAATGGAAGTGTGATAGACATCTTGCAGTCCTGGTCATCTTGCTGAAACAAACTTCAATACAACTTGCCCAAAATTAAATCAATAACTCCTCTCAAACAAATCATCTTACATTGTTTCAGGCATACACTACCTGCAATATAATTGTGCCTGCCATAAAGTGAGTTTTAGGTGTTCACTTTATTTTTCATCTTTTTAAATGGCACTATTGTTATATTGTTTTCTTTCATTCATTTTATGGGAACATGCTGGGCTAAGCCAGAATTACCATTGAGGAGGTGATGGTGAGCTCCCTTTCTGAACTGTTGCAGTCCATATAGTGTAGATATACCCTAGTGCTATAAAGGAGGGAGTTCCAGGATTTTGGCTCTTGTTTGGCGCAAAAGCTATTTTTCAGTTGTCAGCCCAAGTCCAGATATTGAGCAGATCTTATTGCATTTGAATGTGGACTGCTTCAGTATTTGAGGAGCTGCGAATGATACATTGTACAGTCATCAATAAGCGCCCCCAATGTATTGTCTCTATATAGCTAAGAATTACTGTTATGTATAAATCTTCCAGATGACTACTTTTCACTTCTATACTTAGAAAATTGTGTCCATATAACAAACCAGTTCTTTTGCAAAAGGCAGCATGACAAATATTAGATTCTCATCTTTCTGAGCTTAAAGATGAGAATCTAATATTTGTCATGCTGCCTTTTGCAAAAGAACTGACATCAGGGATCCAAAAAAATTAAGAATACATAGCATCTACTTCATTTTGAAATTAACAATTACTCGATATCTATCAGTGAATGAACATGTTATCTGGCCATGGATGTAATGGAACCTGCAGTGTAACTCAGCTTTGCTTGCTGGCCTTAGCACTGGGCAGGTGCCAGTCTCAAACCTGGTGTTTGTTTGTACGCTTCACTATTAAACCTAATATACAGCACAACAAATGTTTCAAATTTGACATTGCTGCATTAGGTTGAAACATTCTGAACTGAAATTGTTTAGAGGGAACTAATTGCTCAAAACAAAGCTGAATTTTAAATGACCAAACTGAATTTGTATCCAAGTTTTGTGTTGTACAAATTTGACAGTACTCTAACTTCTGGTAGGTTGGTCAATAACAATCTGCTGGAAACACAATTGGAACCATGACTTTTAATAGGAGCCTATGTATTGTATTCTCAGAGAATTGCTGCACTTATATTCTTTGTGCACATGCATGTGTTGAAAGTAACGTCTTGGATGAGGAAAATTAATAGGTAAATTATTTTATTTAGTCTACACCGGAATTGCTTATTTTTCTGCCCAGAACACTTCACCTGCTTGAACATCCTGCATTCTAAAACTCACAATTGACAGGAGATGACTGAAGCAATACAAAAACTTTGAAAACAAGGATGAGGGATGACTTGATTGAGGTGTATAAAATAATAGGGGAAAGAGATAGAGTGGACATGATAAAATTGTTTCATTTGGCAGAGAAGTCTAGAACCAGGGCACTCAGGTTCAAGATAAGTAGCAGTAGTATAAAGGGGACATGAGGAAGAACGTTTTTATGTAGAGGGTAGTGGGTGTGTGGAATTCACTGCCAAATTGGTGGTGGAGGCAGAGACACTAAATGCTTTTAAAAAGTACCTGGATTTGCACCTTAAGTACTGTCAACTGCAAGGGTTTGGGCTGTGTGCAGGAAGATGGGATTAGAAAGGGCACCTGGGTGTCTTTGGGCTGGCATCGATAAAATGGGCCAAATTGCTTCCTTCTATGCTGCAACTTTGTGCTTGGGAGCTAAAGACTGATTTTAGGTACTGTTTTCATCTTGGCTTTGAGAAACATGAATTGGCACCATTCCTGACTTTGTGAATCTTAACCCCTCACCTTCTTCCATACCCACCATATTTTCATATCCTCAGTAGCCATTCACACAGTCTGCATAGTGAACAGACCTTAAGAGCCATACAATAGAAATATAAGTTTTAAAAATGAACTGGAAAAGATTAACCCTCTAAAAAACACAGAGCCATTAAAACTAAAGAAAAAGCACATTGAAAAAGTTGTTTCTTCAAGTTGTAATTCAGTTATGAAAGCAAATAAACATCCATTCAAAAATCAAATCAAGGACAAATAATCCTTTAACAATGTGTTAAAACTGTCGGTAGAACTATGTAGCCAGTCTCCTTCCGAGCCTAGTGCATGATAAGGTTTTGAAATTCAGCCTGGCATTCATAATGGATTCAACTGTCAAAGAGACCTTTGCAGTTTCAGACAGTGGAGCCTATTGAAACTTCAGGAACGGATGGATAGGTTTTGTTTTAAGCTGCACCAGATGTCCAAATATTCAGAGAATTAGAGAGGCATTTGAGTTTACTTCCTTGGAGTTAAAAATGTGGTAGGCCAATTTTTAAAGATAAAGTTCTGTGAAATCTCTGACTCAATGAAAATGCTGCAGGAAATGAAACACAAATTTCTTTTGGGCCTGACAATGATTGCCTAACCTCACAGGCTATGCATGTGAAACTGATACCAGAACCTGTTCCTGCCAATGGAAATCTTGTGTGTGGCTGACTAAGAGGGGAAATACAGATTTTGAGTCCAGTGGCCTTTTGCTGATTTTCACAAATATTATTAACATTGTTGGGATATGAAAATCCATCTCCATTTTTTGTATCTGCTACGTCACTGAAGTTACCAAACAACATCCTAAGTGACTGGGATAAAGTATGCTTCCTCACTCCTCTTAAGTAGCCCACCAGCACTGTTCTCAACCCCCCCACTCCCTAATTTGATAAAACTGCTTGTCCACCAATTCAGTGTTGGATGAGTAAAGCTTTCCTCTAAATATTAGGAACATAAGATCAGGAATAGGTCACTTAGTTCTTCAAGCCCGCTGCACTATGCAGTAAGATCATGGTTGACCTGTGGCCTAACTCCTACCGTAGCTCCATGACTCTTGATATCCTTGCTTAATTTAAAAAAAATCTATCCCAAACTTAAACACAACAGTTGAAGTGGCATCCATCGCTATTTGAGGAAGTGAGATCCATGCCTCCATTTAGAACTGTTTTCTAACATCTCTCCTGAGCAGCTTAGTCTGCATCTTTAGATTATTAGGAAAACTGCCCTACCTCCCCCTCAGTTGTTTCTGTTGCAGCAGATACAGTGGGTCATTTGCCGCTGAAGGAATCTTCCAACTGAAGCCTACAGGCTTTTTCTTGGCTTGCCCTACCTGCCAGTGTTATGAGGGATGTCTATTGCCTTTGGTCCTCAACACAAATTCCACTCTCTAATGACTAATCCTAGCCCTCACCCTGGCCAGTGTTTCAGGTTGACCCTGACTGTTCACAACTCTAGTGTCCTATTTGATCCCATCATGTCCCACCCACTATCATCCTGTAGTATAGCCTGTGCCTGTCTCAGCTTATCTATTGTTCAATCCAACTATATTTCATACAGTATATATGGATTGTCAAAAGATATTTGATAAAGTACTAGAAAGAGTAGACTCATGATTAAGGTCAGTGCATGTACAAGGGATAAATTGAAAAATGGATAAAGAATTGGCTTTGAAACAGGAAACTACTCAATAGTGACTGATGAAAGTACGGCTGATGCCCAAACAGTTTGTGATCGAAACTGGCAGTACAATTTCAAAATTTGCCTATTGGGGTGTACAATTAATATCGAAGATTAAAAGGTCGGTTGATTGAAGTGCAGGACGGGCATATCCCCACAAAAATGAATGATAGAAATGGCAGGATTTAGGCACCATGAATGACAAGGGAAATTGTAAGCTTAGTCAAAAGGAAAAAGGAAGCATACAATAGAACTAAACATCTAAAAAAATCGAAACTGGCAGTACAATTTCAAAATTTGCATATTGGGGTGTACAATTAATTCAATCAACTCCCTTGAGGGAGATTGAACAATCTTGGTTGATTGGGGGTTGATTGATGGGAAGGAAGTTAAATGCAAAATTATAAGGACTGAAAGGGGCCATGAAATGTCTTTAGCAAAGGTCAAGGAGAATCCCAAGGCTTTTTTATGACTATATTAGGAGGAAGAGAAAGAGTAAATCCACTCGAGGATAATGGAGGGAAGTTATGTTGGAGCCACAGGAAGTGGGTGAGATCCTTAATGAGCAGTTTGTATCAGTATTCACCAAAGAAAAGGTTATGATGGAGATTGAGTTCAGGGATAGGTATGCGAAAGCTCTAGGGAATGTCAACATGTCGAAGGAGGAAGTGTTGAGTATCCTAAATTGCAATAAGGTATTCAAAACCCAAGGGCCAGATGGCATCTATCTCAGATTACTATGAAAGGCAAGGGAAGATATGGCTGGGCCTTAACATATATCCTCAGATCATCTTTGATTATAGGTGAGTTCCAGAGCAATAGAGAATAGCCAGTGTTGTTCCCTTCTTTAAGAAAGGAAGGAGTGATAATCCAGGAAATTGTAGGCCAGTAAGCCTGATGTCAGTAGTGGGAAGCTTTTGGAGAAAATACTAAGAGACAGGATATCTGCACATTTGAAAATGGGTTAGCTCAAAACAGACAGCATGGTTTTGTACAAGTAAATTCATGTCTTGACAACTTGATTGAGCTTTTTGAGGTGGCAACAAAGATAACTGATTGGGGAAGAGCTGAGGAAGTAGATTGTATGGACTTTAGGAAGGCATTTGACAAAGTCCCACATAGCAGACTGATACAAAAACTAAAATCACATGGGATTCGGGGTAGGCTGGCAAGATGGATACAAAACTGGCTTGGTTATGGAATGAGAGAGTAGATTTAGAAGGTTGTTATTCAGAATGGAGACCTATAGCTAGCGATGTTCCACGGGGATCAATGCTGTGACCTCTTGTTATATATATATAAATGATCTGGAGGAAAATGTGGGGGTGGTCTGATTAGTAAGTTTGCAGATGACACTCGAATTGGCAGAATTGTTGATAGTACCAGGGATTATCAGAGGATGCAACTGGATATTGATAGATGGAGACTTGGGCACAAAAATGGCAAATGGAGTTTAATCCAGACAAATGCGAGGTAATGCATTTTGGATGATAAAATTTAGGTGTGAATTATACTGTAAATGATGGAACCCTTATAAAGTATATAATGTAGAAAGTATATTGGCATGCTAGCATTCATCAGCCATAGCATTCAGTAAAAGATTTGGGAAAATATGTTGCAGCTATATACAACTTTAGCTAAGCTAAAGTTGCAGTATTGTGTGCAGTTGTGGTCACTACACTGCCCAGAAGGACATGGAAGCTTTGGAGAGAGTGCAAAGAAGGTTCGTTGGGATGTGGCCCGGTTTTGAGGATGTTAGCTATAAGGAGAAGTTCAATAATTTAAGATTGTTTTCACTGGAACAATACAGGCTAAGGCCAAATTTAATAAAGGCCTACAAAATTATGAAAGGCATAGATAGAGTGGAAGTGTCAATTACAAGGGTGCACAGGTTCAAGGTGAGAAGGGGAAAGTTTGAGAGATCTGTGGGGCAACTTTTCACGCAGAGAATGGCGGGTCCCTGGAATGTGCTGCCAGAGGATATAGTAGAAACAGGCACGTTAGCAACATTTAAGAGGTATTTGATAGATAGGGAACAGAGGGATAGGGACCAAGTAAGGGCAGAAGGTTTGCTCATTAGTTTAGTTCGGGCATCATGATCAACACAGGCTTGTTCCTGTGCTGTACTTTTCTTTGTTCTTTGTACAACAAAATACAAAATTACTGCTGAAAAAGAGATATGATAAAACTTTTCAGCTTGCACTCACCAGGACGGATTGACAAAATATCAAATCTAACAGAAGCAACAATTTATGCTGCATGAGAAGAGTGTGCTGATTGATGGGCAAATGGACTCTAATTGGTAGAGGCTTTGCCAAGGAGAATGAACCGGAAATTATTAATTGTCAGTCAACTTTTTGGTCAAGTCATTGCTGTAGGAAATAAACCCGGGGATGGTTGTTCCCCTAAGCTTCAGTTTATTTGAAAAAGGGACAATGTATGGACATGTTCCATCTGTCCACAAAGGTCTGAACCCTTTGTATACATGTAGCTTCTTGCACACATAAATTAGTGGCCCACACGGTGAGTCACTAATAACCTTAAAGTGAATGTTGTATCATTCAAAGCATAGTAGGGATTGTTCAATAAGTGTGGTCAAATCGCGGAATTAAATTTAATGTTAAACACTATGTTCTGATTTCTGCAAACAACATGTTCATTTGTCTTATGTAAGAGTAATAAACTGCATAGTGACATAAATGATAGGTTTGTCCTCATGGTTCACTGTGTCCGTGTAAACTCTCTCCATGTCACATCCATGAGATCTCCTGCCATCTATCTACCCCTCATATTTCCTTACACCCTCCATACCAATCTCTGTCCCTTTATTCACCCCATGGTCCCTCATTCACTCCATGTCAACCCATGCCTTCCACTCAATGCATGGTTCTTTATCGCACCGATGCCAACTCATTGGAATGCATATCACCCATGTCTCGCTACTCTCTGCCTTTACACTTAACATGTCATCACATCCAATATCCATCGAGGGCAAACCTCAGAAGTCATGGTGAAACAAAACAAAATAAAGTTCTAAGTGAGTGTTTCAAACTTTATTTTTTTGAAAAACGTACTCATTCATAAAAAAAAACACCATTTCTTCCTCTTTATAAAAACCAAATATTTAATTTGTGTGCTTAATCCTGCCAAAAAACAAGCATTCACCTTCATACTTACACTTCTATAACCATTTGGAACTGTCAATAAAAGTGTGAAATGGAAGGCAACGCATGCAATTATGGAAGTTTGTGAATCCAGTTGTGTAGCACACATGCAGTAATAATAGTCCTCCAGGTTATATCAACAGTCAAAATTAAATAAAAAGAGATCCTAAAAAAATACTCCAGACATTTAAAAAATATATTTAAAAGACATGGGCTTTAAATGACTTGACAGCTTCACAGTTGCTTTTAGCACTTTAGACAGTTCACTTGACCATGTTCCTAACTGTTCCAATTAGTTTATGCACTTTTTACATTCACTCAAGTCCACCTTTAACAATCCAAAAGGGCTCCTTACATTTTGCAGAGGACAGTTTCCGTGTCCGAAAAGCCACCTGGTTTTCTCAATGGTGTACCAGGATTATGTCCAAAGGTGCACCCTACCTCTCCAAAGGACTCCACGAAGTGCAGAGCTTCTCCAGCAGGGAACCAAACCTAATCTGCAGATGCTCTTTTTCCTAGTCCTGGCTGGCAAAAATTAGATATGATTGGAGACAGCTGCTGTTTGTAGGGGTAGCCGCCTCAGTGAAATGTGCATATGCAAATCCTAATGTTCATGTGCAAATCCTGACTACTCTGTATTCCCACCCCTGCAAAAATGGTAGGTGCTGTGTTTGGCGAAGTGCTTCCAGATTTCAGCCTATTCCACTATTTTCGCAATGATGAAGAGCCTTCTCACAAGTCAGAAATTAAAATTCAGATGGGTTGTAATATAAGTTACTGAAGAAATACAATCATTTTGTTGGCTTTTAACTTCAATAATTCCTCTTTTTCAAGGCACTTCAAGATGATACCCGAATGTCTCTGGAGGAAGGCCAGGAACAATTTAAAAACATTCTCTCTCTGCTTTACAGCGGGGAACCAAATCTAAAAACAAATTTGTACAATAAATTTATGATTTAATGCCACATGTGGTTACAAATCAGCTCTTTATCTGTTAAGTCATGAAATGCACAGGCAAAAGTGCAGGGAGCAGGCAGTTTCTGCATTGATGTTGAAATCTACAGCTCTGTTCACACCAAACTTACTGGAGATGGAAACTTACTTAGACTACACATTCCCAGCTGGCTCACTATCACCATACAGAACTTGATTGAAATCCCCTGCCTTGCATATGGAGCTAAACTGACAGACAGAGCCACAGTCAGGTTACTGTGAGCTGATTGATCACTATCTGAACTTGCCAGTTAGAATAATCGAGGTGAATTTTGCTGCAGAGAGAAACAGCAGATGAAGAAAAGTGATTTGCAATTATCCACTAATAAGAACATAAGAACTAAGAGCACCAGTAGACAATTTAGCCCCTCAAGCCTGCTCTGCAACTACTTAATATGATCATGGCTGACTTCATCTTGACCTCAAACCACTTTCCTGCCCATTGTCCATAACCCTTCCACTCATTACCTATGAAAAATCTGTCGATCTCCTCAAATTTACTCAATGTTCCAGCCTCCACTGCACTCTGATAGTGAATTCCACAGATTTACAACCCTTTGAGAGAAATAATTTGTCCTCTTAGTTTTAAATCCACTTCTCGTTATCCTAAAGCTATAACCACACTTTCTACATTGCCCCACAAGAGTAAACATCCTGTCTACATTTACCCTGTCAATCTCCTTTAGCATCTTATACATAAATTCTTCTAAACTCCAGAGATTATAGGCTTAAACTGCTCAACCTCTTTTCATAAGATAATTCCTTCATCTTTGGACAAAAATCCAGTGAACTTGGTTTCACGGGTATTCATTGGTTTTAGTTTTTTTCTCTTTTGTTGGATAGTAATATTTCCACTCGTTGTTGTGAAAGAGAGTTTTTTATGATTGTTATCTCATCTACTGCAATCTACGAGCCTGGCCTTGTTCAAAGGGTGGACTTCATTTAGCATGGGCCTTAGTCCATGCGTTAACCCATTTACTTTAAGATAGATTTAACATCCACATTAACTTAGTGCTGCTGGAATTTCTATATGGCTCGGTTAAATGTTCCAGTGTATTCCTCTCTCGTGCTGATCAATGTTTCAGCACGCCTGTGTTGCTGTCAAACTTCTAAGTGGTTGGGCCTCTCACCCCTCAGTGGGAAACCTGCCAACTTTTAGACTAGTTAAGGCCGTGAATTTTTTTTTGATTCATTCATGGAATGTGGGTATCACGGATGAGGCCAACATTTATTGCTCATCCTCAGTTTTCCTTGAGAAATTGATGATATACATCTTCTTGAAACACTGTAATCGCTGGGGTACAGGTGCTTTTGGAAGGAAGTTACAAACTTTTGTCCCACCGACAGTGAAAGAATGGGAATATATTTCCAAATCAGAATATGTATAGCGTGAAGTTGAACTTGCACATAGTGGTATCCCCATACATTTGCTATCCTTATCCTTTTTATTGGTAGTGCTACTAAAAGTCTTGGTGAGTTGCAGTGGCAAATTAATGCCCATTTAAGGGTCTCATCCCACCAGCACTGGTATTTTACCAGTGACTGGAGGTATCCATGCCAACTGGTGAAGGCTCAAGTAGATGTCCTTCCTTCTCAGGCACTCTGTGACCACCAATACGGCCCCTTCAATACCACCACTCCCGTCCTCTCCATCTCCAACCTGGATCCAGGAAAGCTCCAGACTTACCTTGCTCTCTGACTTCAAGGCTCCTCAGCATTGAGGACTGCCTGTAGTCACAACAGTGGCCATTTCTCTTGGTGCCACACCTGGTTTTAGAGAATTGCTGGTGTTGGTCACCTTGCAGACGGAGTGGTGAAAATCATCAGGTTACAGACCAAGTTGGGATTGAGTTCTCCCATGGCTGATGATCCACAGTACCTCTTGGTGGCTTAGATTTTAATGTGAGTTTGTTTCTTGCTTGTCCCGTTTAATTTGGTTGCAGTCCATATACTAAGCATGGAGGATATTTTAGCTGTGGAGCTGAGACTTTGGGCCAGATCTTCCATGAAGCCACAATCATTGTTGAACTGGGGATTGTGGTAAATGGGTAAGGCAGCAGGTGGGTGAGGTGGCAGTTCAGATGGATGGGGGGTAAGGAGACTATTGGGGAGTGGGAAGGTGGATCAGGAAACAGTTGCATTAGGTCAAAGGGGTACTCAAGTATGGGGTCTCTGGGCAATCAGGTGGGGGAGAGGGGACAATTTGAATGATGGGGGAGGTTCAGTTCTTAGTTATGCAATGATTTTTCTGTGTTCACATTTTCAGGGTAACTGTTCAAGGAGGTCCCTCAGAACTGCCCAAAATCTCTAGTTCAGAGTTGGACTCATTGGTGGAGGGTCTGGGGTGTAGGGGAATTATCCACGGCAGGTTCAAACCTCCTGTGTAATTCCTAAAGAGCACAGTATGTCAGGACATGCACCTTAGGTCATGTGCCCAGTCTTTGGCGGTCCAGAAACAGGAGGATCTGGATCAATGTTTTCACCAGAACCGTGCAATGATCTCTGCTCTCAATATTTCCAAGGACAGATGTGTCAGTGATAGGTAGATCCCTCATCACCTGACATAAACTTCAGTCTGGCAGTTCTGTCCTACAGGACTAGACCTGTTTTGTCAGTGGTAATGCTATTGAGCTCGCTTAATGGTGGACGCCTATCATTGACTTGCAAGACCATTCTAAGGTATGAATTGAAATGCTTGACAGCGGCAAGCTCTTTATGTTTCTAATTGCACAAAGTTATTCAAATATATTGAAATAATAACAGCTACAATTTGAGGATCTCCTACAGTTCCCTGGATTCCTGTCAACTTCCAAAACATTTCTAAATTTGTCCTGTTATCTTTTCTCCCAGTGAGTTGTCTATTGAAGATTGCAGTGATATCTTTTAATTTGCCTTCTGTAGACATTACAATGCTGGCATGAAGATCTGGATCTGATAATTCTAAGTGTTTATCACTTGAAGATTTTATTCTTTCGTGACAGTACTGAATTGACTGAGTGGAGAATCTATGGAACAAACTCTCTGGAGAGACAATGGAAACAGACAGTATTGATTAAGATGCGAAACAGATTGAGTAATTTGAGACACGACCTGTGGTAAATGTAACATTGGCAGGGACAGGTGAATTAGAATCTTTGGTGCCTAAAGCTTTCCATTACTGGGGTTTTCATGATATTGTGTGTGGGTCTGCTGTGGACTAATTGATAGAACTTGATTGTTGTAATTAGTCAACAACCCTGTCATCATTTTGATCATGTGAGCAGCGGGATGGTAGCAGATCAGACCAGCTGGACTTTTGGTCTTTACTTGTCTCTCAATTCCTAAGTTTTTAAGACCGTTCACTGTGAACACTGATGACTGCACCTTCATAATGGATGGGCAGATCTACTGCCGAGCACGTCCTATGCATTTGACAGGCTGCAAACCTGAGTTATTGAAAGACATGAAACTGTCCACAGTGTGAGCAGCTGCTGTTTCCAACAATAAATGTTTGCACTGTAAATGCCAGCGACTGCTTTGAACTTACTTTGTGATTTGTTTCTTCCAGCAGCAATGGTCTAACAAGGTCTCATAATGTAATTTTAATGGTTTCTACTGCCATTGAACTATACTCTGCAAAAGGCAATCCGTCTCTTGAACCAGATAGTGGCAGGATTGATACCGAGAATTGTCATAATTTTAAATATTTAAATCAAGCTTTGAAACATTGACAGCCCTGGGGGTTGATTTTCCAGCCTCACCGTGTCTGGCGCAGAGTGTGTTGATCTCGAAAAATAACGTGCGTCCCTAAAAACCGTTTCTGTGGCTGGCGCGAAATAATTTGCACTTTTCCTTTTTAATGGCACAAACCAGATTGTGCCGAGAAGGGGCATGAGACCAATTAGCATAGTTAAAGCAACAATTATATATGCTTAGTCCATTTGATGCTCCTGGGATCCTCTGACCCTGCGTGTGGCATGACCCTGGTGAAAATCACTGTTGGTCTCTATGAGTGGAGAGTAGGGTGAATAGTCATGCCATGGGAGTTTGGAGGCCATTGAAGCCTTCAAGTAGTCAGGGACATGGCCAGGCAGTGCTATTTGGCAGTGCTCACCTGGTACCCTGGGAATTCCAGTTGGGCACTGTCAGTGTGCCAGGGGCAGCGTCAAGGGGGTGGGGTCTGAGCAGGAGGTGTGCGGCCTGAATGGGGCCTATAATCTGTGTGGAATATTTATGTAAGGAGGTTATGAAGGGATGGCTATATAGGAAAGGTCATGCTCAGGGAGGGGGCATATGGGGACATCCTGCGGGGAACTAATCAGATCATGAAGGGAACAATGTGAAGGGAGGGCATGTTGCAGGCACATGAAACAGGACCCAATGGGAAGACCCTGATGACCCATTGCCTGTGACCTGTTTCAGAGAGAGGGTGGAGAAACATGTTGTCAATTAAAACAGAGTTGAGGAGAAACTACTACTCCCAAAGGCTTGTGAATCTGTGGAATTCACTACCCCAAAGTGCAATGGATGCTGGATAAAGTACAATGAGTAAAATTAAGGAAGAGTTGATAGATTTTTGATTGGTAATTAGTTGAAAGGTTATGGGGAGAAAGCAGGAAAATGGGGATAAGAAGTGTATCAGCCATGATTGAATGGTAGAGTAGACTCGATGGGCTGAATGGCCTAATTTATGCTCCTATATCTTATGAATTTATGAAGCTAACTTCAGTGGCTGGAGGTCTGCATCCACTTCTGCTGGAGAACGGCACATGTTTGAGGGCTGACAGTGTGCAAGTCGTTACTGCTCCTGTGTTCCTCATGATCAGAGGTCCAAGCTGGATCTGCTTTAGCTGCTCCCATACTGACAGCAGGAAATTGCAGATTGAGACAAATAAAATACATTATAGCAGAAATGATTTCCAAACAGCTGTGAAAACACATGTCCAGAGGAAATATTGTGAGCACAAATCTTTCGACTAGACAGGGAGTGGCTGTACTGACAATATCTCAATACTTTTGCACAGTTTTACAGAGCAGTTACTCCCTGCTCAACTCTCGCCTTATTGATCCTGAACTGTTTCACCCAGCTCAGGAAACCTGAGTGCTGCTTATTAAACACGAATGCCGTGTTAAAGCCAGAATCAATTGCCTCTTGGCATATTTAAATTAAAGCCTTGCCTTTTCAAATGCATCACAGTCGTAACTGGAACTGAACAGAGCACTGGGTCTCCAACATGATAGTAGATTTTGGAAGCTTAATCCCTCGGCTACACCTGGTCCCACCTCCATCCCTTCCCCACTTTGTCAGTTCAAATTTTGATCTTTTATTTCCCTTCCCGAACCTGAACATTTCATCTTGAATTCACTTTATTTGACTTATCTCCTTCTCGATCCTTGCACTGCTAATTCCACAACCCTTCAATTTGTTTGAATAAGAGAATCCATTGAACTTGCAAAAATGTGTTTGCAGCTGTCCTGTGGGGTGTGTGTAACTGGCTGGATGGTGTGGGGGTTGGGGCTGCTGCTGGCCACTGTATGTGAAACTCTCCTGGTTAATTGCCACACATCGAATTAGTCAAATGAAAGTGACCATTTCCTATAATTCCCATCACTGTTGCTCACATTTGAAAGTCCTTTTCTTTCACTCACCACGAGAGATCTTAAAAGGTGTTATGTGACATCTCATAGCTCTGTGATGCCAATATAGCACTGCACAAAATAATCTCTCAAAATCTTGTTCATTTAATAATCCATGACACCTAAACAAAGCAATAAAAGATTCCTCAAATCAAAGTGTTGAAAAGTTGGTAATGAACTGCTTCATTTGCCTCCCAGATCCTTTTTAGCTACTGGTTAGCAGAGTACGACCATTTTCATTAGCTCCTCAGAGAGCTATAAATCAGTATAATGCTGCAGTCGATGCCATTTTGTTTTATGTCCTGTGAGAAATTTTCAGTGCCATTCCATAGATTTTTAAATATTAAAATACATCTGTCTTTTCTTCAATTTAAGCAGACGAGGAGAGTTTGGTTGCCTTTGCTTTGTATTGGATGTGTAATAGAATTGCCGATGAAGCTCAGTGTCTCCAGGGAGACATTGAGGGATTTAGGGGAACCCAAGCAATCAAGAATTTATCTGCAGTAATCAAGCAATCTCTCTGCTTGCTTAGACTCAGCACTCTGAAGTATTGTACATAATACTAATTAAAAACCATGTATATGAAATAACCTTGAACCACAGAACAGGGACTTGCGGAGATTGGAGAATCTAAATTTATAGGTTAAAGCAGTGATGTTATTTTAACAAGCTTTTGGAAAAGGTGAAATCTTTTGTAAGGTAGCCATGCAGATGTCAGACGGTAGACAATACTGCAACATTTAATTTTATTGGGAACAGCTTTCAACCAAAAAAAGGATTGGGAGGCAAATGAAGCAGTTTCTTGCCATTCTTTCCAACTTTTCAATGCTTCCCTTTGAGAACTCTTTCATTGCTTTGTTTAGGTTGTTATGGATTATTAGTGTCTTACAACTTGAGGTGCTTGTTAAATCTCCTTGTAATAAGTGAAAGAAAAAGGCTTTTAAAATTAGAGCAAGAATGATGGAAACCAGAGGAAATGGTCAATTTCCTTTGACCAGTTCGATATGTGGCACTCAGCCAGCAGAACTTTGCACCACTAACAGCCACACCCTCAACCCTCATTCACCCACACCTGATTTCCATCCCTGCCCCGAGACGGGAAATACTCACCTGAGACCAATGAACCATTCGCCACTCTATTAAATTATCCATCCTGCCTGCAACGAATTCCTGTGGTGGGCGGGACCAGAATATTTAGACCATCATCTATCCTTTTCTCTCTATGCGATTGCTCCCTGACCTGTTGAGCATTTCCAGCATTTTCTGTCTTGGAATGTATGATTGAGTGCTCATTAGGACAAAGGAGTCCAATTTCATGTTAATATTGAATTGTGTGCAAGGCTGATAAGGCAGTGGACTGAGATTCGTGACCAGCGTCTCGCTGATTGTGGGTTTCCCAGGCTCTCTTTTTCCATGAAATCTGCCTCATGCTGACCATCATTTGGGAATTGCTATTTCCACATGACTACTGAGCCTAGGATGGTCCCTAGTGTCTAACCTCCACCTTTGCCAGGAGAGATTTCCATGAGTGGGGTTTACAACTCTCCTCACCATTGGGGATCAGGCATGCCCACCCCACTGGTGGGTTCAGAGGCCATTGAGGCCTCCTTGGAGATTGGGCAGTGTCAGCCTGGCACTGCCCACTAGGCAGTGCCAAAGGAGGGCCTATTTGGGGGGGGAGGAGGAGAGCCTTTTTGGGGGCCCTACTGGGGGACCGATCGGTGGTAGTGGAGCAGAAGAGAACCTGCTGCACACTTTGCAGTGGGTTTGGTGGGAGGAGGACTGGGCGACTCTGCTGATGCAGGACTCGCCACTGGCATCTAGCTAATTGAGTCTTTCAGGCTTTTTTTTGCCATATAGTCGCCCCGCGTTGGCCATGGGAGGAAGGGGAGATTGGAACTGATGATTTGAGGTTTTGGCTGGTGATTTGGGGTTTTGGAAGATGTGTTTTACATAGCCATGAGGAAGAGGAAGAAAAGCCATTTTTGAAATCAGGTTACAGGCTTCTCTATAAATTAATTTATATCACAAAAAAAAGTTCAGTGTGGTCAGCAGAGCGGAAAGCTTGCTTTGAATGTGAGAACTACCGCAGATGCTGGGATGGGGCAGGTGGTAAGGGTGGGACCTTGTCTCTAGTCAAAGAGGCACACCACTGTAGCCACCTATGGACTCCAGAGGAAGAAGAATTATCAGAATAGGCTTTACTTCTGGTGGCGGATTCAAAGGGCTTCCTGAAAATAGAGAAAAGTGCCTGCAAACAATCATTCAAAATTACTAGTCAATGAAATGAGGATCTCAGAACCTGTTAGAAGCTGAGGAACTGTGGAATGCTTGCTAAAGGATTGCAATTGTTTGGACAGTGTAATGAATGATATGTATTTAAGGAGAATGTTGCTTTTTCTACTTAAAAGTACAAATTGCCAACAAATGAAAATAATTAGTCAAGGGTGGGGGTGAACTTGAGCCCACGCTCATTGTCCATATGAACGCCAATAGTTGCAGATCTCCCAGCAAGGATGCATTTTTGAATTTTTTCCTTGCCAGCGATGTCATCAGGTTCACATCCATGAAGGTTGCCCCTTCGCCATATATTGACACCCCATTGTATATTGGCAACATGTGGTTTACAACAGGTTCACCAAGACGTGAAACTGTCATTGGGGTCTTCCTGGGGGCCATAAAATAAGTAAGACCCCTAGGATAGAGGAGTGGCTACACGTTTGGCAGCAGGCTTGAAGCTGATATTCAGGCCCTCATCCTATTTTCTGGGATTGACACAATTTGCATCCCATGTGGCGAGATTACAATTTTCCCCAACTTTAAATGGCATTCCAATCAAAACATGTATAAATCTTACCCCCCAGCCCACCTTAGAGGTCTCAGGGCCTCCCCTTCCCACTCTTAATCTGAGTTGGCCCTTCTGTCTCCTTCCCCACACCCCTTCCAGTCATTGGGCCTTGCCCTCTGCCCCCCCTGCCCTCCATCCACAGTCAGAAACAGCACCCACCTTACTTCCTACCCCCCCTTATCTGTTGCCAGCATCCTCTGCTCCTCTGCGTACTTCCAAAAACCACAACATACAAATGAATTCTCTCTCCCTCATGAAGCTCCCACTGGCATTGTCAGGTCAGCAGGGGCATGGTGCCAACCTGGCGGTGCTAGGGGGCATTACCAGGATCATGCCCAGAAAGGCCACGAGACCTTATTTAAAATAGCATTTAAATATGCTTAGCCCATTCAACTCCCTGCGCAGAGTACTATCCAGCCGTTCAAGGGTGGCATGAGAATGGCATGAGTCACTATTGGTCTCCATGAGTGGGGCTGTGAAGATAGTCTATGATGGGGGGTTTTATGACTGGGGGAGGGGGTCTACATAAAAATGGGTCATGCAAGGGTAATCATGCAGAAGTGGATCATGGACAGGTCACGATGGTGAGACATGTTGGAGCTCAGGCAGAAGGATCCATTGGGAGGATCCCAATGCCAGCGACCCATGTTTGGGGGAAGCGGAGAACATGCCGCCAATGAATGGGGGTGGGTTCCAATATCTGTAGGAGGAAGGAGAGAGTCTCCCAGTGCACTGTGAGATTGGGGCATCCTTGCGGAGCAGCAATTGACTGCTCTGAAGCCGGGCTCACTGACATGTTTAGATCCTGCCCCTCCTGGGAATGGCACAAAACTCAGCACTCTCCCAAAAAAGGTGACTGAATGTGGAACAATTGTGGTGTGGAGTGAGCTTGAGAATCTGGAGCAGGATGGTGTTCTCACCATTATCTCATAAGGGGAGGGGTTCTCCAGCCATTGACATCAGTGTGATTCTCCCTCCTCCTGTAGTGAATGAAGGTTTGGCTGAGTGCCAAATTCTCCAACCTCTCTGGCAGCGTGGTGGGGTGTGACTGGCCAGAGAATTCCGGCCTTAGATTTTTTTGAGGGAAAATTCCACCATCTATTTCTTAGCCTGTGTGTCCATCCATCTCCCTGGCAGATATCTGAGGTTGAACATGACTGCTTGGAACCTTGGTGCTATATTTGACCCTGAAATAAACTCTGACCACATATCCATTCCATTAACAAGACTGCTTATTTTCACCTAAATGTCACCAAGCTCCTCCTTTACCTCAACTTAGCCGCTGATACCCTCATCTGTAAATTGGTTATATCAGTGCTTGACTATTCCAGTGTTCTCACTGGCCTCACATTTTTCACCATTACCCTGAGCTCACTCAAACCCATAGTATAACACAAGAAGTTCAATCCATCCAGCACTCCTGGCTGACCTACACTGGTCCTAGTTTGGTGGTGTCTCATCCTGATTTTTATATATCTTCATGATTTCATACTTTCCTATCTCTGTAACCTAATCCAGCTTCACAGCCTTCAGGTACCTGAACTTCTCCAGTTCTGGCCTCTTCTGCATTCCCACTTGTAACGCTTTCATTATCATTGGCTGTGTTTTCTACAGCCTGGACACTAAGCTCTGGAATTCCCTCTCTAAACCTCTCCAACCCAATCTCTTTCTTCCTTTTTAGATGCCCCGTAATAGCTGAATCTTTGATCAAGGTTTTGGTTTTCCATCCTGATACCTCTTTATGTGGCTCAGTGTCATAAGTTTGGTAACTCTCCCATGAAGAATCTTGAGACTTTTTACTAACTTTAAAATGCTACATAAATGCATGTGATGTTGCTTATGTGATTTGGGTCTTCACAATATAACATTCATGTTACTTCAGCATTCTAATTGAGCTATTTGATTCTTATCTGAATGTCAAAGTGTAATTTGATATAAAAGGTCATAGAAACAACTTAGAGAATTACTTGTATGATAATCTATCAACTGTGGCAAACATTTATAGAAGGGAATCATCTCGTTTGACTGACTACTTTGACTTTTTTTGAGGAGTGACATCTCAAATGGTCTTCTGAGGATTCAATTGGAAGGAACATTCTAATTCATTCACATTCCAGTGAATTGATGCGATGGCATTGATTAGTTAGTACATGCTAAATGGTCTTTATATTTGGATTATCTCGATAGAGTGCATTTGGATATTCAAAAATTTGTTTCACATTTGGTAGTTATTGGTATGGAATGATGATCGATTGGACTCTGCAGTCTTTGCCTTAAAATTCACTGGACTGTTTTGTAAAGTAAAGTAGTTAACTATTTTAAAAGTTTGTGCACGTAATAGAATTGAATTCGAGTAATAGACATTAGCACTTGATCTATTAAGCTTAATCAATAATGATTTAACAGCGCATTGCTTTGCAAACTGGAATCCCAGTATAGAATAAATATTGTAGTAACCAGTTATATTTGTTTATCTATTTATGTATGTATGTTTCATACAAAACATATGATCAAATTCTCTTTGCAATCCCATATGTAATTGGTGAATAAACAGTCTTATTGCATTTACTCTGTCAATAACCACTTTTTTAAATTACAGAATTCTATGCTCGTCAAATGTGTATTAGAAGTTAAGTCATGATTGTACATGGATATTTGGGACAATTCTAGATCAGACATACTCCTCAGATGATCATTCTCATTTAAGGTTGAGAAAGACGGACATCAGTGATGCATAAATGGGTCTGAAGTGCTGGCCTCTCCCTGAAGACAAGGAAACAATAGAGCTCCTCCAGATAGACGTTTAAAGTTTCAGGTTTTAGCCCGATTGCAACAATCAGGACATAATAAGGATTCAGAAATCTCTCCTCAATAATGTACCATCTCACTGAATAACACATACAGAGATTAATTTGTTTGGATAAAAAAGACTGTATGACCCAATGGGGGTGATTTTGAGCCCATGATTTAAATACATCTGGATTTATTTCCATATAATTAACATATGACATCACACCACGTCGGGGCAGTTTACAACAGGTTCATTTGGACGTGAACTTGTGGAGATCCCCATTGAGCAGAAAGTTAAATATGGTCCCCCCAACCTGAGATCATGGCCAGGCAGTGGGGATTGGAAATTGACTGTGTGGGTCAGGAGGGAAAAGTATTGATATTTGGGGAGTGGGGCAGAAGCGGGGTAGCACTGATGGTGTGCTGGCATTGACTGTTGTGGAGGTGGGTAGAGAAGAGGTGCTACCTATCTCGGGGAGTGGGGTCAGAAGGTTGAATGCCAATTCTGAGCGGGATAAAGTGCTGGCTCTGATTGAAGTGGAGAGCGGTGTCAACTCAGATTTCGATCAGAGTGGGGGTTGTGGAGAGCCCCTGAGTTCTCAGTGGTAGTCTGCTGGCAGGGGTGGAGGGAGAGAAGGATCAATTATGTTCTAAATGGGGTTCTGACCAGAAACAACACGGCCATTTCTTGGAAAGACTTTCCCAGTTTATTTTCTAAAATATATATAAAAGTGAGGAGATAGTGGTATGGTGATCCTGTTATTGGATTAGTAAAACAGAGATCCAGGTAATGCTTGGGGACCCAGGTTGGAATCTGTGAAATTTGAACTCAATAAAAAAATTGGAATTGAAAGTCTAATAACAACCAGGAAACCATTACTGATTGTCATAAAAGTCCATCTGGTTCACAAATGTCTCTTTAGGGAAGGAAATCTGCTGTCTGTACCTGATCTGACCTACATGTGATTCCAGATTCACTGTAATGTGGTTGGCTCTTAATTGTTTTCAGGGATGGGCAATAAATGATGGCCTAGCTAGAGATGTCCATATCCCATGAAGGAAAAAATTATAGAAGTTTATTAAAGAGCCAAAATGCAGTTCACATTTGATGGGAATGTCAATCACAAAGTTAAGAATATAAAGTATAACTAGTTTTGAATAGAGAACATAGGTTTTATATCTATATAATGTTACAATAAAAGATTTAAAATATTCATCATCATTCAAAATTGCATTACCATCCCAGAACCCCCCACTAACATCCTGCATGTTACCATTGATCAGAAAGTGAACTGGACTAGCCATATGAATACTGTGGCTACAAGAACAGGTCAGAGGCTCAGGCTTCCGTGGCAAATAGTTCTCCTTCTGACTACCCAAAGCCTATCCACCATTTACAAGGCATGAGTCAGGCACGTAATTGGAATACCTCCACTTGTCTGGATTATTGTTGCTCCAATAACACTCAAGTAGCTTGACACCATTCTGGATCAAGCAACGTGCTTGACTGGCATCCCATCCACCATCTCCATTATTCAGTTCCTTCACCACTGATGCACAGTGACAGCAGTGTGTAGGATTCTTAATAGTGTTGACGAACAGAGGGATCTTGGTGTATATATGCATAGATCCCTGAAAGTAGGCAGTCAAGTCGATAAGGTTGTTAAGAAGGCATATGGAGTCTTAGCTTTTATTGGTAGGGGGATTGAATTTCGGAGCCGCAACGTCATGTTGCAACTGTACAAAACTCTAGTGCGGCCGCACTTGGAGTATTGTGTGCAGTTCTGGTCCCCACATTATAAGAAAGATGTGGAGGCATTGGAGAGGGTACAGAGGAGGTTTACCAGGATGTTGCCTGGTATGGAGGGCAGGTCTTATGAAGAGAGGCTGAGGGATTTGAGGTTGTTTTCGTTAGAAAGGAGGCGGCTAAGAGGGGACCTTATCGAAACATATAAGATGATTAGAGGTTTAGATAGGGTGGACAGTGATAGCCTTTTTCCTAGGATGGAGAAAGCTAGCACGAGGGGACACAGCTTTAAATTAAGGGGTGATAGTTATAGGACGGATATCAGAGGTAGGTTCTTTACCCAAAGGGTGGTTCGGGAGTGGAATGCCCTGCCTGCAGCAGTTGTAGATGCGCCAAGTTTGGTGGCGTTTAAGAGGTTAGTTGATAAGTATATGGAAGAGAAGGGAATGGTTTAGTTTGGAGGGGCATTGCTTTTTATATTGGTCGGTGCAACATCGAAGGCCGAAGGGCCTGTTCTGTGCTGTAATGTTCTATGTTCTATGTTCTATCTACAAACTGCAGAACTCATTAAAGTTGCTGAGGCAGCATTTTCTACCAGTGCAATCTCTACCAGCTAAAGGACAAAGACGACAGATACCTGGGAACACCATCACATGGAAGTTCACCTCCAAGCCACACACCATTCTTAATTGGAATTATATCACAGTTGGTTCCTGGCTGCTGGGTCAAAATCCTAGAAATCCCTTCCAAATGGCACTGTGGGTATACCTACACCACATGGACTGCAGCAGTTCAAGAAGGTAGCTCACCGCCACCTTCTCAAGGGCAATTAGAGATGGGCAATAAAAATGATGGCCCAGCAAACTATGTCCCCATCCCATGAAAGAATAAAAAAAGTAGCATTTTCCTTAAATCCATATGCAGAAAGCTAGAGTTCAGCAAGATGTCCTAATCCTAATTAGGAGGATGATTATTGTTGTTGTATTAAAATAGCAATATCTTTGAGAAAAGCTGGAATGAATCCAATGAATTAAACAGCCCACTGTATGGTTCCAATACTCATATTTTTCATAGCTTCATAACTAGCCTTTTTTATTTACATACGGGATGTTGCTTCTTGACAAGTAGGCTCATTCCCTTCTAGTTTTTGGTTAAAATCCAAATTATTTAATTCATAAGAAAAAACTGACCCAGCAGGAAACTGTGAGCACATATGCTTTTCAACATGTTTAGAAATAATAGGATGCTGAGAATTACAAATAGTGCTAACTTCCCTCGCCACATGGATATATGTTAAGATGAGCACTCAGTTTCCTGGGTTTAGTTGATAGGTGATATAGGGGCACCTTTAGGAGACCAGATTATTCATTGTTGGATTGTGGACAGCATGGTGGCACAGTGGTTAGCAATGCTGCCTCACACCTCCAGGCACTTGGGTTCGATTGCTGGCTTAGGTCACTGTTTGTGTGGAGTCTGCACATTCTCCCCATGTCTGCAAGAGTTTCCTCTCACAGTCCCAAAGACATGCTGGTTAGGTGCATTGGCCATGCTGAATTTTCCCTCAGTGTACCCGAACAGGTGCCAGAGTGTGGTGACTAGAGGATTTTCACAGTAACTTCATTGCAGTGTTAGTGTAATCCTACTTGTAACACTAATCAATAGATTACAGAGATGGGATACAACAACTTTAAAATGAAAAACATGAACCACCATGAATCACACTGGGCCAAATGCATCAGGCACGTGAGGTTTCTAAATTGGTGATCAGCTGTCCAGCTAACATTCAAGAACACTTCTTGCATTTTCTTCTCCCAAAAGATGTGGAAGCTATTGAAAGGGTGCAGAGGATATTTACAAGAATGTTGCCTGGATTGGGTGGCATGCCTTAAAAGAATAGGTTGAGGGAGCTAAATCTTTTCTCCCTGGACAGACAAAGGATGAGGGATAACCTGATAGAGGTTTATAAGATGTTGAGAGGTATAGATCAGGTGGATTCTCAGAGGTTATTTCCCAGGGCTGAAATGGTCGCTATGAGAGGATACAGGTTTAAGATGTTGGGGATTAGGTACAGAGGAGATGTCGGGGATACGTTTTTCTCTCAGAGGGTGGTGGATGAGTGGAATTGGCTGCCATCGGTGGTGGTGGAGGTGAACTCGTTGGGGTCTTTTAAGAGACTTCTGGATGAGTACATGGGATTTAATGGGATTGAGGGTTATAGATAGGCCTGGTAGATAAAAATATGATCAGCACAACTTGTGAGCCAAAGAGCCTGTTTGTTCTGTAGTTTTCTATCTTCTATGTTCTAAAATGACTGAAGGAAGAACAATCCAGTCGCAGGAAGTATGACATGTTAGATCATTTTTAAGACCAATGTTTCTCAGTTACAACTGTGGATTTACTTCTGACAGTACGGGCAGCATGGTAGCACAGTAGTTAGCACTGCGGCTTCACAGCTCCAGGGACCTGGGTTTGATTCCCGGCTTGGATCACTGTCTGTTTGGGGTTTGAATATTCTCCTTGTGTCTGCATGGGTTTCCTCTGGGTGCTCTGGTTTCCTCCCACAATCCAAAGATGTGCAGGTTAGGTTGATTGGCCATGGTAAATTGCCCTTTAGTGTCCTGAGATGTGTAGATTAGAGCAATTAGTGGGTAAATATGTAGGGATACGGGGGTAGGGCCTGGGTGGTTGGTGCAGGCTCAGTGGGCCAAATGGCCTCTTCCTGTACTGTCGGGTTTCTATGATTCTATGAGTCTCTAATGAAGCAAGGACCCAGAAAAAAAATCACTGAAGCCTGTAACTGAACTTCTTCCCAAAAATTTAGTTCATCACATGGCAAATTTAGATGTGCCACACAATATCCATTTAAAATATGTGATATAACTGAATCAAACCTATAGTTTTCTGCACAACAACTGTATCTCAATGGTCCCATCCCTCACGTGTACTCATGATAATAGAATGAGGTATGGTTCTGAAACTGTAGCTAGCGCAGGAGCATTAGGACCTAGAGGTTTGAGCTTGTATACAATAATGAGACATAGATTAGCACATGTAAAGGCTCAAGTTTCCAATCCTATCTAATCATTGGAAGACAAACACCTCCCATGCAGGCAAGTACAGTAACTCCAATACCAGCCCTTGTACACCTCCTAGTGACAAGCTGCCCACCATCTCACTCGTAGATGCTGAAAATAATAAAAAGATTTGCATTCTTCCATAGCACCTTATGATGTCCTGATAATGTTCCTGAGTGCCAGTGAATTACATAGACATATCACATTCTTAAGAAAATGAACATTGATGAGAAGAAGGAAATATCATGTTGAAAGAGTCTGGTTCTTTAATTAACAGTCTTCCATGTAGGAGCTGGCATCTTTGTTCAGTGTGGTATTGTCATAACCTGAAGCTCTATTTCAAATCCAACGGAACCACAACAAATTGATGAAGACGAATATCTTGCCAGGACCATCCCCACACCCCTATTTCCTGCTTTCAAAAAACTGCACAATTTCAAACAGGCCATTGTCTGCAGCAAACAACCCACGCTTCAGGAGAACAGTGACCACAACATCACATAATCCTGCCACAGCAACCTCTGCAAGACCTACCAGATCATCGACATGGATGCCATCATCTCACGTGAGAACCATCCACCAGGTACATTGCACATACTCTTGCAACTTGGCCAATGTTGTCTACCTGATAAACTACAGGAAAGGATGTCCTGAGGCATGGTACATTGGGGAGACCGTGAAGATGCTAGGACAACAGATGAATGAACACTGCTTGACAATCACCAGGCAAGACTGTTCCCTCCCTGTTGGCGAACACTTTAGTGACCACAGGCATTTGGCCTCTGATCTTCGGGTAAACGTTCTCCAAGGCGGCCTTCACGACATATGACAATGGAACTGATAGCCAAGTTCCGCATACATGAGGATGGCCTGAACCGGGATTTTGGATTCATGTCACACTATCTGTAACTCCCATGACTTGCCTGAACTTGCAACATCTCACTTACTGTCCTGTCTGGAGACAATACACATCTCTTTAACCCATGCTTAATGCTATCTCCACTCACATTGTCTGCACCTTTAAGACTTGAATAACAGATTAGAATGTGAGTCTTTACAGTTAATCAGTATTCTGTAAACTGTGCGTATTTTTAAATAATCTGTTTGTAATCAGAACTCTCCACTCACCTGACGAAGGAACAGCATTCTGAAAGGTAGTGGCATTTACTACCAAATTGGACTTTAACCTGGTGTTGTGAGACATCTTACTGTGCCACAATGAAAGTCAGACTTGTGAAACTTCACAACCAGTGAAACACAAATGAGCCAATGTTTAAATGGACAAGATTCTGCATCTCATCTCATACGACAATGGTAGAATTATTTGGGTGCCTAATATGAATGGTCCTTCTAAAACCTCATTGGATGAAGTGAAGAGATTGACTGTATATTTATAGGAAATAATATTAGCATAGATGGCCATTCAACCCATCAAATGTCTGCTGGCTGAAAGAACTTCATTTTTTTACCCTTGGCAGTAGCCCCATAATTCACAGTACTCATAAAGAATAACCAAGTGCTGCATGTTTTACAAGTTTTCTGCCTCTATCTAATCCTCTCACCTACTCTCTAGTTAAAATAATTTCCCTCAACTCCCTTTTAATCCCTCAGCCTATTGGTTTTATCTCTGCCCCCTGGTGACTCCTCTGCTTTTAGAAATAAATCCATCCATACCTACTGTCAAGGCCCCTCATTATTGTGTGTGCTTTAATTAAATCTCCCTTCAGCCTCCTCTATCTCAAAGATAAAAATTCCAATTTATCCAATCTCAAAGCCAGGCACAGTTAATAAAGCAGTAAGAGAAACAAAAAACAGTATTATGATGCACATGAATTCAATGAGAAGCTTTGCAGGCAAGTCAAAAAACCAATAAAAGAAATATCAGCTTTCTAGGAATCATCAGAGACTGAAGGCAGTGTTAAAAATGGGGCAGACAGAAAGAGCATAGAGGAAGCACATTAGGCTTAATGGAGCGTGAATTGATTGTACCAACGATGAATTGTTAGATCTGCTCTGGAGCTGTCAATCAACCCAGAGGCACTAGTGATAGTAGAAACTGTGAAGAACAAATCCAGCTACAATAGGATTATGAGATTAATAGAGTGAATTAGTGGTTTGAAACTTAAAAACAATGTTTGTCTGCCTGAATGAATAAAGGAGTTCATAAACATTCCTGGGCATAATTGTATACTCTGAAGGACACTAGCATCTTGTGACACAATGTTCTCATCTTGCGGCTGACCTCATTCCCTAAATGGCATCCCCATCACATCACATCACATCAAATCATGGATACATCAGAAGTGATTCTTCAGGTCCACGTTGGGAATTCTGGTGGCCCTTTGAATTGGGTGAGAGGGCCAATTCAGGATTCTCAAGGGTTTCAGAACTGCTGGGGTTAATGAAAGAAAGCCAGGGGATCGCATAAGTGAAATTGATGGCTTCTGTCACTCAAAGTACTTCAAAGAGGTCTGGTAACACATGCGACTTCTGAAATCAATGAAGCACAATCCCTAAAATAGAATATAGTTCAATGGCGTGAATTCTAATGACACCAGGCCACTTCAAAGGATTTACAGAACATGCACAGTAATAATTAGTCCAGCCATGAGGGCTCCAAGGTCAACACCTTCTCCCCAGCCCGAGCCCGCTCAATTCCAGGTCCTATAATATCTCGTCCCCCACCCCTCTCTGCAGCCTGGCAATGCAGGGAGACAATAGGCACAGTTGTAGGTAATTCTTGCCTCCTTTTTCTCTTTGTAGTCCATGGTGCATGATCTGCAATTGTGAGGATCAGGACTAATTGGCACTGGCTGGTCTTCCTGCTGGGGTAGCGGGTGGGGAGGGGAAGGTGGTGGAAATGTACCAGAAGGCCGTTGAATTAGGCTTCCAACCTGCTAATTTATTCAAATACATTTAAGTGACTAGAAGTCAGATTCTCGACTGGACTGGGCAAGAAGCTGCTCTGTCCAGATGTAATGGGCGAGCAGATTCCCAATGGATTTGACGCCTAGTGAGAATCCCATTTTGATCTCTTGTCTGATTCAATGGGCCACCAGGATTGCTGACTGAGCCTGGCGGCCCTGGAGGATCACTTCATGATTTCAGGAGCCAATTCCTGATTTTTTTTTAGAAACTGCCTGAAATGGGGTTGAGAATATCTACAGGATGAGAATACCATGCCACAGGATGTTGGTGTACTTGAGAGCGCACAAATATGCCTAGAAATCTTTATGAACTTCTTTACTTATTCAGACAGATAAACCTAGTTTTTAATTTTCTCATCCCTACTTCACTATTAATCTCATTATAGTTGGATTTCTTCATACAGTTTCTACTATCGCTCGTCCTTCTGACTCATGCTAATTTGGAACAATTGCTGTAAAGGTACTTGATTCACAATCCAGTTTGTACTAAAGAGACTGCAGTTGCTGAGATTTACCATTTTAAATTACAATGAGCACAATTCATTGACACAGTTTGATTATTTAACAAAAGGTGAGGGATTGTTTGACTAGAATGCAAAAAATGACCACTGCTTTTGCTTGCCAAATCTGTCTGATGAGAATTAGAACAAGATAAGACTATGGAGTAATACTGCAAGGCCAGGTACCCTTGTCCCCATTCGACACAGACAAATTAAAGATTGTCAAACTGCAATGAAATGGAGGAAACCAATTAAATAAAAGTGCTGGCAAGAATGGACAAATACCTCTTGCAGGAGAGAGAACAATTATAAATCATAGTTTAATAAATATAGCATCAGTTGTGTTAACATTTATCAATAAAGAAATACAAACACTAAATCAGCTACAGGAAGCAACAATATAATTTGTGATATTATTTCCTTGCACGCAAATGCTGTTCAAGTCCAAGAATGTGCACTGTGCAGTGCTAATACCAAAGTACAGACATTTATTTGCACCTAATACATGAAATACTTGACAATATTGTTGGTATTGCAAAAGCTTCCCAGCAGGTTGCTCATTTTGTTGAAATGCTGATATCTTGAGTAATTTCATTTTTTTGGAGGTTTTCCATCTTTAATGAGTTTTTATAGGTTGATGGGTTGCTGACATAGAATTAAAACTTACTGTGACATTGGTTGCCAATGTGAAAGAATTTAACATCCAATAAATTATAAAATGCACAATTATTATGCAGGTGTCAATAAAATTCCTGACTGGCAATTTTTAACCATACTGGGAGGTAAATACTCTCCAACAAGACTGCCTTTCATATTTCCCTCTCATAGAAACTCTACAGTGCAGAAGAGGACCATTCAGCCCACTGAGTCTGCACTGACCACAATCCCACCCAGGCCCTACCCCACATCCCTACATATATACCCGCTGATCCCTTTAACCTACGCATCTCATGACTCTAAGGGGCAATTTTTTTTAGCACAGCCAACCAACCTAACCAGCATATCTTTGGACTGTGGGAGGAAACCCACACGGACGGGAAGAGAATGTGTAAACTCTGCACAGACAGTGACCCAAGCCGGGAATTGAATCCAGGTGCGAAGCAGCAGTGCTAACCACTATGTGATCGTGAGAGGGCTTAACCATAAACAATGTTATGATTATTCATTTCACAAGCTGAGATCAAAGTTGTGTTGCTTCTCATTAGACAGCATTACACAATTATTCAATACCATTGGAGAATGTAATCTTCATTTGGATGACTAAATACACTGTAGTGTTGTATGCTCTGGTCAGTATTTCATGCTGAAATTGTTACTGTATTCAAAGAATATACAAATACTTCAGGTTCTTTTTCACAAGGTTTACAATATAAGATATCCAAAATAGGTTTACAACAGTATTTGTGTATGAGAAGACTGAGAAAAAGTAATCAGTCCCAGGAATCATATTTGTCTTGCATGTTATGCAGACACTTCTGTAATATTCACTGGACCATGGGGAAGGAACTTCACTGGATTACACATTTAAAGAATTGGCATTGGCAGATTGGACCAAAAAGGCCTCCTTCTCTGATTCCAGAAGACTGGATCAGGCCTACATGTCTCAGGAAGTTGATAAAAATGTTGTGAGCTCATTAAGTCTCCTGCAAGCATTCTGATTTTCAGGAATGTGGCTAGACTTTAGCTGCTGTCAGGTTTTGCCCAGTTGTTTGAAGGCTCAAAGCACAGAATGGGCGCAGGATTTAGCATTCTTTACAGTTCATTAACTACATCTGTGTTTATTAAGGAGAGTCATTTCAGTACCTTGATTGGAAGGCTTAACTACCCATTAAATAATCTGTCAGATTGTTACTTATGCCAACTGGTAAACTGTCAAATAAAAGATAAACATTGTAAATGTGGGAAAAGTATTCAAATAATTTTTTTGAGAAGTTCATGAAAGAGGTAGAGTATATTTTACAGTATTGAACGTGTAGACTAGATAATAATGTCTACTTGTTTAGGTAATTTTTTTCCATTGCTTCTATGCATTCAATCATTTGAGACAGCAGTTTCGATATCAGTTTGTTTATTTTGGGGATTTGTGAGATCTTGGCTCCAAATCTGTTGCCTAATTACTTTTTAAAGAAATGGTTGACCCTGTTACACAACTGATTGGAAATGATAGTTTGTTTACTTGGATAGAACTATGGGCTATTCAATGGCTTCCAACTGTTAAAATAGGGCTTGTGACCTTTATCCACACAATGAATACTGAGATTCAGGGAGATGCAGATGGGTGTTAAATTAATCAGAAAATATCTATTTCTATAGGTCATATGGGCCTTCTCAATAAAGTTTAATATTCACTGCTTGTTACATTGGAAGAACTGGAATGATGTGTTTTTCGCAACAAAAGAGGAGCTCTTAATTATTTCACGTCCATTCATGCCTTGGACCTGCCATTGCAGGCCAATTAAAGTGACAGCAGCAGGATGATTCCTGCTTTCTGATTCCCAACTCTGAGCCCCAGAAGTACAAGTCATTGGAATTAATCAAAATTTTAGTACTTCATAGTGTCAGTATACTACTAATCAGTGTGTGGCAAGTACCTGAAGAGAATAGCTAGTTAAGCATGTGATATTGATTCTACTGTAAATGGAGACAGTTGAAACACAGGTCGGCGCTTCTTGTAGGTTAGTAGCGCTAAGAAAGTGTCTTACAATAAGCCAGCTTGAACATAAAGACCAGTCTGGAGTGATTCTTTAAACACAACCATTTATTGCAACACATAGGGCAGAATTTTATGTAGGACAGGGTGCCCTATCCCCATCACCTGAAGAGACAGGGAACATGCATTGGTTTGAGATGATTTCTAATCTCTCAATCAGGAGGAGGTCTAATTTCAGCAATATCGCTGGGAGTGCTGGCCACTGATAGTTCCACCAGTCTAAGTGCCCAATCCATTGGATGAGGCACGTGTTGGTCTCCCAATCAGCATGCACAGGAGATTGCGAGATGGTATGGATCTAGATAGGACAGGTGTGGAGGGAGCCCCTGGGGCAAGTGGTAGGTTGTTGTGGTGCTCAAAATGGAAAGGGAGCTAGTGATGGGGCAGGTTGTTTGCCCCCGTCCCTAAACTCATCCTGCCAGCTGTAAAATTGCGGCACTTATGGGTCTCAATTGGAGGAAAAGCTACTGGGCCACATAGGCCTTGCCTGCTTTCTATAAAATTGCGTACAGATCAGGTAACAAAGGGAAAATGTCAAAAAGGCGACTCAGAAAATGTTATGGTGTTCCTCCTCCTCCCACCTTCAAATCCACTGGCTTAGGACAGTAAAATGATATCCATTGGGTTTTTCCATGTTGCGGAATATTTTTTTCTTTAAAAACAACTGAATATCTAGAGGAACATTTCTTTGGTTTAAAGGCATAATGCCCACACACACCAAGTATTTGCATGACAACTAACTCCATGTGAATGGACACTGTGCTATGACTATGACTGTACAGGCTGCTGTAAGATCTTGGTAGATTTCTGGCTGCATTTATACTGAATCTTTTGAAAAGCATCTGCAATAATAGAGCACAGTGGGGTGGGGGGTAGAAAACTAAATCTCAGGAAGAAATTTGATTTGTAATTGAGCAGAGATAGTGAAAATGGAAAACAAGTTTACATTGGATGTGTAAAGACACCCACTAGATACAGGTGCTGATCTTCTGAGGAAAAATACTATTCCATCTCAACCAGTAGTTTGAAGTCTGATGTACAGTCTGCATTGGCAGAATGAGATGGGTCACAATTTACTGTAGCTAATACAGAACAATGTCTGACACTCATTAGGCTTGTTCTTATCTGTATAATTTCCAAGACTTTGCAGTGGAAGTTGCTGCATATGGGAGATGGAAACAATGTGGTACCCCTCACAGGGCATCTGGAATCTCTAAATCGGGCAACCAATTTTGTGTCATCCTAACCAAGCAGATTGAAGTTATTGTATAATAAATAACAGAGTTACATCCAAAGTGTAAGTTAGAATAATACTTTAAATATCAAATTAGGTACAGAAAGAGAATTAAACTGAGGGAAGGAAAGACTGGATTATAAAACAGAGAAAAAGAAAGAGAAAGTGAATATTTTTAAACAAAAGTAAGATCTGTATTAAAATAAATCTCTAAAATCTCTAAAAATTAAAAGCAGAAAGAAATGAGACTCGGCAGTTAGAATAGTAATTAATTAAAATTAATCGCCAAATATGTGTTTTGGCAGCGACTAACACTTATCACATCCTTATTTTTTATGGCAAGTTCAGTTCATATCCACAGTGCAGGAACTTGACATTGTGAATGCTTTAGGATGGTGAGCCAGACAGTGAGATTCTTTTCTCATTAAGCTAATAGTGAATGGGCATATCTTGGACAGCAATTTTGAAGTTTTCATGCTTAACTCTGCATCTGCCTCCATTAAAAGTGGAGAGCAAATTAGCCTAAGTTACTTTTGCAGTAATTTTTGCTCCTGACCATCTCCTAACCAATTCTGGTTGCTTGGAACATTTCATTGCAGTTACCTTTTAAGAGCATTCTGTATTTTTGTGTCCTTTGCTCTTACTGAGGATTGCATTTAATGATTGATTGTATAGCTCCCAACCAAGTCTGCCTCCAAAGAGATGTGCAGAAAGGAAATGTTCTCCCTGCTCCCTCCACAACATGGAATGGAAGAGTGCTTTCAACCCATCCTCATTGTCCATGAGCCTCATCAATTACTCGCCCAGTACCTGGCAGTACCCAATGGGGATTGCTATCTGGCAGGTAACTGGTGGATTTCGAGTGGCAAAAGACTGCTGCTGGCAACTCAAAAAACTATCCTGGTCAGTCAGGTCTGTGGGTAGGAACGTGGAAGGCTTTAAGGAAGAAGGGGGAAGGATGAGTGTCAGTGAATGCCTTACCATCGAGAGTGGGGACAGGGATGGTTTCAGCAGGGAAAGACAAAGCTTCTCTGTGGTCTTCCTGCTAGGAATATGACTTTCACCAGGATGAGTGAATTTCAGTGGTTTCCTTAGCTAAGCTGTTCTAGTATATCTACAACACTGGCATCTATCCGACAGTGTGGAAAGTAGCTCTGGTATGTCCTGTACACAAGAAATGGGGCAAATCCAACCTATCCAATGACCTCCCCATCAGTCTACTCTCAATTATTGGCAGACTGATTGAAGACGTCATCAACAATGCTATCAAGTGCATAGCAATAACATGCTCACAGGTGCTCAGATTGGGTTCCACTAGGGTCACTCATAATCTGGTCAAACATGGACAAAGAGCTGAATGCCAGGAATGAAGAGAGAGTGACTGTCCTTGAAATTAAGACTGCATTTGACTGAGTCCTAGCAAAACTGGAGGCAATGGGAATCAGGGGGAAAACTCTCCATTGGTTGGGATCATACCTGGCACAGAGGAAGATGATTGTTGGAGGTCAGCTATCTCAGCTCCAGAACATCACTGAAAGAGTTTCAAGCTAGTGTCCTAGGCCCAATCTTTAGCTGCTTCATTAATAACCTTCATTTTATCAAAATATCTGAAGTGGGGATGTTCACGAATTGTACAACTTGTGACTTCTCAGATACTGAAACAATCCATGTTCAAACACAACAAGATCTGGACAATATCCAGGCTTGGGGCAACAAGTGGCAAGTAACATTCATGCTGTACAAGTGCCAGGCAATGACCATCTCCAACAAGAGAGATTGTAACCATCACCCCTTGATATGCAATGGCATATCAACATCAACACAATATCAACATCTTGGGTTATCATTGACCAGAAACTGAACTGGACTAACCACATTAATACTGTGGCTACAAAAGCAGGTCAGAGGTTGGAAATTCTTCAGTGAGTAACTAACCTCCTGAATCCTGGAACTCCCTCCCTAGCAGCACAGTGAGTGTACCTACACCACATGGACTGCAACAGTTTAAGGCCGCAGCTCATCATCACCTTCTGAAGGCAATTGGGGATGGGCAATGAAAGCTGGCCTAGCCAGCGAAAGCCATATCTCTTAAATGAATTTTTACAAAAGCAGCCAAAAGTAAGTTTTTAACATTGTTTTGAGCATTAATTCCAGGCCCATCCTCACTGATCCTCCACTAAATTAGTCTGTTGAATGAACGGGTTGTCTTATGATGACAAGCTGAGCAAATTGTCTTTGGAGTTTAGAAGAATGACAGGTAATTTTATTAAAGCAAATGGGATTCTGAAGAGGCTGATGCTGAGAGATTGTTTCTGCTGGCTGGGGAATCTTAAATTTGAGGGATAAGGAGCCAATAATTTTAGCCTGAGATGAGGAGAAATTGCTTCACTCAAAGGATTGTGAATCTTTGGAATTCTCTATCTCAGAAAGTTATGGATTTTCCATGAAGCTCCATGGGTTGAATACAGTTAAGGCTGGGATTGACAGATTTTTGATGTCTTGCGGAATCTGGGGATATAGGGAATGGGGAGAGAGTGAAGCCTAAGTTCAGTCATGATGGTATTGAATGGTGAAGCAGGCTCAATGGGTTGCCTGGTTTCCTCATTGTATTTCTTGTGTTCTTGTGACATCTCTGGACCCAAACCTGACATACATTTATATAGAACTAAAGGCAAGATTTTGTTCCTATTGAATTTTATGAATGGATAGTGAAGATGACATTACCTTTTTCTGAACTAGCTGAGCAATGTAGTGAAGGCAAGAAAGAACTGAAATTTGACGACCCAGATTTATGAATATTAATAAACCTGGAAATGAATTTGACTGACTTTTGATGACATGCGACAAATCCATGCTAACTATCCTGAAAATGAATTTGGAAAGGAACTGTCTGAGTGCTTCATTTCTTTTCCACTTGGCCAGGTTGGATTGATGCAGTTTTGTACGTGCTGCAGAGCGCTGCAGAGGCTTCATTCAAGTCTTGCAGTATCTTTCTTGTCCAGGAGATGGCACTTTAGAATGATTTTTGTTTTAATGTCTCTTTCAGCTTTCCAATGCAGTAAGATTTATCCGCAAAGCAAAATTTGTATTTCTTGCACTCCGTATAGATTGGATACTAGGTGACTGTGAATGTATAGGATTGTAGTTCCATTGCTGGTTCTAATGAAAGATGACCCAGATTTATGGATATCAATAGACCTGGAAATTCATTTGCTCTTTATAAACTCACTGCAGCATCTCCTTGCCACATTTGTGAGCACTAATGAATTGGAAAATTGTGCATTCAGGCTTCACTAACAGGACTTGAGCTGATGATGTAGGTTGAGTCATTTCCACAAGAATACAGGAATTAAGGGCAGGAATAGGCCATTCGATCCCTCGATCCTGCCCGATTATTTGATAAGACCATGGTTGATTTGATTGCCTCAGAAGAAGGGCTGCAGCTTTGCTGCGGATGCATATCTTTCAGTTCGAGACATTAAAACCAATGTTCAGGTGGATATCAAAGATCTAATAATACTCAAAGGAGAATGCAAAATTCTCCTGAATAACATTCCTTCTTCAAAAAACATTAAAAGAAATGAAGTTGGAGTAGTTTTTATACATGTCATATGACTAACTGCCTCTGAGATGTTGATGCTGATTATTAACCATTTTGACATGCATTAAATAAGTAATTACACTGAAAGTGCAATTGGATGAGGGCTTGTACATACATCTGTAAGGGTATTCAATAAGTGTTTTCCCAGTAGCAGCAGATAATTTTGGCAGAATAAAATACATTATATTGTTTCCTATTTTGAATAAAAATCGTTGATTCCAATACTTTCCTGAGTGCTTTCCTATCCATTAGAAACTTTAGCTTATCGGGGTCATGTGATGTGAATGCGGGAATAGTCATGTTTTACTGCTTGTTTTCTGAGCATTTCTCTAACCTGGTGCAAGCTCATAATTGTTTGATCTTGGAGTGTACACTGCAGGATATGTCCTTGGAACATTTTTGAAGGAGTATTAATGATAGAATGCTGAGCAGAAAACCCATGATGAAAAGGAGGCGTCTGGGGTCTCAATATGGGGATCAGACTGGGGAGCAGGCTCTGGGCCTCGAAGGCATTGCAGGAGATGACTGCGAACAATATCAATTTTATAGATGACAAACACGGTGTTTCGACACAAAACATTAACACTCACTCGGATGAACTGCAGACTACTGGCGAGAGGCTTAGTGAGGCAGAAGATAAATTCCTCAATATAAAAAGTATTGTTTTTCTATTGCAATCCATAATCAGTTAAATTTCTGAAAGCTGGTTGCCACTTTTTTTAATCTTGATATAAAGGCAAGGCAGATCAAGCTGGATGTGGTGCATTATGTCCTATTCTGCATCATATCTGATCCTCGAGGCCCAGAGATAACCAATGTCCATGACTATTCTCATACACTTTCATAGTTTCAGGGACCACCAGAGTTTTGGAAACTGCCAGATTGCTGGATGGCATTGGTTCTAATAGGGGCAAAAGTTGATCCATTGATTCTGTCTACTCTTCCTGCTACCTCGGAAAAGCAGCCAGCAAAATCAAGGACCCCACATACCCCAAACATAATCTCTTCCACCTTGTTCCTTTGGGAAAAAGATACAAAAGCCTGAAGTCACGTACCAACCGACTCAAGAACAGCTTCTTCCCTGCTGCTGTCAGACTTTTGCATGGACTTATCTTCCATTACATTGATCTTTCTCCACACCCTAGCTATAATTGTAACACTATATTCTGCACTCTCCTTTCTTTCTCTATGATCTGTATACTATGTTGGTGTAGTGCATAAGAAACAATATTTTTCGCTGTATACTATTAGATGTAACAATGATAAAATTGCATTGTTCCAGGATTTCTCAGTGACAGTGCAGCAAAAACACAAAGGCTTTGATGTGGTCAGAAAGTGTTTGGAATTCAGTACACCCTGCATTATCCTGTTTTTCTGAGGGTCATCCGCAAAGGATCCATTAGGATATTCGACAATCCTGCTGATGTCTTAGCTTTTTTACATTCTGTGAGGTAATGATTCAGAATCACGATGCACAACCCCTTGTTAATCCAGGACGCTATACCCTGTAATTATTTCCTTGTGCTGATTCTGTACTGTGCTTTTACATACTTATAGGGACAACCTTATAATTGAGCCATGAGGTCAATTTCATCACCTATCCTGTTTATAGTCATACTCTGCAGTTTGCCATTAATCCTTGTTCATTCTTGAATGTATCCCCCATATCTGCACATGCAATCTATCCTGTTGTCTGCTAAGATCATTAAATAAACTTGTTTAGTTCTTTTGTTTAAAATAAGAAACCACATTCAAAGTTAGTAGTCTCACAATACCAGGTTAAAGTCCAAGACGGTTAATTTGGTAGCATAAGCTTTAGGAGTATTGCCCCTTCATCAGGTGAGTGTGAATGAATCATATTCACCTAATGAAGGAGTAGTGCTCTGAAAGCTTGTGCTACCTGGTGGACTTTAACATGGCGTTGTGAGACTACTTACTGTGCCTATCCCAATCCAATGCCGGCAACTCCACATCATGACATTCAAAATTAGCCAAGCTGCAATTGCCTAGTTCAAGGTTAGAGATGCCAAATGTTAAGTTGAATGGGTTAGCTTTCCACCTTGGATTAACATGCGAATGAGTTAGGGGAGATCCTTCCTCCATGTGGCTTGATTTTGAAGCTGATCAGTCCTTGTACTCATTGCAGTCACTTTTTATTCCTTAGGAATCCTAAGTGCGATAATCCTGTTGTTGTTAACACTCTGAAGGCTTGGAGAATGGTCTGTGAATTGGAGGGAAGATCTAATTTAACTTGCACCCTTTCTCCAATTCACACTAATCTAGATTCCCTACCAGGTCTTATGGGCCACAGTTATGATACCCTGGAGGGATTGGGGTCTCAATTGACCAGTGATCATGTTTAATGGTGCTATCATGTTATCTCTTGAGCAGCTTTATCAACAGTTTGATATGCCAAAATACACCTTTCTTTTTAAATATTTACAACTTAGAGACTATCCTTAATATGATAACTCTTCTTCTAATGCTAAGATTTCCCTGGTGGAAAAAATCCTGCTATTTGCTGGGCCTAGGTATTTAGTTAGTACATTTTACGACTGTGCTCTACATCCTGTGATCATACATTGGACATGTTCCGTCTTGGGAGAGAGACCTCACAGCGAATATTGATGAGGAGACATGGGATGATATTTGGGAATGTGATAATAAAATTTTAGTTTGTAACAAAGAAACCTCAGCTTAAAATATTGCACCATTTTCATATAACTCCAGCCTGTGGCACAAGTTTGACCTCAATATCTCTTTGTTATGCCAGAAGTGTACGTAGCATTGTTTTTGGTCCTATTTTAAGATTAAAGCACTTTGAGAACATTGAAGGCCCTTTTTAAATATTTACAACTTAGAGACTATCCTTAATATGATAACTTAATGATATGGCCTTAGAGTTTGATCCCTTGATCTGATACCATACTCCCAGTCAAATAGATCGCAAGTATGCTTACATTAACACTGCAATGATGTTACTACAAAAATCCCCTAGTCACCACACTCCGGCACCTGTTCAGATCAGCATAGCCAACGCACCTAACCAGTGTGTCTTTTGGACTATGGGAAGCTGGAGCATACAGATATGGGGAGTATGTGCAAACTTCACATGGACAGTGACCCAAGCCAGGAATTGAACCCAGGGTTCCTGGCGCTGTGAGACAACAGTGCCAACCAGCACATTACTAGACCATCCTAATGTGAATGGAAAAGGGCTGTACAATATAGCAGCACTATTACCCCTATCTACATACGAACAGCTACTGAACATCAAGTTCACTATGTATATGCAGAGCCTTGTTTACAGAAACCTGAAGATTTCTAAATAAAGGGGCAGAATTTTCTCTTTGGAAGTAAATGGTGAATTATTCTGTCACGCAGGTGTGAAACAAATAGAAATATTCCCCTTTAAAACTTCTTCACTTTTAAAAAATTTCAAAGAAGAAAACAAATAACTAATTTGTTGACCATAGAAAATTTTGAACTTAATATTAGTTCCATTGCTCATTTTAGCCATATCTGGGAAAAGATGGTATGATGTCAGGCAAATATTTGCTCCTCCAAACCAGTATTTGTTTTTAAAAAGTGGATAAAAATAGTGGTTTATTAAGGACATCAGTAATGGTCCAGACAGTGTGAAATTGAATTAAACTTCTGTTTACTGCAGTAACAACACTGAAGAAACTGAATGTGCTGAGGAAAGCTTGGCTATTGCAGTTATTGGTGAATAAATGATAGTGAAGCAGGAACACATGGAACCTAGGAGCATGGAGTGTGTCAGAAACGCAGAATTCAAAGGTGGATGCTGAACCAAGACATTACAGTATGATACATGAGTATGGCAGTGCATGAGGAGATTGAAGCTTAGGCTCATCAAGGAGCTGTGACTAGTTGATGAAGATCTGCACTTATAGTTGAATATCTGCTGGACACTAGTTGTAATGAAGGTCGCCAATGCTTTCAACTTGTATGTTACAGGGACTTGCACAGTGGGCATCATAGGAAAGGAAGGTTATACAGCTCATTGAATCTGTTCTACAATTCAGTTGGATTATGCCTGACCTGAAATTTGACTTGATTCTGTAACCCTTGTTGTTGCGAAGGTTGCATTATAGATGTCAGGAGTCTCAGGAACAATGTAATAATTTATTCCTCTAACACATGGTGGGAGAGAACTATATCGGAGGAACTTTTGAGGCGGTGTTCTGCCAGTTTACAAAATTGCAAGCACTTCTATGCACTAACAGTCATGCATGTATAACATTGTTTGGATTACAGGGTTCACATACGGGGTATCTCCTAGCTCAGGCAGTATATGTCTTCCTCAATTCTTCCCAGAGAATGCACCTAACTCTGTTCCTTCTGCTGATAGCAGCCACAGTCTTCCGTTTGAATACTTTGCTAACTCAGGTCTGTGAGGGGCACGAAATTCATTTGAGAAACTCATCCAAATGATATGGGTTTGTTGTGTAGTGAAGATCAAATTGCAAAGTTGATTGCCTGCATAAACATGCAGCTAGAGATTGGTTCTAATTCCTTTAAATAAATTCATACTCTTTTATAGATGCATTTAATACATTCATATTAATTTAAATAACTTTTAATTCCTAACACTCTTAAAACCCTTAATTAACAAAATTCTATTATCCTCTGTTGTGAAACTTACAGTTGACTGAGCATCAACTCTATTGAGGATGGGAGGGGATGGAATTCTAGATTACCACAATCTTTAATGAGAAGATTTCTGGCAATTTGAATGGGATGGTTCTAATTTCTTTTGGTTTTGTTCTCTTGGATTCCCTCACCAGAGGAAATAATTTCTAATTTTCCCTGTCAAATCCTGACCCCCTATTCAATTGTCTTCCAGCTTATTCATCATCCATGTCAATAAGTTGCTTCCAATTCTATGCATTCTCATGGGGGAGACAATGGCCTGATGCTTTTATTATTACACTATTAATCCAGGAACTCAGCCTATTTTCTGAGGACCCGAATTCAAATCCCAACACCACAGCTTGTAGTTGAATTCAATAAAAGGTATCTGGAATTAAGATAACCATGAAGCCATTGTCAGTCATCTGAAGAACCCATCTGGTTCACTAATGTCCTTTATGGAAGCAAATTTGCCTGGTCTGGCCTTCATGTGACTCCAAAGCCACACAATGTGCCCTCCAAGGGCAACTAGCGATGGGCAACAAATGCTGTGATGTGGAGATGCCGGCATTGGACTGAGGTAAGCACAGTAAGAAGTCTCATAATACCAGGTTAAAGCCCAACAGGTTTATTAGATAGCAAAAGCCACAAGCTTTCAAAGCGTTGTCCTTTCATCAGGTAAGTAGGAGTTCTGTTCACCCAAACAAGGCATATAAAGACACAGACTCAATTTACAATGTAATGGTTGGAATGTGAGTCTTTACAAATAATCAAGTCTTGAAGGTACAGACAATGTGAGTGGAAGGACAGTTAAGCACAGGTTAAAGAGACCAGTATGTATATTGTCTCCAGCCAGGACAGTTAGAGATATTTTGGACATAAGAAGTGTTGGGAAGGGTTGCATCGGAGTTGAAAATTGGGCTGAACCTGAGGGGGGTGTCAGGGAAGCCAACGATCAGAAGGCCAGCGATGGGCATGCACTGGTCTGCCCCCTGACCGATTGGCACATGCGCTTTGGCCCACTCAGCACACTAATGCCGGCCTCTTGAGCCCCACCCCACCCCACTTCCCTGTGGCATAGAGTGCTGCAAATCCATCCCACTCAGTGCGCCCAAAAAATGGGAAACAGATGGGAAAATCTCCCATTTTCATGCCTGTTGGACACCTAGTTTTTTTTTGGAAAATCATACTCTTGGTCTTAGCTAACAGCCTTTATTTGGCACTCATGAAACCCTGATTAACCTCTCCAACCAATTACCAAAAGGCTTTTAGAGATCGGTGACTGGCAAAGATCAGATGGCTCAGAAACTATCATCTACCACTTGGCTAGTTGGCAGGTTGGTGTCGGGTGCAGGGCACAGGAAACCCAGACTTTCCTCAAGGCACCAGATCAAGAATATATTTTATTTCTTGTTTTGGGCCCGGTTGATTTTTGATACCCACTCCATCTGGTTTTATCAGGTGGAGAGAGTTAAACTCTCAGGTAAGATACTTTGATTCATTTGGAAAAAATTAAGTTTTATTTACCAATTAACTATCCTTGTGTGACATGGGATGGAATTCTCCCAAAAAGATTTTGAAGTGTTGTCCTCAGTAAGAAAACTAATGAGATTCCAACTGGGAGAGTCGATGTAATTCAATTTGGAATTCAACTACATTTAGACATTATTTTGAAACCTGGGGAGATTCCACTAAATTCTCCCACATTTAGAATATTTAGAAGATTTAATGACACTGACAAGGCTGGCCCTCTGAGATCAGGGTGTCCTTTTTGCCTAAACACACCTCTTCCCCCATCTAATTGCTGGCTAAGACATCCCCCTGGGTCCTCACAACAGCCTATTTGTTAGTACCAGCAGCCTCTCCCCACAAGTGAGCAACACCCTACTTTGGGGTTGCCAAATGTCTCTCTCATTCAGAAGCCCCACAATGGGTTCTTGCCCTGCAATGACACCCACCCCACTTCCGGAGCTTCTTCAAGCCTCTGGCAATGGCAACCTGTCAAAACCATCTAGAACCCTGGCAGGACCAAGTGATAATGCCAGCTAGCACAATCATGGTTTTGGAAGAAATGGCAGGGCACTATCCAGCCACTTCCCCAAATCTCTGGGCTTCAATAGCATCCAATCTCCCCCTCCCCCCTCCAGATGGCCATCATGTCTGGTCTCCCGTTGACCAGTAGTGATTTACGCCAAGTTGTTAACGTCCCCAAGAGTTAGAGATCCTCAAGAGCAGAAAGAATCTGGCTTGAAATTGTGTAAGCATATCAAGATGTAAATATGTCAGTCGAGGGATCAAGATTATGTCTAGGTGGGGAGAATCCCAAAAGGTGTTCCTGCTGGTGCTAAACACACTAGGCCCCAAGTTCACGATTTTTCAGACCTGTATAACCACAATGTGACCTGCGCTGAGGCTGTAGGGGGTGGGGGTGGGGGACTGGACAATCCAGCCCGTGATCTGTTTTGCTCTTCACAAATTCTGAGCAATGCTATTTATCAGTTGGCTCCAGCAAAGAATCAGATTATATTTGTTAATCGATGTTATCAACCAAAGAAACCACTTAAACATTCATGTATCACTGTACAGCTCCAGAGGGAGACTCATTATCCAAAGGGACGGTAGGAACATTGTCATTTTGACCATAATCAAAGATATTACATCTCTGAAAAAATAGAAAATTGATCTGAAATGAATATAGGGTCCTTAAATAATAAGTTTATCTGGGTTTGTTGTGTTAAAACTGTCTTTGATAGATTGAATTATTTTGAAGAGTAAGTCAATTGGGAGAACAAAGCAGTTTCAATGTACAATTTGTTACTCCGAAAGAAAGACTCACTGTACCTTCTCATTAAGAAGAGCTAAAGCCATTTGTGGTAGTCTTCCTACACCATCACTTGACTTCCTGCACCTCACCCCACTGAACGAAAGCACACCTCCCCAAATCTTCTGGCAAAATCCCAAACATGTGGGCAGTCCCTTATAAAAAAAAAGCCTGACCACGAAGCTTTGGGCTGTGGGTTCATTCCCTGGGGAAAAAGAAATTCACAAAAATCCTTCTTTGTTGTTTCCAGAATAAGAGTACTGACAAAAAAAAATCCTTCTGTGTTATTTATTGCATAACATCAGCATGTTTCTCACAGAAAGAAATAGATTTGACAGTTTTAGATGGTTTGCATTCTAACTTCTCATTTTTTACAATCCCCCAAATGTTAGTTAGAAAATTGCACAGATGTTTGAACTCTTCTTTGTAAAATTCCATGCTGTGATACTCATCATCAAAGATACTTTCTATATTACATTCATCATTCATTTCCTAGGATTACTAGTGACTTCCTTTGTAAGTATATGTGGATATTGATGTTCAGCTGAAAATCTAATTTTGAAATGAAGCATTCTTTCTCTGTACCAAAGGAAAAGTTTTGCTATTAAAACCCAAAGGAGAAAAGTTAATTAGTTCCAATCCTTTAAGAGTCCCCCACATGTTCTATTCTACTGGGAATAATCTACTAAAAAATCTTTTGACCTTTCCTCCTGTTGGCTTTTGAATAAATTGAGATTGCCATCTGTTTGGTTTCACACCAGCTGTCCGAATTTTCTACAAGGCAAACTGAACACCAAAGAGATGCATTTGTTTTAAAATAGAAACCTTTCTGCTTGTTGGCAAAACTGATGTCAAAATGTTGAGCCACGATCTCACCTGTCCTGGTCCCCTCATTTCATCTCCAAGGTCCTACTGTGCACTTTGTTTCTGGAATTAACAGGGGTTGTGGCAATCTTGACTTTATTAATAAATTTATTAATCTGTATAATGGCAAAATACTGCAAATGCTGGAATCTGAAACAAAAACAGAAAATGTTGGAAAATCTTAGCTGGATCATCTTGACTCAAAACATTGGCTGGGATTTTATGACCTCACTTGGATGAGGCTCCTAAAACATGCCTGAAGCTAATAGAGAATTCTGTTCTGCGAGCCATTGGCTCTATTCTCTCTCCACAGATGCTGTCAGACCTGCTGAGATTTTCCAGCATTTTCTGTTTTTGCTGGGAAACTATATATTGTGTCACGAGATTATATAAAAAGCAGCATATTTTCTGACTTGGGCACAAGCTTCAAGAATAAATCCAATTAATCTGTAGGTTGTATTCAAATAGCCCAAGATGTGTTTATCAAACGTACCTGGAAAGCATCTTTGCTGCCTCAGACTCAAGCTGGAACTGAATATGAAACGAGAACTGGGAGTGGATTCTATCAGAAAGTGTTGGATACTCAGAGCTAGATAAATTTAAAATTATGGATGACAACATCAATAATGAAAGCAAAAATATTCAGCAGTCATTCAAAATAGAAAGATTACTGACATTTGCGATGACAGTTTAGCATCATGGCCTGCAATTCTGTTTTTCAGTTCTCTTTTACATTCTCTTCAAAGTTCATTCTTTCTGCTGTATAGTGGATGCTCTACAAAGCGTCATCCGAGGGATATATTCTTAGGAATGTAAGATAGGGATTTAACCCTTCAGATGTTTCACAGAGATCATGGCTGATTTGTGACCTGACTCCATGCAGTCAACTCCCCCCATGGCCTTGATTCCTTTGGCTAACTAAAATCTATTCACCTCAGATTTAAAATGATTCTATGATTTTATAATTCATTTTGGGTTTACCTAGAATTAAACAGCCTTGTTTTGCTGTGTAGGAAAGGATGATGATTAGGTCAAAGATTTTGCACAAAATGGTGGTCAATTGATCTTGCTGACATGTGTCAACAGCCTCTGGTAATGATACTTTATTCATTCTTAATCTTAGCCCATGGAAGTGAACAATGGCAGTCTATTCATGACTGGAGTGTACCATATCTCAACTTGACTATCATTATCCAATAACTATATGTGCTCATATGTGCAATGCCATACTTTATTGTCTATTTCTTACTTTCCTGAGAATGTATTGCGGAGGATAGTGGGGGTGCATTTTAAAAGATATTAAAAGAGTCACAGTTATATTGTAGGACTAGTAGGTTTCTTCCTTTAAAGCATATCAGTAAATCAGCTCTATTTTCATAGCAATATTTATTCTACTGTTGATCACACTAAGTCAAAATCCTGGAACTCCCTCCCTAACAACACTGTGAGTATACCTGTATCACATGGACTGCAGTAGTTCAAGAAAGCAGCTTACCATCACCTTCTCAAGGGCAATTAGCGATGTGCAATGAATATTTGTCTAGTCGGCGCCACCCAAACTTCGTGAACAATTAAACGAAAAACTTACTGTGTTCAATTTCATTCTGTTTAAGGTTAACATATGTATGGTTGCACAACAATTGGGAAGATACTGTGTAGGAGATTATGCATAGACCCCAGTCTCCTTAATATATGAACATGTGTGGCAATCCTAAATGGATCATATGGTGCATAAATTAGGAGTGAGATGAATACCCTCTCCTTGCCTGGATGAATGCAGATTGAACAATACTCAAGCAGCTTGATACTATTGGGATAAAGCAGCACACTTTATTGGTATGAATTAAAAGCATTCACTTCTTCCACTATTGAGGCAGAGTAGAGCAGTGTGTACCATGTACAAAATGCCCAGCAGGGACTCAACAAGGCTCCTTAAACACCAAAACTCATGACCACTACCATCTAGAACAACAAGTGCAGCAGATACCTGGGAATGCCACTTGCAAATTCCTCTCTAAATCCCTCACCATTCTGACATGGAAATATATTGTCATTCCTTTACTGTCGCTAGATCAAAATCCAGGAACTTCCTCCCTAACAGCACTGGTTATACCTACAATATATGGAGTGCAGCAATTCAAGAAGGCTCATCAACGGCACCTTTCAAAGGCAGTTGGGAATGGGCTGGGCAATGAATACTGGCCTAGCCAGTGTAGACCTTGACCAAATTTAAAAAAAAGTGTGGCAGCTCTTCATTTAAGGTCAGGATCCTGCAAAAGATAGAGATCTTTTAAAACAAATGTCACGGAAAGCTAGCCCCTCCACAATTAGAGATAAAAGCATTATCCTTTCATCATGCCAAGGTTGTGTGTGACTTTATAAGCTCTGTCAAAATGGATCATCAACCAAGATTTCGTGTTAACATTCCTGACCTGACATTAGCCAAAGTAAGAATGAATCATCTTGATTTGATGCATTATTAATTATGGTGTATATATTTATGATCAGGATTACAGTCTGGGTGTTACTTAAGTGTGCATCATAGGTAAATATGATATCTCATTTTTTGTAAGAGGACGATTTTTTAACAAAATCCTTTGAGGAGACATCGAGGTTAAAACTAGTTTGTAGGCCTTCATCTGGTTTGCAACCTTGAGCAGACCAAAGAACAATTTTATAACATAACAAAAAAAAGCTGTAATCATGAATTCAAAAATGTGAAAGATTACAGAAAAACTATTTCTGAGAGAAGGATTGCTACTTCTGTGGTTGTGTGTACTCCAGTGGTGCTGTCTTTTTGTTTGCAAATTGATGGTGAAAGAGAGTAGCCCCAGGAGGTGTGGAGGAGGGAAAGTAGCACAATGCAACCCATGAAGCAGAAAAAACTGAATTTGTTGAAATGACTCTACATGCTTAAGCTCTGGAATCAAATTGTATTTGGAGGGAGCAATGGGATATAGGTTAAATGTGGAGTCCTGAAAGACATTAAACTATTGTTTTCCTAAATTGCAATCATGTTCAAACGTTAAGCTCTTTCCCAAGTCTTTCACAATAGCCGTGTGGCTTTTGACTAACCAACATACACATCAATACATGAATTTATCTGGAAAGATTGACAATTGTTTATCCTGCAAGGAGAGGATCTGATAAGTAATTCAATTACAGTCAATATGAAAGATCATCAAATAATTCATAATGAGCATTTTTATAGTCTTTATTATAAACAATGCAAGATTTCACACATATATACACACATTTCCTTTGATTTTTGGCAGGAGTAAAGCCATCAAGATACAAGTTAATAATAGGAAAGTAATTGCAACATGACCCATCAAAGCATGCTTGGCAATTTCTGTGATGAATCTGCAAAGCTGGAGTCAATCGCCCGCAAAATGCAACAGCATATATTTATACATCATCTTTCATATGTTTTTCAAGGCATTATCACACAATGTTGGACTGTGTCGCATATAGAGATATAAAGATAGGTAACAAAATCTCATTCAAAGAGGTAGAAGCAACTCAAAGGATTAATATGCAAATGAGGCCATTTCTAAATGCATTTGTCTTTGGACATAACTGTTTTTGAATTCATTATCATGAGATCTCTGAATTGAACCAGACTCAAAGCATTTTGAAATGAAGTGTTTTAAGAAAGCTCACACCACGAGAAGACAGTCCCTGTGAGCTGCTATTCACTAAATTAGGTTATGTTTTGTGTTTGTTTTCTCATTGTCTTCTTAACCTTTGACAGTGACAATGTGGTCATTCTTCATAAACTTGGTGCCGCTATATAGTCAGCAGATCAATTCCTTTATAAGGAGCTAATCAATGTCTTTTCACCTTTCCTCCCCCCACCCCTCTCCTTTGACATAGGGATAGACGCTGAACTGCAATAAGATGAGACAGTTGCCAGCTGTTATGGGCAGCTCTGGGATTTGAACTCTCAGCTCTCTGTTATTGATGCTGGTGGTTTACTAAATATGCTCCCAGGCAAATCCCTGTTCTGTGTTCTTAGTGAAGCCTAGAAGAATCCATCATTATGAAAGTGGTATCATCTGCCTGCTTGTGACACAGCAGTAGCTAACCATCAATTAATCTGAAGTTGAAATGGCTTAGCTGTATTAGTGTGAAGATTACAAACACAAGTGAATCTGTGTGTGTGTGTGTGTGTGTGTGTGTGTGTGTGTGTGTGAATTAGATGTGCATCTGTGCTTACATACATGATGTCATGTGTAATATTAGCAAATCTCAGGTGGCATTTTATAAGTTAATTCAGAAGATATGCTGTCGTACAATAAAAGGTATGTTCAGGGCACATGCAGCAAAATATCCAAGCCACTGATTTATGGTGATTGAATAAATCAGTTTCAGCTTTAACTGGTATTCTGGTTGTTGACTGAGATCTTATGATTCACTTCCAAACCATTTTCCAGCATTCTGTGGAAATAAGTTTTGTTTTGTATATTCATCAGTCATGTGTGGTATCGCATATGGGAAGCCATAGTGGTTATAATATTCGGGTGAAAAGTCTGGGAGGTGATAATTGAACTTGGACATTAGGAGTAATCCTGACTCCATTTTGAATAGAGACAGTCTTTATTTTGTACAATACTTTGATTTGATACTGTTTGTAGCTAAAAATCAAAAATGTCCAACAATTTGAGAAGCAAAATCCATTTAGTTGCTGTGTTGATGCTGCTGAGCGTATACGTGGGACAGTCAAAGATGGAAAAACAAGCAGCAGCACTGGTGAGGAAATTGGCACAGCGACAGGAGGCAGTGAGGCAGGCATTTCAACTGCCAAGATATGACTAGTGGTGTCCTGCAAGGATCTGTGTTAGGGTCTCAACTATTACCATATTCTTTAATGACATTTAAAATGGAACAGAAAACCAAGTATCTAGGTTTGTCAACGATATGAGAATATGTGGCATTGTGAACAGTGTAAACTGAAGCATAAAATTAGTAAGAGACATTAATAGGTAAGTCAATTGTGGCTGCTCTTGGGTGCCTGAAAGCAAGAAGTCAAGAAGTAGAAATTCTTGTCAGGGAAGGAGTCTGGGGTTGCATGGGGGAGCTGGAGGATGTGGTTGGGTGGGGAGCAAGGTGGTTGGTGGTTACGGGAAGCAAGAAGTACACAATTCTAAAGACTTTTTCATCATGCCAGATGTCAGGGTGAAGGTAAACTGGGTGTCGAGAAGGAACAGGCTTTACTTCACAATATCCTCAACAGCATTGAGTGCTGTGGACTCTATTGCTGCCAGCACCTTGATGTCGAGAACTCTCTCCTCTATAAGGCTTTGTTGAAAATTTGGAATTACGTGGAGGCAATAAAGGAAGGGTGTTAGGGTAGGATTGAGGTAGATGTTAGGCGTGAATCCTGAATTCCAGAGAGTGCTGCTGCGTGACTGCTGGGTATGTGGTCCATTGAATCATTGAAGATGTGTTCACTGATGTTAATCACTCTGGTGAAGTCTTTAGACTACTTGTATTACTGCTGCCAAATGGAGACCGTAGTTGATCTGATAAGCTACCTTCTCGCACTCTTTTCTCAGGGTAGCTTTGAGGGTTTCATGCTCTCCACTCCCATTGTATGATCATGGCTTCTCTCTGCTTCCACGCATGAATCATTAATGCCTACATTTATCCTTCTCAATCCCTCTATATGCCCTTGTGTTCAGTTTGCTACAGCTTCCAATGCAGCAATTTAAAAAAAGAACTTTCCCTGTCTATAGCTGCCACCCTGCACCACTCCCCCCCCACTCTCCATTGCAGAAAGGGCAGTCTTCCGGTAAGACCCAGCTCTTCTCTTCACAATAACCCCATCCCACCTCCCCACATCACCCCATCCTGCCACTTCATCCTTGATGGGGTCTGACTGGTTCTAGTGAACCACTACTGACATCTACTGACATTATTCCAAGTTCTTCTCCATTACAGTTGGTCCTAGCTGGCAGCAGTACCAACAGTGATCACTGCTCCAGGTGGCACCACTGGGCTACCTGCCGGCGGAGGGCATGAGTAACAGGAAACCCCATTGACAACGGTGGGATGGGAAGATCTTGCCACTGACCAGTGGTGGGCTGGCTCTGCTACCCACACTGCAGGGTGGTGAGGGTGGAAAATACCACCCTTTATAATTTGTAGACTGAAATCCAGGTCATTGTTCTGCATTATAGGATACTGTGGTGATAATATTGACCCTTGTAAATCACCACTCTGTATTTCCCTCCACTCTGTAAAAAAGCCATTCACCACAACTTTATTTTGCACCCCTTTTCCAATTTTGTATTTGTGATGTCCCTTCAATTCCATGTGACTTAGTTTTGCTAACAAGTCTATTATGTGGTATTTATCAGCAATTTTTTGGAAGCCAATATACACATCAAAATAACTCACTTTTATTTAAATGGAGAGCTCAATCAAGTTAACTCATTTTTAACAAATCTGTGCTGACTTTCATTTATGAGCAAACACCAAATAATTTTATCCTAGATTTTTGCCCTGGATAGCAAAGAACAAAAAACAAATAAAATTACAGCACAGGATTACAGCCCTTAATTACAAATTACAACCCTTCAGCCCTCCAAGCCTGCAATTACCATGCTACTTGTCTTAACTAAAACCCTACCCTTCTGTGGACCATATCCCTCTATTCCCCTCTTATTCATGTTTTGTCAAGATGCCCTTTAAAAGTCACTACCCTATTCATTTCCACCACCTCCCCCGGCAATGAGTTCCAGGCATCCACTACTCTCTGTGTAAAAAATGTGCCTTGTACATCTCCTTTAAACCATGCCTGGTGCACCTTAAACCTGTTCCTCCGAGTAATTGACTCTTCGACCCTGGGAAAAAAGCTTCTTATTATCCACTCTGTCCATGCCTCTCATAATCTTGTAAATTTCTATCAGGTTGCCCCTCAACTTCAGTTGTTCCAGTGAGAACAAACCAAATTTCTCCAACCTCTCCTCATAGTTAATGCCCTTCATACCAGGCAACATCCTGGTAAATCTTTTCTTTACCCTCTTCAAAGCCTCCACATCCTTCTGTTAGTGTGGCAACCAGAGTTGAACACTATATTCCCAAGTGTGGCCTAACTAAGGTTCTATAAAACTGCAACATGACTTGCCAATTTTTAAACTCAATACTCCGGCCAATGAAGGCAATCATACCTTCTTGATTATCTTCTCCATCTGCATTGCCATTTTCAATGACCTGTGAACTTGTACCCCCAGATCCCTTTACCTATGAATACTGTTAAGGGTTCTGCCATTTGCTGTATATTTCCTATCTGTATTAGATGTTCCAAAATATATTACCTCACATTTGTCCGGATTAAACTCCATCTGCTATCTCTCTGCCTAATCTCCATCCTGCTGTATCCTCTGATGGTCCTTATTGCTGTCCGCAAATCCATCAACTTTTGTGTCGTCTGCAAACTTACTGATCAAACCAGTTACATTTCATAGAACATTACAGCACAGAACAGGCCCTTCGGCCTTCGATGTTGCGCCGACCAATATAAAAAGCAATGCCCCTCCAAACTAAACCATTCCCTTCTCTTCCATATACTTATCAACTAACCTCTTAAACGCCACCAAACTTGGCGCATCTACAACTGCTGCAGGCAGGGCATTCCACTCCCGAACCACCCTTTGGGTAAAGAACCTGCCTCTGATATCCGTCCTATAACTATCACCCCTTAATTTAAAGCTGTGTCCCCTCGTGCTAGCTTTTTTCCATCCTAGGAAAAAGGCTATCACGATCCACCCTATCTAAACCTCTAATCATCTTATATGTTAATGCCCTTCAAAATTTCCTCCAAATCATTTATATATATTATGAACAGCAAAAGTCCCAACACTGACCCCTGAGGAACACCACTTGTACACAACCCTCCATACAGAAATGCACCCTTCCAGTGCTACTTTTTGTTTTCCTTGATTGAGACAGTTTTGTATCCACCTTGCCAGCTCATCTCTGCTCCCATGCAATTTTACCTTCTGCATCAGTCTGCCATACAGGACCTTGTCAAAGACCTTACTGAAGTCCATGTAGACAACATCCAGTGCCCTTCATCAATCATCTTTGTCACTTCCTCAAGTGCGTGAGACATGACCTCCCCTTCAAAGAACCATAAGCTCCCCTTAACAAAACCACAACCTCCCCTTTACAAAACCTTGAATCTTGGAAGAGTTCAGGAAATGTCAAGAAGGTTGCTAAAAAGCATATGGAATCCTAGGCTAGGATTTTGTTGGAGTGAAGGAGGTTCACGTCCACCAGTCAGAAATGACAAGGAGCCCCTGCCATTTGTGTCAGGAGGTGCAATGGAATTAAGTAGCCACCATTAGGCCTGCCAATGGTTGATGTCCCCAACAGTCAGAAGAGAAACCCAATGTGAGCTGCTGGCCAATCCAAGATTCATAGCTCCTCACTCCATCACCAGTAGTGAGAATGGTGCCAATGTACCCCTCAGAGATCCAGGATTCCCTGGTTCCCTAAGCCAAGTGAGGACAGCAATGAGGGTTGCAAGAGAAGGAAAAAGGGGTCAGAGGCTAGAGCAGTTAAGTGGCTTTCACTGGCCAACCCTCTTCCCATTACCAGGTCCCTCAAGACTGTTTGCCTATGAGCAACTCCTTCTCCACCTATTGTCCATCCCACCGCCCCCCCCCTCCCCCTCCAACTCATGGGAGGTTCCTGGCAAACCTGACAAGATTTTTTGCTGGGCAGCCTTTGAGGATGCAAGAAAGCTGTGAATTCCCATGTGGTGTCAATTGGCTCATTAACCTCACATATTTATCTTGCTAATTCCCCAAACTTATACATCTTAGAACTCTAAGGGACAAATTATGATGGCCAATCCACCTGACTTGTACACCTTTTTTCCAAAGGTGGAAGTTGGAGCATCCGGAGGAAATCTATGTTGACCCAAAGTAAATGTGCAAACTCCACATAGACAGTCATCCAAGGTAGGAATTGAACCTAGGTCCTTAGCACTGAGAGGCAACATGCTAATCACTGTGCCATAATTTAATGAGTCAGCTTGATTGTAATCCAATGTGAGTCAAAGGTGGCAGTTGTTTTTCTTATGCATCTGTCAAGTTTTGCACCAAAGGACTTCTTTTAATTCATTTGTGGGACATGAACTTCATGGCTGACCAGCATTTATTGCCCATCCCTAGTTGCCCATGAGAAGGTGGTGGTGAGTTGCCTTCTTCAATTAGTCCATGTGCTGTGAGTTGCCCCACAATGCCATTAGGGAGGGAATTCCAGGATTTTGACCCAGCGACTGTGAAGGAATGGCAATATATTTCCAAGTCAGGATGGTGAGTGGGTTGGAAGGGAACTTGTAGTGGTAGTGTTCCCATGTTGCTCTTGACCTTTTAGATGGAAATGGTCATCGGTTTAGAAGGTGCTGTCTAAGAATCTTTGGTGAATTGTTGCAGTGCATCTTGTAGATAGTACACACTGCTGCTACTGAACTTTGGTGGAGGAGGGAGTAGATGTTTGTAGATGTGGTGCCAATCAAGCGGCTGCTTTGTGCTGGATGGTGTCAAACTTCTTGAGTGTTGTTGGAGTTGCACCCGTCCAGACAAGTTGGGAATATTCCATTGCAGTCCTTGCTTGTGCCCTGCAGATGGTGCATATGCTTGGTGAGTCAGGAGATAAGTTACTAAACACAGTATTCCTAGCCTCTGACCTGCTCTTGTAGCCTCTGTGTTTATGTGGTCTCTGTGGTGAGACCAGTTGAGTTTTGGTTCAATGGTAACACCAAGGATGTTGACAATTGGGGATTCAATGATTGTCACAAGGGAACTGAGATAGCAGGATTTGCTGATCATTGTCAACAGTGTTATTTAATGTGACAAGGGGCAGAGATGCATCACTTTGTCCCATGACCATTGTTTCTTTAATAGTATAGTTATAGTCAGCAAGAACAAGTTACAGGCATGGGAGAGGCAGTCCATAAGACTTTGTAGCTCTGTTTCCATGTGAGCAACTGATGCAACATCATAAGCAGAGACAGTTGCTATTTCATCTTCACTTTCTGTTTTGAAAGGTCAGATGGCAAGCCCCACAACCTAATTGTTGTGTTCAGTTGAGGGCAACATGCTTCAGGAAGGATGCCCAGCCTTTTGAGAATGCAGGAGAGATTTACTGGAGTGATAGTAGGGACAAAAGACTTCAGTGACATGGAGAGACTGGGAGAAGTATGCTTTCCCCTTAGTTATGGAAGGCTAAGAGGAAATTTGATAGAGGAGTTCAGTATGATGACCAATTTTGTCAGAGTGAATAAGGAGAGACTGTTTCCAGTGGCAGACGAGTAAGTGATGATATGGTTTTAAGATGATGGAAAAAAAACAAAAGCAACATGTGACAGTTTTTTTTAAGCAGCGTTGCTATAATCTGCACTACCTAAAAGGATTGTCAAAAGCGATTTCAATGTATCTTTTTGAAAAGAAATTAGATAAATACTTAAAAAGACAAATTTATAAGAGTATGAGGAAAGAGCAAGTAAGTGGGATTAATTGGATAGGTCTAGCAAGAAACTGGCATAAGAACAATGAACTGACTGGCAACCTGCCACACAGTGTCCAACTATGAAATATTATGATATTATGTACATGTTTAATTCCCTTTCAACATCTGCTATTGAATCTACTTCCTCTATCATTTCAGGCAAGCAGTTTGAAAAGCCACTGAAATGCAATTGTTTTCTCACATTAATTTAGATTGCTAGTGGCCGATTAAATATACTTAAACTCTAAATGAATATTGTACTGGGAGTTTTAGCCTCAAAGCCACCAGTATCTAAGTATCCCATAGAATCCAGTAATATGTTATATTTGCTTTATCTTGCTTTTAAAAGCAAGGTGGTATTGAATCAACTGAAAATTTGAAATCTGCCACTTGGTGAAATTAAATATTTGATTTCCTCTGGAGCATTTTATCAGCAGCGATGTGATTGTTATGGTTGGCTGCTCGAGAGCTCTAATTATTACATACCCCATCAATGAGGGTAGATGAATTGAAGGCTATAACATCACTCAATTTTAATTTCCCCTTTACAATTTGTTAAAGTCTTCTGGGAACTGGTGCAATGGCTTATATTTTCAATTAGTCTCAAGTCATTGCTACGATTGTTCAGTCCGACAGTATGTTTGTACATTCAAGCTGAAGTGTATGTATTCCTAGTAGAAACTTTAATGGTTTCAGAAATATTCACAGGTCCAAATAAAACAGAACAGAATAGAATCCCTATTGTAAAGAGGAGATCATTTGGCCATTATTTTTCATGCATTTAGAAAGGTAAGGAAAGTTACCTCATAAAATTCTAAAGGAGGATTTGAATTGGATTCTGTGTTTTGTATGAGAAAATAGTACATGGGGCCAGTTATGAAAAGAACTTGCTTTTATATTGAGCATTTCATGTCCTGAGAATGTCCCAAAGGCTTTATACCTAATAAATTGTTTTTATTAAAGTGCAGAAATTGTGTTAGGATGTGCTGTGTGAAAAGCAACACTCAAATAGGGCCATTCAGTGCTCAACCAAACACCTTCAGAAACAGGCTATCTGATCATTTAATTTATTATTATTTGTCAGATACTGAAAATTGGCAGTGGTTGCGCCGAGAGAGCACATTAGAACTGCCAGCTTGCACTGTCATTCTTCTTGGCAAGAACTCAGTAAGAATTTAGCAACACCAATTTATAATCCAACCAATTTATTTGATAGTAAAAAAGCAAGCTTTCGACTCTTGTGTCTTCTTCAGGCAAATGCAGTGTTCTGGTCTGCAATAACACACATCAGCACAGACAGTCAGAGATTGCTGATTAGAATGCGAATCCTTACATCTAACCTGCTATTCAAGTGTTAAAGTGGCGAACAAGGGAAGTGTGAAGGGAATCCTGAGCATTGTTGGAGAATTGTGTATTTTCTCCAGACAGCACAGTAAGTGAGGTTTTTTGCTAACCCAGGCAAGTTACAGGGGTTACAGATAGTGTGTCATGAAGCCAAGATCCCTGTTAAGACCGTCCTCATGTGTGCGGAGCTTGGCTATCAGTCTCTGCTCAGCGACTCTGCGCTGTCGTGTATCACGAAAGCCCCCTTGAAGAACATTTACCCGCAGGTCGGAGGCCGAATGCCCATGACTGCTGAAGTGTTCGCCCACAGGAAGGGAACTGTTTTGCCTGGTGATTGTTGAGCGATGCTCATTCATCCGCTGTCGTAGTGTCTGCATGGTCTCCCCAATATACCATGCTTCGGGACATCCTTTCTTGCAACGTATTAGGTAGACAACGTTGGCCGAGTTGCAAGAGTATGTACCGTGTACCTGGTGAATGGTATCCTCACGTTTGATGATGTCGTCCATGTCTATGATCCGGCATGTCTTGCAGAGGTTGCTGTGGCAGGGTTGTGTGGTATTGTGGTCACTGTTCTCCTGAAGGTTGGGTAGTTTGCTGCGAACAATGATCTGTTTGAGGTTGTGCGGTTGTCTGAAAGCAAGAAGTGGGGGGGTGGGGATGGCCCTAGCGAGATGTTCATCGTCATCAATGATATGTTGAAGATTCGGAGAAGATGTCGTAGCTTCTCCGCTCCGGGGAAGTACTGGACAACAAAGGGTACTCTGTCCACCGTGTCCCGTGTTCGTCTTCTGAGGAGGTCAGTGCGGTTTATCGTTGTGGCACGTCGGAACTGTCGATCGATGAGTCGAGCGCCATATCCTGTTCTCACGAGGGCATCCTTCAGTGTCTGGAGGTGTCTGTCATGATCCTCCTCATCTGAGCAAATTCTGTGTATACGGAGGGCTTGTCCATAGGGAATGGCTTCTTTAACGTGTCTAGGGTGGAAGCTGGAGAAGTGGAGCATTGTGAGGTTGTCTGTCGGTTTGCGGTACAGTGAGGTGCTGAGGTGACCGTCCTTGATGGAGATGCGTGTGTCCAAGAATGCAACTGATTCTGGAGAATAGTCCATGGTGAGTCTGATGGTGGGATGGAACTTGTTGATATCATCATACAGTTGTTTCAATGATTGTTCACCATGAGTCCAAAGGAAAAAGATGTCATCAATGTATCTAGTATATAACCTTGGTTGGAGATCTTGTGTGGTGAAGAAGTCTTGTTTGAACCTGTGCGTGAAGATGTTGGCATACTGAGGTGCGAATTTGGTCCCCATGGCTGTTCCCTGTGTCTGGATGAAAAGCTGATTGTTGAAGGTGAAGACATTGTGGTCCAAGATGAAGCGGATGAGTTGTAAAATTGCATCCGGAAACTGGCAGTTGTTGGCATTACTCGGCCAACGTTGTCTACCTAATACGTTGCAAGAAAGGATGTCCCGAAGCATGGTATATTGGGGAGACCATGCAGACACTACGACAGCGGATTAATGAGCATCGCTCAGCAATCACCAGGCAAAACAGTTCCCTTCCTGTGGGCGAACACTTCAGCAGTCATGGGCATTCGGCCTCCGACCTGCGGGTAAATGTTCTTCAAGGGGGCTTTCGTGATACACGACAGCGCAGAGTCGCTGAGCAGAGACTGATAGCCAAGCTCCGCACACATGAGGACGGTCTTAACAGGGATCTTGGCTTCATGACACACTATCTGTAACCCCCGTAACTTGCCTGGGTTAGCAAAAACCTCACTTACTGTGCTGTCTGGAGAAAATACACAATTCTCCAACAATGCTCAGGATTCCCTTCACACACATTGTTCGCCACTTTAACACTTGAATAGCAGGTTAGATGTAAGGATTCGCATTCTAATCAGCAATCTCTGACTGTCTGTGCTGATGTGTGCTATTGCAGACCAGAACACTGCATTTGCCTGAAGAAGACACAAGAGTCGAAAGCTCGCTTTTTTACTCTCAAATAAATTGGTTGGATTATAAATTGGTGTTGCTAAATTCTTACTGAGTTCTTACTACCCCAACCCAACGCCAGCATCTGTACATCATTCTTCTTGGCACCAGCCCTCTTCCTTACCTCCCCGATAGCTCTGAGCCTTTCCCAATGTGCATTTCATGTTGGTTGCCTGTTTATTGGTGTTCCTGGCTGGTCGTGCATTTTGCGTCCACTGTCAGGCTTACTGAGTGTATGCACCCGATGGATGAACAATTCATTGAATTCCTACAGTACAAAGGAAGCCATTTGGTCCATCGAGTTTTCACTGGGCACAATCCCACCCAGGACTTATTCCTGTAAGCTCATACATTCATCCTGCTGATTCCCCTGGTACTAGGGTCAATTTAGCATAGCCATTGAACCTAACCCACACTGTGGGAGGAAACCGGAGCACTTGAAGGAAACCAACTCAGATATGGGGAGAAAGTGCAAACTCCATACCAACAGTGACTCAAGGCTGGTGGGTAGGCGGCATGGTAGCACAGCGGTTAGCATTACTGCTTCACAGCTCCAGGGACCTGGGTTCGATTCCTAGCTCGGGTCACTGTCTGTGTGGAGTTTGTACATTATCCTCATGTCTGCATGAGTTTCCTCCAGATACTTTAGTTTCCTCCCACAATCCAAAGATATGTGGGTTTGATTGGTCATGCTAAAGTTGCTCTTTAGTGTCCTAAAATCCTTAGATTAGAGGGTAATAATATTTAGGGATATGGGGATAGGGTCTGGGTGGGATTGTGGTTGGTGCAGACTTGATGGGCCGAAGGGCCTTTTTTCTGCACTGTAGGGTTCTATGATTTTATGAGGCTGGAATTGAACCGGAATCCCTTGTGGTGTGAGGCAGTAGTGCTAACCACTGTGCTACCATGCTGTTCTAAGGTCAATGAATTATCCAGTGCAGAAACGTAAGTATCTGATGTTGCCTTCAGCTGAGATCCAATACTAGTTAATGGATAAAAGCAAAACCTTGCACACTTTCTGTCTTGAGTCCAGTTGTACTCGATCCAATTGTGACACCCAGTTACTTGCCTAACTGAGTTCAGCTATACAGCATGGAGCAGGGATCAAAAACTGCTACCATCTGGTCAATGCGGTTCAGTATCACATCACATGATGCATTGGTGCACTATGTCATTAGAGTAGCTTGCAGAAAAAAATTAAAATGAGAATATATTTGGGGAATGGGTATTTTTATAAATATGATAGAATTTCACATTTTTAAAATTAAAATTCCAATATTACCTTTTGTGAAAATATCAAAAGTTATGTCTTAGAAACAAGAAAATAACTTTCACTAATGCAGTGTCTTATAGGATTCCCCAAAGCACTTTACAGCCAATGAAATGTCTGAATTGGAGCTAGGCTGCAAAACAGCAGATAATTTAACAAAAAAGCTCCCAGAAACTGATATGATAATGACCAATCATCTGTTTTTCACTGATCTTAGTTGACGTATAAGCATTGGCCAGTATATCAAAGAGAATTCTCCTGCTGCTCTTTGAATAGTAAAAGGGGGCAAAAGGGCCTGGGTTTTAATTCATTTATAGGATGTGGGCATCACTGGCTAGACCGACATTTATTGTCCATTCATAATAGCCCATAAAAAATGAGCTAACTTGCCTGAACTGCTGCAATCCATGTGGCGCAGGTACACCCACAGTGGTACTGGGGAAGGAGTTCCAGGATTTTGACTCAGTGACAGTGCAGGAACAGCAATATATTTCAAAGTCAGGGTGGCTTGGAGGGGAACGTCCAGGTGGCAGTATTTCCATGTGTTTGCTGCCTTTGTCCTTCTAGATGTAATGGTTCTGGGTTTGAAAGGTGTTGCCTAAGAAGTCTTAGTCAGTTTCTGCAGTGCATCTTGTAGAAAGTACACACTGCTGCTAATATAAGTCGGTGGTGAAAGAGTGAATGTTTGTCGATAGGGTGCCAGTCAAGTGGGCTGCTTTGTCCTGGATGGTATCAAGTTTTTGGAGTTTTTTTGGAGCTGCATCCGTCCAGGCCAGTGGAGAGTATTCCATCACACTTCTGACTTGTGCCTTGCTTATTGTCTCATGCAAAAGACTGTCCCTCCAACACTGCAGCATTCTATCTATATTGTACTGAAGTGTCTGCCTGGGATTGTTACTGAAATGTCTGGCGTTGTTCCTTAACCCATCTGATACGGACTGAATTTTTGGTGTTTAAGAGCAGAAACAGAAGAGAGGTTGGGGGGGTGGGTGGCAACCGGTTGTAGAAAAAAATTGGGATTGTTATTTTGAAGACAGCAATGAGGAAATGTCATTGTTGACAGTCTCACGCTGGCAAATGACTGTTATCATATTTGACTTGAAAAGTTCTTCAGCAAAGTGCACAATTGAGTTCTGTGTTTGAAGTGTGTCACAGAAATGAATTCTGCCTCTCAGTGGAGGTCAAGCTAACCTTTGTCTATATTGTCAAGCAGGAGCTAAGTCAGCTGTGTAAGAAATAATTTGGAATGAACACCAACCTTCAAAATTTCTTCGAGTATAAACAGAGTTACTTAATACTTTTATTTTAGAAAGAACAGTTGTTCACCATTTGATGCCTAATATATTTCTGAAGCTACATACCTTTCTGTAATGATGATTTACATTTTGATAGGCAGAACTATTCTTATTTGAAGAACCATTTGGATGAATTGATGCCAACTGAAAATTTAAGTTAGGAGGTAATTTCAACTTCTTGTGAGATTATTAAGTGAATGGCTTCAGATCAGTCGCCAATTATACACCTCCCGGAATCTTTCTTTATGTTGACTTTTAGGATGAGTTTGCACTTTTTTCCTGTACCTGCGTGGGTTTCCTCCAGGTACTCCGGTTTCCTCCCAAAGTCCAAAGATGTGTGAGTTAGGTTGATTGGCCATGCTAAATTGATCCAAGTGTTGGGAGGATTAGCAGAGTAAATGTGTGGGAATACAAGAATAGGGTCTGAGAGGGATTGTGGTCAGTACAGATTCGAAAGGCCAAAAGACCTTCTTCTGCACTGTTGAGATTCTATGACTTCTATGACTTCATTGGAGTTAAACAATGAAGAGAGATGTATTCAATGTCAATTCGACATGGTCTCTTTCACACGATCAGCAAAAGTAAAAGTTGCTCCTGTCAGCTCCCACGTCATAATAATAGATTGCGTGGACAGGATTGATATAGGGCGATAGTTTTTAGTTCACCTTCCAATTCTCGTGGGCCACCTATCTTGCATTCTCTATGAGTCAGATTGTAGACAGGTGTCTCTATCTTGCAACTAAATCCAAATAATGGCAAGATGCTGACCATCACAGTAACCCTTTGAGCACAATTTAATTAAAAAAAAATTCTTTGAATTCTGCTCTGCCTGAGTTCTGTATTTAAAGTGGATTACAGCGGAAAGTGCATCTTCAGATATTGGACAGTAAGTTACTGCTAGCTCACTGTACTAACTGTGGCAACTAGTTTAGAGGAAAAGGCCATTGCAAGGATATTTGCTGCTCTGGATAAACCTTCAGCCTGGCGCAATCCACACACTGCCACAGTTAAGTTTCAAAAGTGAATATAGTAAAATAATTCCACTCTCACAAAACTAAAAATTGTCAACTCCCAGGAGTCATTATCTGCAGCCTGCCCTCTCTCTAGTCTCAGTGACTCACCATTCTGCAGCAAAGTTGGTCAGGACGTTGAATACAGGAGTTGGGACGCCTTGCTGAAGTTGTACAGAATGTTGGTGAGGCTACACTTGAAATACTGTGTGCAGTTCTGGTCACTCTATTATAGATATTATTAAACGAGAAAAAGTGCAGAAAAGATTTACTAGGATGCTACTGCGACTTGATATTCTGAGTTATGAGGAGAGGCTGGATAAATTGGGACTTTTTTCTCGGGAGCGTAGAAGGATGAGGGGTGATTTTATAGAGGTCTATAAAATAATGAGGGGCACAGATCAGCTAGACACTCAATATCTTTTCCCAAAAGTAGGGGAGTCTAAAACTAGAGGGCAAGGTTTAAGGTGAGAGGGGAGAGATGCAAGTGTCCAGAGGAGCAATGTTTTCACACAGAGGGTGGTGAATGTCTGGAACAAGCTGCCAGAGGTAGTAATAGAGTCAGGTAAATTTTGTCCTTTAAAAAGCATTTAGACAGTTACATGGGTAAGATGGATATATAGGAATATGGACCAAATGCGGGCAATTGGGATTAGTTTAGTGATCTAAAAAAAAGGGAGGCATGGACAATTTGAGCCAAAGGGCCTATTTCTGTGCTGTAAACCTCGATGACTATACAAAAGTCTTCCCTCAACACTGCTCACTAGTTTTGCATTCTCCACTCCCAACATTTCCTGCGAGGCACCTGCATCACCACAAGATCACCCCGGAGCTTTCTGATTGGCTGACAATATTCTTACTAATCACCATTTTGGATTAATCGGCATCATCCATTCCTCGCACGTGCTGAGGCCTGTTTGTTTACTTACGTTGCTTCATCAACAGGCAAGCAACTTTTAAATAATTAGAAAATTTTCACATTAACATTTCGAATTTATATTTTCCAATCTGATGTGTGAAAAAGTTTCATTTGCGAGATGAAGTTTAAAGTACAATAGATATCTGAAGTTAAAGTTTTGAATGTCATTATTTAACTGAATGACTGAAGTATTAATTTGAATTTATTTCACTTGTGTGACTGGGCAGATGGTTCATTAGCAATGAACTCGGATGAAGAGAGACAGGATAATGAAAATCCAAAGTAACCTTCTCCTATTATTGAATCCCAGTGTATTTTCAAGCAGGATTCTAATGTTTTTGAACAACAACTTTTCTTTCCCTAAGAATTAGGTAATGAAGGAATCCAAACCAGTTGTCTTTCCATAAATCCTTGTTTTATGCAGAGATTTCTAGATCTCTTGTGAAGTTGTCCTTCTATCTCACACTTAATCTGTTTGCCTCACACTCTCCTTCTCTCTTTGTATGTCTATCTTCTTGGCATGAGATGTTTTCCTGCATTCTCTCTATTTCTTCCAAAGTCCCTTTCACTCCTATGTGTAGGGAGAGACTGCAATGTGAATGTCCTGTCATTAATACAATAACTTTACCTTTGGTGCTGACTGCATTCAAGTACTAACCACAGCACAGGGCTATTGTATTTCTATCCAAATTCAGTGACTGGAACAACAATAATTCTGGGGAGGCAATGACGTAGCGGTATCTTCACTGGACTAGTAATCCACACACCATGGGTAACTTATCTTGGGATCCAAGTTCGAATCCCACCATGACAAATGCTGAAATTTGAATTCAGTTAATGATGACCATGAAACCATTGTCGATTGTCATAAAAACCCATCTGTTTTACTAATATCCTTTTGCGAGGGAAATCTGCCATCTGTCTCCATATGACTCCATATGACAGATATTGGTGTGTCCTCCATATGACTCCAGGTCTACAGCATTGTGCTTGACACATTAATACCCTCTAAAATGGTCGAGCAAGCTGCTCAGGTTAATTAGGCTAGGCACCAAGTTCTGGCCCAGTCAGCGATCCCCACATCCGAGAATAAATAAAAACATACAGTTTGGTAAAACCAGAATACTTGGGAATACTTTTCTGATATCTTATGCCCTGATAATTTCTGATAATAATGCCCTTGTAATTTTATGAGCAATGAAGGTAAAACAATACTAACAATGTTAAATAGAAACAAAATAGTCTCTATAGTTTCAGAGATTAAGATTGTATTTTGGATGATGCACTGCAGTCCAACCTGATAAAACATCAATGGGTTAAGTTTTAACTTTCGGCCTTAGTGAGGTTTATGAATGAGTTACATTTTCAGCACTGCCATGTACAACATGTGCTCAGTGGGTGGGGGGGTGGGGTGTGATCCCTATCACTGCGCTGGTGGGACAGAGCTTAGGAACACTGATCAACATGAGTGCGATAAAATATCCCAGGAGGAAAGTATTTTAGTTTCCCGTCTGCAAATCCTGACATTTGAATCCCCGGTAAAAGGAGTTTCTAAAATCTACCACTGACAGTCCAGCATAGAAATTCACAACATTCTGTCCTCCTGCTACCAGTGATGACCATGCAAGCGCCCTGCTACACATTGCCTGTGTATAATGGTGGCTGTTAACCTGGACATGTCATCAGCATGCAATGGCGCATGCGCTGTGTTGGCAGCAAACATAGTCATAGCAGGCATTAGAAACAACCTGAATCAAAACATACACAAAATATGTGCAGACTGAATATCCAGAACGTACACTGTATAAGGCATCAGGACAGGGAAGGAGGAAATTAAATTAAATAAAACTGGAATTTACGTGAAAATCCAGTTGAAAATAAAATCCAAAGTAACAGAATATTTAAAGGGATATTAAATGAACACAAAAAAACAAGCTGGACAGGGGAAATGAGAAAGCGATGAGATGGATTCTTAATCTTAGCAGACTGAGTGATGAGGACAGGTTAGCCAAGGAACTCTCCTCTTCATAGAATTGTTTGCCTAAATTATGAGTGCATAATCTAATCTGACATGCTAATCAAACACTGAGGGAGTGTTGCATTGTTGTAGATGACATCTTTCAAATTAAATGTTCATTTGAGGTCCATCCATCTGCTTTGGTGAGGATTGCAGGGCTATGCTTGAAAGGCAGAGCTTCCAGTATCCTGACAAAATGCTGCTTCCTTCATTCTTACCATCAGAAAGAAAGCTTCTTTTTTCTGCTCAAATTGGCTGCCCTGTTTGCTTGTATTAAAATAGTGATCACATTTCAAAAATAACTTGTGAAATGCTTCAGGGCATCCTGAGCATAGATGTGATGTCTGATAAACACAAGTTTGTGAGTTCTTTCCTGTGGGCAATGTTCCCTGTAAATTGCATGTTGTGCATATGCCAGTGTCTTTATATGACCATCTGTGTTCATCTGTCATGGTTGAATAGCTTGCTCAGAAATGTGGATATGAGACTTGCAATAACATGAAGCGCGTAAGAGTGAAGTGAAATTATTAATGGGAATGAGTCCTGATTGATAGTGGAATGATGAGGTTCTGGTGCTTTTAATAGTGACTGAGGCTAATGGAATATGGCATTGAAGATGCAGTCACCAATCATAACTATTTGTGTGAGGCCATTGAATTTATTGCATAAATGTTAGTAGGACTTGACGGTTGGCATTGACTACCATGGCTATCTGGTTGATAAACAACCTGCTTATCATTCCACCACGCCCATAGCAGGTAGTAAGAGCAGGAGATGTTCTGCTATGCTAGATGCAGAATGGTGATCTCCAACTATACACACTTATTTCTTTCTGAAACAGAAGGAGTTAACTAACTCCTGTGCTTTCAGTGAGTTTGTCTATGGAGCCTCCTCAAGGTAGAAGATCTCTCCCTCCTCGTATTCCTTTGATCAAAGTCTTCAATGCAGTATTGGAAAATCTGGAAGCCCGAGCCTGCAATATAATACCATTATTGTGTCTTTGGTTAGAATCAGCCTACAGAATGACTGCTAGCATCTACTCCATCTACAATGTTCTTCTTTATAAGAGTTACAGCCTGCTACAGTACAGTTTGAACCTGTGCTAGTCTCTCACAATTTCTTAGGCATGTAGCCATTCAAAAGTGCACAGGGCTGGCTAACCACTCCACATATTAAATTGTTTGCATCAAGAAGAGTGGGCATATGCTAATCCCAGATCACCATCCTTATGCCTGTTTTTGTGGCTATGTTACAGCCTCTAAAGCTGTGAAGTCATTGAAGAGTTAGTTATTGAAGTTGTGGGTAAGTTTCTGTATTTATCTTTGTGAACAGTGTTAATTAGACACCATAAAACTAACTTTTCATCCTTTTGAATCTTTTACCCCTTTTCCCTCTTTCTTACCAGGATTTCCATGGACTGTAAGCTACACTTGTTGCTAACATTTTAACACAATAATATTACTACAGTATTGCCGTCAGTCCACACTATGAAAACAATTTCAATTGCTACATAATGTGATAAATATGGTTGAGGAAAGCCATCTTAGGGCATTCACTCAGAAAAATCACAAGAGCTCCCCCTCCACCTTAATCAACTTCCAGTTGTTTGATTAAAAGAAAATGAGTCTGGGATTTTTACCTTGTTCATTCTATTCAAAGTTTTTTTTCCATATGTGTCATAATTCTTGTTCACCAGTTAAAGAAAATAACAACATATTTATTTACAGGTAAAGGCTGTTACCAGGTTGTTGCCTGGTATGGAAGGCAGGTCTTATGAAGAGAGGCTGAGAGATTTGAGGTTGTTTTCGTTAGAAAGAAGGCGGCTAAGAGGAGACCTTATTGAAACATATAAGATGATTAGAGGTTTACATAGGGTGGACAGTGATAGCCTTTTTCCTAGGATGGAGAAAGCTAGCACGAGGGGACATAGCTTTAAATTAAGGGGTGGTGGTTTTAGGACAGATGTCAGAGGTAGGTTCTTTACCAGAGGGTGGTAAGGGTATGGAATGCCTTGCCTGCGTCAGTTGTAGATGCGCCAAGTTTGGTGGCGTTTAAGAGGTTAGTAGAAAAGTTTATGGATGAAAAGGTTTAGGTTAGAGGGTCACTGCTTGTTCCTAATTGGTCGGTGCAACATCGAGGGCCGAAGGGCCTGTTCTGCGCTGTAAAGTTCTATGTTCTATGTTCTATAAAGGCTGTTCAGAGGCTTGTGCCTCCAGCCAGCTCCTAAGGAGGTTCTGGAATAGCAATCCTTGCTTACCAGGTGAATGCCCCCATTTTGCTCCCCAATTGGTTCCGTCACATCATGGGACCCTTACTCTGCAGACTGATGCCTAAAGGAACAATCACCACAATTGTTATTCATTCTTTCTGTGATTAATTGCCTCACATCAGTCCTAAAATGTGCCCACAACTGGTTTGAACCCAAATCTTTCTTTTTTTCTGGTTTTCCAATGAATTTTGAACTACAATATCGGGATTGTCTTTCCTATGCTATTTGTGACCTTACGTTCTATGATAGGTCATTTTTCACTTCTCCTTTCAAATCTGAGAAGTACCGGGAACTCCGATCTGCTCTCTTACCACAGATCAATGACACTTGTGATCCGTTCTTGGAACTGTCACCAGTGTTACGTGTCAGTGAGCAGAAATGAACATGGTTCCTGTGGATGAGGTTTGATCAAGGTGCTGCAAAGTTTAAACTAAATTTCCCCTGACTTCTGCTCCAAGGCTTTGGAAAAATAGTTGGTGTGGTCTGTTAGGGACCAGATCAGAAACTCCAAGGTATATTATGAATTTAGATTAGATCCCAACTATTTTTGACTTTGGCATGAATGTGAGAATAAGGCCTTTTACTCCTATGCAATTCTATTGACCCACTAGGAAGCATTTATAAAACAAACATCATTTAATAATACAGTTTTACTGTAACAAAAACAATGAGTCTAACTTTTAGCAATTAAATGCTTAAGCATGACCAGATACAATTCTTAACTAGTAGAGTATCCCTATTCATTCCAATTTAAGCAATATTCCTTATAGGCGTGAACATCTCTGAAATCTGTGAGCAAACAACAGTTTATGTCCTGGTACGTGGGATGTTCACCCTCAAACCTCCAGAACATCCCTGGAAAGATATCTATTTTCTAGCAGACCACAGACCACAGTTGTCTGACAGAGGGAGAGAAGAGCTCCTGCTCTTATAAATCCAAGCAGACACCTGTCTACTTTCTCTCTGTAAGCTTAACTCTGCCCATTCACAAGACACTGTCTTGTCAATCAATCTAATTAAACCCTAGCGACAACCCAAAAAATAAACAAAACTACATTAGGCCAAATTAAAACAGACAATACGCTCTCAACATGTGGGCTGCCTGGAGCAGATAATTCAAGAGTTGAATTTTAACATTTTCCTTCACAAGAAACATGTCACAAATACATCACTTAAAGGCACAATATCGTCACAAATCTCCTCATTTTGTTTATTGATGCTGTGCAGCAGTAGATACATTGGGCCCTATTTTACCATTTTGATTCTAAATGCTGCGTGGACGTGAAACGGGAGTGTTTCAGATCCAACTTTTAGACTTGTTCTGAGGTGCCCTCAAATACACTCTGTCGATGAAAATACCAGTGAGTCAGAATTGCACTGCACAAGACTTAATGAACTCAAAACCCTCTATCTCCAACTGTGCATGTGCAGAAAATAAATGATAGAATGCTGCTTCCCTATCGCATCCCTCTCAGGCTGAATTATGCCTTCCCCGGCCCCACAGACATTGCCCCACCCCCACAACATTACTGACCCTTTTATCCATCCCCCTACAACTCAGATTGATTGCGGGCACCTTTACTTCCTTCCTTCCCCCTACCAATCTCAGGAGAGTGGCAGAGGACCCCCAATTCCCTCCCACTGATCTCAGCAGAGTGATCCACGCTCCCCTTTCCCTCAACCAATCTCAGGCAGAGTGGTAGCTTTCCCCTCCACTGATCTCAGGCAGATTGGCAGTGGACTCCTTTTCACCTCCACTTATCTCAGTCAGTGTGGCAGTGAATACCCTTCTCCTGCCCCCACTAATCTGAAGCAGGGAGCTGTTAGACCCACCTTCCCCTCTCCCTCGCCACCAGTCTCAAGCAGAGAGCCATTGGATGCTTGGCGCTTACCTCCTCACCAGCCGGAGTGCCTGATTCAGACTTGTATGGAGCATTCTGTTTCATGACAATTCTGGATGGTCAAATACGGTTGTAAAGGGGAAAGTGCCAGTAAAGTTGGGCGTGCAGTCCACTAAGTCAATTTATATGCACGCAATGGCATTTAAATGGCAGCTGCACCCATTTTGGACGCGATCCCAATCACAGCCATTTTCAGGCCTTGGTAAAGGGGGAACTGATGCGGAGGCGGGCATGGATGATGCTTCGACTTTATCAAGTTTTCGTGCCCAAAAAAGGGTTCAACACAATGGTAAAATCGGGCCCATTGGATTTCAAGAATTTATTTTGAACACTTGTGCTTAACCTCTTTTATAATGTCTGGGAACATTTAAATGATGGATTAATAAGCATTTGGCAGCATATGGTTAGTTGGTTAAAGAGTCTTGGCCAGGACATTGGAACAACTCCTTACTTTTTTAATCAATGCAAATTGAATCTTTAACATTTACCCAAATTGTTGAATAAGCAATTGGACCATTGCTTTAATAGGAGTAATTTCTGCAATTTTATGCTTGGAGATTTGAGATGATGCTATGATTGTATGATTCTATGATTCTTATGAATATACTCCAATCCTTATTTCCCACAGGGAGAGCCAGAGTGTGGAGCCATCATTAATGTCTCAACTGAAAGACTACGGCTGGAATTCTCCAGACATTCATGTCCTGCCTCCACTGCCAGCAAGAATGGAGAATTTGGCACTTAGCCAAATTCCCGTTCACTACAGCAGGACTGGAGAATTCCAACCCCAGGTCAGGTTGAAGAATCTAGCAAGTATACTGTTAACTGAGTGTCAGTCTGAGATGTGAGCTCAAGCCATTGAGTTGGGCTCAAACCTATAGCCTTCTGACTGAGATTAACTTAAACCAAAGAAAGGCGAACCAATTAAAAATAAATTCTAAGGCTTCACTTGCATTGACGGACATCATGTGTCCCTTCAGGTATACTTCACCATTCAATAAGTTAAACTGCTGCATCATTTTCCCCCCATCTCTGGATTTTCTAATGTCCAAAAGTCTATCAATCTCTGTCTCGAATATCCACTGAGTGTCCATTGTCTTAGAGAATTCTAAAGCTTCACTAATCTCTGATTGAAGAAATTTTTTCTTGTCTCAGTCCTGAATGACTGATCCTATATTGTGAAACTATGTTTCCTGGTTTTCAACTCCATAGTTAGGGGAAACAGCTTCCCAGCATCTACGCTTCGATACTTACAAAGAATTTTACACCTTTCAATGAGATTACTTTCCGTTCTTTTTAACTCCAGGGAATATATTCAGTTCAATCTCTCTTCATAGGAAAGTCTTTTAATTCCTGAAATCAACCAAATGAACCATTGTTGTACTGCCTATAAGGAAGGTGCATCCTTCTTTCAGTAAAAGGACCAATGCTGTATACAATACTTCTGGCATTGTCTTACCAAAGCTCTGGATAGTCATGAATCTGGCTGGGACACAAACTACAAAACTGTAGTTTAATTCTGGAGTTGACTGGTGTTGCATGTAACCTTCTCAGTTTTGAAATTTAGTGGTGCTCACTGTATTCAAGAATAAAAGTGAGAAAATGTAAAGCACTGGGGCTGTGAACTCGTATTAACTGAGTGAATTTGATGGTACTCTCTGCCCGGCCAATAGATGGAGCACCTACCCTTTATAGGGAGGAGTTATAGAAAGAAAAATGGGAGCAGTCCTGCTCAATGCAAGCTGTACCTGTTGGTTGACCTTGGCATAGATTTAATACCAGGAAGCGATGAATTAGATCACTCCCCACTATGTTCAGGGAGCTGTTATGAATGAGATTTTTATGATTAGAAAGAGTTTGACAGACCATGGAACCATTGAAAACATAGAACTGTGTTTAGAACATCCAGTATGAAATAGTAAGCTATATTTTTAAACCAAAATGAGTGGGTCTCATTCTAAATGAATGGCACATAACCTATTTGTGGCACTTGGGGAGGGAGATGTACATTACAAATCAATGTCGTTAGAACAGAAGGAAACATTTTCTCTCTCAGCCAGGAGACTATAATAGCCGCCTTCAGTTATGCATGTTTGTATGACCATTCCAAGTGTTTACAAAGCAAGCATTGTGACTGGTTTCCGATGTAAGTTGACAGTTTCTGCTCGTAAGGAAGATTGGTCATTTCAAGCATTATTCCTATTGATAACACTAACTGAAAAGCAAAAGCAATAAATCCTGAAAGATATTTAATTGCAATTTAGGCTTTAAGCATCATTGTTCGAATGTTGACAGAAACAATTCCCTCTGTTCCCAGTTAATAATATGCAATGGTGTCAGTATAATTACATAAGAGATTTCTATAGAAATCTTTCTCTTGCCTCACTTGCAGTTCTGAAATCATTGTTGATAATGCCTGAGCGGGTGTTAATTTACAAGAGTGCTCCTTTTGCTCCACATAAACAACTTGTGGTACTGTGACTTTCATTGTACATGAATGCCGATATTACCTCAGCCACAAGGAGTGTGTGTTAGCTTATCAACAGGCCCGCCCCCATACCTCTGTACATTATTGAAGACCCTGTTGCCATGGGCACTGCAAGATCTCATTGGTATTCTGGGCTAGTGAGGAAGTACAGCTGCAGAGGAGTTTCTGTGCCACACACGTAATGACTGATCTATGTGAATTTGGATGGAATACATTTTGGCTTTAAGATCAGAACTAAGAATCTATTTTTAGATCAAATGGAAGGGATGCTTGAAGGTATCTTTTACTGTCCTCTCTGTCAAGCCAGTTTATTTTTCTTTCCATACATGCAATGTCCCTTGTCGACTTACTAGAACTATCTTGACAATTTAAATTTGGAAAAAAATTATTGAATAAAGGGAATTAAATAGTATTTGAATTTGGTAAAGACTCGTGGTCTCTTGCTGATCGAGGGTCAAGCCTTTTGGGACCTTATGTTCTAGTATTCTTTTTGGGGAGAGTTCAATAATGCCTCCTCCAACACTTCCTCTGAAAGTACATGTGGCAGCATGATGGCACAGTGGTTAGCACTGCTATCTCACAGAGCTAGGGACCCAGGTTCAATTCTCGACTGGGTCACTGTCTGTGTGGAGTCTGCACCTCTGTCCATGCTTGCACAGGTTTCCTCCGGGGTGCTCCAGTTTCCTCCCACAGTCCAAAAGATGTGCAGGTTAGATGAATTGGCCATGCTAAACTGCCCCTTAGTGTTAGGGGGATTAGCTAAGGTAAATAAATAAAGTTACGGGATAGAGCCTCGGTGAAATTATGATCGGTACGGACTCAATTGGCTAAATGGCTTCCTTCTGCACTGTAAGATTCTATGATTTATCTGGTGCGCCTTCACTATTTCACTGTGGCCATTCCTTGCTCATCATTGTTCAGCTAGAAAGTGATTCTCCTGACGGTAAAATCTTCTTGAAAACCTCTATACATTGCAAAGCAGTTTACACAAAAAAGTACATCCCCACTTTACTTCCAATTCTTACTATTTTAACACGTTCAAAATAGGCTGATAAAACATGTTTTGCTTCTCTGACTGTACATCCCTTTGTCTTAGTTTTTCTGAGCCTTTAGTTCTCTCAGTATTCCACTAGGGGTGGCATGATGGCACAGTGGTTAACACTGCTGCCTCACAGAACGAGGGTCCCGGATTCAATTCCTGGCTTGGGTAATTGCGTGGATTTTCTCAGGTGCTCCAGTTTTCTCCCACAGTCCAAAAATGTGCCGATTTGGTGCATTGGCTATGCTAGATTGACCCTAGTTTTAGGTGGATTAGCAGGGTAAACATATGGAGTTACAAGGATAGGGTGGAATTGTTGTTGGTGCAGGCTTAATGGGTTGAATGGTCTCCCTCTGTACTTAGGGATTCTATGATTCATTTTGGGTTTACCTAGGATTATATAGTCTTGTTTTGCTATTGGGGGAAGAATGATGATTAGATCAAAGATTTTGCACAAAATCAAGATGCCATTTGATCTTGCTGGCATTGTCAACAGCCTCTGGCAATCATACCTCACTCATTCTTTATCTTAGCCCATGGAAGTGAACAATGGCAGTCTATTCATGGCTGGAGTATACCATATCTCAACTTGATTCTATCCTTGTGCAATAACTTTATGTGCTCATATATGCAATGCCACACTTTATTGTCTACTTCTTGCTTTCCTGAGAATGTTTTGTGGGGGGCTAGCAGAGGTGCACTTTAAAATATATTAAAAGAGTCATGAGTATGTTGTGGGACTAGTAGGTTTCTTCCCTTGAAGCATATCAGTCAATCAGCTGTATTTTCATAGTAATGTTTATTCTGTTGTTGACCACACTTAGTCAAAATCGTGGAACTCCCTCTCTAACAGCACTGTGGGTATACCTGTATCACATAGACTGCAATGGTTCAAGAAGGCAGCTTACCACCACCTTCTTGAGGGCAATTAGCGATGGGCAATGAATGTTTGCCTAGCCAGTGACACCCACACTTCGTAAACAATTAAACAAAAAACCTACTGTGTTCAATTTCATTCCGGTTAAGCTTAGCATATGTGTGGTTGCACAGCAATTGGGAAGGTCCTGTGTAGGAGACTATGCATAGACCCCAATCTCCTTAATATATCCTAAAGGGATCATGTGGTGCATAAATTAGGAGAGAGATGAATACCCTCGCTTTGCCTGGATGAGTGCAGCTGAACAATACTCAAGCAGCTTGCCACTATCAGGATAAAGCAGCTCACTTTATTCGTACAGACTTAATAAACATTCACTCTCTCCGTTACTGAGGCAGAATAGCAACAGTGTGTACCATCTACAAAATGCCCTGCAGGAACTCATCAAGGCTCCTTAGACAACACATTCTAAATGCATGACTGCTCCCATCTAGAAGGACAATGGCAGCAGATATCTGGGAACACCACCGCCTGGAAGTTCTCTTCCAAGCCACACACCATTTTGACTTGGAAATGAAGCTCCCTTCCTTCATTCTCACTGAGTCAAAATTGTAGAATTCCTTTCTTTAGCACCATGGGAGTACCTGACTTCAGGGACTGCAGCGGTTCAAGATGGCAACTCACCACCACCTTCCCGAGGGCAATTAGGAAAAGGCAATGTATACTAGCCTAACCAGTATAGGCCACATCTCTCAAATGAATAATTTTAAAATGGGCTGCAGAAAGCAAAGGGACATCAGAGAGAACATTGGTTAGTTATCAAAAACTAAACATTAAGGCACCACACATTAATGTGATCAGTTATCATTTGAGAGCAAGAAGCTTAACATCCTTACCTTCGCCAACCCCTCCATAGATAGTGGCACTGATAATAATTTGATCAAATTTACCAAGCTCAAAACTGAGCTTGGCAGTGAGTAAGAAAAAATCTTTTCAGGTCTATATAGCTCATTAGAGCAATAACTGCCTCATAGTCTTTATCGAGGCTGGGAGCAGTTGGTTTGAGTTTTTCTGTTAAATGTGGAATACATAAAGTGATACCATTGTTTTCTTTCTCATTCTCCCAGACCCCCTATTAAAACCTCAAAAAAAAACAAGACAAAAACTAGGAGGTTGGAAGATTCACATTGTACACGCTAGGCAACATGTCATTCTCTTTGAAGAAGAATCAACACTTGAAGATACATTTCTTCCTACACTGTGTGCCTCTTGGCAACTAATTACATTTTATTAACACTCCCGGCACTTTGGAAATAATAACAAAATCTGTCCTTTACATTCAAATAAAGCAATGATTTTTGCAAATTGCTTCAATTTTTCAGTATAGTTACCCGAACATTATTTGAGAAACTTAACTGGAATTCTTGTAAAAGACATGATACACAATGAACCCTCAACTATGAAACTTAGCTGGTCTTCCCCAATTACTTAGTAGGCTGATGCACAGACTGATGTGTGTAACTGGCTAGATTGATAATCAGCTGACTTAGGCAAGGGCAATCCATATCTGCAGGGATAATTCTACTGGAAAAATGGATGTTGTCAAACACATGTATGGGCAAGATAGATACAAAATACTGTGGATGCCGAAACCTGAAATAAAAACAGAAAAATGCCAGAAAATCTCAGCAGGTATGACAGCATCTATGGAGAGAGGGTAGACCCATCATTTTGAGCCTTGATAACCCTTTATCAGTGCTGACAGCAAAGAGAGTCAGCAGAGATTTATACCATGATGGTAGGGAGGGTGGTGGAATTGGGCAAAGAGAATATAAAGTAACATGCAGAAGGCTGAGAAGGTGTTGGAAGTGTCCATTAAGTGATCGGAATGCGTTAATGGCAAAACAAAGGTACAATTTGGTAAAAGACTACCTAAGAAATGTGGCAGTTGGCCTGAAGAAGGGGGGGGATGGAGAAAGGATGCAGAGAGGGGGAGAATGGAAAGAAAGAGAGCAATAAAATGGAGAATGAAATGAAATAAAATAAAATAAATAGAAATGGGGTGGAGATATCTGGACAAGGCTGGGCTAAGATATGAGGTCCTTCACAACAAAACAACTTGCTGTATTTTGTATCTTGGATGATGCATAATGCCACCATGAAGAGTCAGGACTGTGGAACATTGTCAAATGGGCCAACACAGCCAAGAAAGAAGAGTTGGGATGAAAAAAAACACTTGGATTTTGCGTTTTCAATGTAGTGAATCTGTCTGCAATTGTTACCATGATTATAAAACTAAAGACAACATCTGGTTTCTGCACATATACCGTTAAAATAAGGAATTGGGAAGTCGCTGCTCCTCCAGTATGTGTGCTGTTGCAGTCTTTGCAGTTGCATTATGTACAGATTCAGTGATATGATGTGAACATCAATCTTTTGCACACTGTTCTCATTGTAAGAATAATTGGAAAAATTATGTTTTGCTCAGTGAGGCAGAACTCAGATTACCAACGTACGAGGTCATAATTATTGCCAGAAGACTTTTCTGGACCTGAAAAACAAAACTACAAACACAGTGTTGTCCCCTATATTCATGATAATAATTTCATAATTTTTGAAGCCCATTAGCCCATTAGTCCATTTTATTTAGGAAGCTAAGGAAATTTGGCATGTCCGCTACATCTAGAACATAGAACATTACAGTGCAGAACAGGACCTTCGGCCTTCGATGTAGCGCCGACCAATTAGGAAAAAGCAATGACCCTCCAAACTAAACCATTCCCTTTTCATCCATAAACTTATCTACTAACCTCTTAAACGCCACCAAACTTGGCGCATCTACAACTGACGCAGGCAAGGCATTCCATACCCTTACCACCCTCTGGGTAAAGAACCTACCTCTGACATCAGTCCTATAACTACCACCCCTTAATTTAAAGCTATGTCCCCTCGTGCTAGCTTTCTCCATCCTAGGAAAAAGGCTATCACTGTCCACCTATCTAAACCTCTAATCATCTTATATGTTTCAATAAGGTCCCCTCTTAGCCGCCTCCTTTCTAACGAAAACAACCTCAAATCCCTCAGCCTCTCTTCATAAGACCTGCCCTCCATACCAGGCAACATCCTGGTAAACCTCCTCTGTACCCTCTCCAATGCCTCCACATCTTTCTTATAATGTGGGGACCAGAACTGCACACAATACTCCAAGTGCGGCCGCACTAGAGTTTTGTACAGTTGCAACATGACGTTGCCGCTCCGAAATTCAATCCCCCTACCAATAAAAGCTAAGACTCCATATGCCTTCTTAACAACCTTATCGACTTGATTGCCAACTTTCAGGGATCTATGCACATATACACCAAGATCCCTCTGTTCTTCAACACTATTAAGAGTCCTACCATTAGCCCTATATTCTACACATTTGTTATTCCTGCCGAAGTGAATTACCTCACACTTTTCCGCATTAAACCCCATTTGCCACCTCTCGGCCCAGCTCTGCAACTTGTCCAAGTCTCTCTGCAAACTATAACACACCTCTTCACTATCTACCACTCCTCCGAAGGTTCACTAGGTTGATCCCGGTTATGGAGGAATTTTCTTAGAAGAGGTTGAGTAGGTTGAGCCTGTACTCACTGGAGTTTAGAAGAATGAGAGGCGATCTTATTGAGACATATCGCATTCTCAGGGGGTTTGACAGGGTAGATGCTGAGAGGTTGTTTCTCCTTGTGGGAAAGTCTCGGATTAGAGGGCAGCATCTCAGATGAAGGAAGGAGCTATCCACTTAAGACACTTAAGACTCTCTCACCATAGATGCACCATAGAAAGCATCCTTTCTGATTGTATCATAGCTTGGTATGGCTCTTGCTCTGGAAGAAATTACAAAGGATCATGAACAAAGCCCAGTCCATTATGCAAACCAGCCTCCCATTCATTGACACTGTCTACACTTCCCACTGCTTCGGGAAAATTAGCCAGTATAATCAACAGCCCCACACCTCCCCGACATACTTCCTTCTTCCATCGGGAAAAAGATACAAAGTCTGAGATCATGTACCAACCGACTCAAGAACAGTTTTTCCCTGCTACCGTCAGACTTTTGAATGGGCTTACCTTATATTAAGTTGATCTTTCTGTGCATCTTAGCAATGACTGTAACATTACATTCTTCATCCTATCCTTTCCTTCTCTGTAAACGGCATGATTTATCTGTACAGCGCGCAAGAAACAATACTTTTTCATTGCATACTTATACCTATGACAACAATAAAATAAATCAAAAAGCAATAAAAAAAATTATTTATGATATGTTAGATTCTATGTTAATCTGATGTGTATCTCTCGTTTCCTATTTCATTCTCTGAAAAATTAAGAATGCAAAGGCCAGAGACCGATGCTCAGACTTGCTACAGTGAGGCCCACACTGCCACCCCGTTCTTGATTTGTTTTGGCAATGTGTGGTAAAATCTGTAGAAAAGTCTGACCAGTTTTTCTGGAGAGAAACATTCTGGTTTCTCAACGGAAACAACACTCTGCCATTTGTTGGTAAGATTTTGCCCAGTGAGTGGTTTGGATCAGGGATGCACTACCTCACACTGTGGTAGAAGCAGATTCAATTGTGGCTTTTGCAAGAGAATTGGATCATTATCTGCAGAGAAAACAATTGCAAGGTTATAGGAAGAAGATAGGGAATTGGAAAGCTAGAAAATAAGCACAGGGAAGATGGACCGAATGGCTTCTTCCTATCCTATAATTATTCTATGAATTTATGATAAATCAATGCCACTGATAATATGTTGGGTGTTAAATGCTCTGAACTCCTTGTTGTTCTAAATCGGCTACAATCACTGAACAATTAGTGAGAAACAAGTATGTGTTCAACTTAGCATTGTTTGTACTGCCAGCTCACTCCATCACTGGGACATTTGACTTCTCCTCACAGAAGTATCCCAGGAAATATGCATATTTATTGAGCTCCTCATGATATTTTGGGAACCAACCGCCATTCTACAGGTCAGGGAGACTTGTTGAATTGTTATGTAACACTGTAGACTGCCAATAGGAAGTTCAACACTAACTACGTGTCAAGTAAAGCAGCCAGGAGGAAGTAAATACAGGAGACTGCACTTCCTAGGCATTTGTAGAGCCATACTGTAACCAATTCTACTTGCGTTACTGCTCAGTGAATGAACTGTCCTATATTGGCTGACATTTCAACAAATCTCAATCACATTCATATACCAGAGCAACAGAATGGCGCACAGGTGGATCTGGGCTGCCACCTGTCCCTTCTCAAGGAGCTGCCAGGAGCCCAGCGCTAGACAGTTTTTACACAAGGATTAGCAGCTTTGTTAACTGCTGCCTGATCTATATTTAGATGGTGCTCCTACAACTTTACCTATGCGACCATAGAATGCATGGGGCTCTTAAGACGCTGATTGTCCATCCATATGAGCGCAGGGATTCTTGCAATAGACAAGAAACAATAAATAGCCATAATTTTGAAGTGATTAAATATGTGAACTGTCGGTGTGCCATAGAACTTAATGCCACAATTAAAGGTCAGGTTCTAGATATTGAATATTGAATGTATTTAAATTCCATTGCAGTAACTATTTCGGAAATGTGTCTGATGTTCTGTAACAGCTGGGAACAGCAGCCAGCACTGGTAAACTAGGAATTGTCCAACCTGCGGATTAACTGAAGAGAGTCAAGCGGGATATGAGGGAACAATTGCACTGAGAATTTCAAACTGTCCATGATTATTCATTCTACAGAAGAAAAGTAGTAATTTGTACTACAACTAAAAATGTCAACAATTTCAAATAAGACAAGAAACTGCACTTAGTCTTTTTGGAAAAATATTTACTCATCTTTCAAAATGAAAAGCAGAAAAATAAAAATGTGAGGCTAAATGGTTTTGACAAGATCTTACATAAGCTCTTCTCACTCTCTTTTGATGACTCATGATGAATAATTTAACCAGTGCTTTAATACGAGTGGCTGTGTTATTGAGAAATCTCTTACCACAATCCATGAAGGGGATAAAAAGAAATAAAAGCCCAACAGTCCAATCACAATAGTGGTTTTGAAATTTTCTGTGTGGAGGCTTCCTCCCTCCCATCCCATTGCTATAGGTATGGGACTTGAGACCATGCCAGATTTCAGAACTTGCCAGGTCAAATTGCAGAGTCATACAACCCCTACAGTACAGAAGGAGGCCATTCAGCCCATCGAGTCTGCACCAAGCATAATCCCACCTAGGCTCTATCCTTGTAATCCACATATTTACTCTATTAATCCTCCTGACACTAAGGGGCAATTTACCATAGCCAATCAGCCTAACCCACACATCTTTGGACTATGGGAGGAAACTGGAGCATCCAGAATAAACCCACACAGACCACAAGAAGAAGGTGCAAACTCCACACAGTCATCCAAAGCCGGAATTGAACCCGGGTGACTAGTGCTGTGAGGCAGCAGTGCTGACTACTATTCCACTGTGCCACCCAACTTGAATTCGGAGAATAGAGGATGTAGAAAAACCAACTGATATGGTCATACAGCACTTCAGGTTAATGGTCACATCACTGCAAATATTAATTTGCTTCCCATGCATTTCAATTAAAAACTTTTTCATGTCTCCCCCACCTCCCTATATTCAGCACACCTTTTTTAAAATGGGGAAAGATCATTCAAACTGAAATGATATTAAAAACAATTAGTAGTTGTTGATTTTTTTTTAATATATTTATACAAGATTACACAGTGCTCTTCACTAACTCTCTTTGAACTGACGTTGACCAGCTGCAATAAAGAAACAAGTGCCCATGGAACTTAAAGACTTTTGGGAATCAAGAGTATTGTTTGAATTTAAGCCTGTGGGTTTCTAACTGAGTGCTGTTTTTCAGATAACTAGATTTGAGCTACTCTACCTGTATTGTCTGAACAAATGCATCAGTGTGTGCAAACATTAACCTGAATGGGTTTTCATTGGAGTAATGCTGCTAAGTCCAGAAATACAGAAAATTAATCAACATGAGGCACAAGCTCAAATGGACAGAAATTTTATGACCTTTGGATTCCACTGGGAATCTAATTGCAGACTTTCTGGCATCTACTTGAAAATCTGTGGATTTATCCATGATTAAAGTGAAGGGTGATGGACAACAACTCTTGATTTTTATTCTCAGACTATTACTGCATTGATTTTTATTCATCATGGAAAAGGTGTTTCAATGAGAAAATATATTTTTGTTGTACACAGAGGAGGTTTAGAAAAGGATATCACAATGTTTTAAAGTCTCTGATGCGTCTTCATTTAACATTTGAGTTACGCCAAACTTGGTTCCTTGTATATTCAGACTTGGACCCAATTTGGATCCAGAATGGGTTATTGCATTGCTTGTTTCTGCCATTTTACTCTTTCTTGCCTTACTATCCAAGGCTGTTGCCTTTTTTTTGGGATAGTTGAATAAATTAATAAATAATTTAGGATGCGGACTTGGTAGCAGAAGTGGCAATCACGGTTTGTACAGTTGGGTTCTTTGCCGTAGCTGTGGCTAAATTGGTAGCATGTTTGCTTCTGAAACGGAAGTTCTGGGTTTAAGTCTTATTCCAGAACCTCAACAGTAATATCAAGATTAACATTTGCATGTTTTACCGAGAGAGTGCAACAGTGTTTGCAGTTCTCTCTTGGATAACATGTTAAACAGAGTTTCTGTTTGTCCTCTTAGGTGGATATTTTCCTATTTTGAAGGAGAGAAAGTGTGTTTTCCTCATTGTCTTGGGTAATATTCATCCTCAATCAATACTGGAGGGAAAAGTAATGGTGTAGTTGTAAAGTCTATGGGTTGGTAACCCAAAGGTCCAGACTAATGTTCTGGAGGTGTAGGTTCAAATTCAATCATGGCAGCTGATAGTATTTAAATTCAATTAATAAAATCTGGAATATAAATTCATGGTCACTCATCTGGTTCACTGAAGTCCCTTAGGGAAGAAAATCAACCCAATCTGGCCTCAATGTGATTCCAGGTCTACAATAATATGGTTAACTACTCTCTGAGATTACCTTGCAACTTGGTCAGTTCAAGGGCAATTGGGGATGGGCAACAAATGCCAACCTTGCCAATGATGCCCACATCCCATGAAAGGGTAAAAAAAAACAGATGTTCTGGTCATTAACACATTGCTGTTTATGGGATGTGGCTGTGTGCAAATTGGCTGTCGTATTTCTTACATTCAGCAGTGATTACACTTCAAAAAAACTACTTCATCGTTTTTGAGATGCCCAATGGTCATGAAAACTACTATAAAAATGAAAGTCCTTCTGATTTCTTTCTCTTGAGGAGCCTAACTTTTTGTTTTCTCTGTGGGTATCATGTGTGCTGTGAGACCTTCCATACTCCATACAAATGGTTGTTCATTATCTAACAGCCTAGTGAACAAAAGTCTGGAGATTGCTTGAACATAAAACATTTCAGGATGGGATCTAATCCTATTTCCACTTACCTGCTACAACCATAAACCTTCTGGCCATGGGTCACTAGATAGAGAGTAGAAGAGACAACACTGGCTGATTACCTTTTTTCCCTTCCTAACCTAGGGCATTGAGGTATCCAAATGCTTCCCATGTTCAGATTAACTAATCTGGAATATTACTCATCCTGAAGGTGACCATGTTCATCATCTGTGGTGTTTGATACGGTTCTGCTGGGTATTGCTAAGCAGATCTGCATATGGAAGGTTCTGCTGCAAATAGGGCAGGTAACAATAGATAATAGAATTTTGAATAAGCTGCTGGTTCAGGATTTCATCTGCTTGTGTTTTTTTTCCTTTGCCTCTGATATGCTTCAGCAGGAGGCTGCATCGTTGTTAATTTGGTTGTGCTAGATGCATCAATCCTGGGCAAACTTTCCCCAGAAAACAAAGGCAATATATCAGTTCCTAACTAAAGTTTCCCTGTTGTATTTCCTTTAACTGCTTGAAGAGCACATCTCAGGCTCTTGCTCTCTCTGAAGATTCACTTTACTAAGCAATTGTTAGGCATTCTGTTTACCTAACCAGCCCAACCATGTTGTGACTGTCTTGATATGGTGTGGATGCTTAACATGCCAGCTCAGGTGGGTCCCTCAGTGTCTGGTATTTTGCCCTACTATCTGATCCCTCAGAAACTTCCACATAACTCACTATTTGAACTTCTTGGCATAATGCTCATACATAATGCTCAAACAGCCTTGTGAACAGTGAAAAGGGGAAAGCTTTTTCCCAGGTTGGAGGTGACGAGCACAGGGGTCACATGTTCAAGGTAAGGTTGTGGGGGAGAGGGGGGGTTTAACTCAGATACCAGAGGGATGTATTTTACACAGAGGGTGGTGGGGGCCTGGAATGTACTGCCAGGCAGGGTGGTGGAGATGGACACACTGGGATCTTTTAAGACTTATCTGGATAATCATATGAGCAGACTGGGAACAGAGGAATACAGAAAAATGTCTAGTTGGAACAATGAGTGGTGCAGGCTTGGAGGATCGAAAGGCCTGTTTCCTGTGCTGTATTGTTCTTTGTTCTTTGTGTGGGTAGAACAGAATGAGCAGGAATATTGCTAAATGGACTTTCAGTTTGGTAGCAGCTTCACTCCTCCTCATTCCCAGACTGGCATTCGAAGCTGTCAAAGCCAACTCTTTTTTTGGCAGTTCTTGCACGTGGCTCATCATCAATGTAGACAGCTGGAGAGAGTCTGCTGCTGAGATAAGTGAACTTATTCTCTGCTGGTAGGTTCTGGTCATAGACTGATATCTTTGGCATAAAATTGGACTTTCCTGGAGCAGGTTGATACATCCTTTTAGTTTCTTTGTGCTGATTATAACATCAATGATATTGCATGCATTGGGAATTAAGCCCATGCTACATTGCATGTCCAACAGTCATTGGAATATTATATTCTTGGAGACCTTAAATTCTGCTAGCGCTGTCTCAGATTGCTTCTATGCGATACCTGATTTAGATCCCAGGATCATCATCATGGAAGACATCGGAGGTAATTGTGGAGAAAAACATGCTGAAGAGAGTTGGCTGGCATGTGGCCCTATTTAACTCCATTAATGACTGGGAATGGGTTAAGAGGCTCACCATCATCCAGGATATGCAGAAGTAAGCCTTCATAGAACTGCGGAGACATCATGATTTTTTTTCAAAATAGGCAAATACCTCCCTTACTTCCAAATGTCTCATGTTTGTCTACGTCAAAGCCTTAAGGTCAGTAGACTTGGTGTGAGGTCTAAAAAGTAACCCTATAAACATCATCAGTGGTTCCTCAATCATTACTGAAGTTGTTCTGGCTCTTGGACAGCAGGATGAGTTAAGAAGTTTGCTTGCTTGATCCAGTACATGAGTTCTTTCATACCTTGCATGTCAAAACACACAGAGACGCATGAGAGGATTTTCTGCAAACTCAAAGAAATAGCATTCAAAGAGATAAGTCTGTCGTATTACACAGAGAGAAATCTGCACTCTGTAAATGGATGCTTCTACAAAAGTTCTGGAAGCAACCCGGATACAAGAGGGAAAACCACTAGCATGCACATCCAAAGCTCTAACATCAGCTGAGACCAGATATACCAACGTAGATCATTGATGGTCGTGTATGTGAGAAATTCCACACATATCTCTATATTAAAAAGGTTGCAGCGGAGAGTGATCATTGTCCATATGAGCAGATCCACATGAAAAATCTTGCAGAGAAAACCAGCAACACTGCAGCGGTTACTCTTAAGTCTTTAGAGCAATGATGACACTCTGTGATACAAGCCAAGAAGAGAAATGATACTAGCAGGTGCCCTATGTCAGTTTTCACCACAGGGGAAACAAAATAAAAGAACTAAGCATAAGGATCCATCAGTTGGTGAATGTAACAACACTGAAACTGAGTCAAATTAGAGATGAGCCCAGCAAAGATGAAGAGTTACAGATGCTCTCTCAGCAAGTGATCTAGGGATGACCTGATAAGATACAGCAAACTCAGCCAGCAATAGAGCGGTACTAGTCCACATTTGTCATAGCTTTCATTTAAATTTCCTTCAAGTCTTTTTCAGGAAAATGTTTTGATATCCTGAAAATCAAGTTTCCCTGGTTTAGCCGAGAGGCTAAAGACTGTAACATATTTCCAACATCATTAATTATTAAGTTATAGAGCACAGTACTGCTTGGTATGAGGTTTATCCAGTATTTTAATTTTAAAAATTAATCATTTGGTGGTTTATAAGTTTGCTTCAGATCATATTGTGGTGAATTAGAACTCTGAGCCAACATCCAAAATTAATAGACTAGGCTTCAACCTTCGTACTTTGAGCTGAATTGAGCTCAGGAGATGTAATGAATTCCATTTCTGAGTGGCCTTTTCTAGCTTGTGTAAGATAAATTTAATCCATCTCGATTTGATTGTTGTGTAGTTAAGTCACTGCATCAAATATTCCGTGATTTGACATTAATCTGCCAGTCCTGATCAAAGGCCATTATGCTATAGGCTCATCCAGCTTTTAATGAAGAAGGTGATGGCCCGAATTCTCAGACCTCACCTGTGGCTAGGATCCTCCAGTCCTGTTGCAGTGAATGAAGATTTGGCTGAGTGCCAAATTCTCTGGTCTCACTGGCAGCAGCAGTGACATTGGAGAATTTGGCAGACATTAAAAAAAAGTTCATCGCTTCTACATGAATATGAATAAAACATGTTATCATGTTATTTTGTTATATTTGATCATTGCAACCTCTAGAATAGACTATGCATCTCTACGACACATTGAGAAAATTGGGCATTTCTTAGCAGTACATTTTCTTTCACCTCCCTAGCTTGCGTAATTAATTTGTCCAAACAGATGGGATGAAAGTTTCTTTCCTCCACCAGCTGCCTTACATGAAAGGGCTTGGACAGAACCCATCAGTATGATTCATTCATTGGCCATGTTGCAGAGAGCACAAGCGAAGTTACTGTGGGAAAATAATAAAATGCCTTGAATAATCAGTAAACTTATGCAGTGACCACCTGAACCATATAAGATACTAAAATGAAAAGTTCCGTCACTGATCAAAGCCAAGTTAGCTAGACAGTTTGCTGGGTTGCTGCAATAGCCTTAGTTCAGACCTAAGTGGTAAAGGATAAGAGTTTGGGAGGTTAAATATATACTTCAGAAAATATATTTTCTAACTTCCAATATTCAGTCTAAATAATCAGAAAAATGGGACTGATCTTTGGCCTTTTTCCTCTGAAGTATGGAGTTGTTGAGAATGCTGTATTATTTGTAAAATGCCATGTCGGTTTGCTCTGAAATGCCTACGTACCAGCCAAGATTAATTTAAAAATTACACCAAGTCAACATAATATGGGGAACAACTAAAGAGTAATGAGTTGTATCCCTTGTGCCAGAGTTATTGAAGTATAATTGAAGATTTGGGAGGTAGTGGCATAGTGGTATTGTCACTGGACTAGTAATCCAGAGATCCAGGGTAGTGCTTGGGAATCTGGATTCAAATCTCTCCGTGGCAGATGGTGAAATTGGAATTCAATAAAAAAAAATCAGAAATCTAATGATGACCAGAAAACCATTGTCAATTGTGGATAAAAATCTATCCAGTTCATAGATATCCTTTAGGGAAGGAAATCTGCCTTCTGGCCTACTTATGACTCCAAATCCGTAGTAGTGTGGCTGACTCTTAAATGCTTCATGAAGTGGCCTAGCAAGCCACTCAGTCCAAGTGCAATAAATGCTGACCCAGCCCATGAACAAAGCGGATGTTGCTGCTACTAAATTTGACACATTTTTATGTTAACATTCTCTCACAATGATGCATCCATCTTTTGAAGGAACTTGATTAATGTGAACACAATCAGCAATGGAAGGTTTAGTTATTAATTTATTTTTAATGTTTTAATGTCAAATTAAAGTTATAAGATTTCAAGTACTGATTATGAAACTAACAATAATTATATTATTTCTTACTAGTAGACTTTACTGGATTACTATACTTCAAGAGAATAGTTATACTGTTTCACCAAAGTCTTTGGTCATTGAACTTTAATTTGATAACTGCTCAACTTCAATTTAGTTGCTCTGCTGTCTCTTGGGAACACTTGTGTATCATCTTCTTCATCATCTTAGCCTCATGTGGTTCTTTTAATGCATGAGGTGAAATAATATAGTGCTACACATGTCTACACATATACTACTATCACTTTAGAATCCCTCTTTATATCATAACTTCAGCCTTTAAGCTCTTTATCTTTATATGGCTTTACAACCTTAACTATATTGAACCATAAATGTTGGGCCATTTTCTGCAGAAAATCCTGAAGCACTGTTACATCCCACCTCATGTGGATGTGAACATGGTGCTGGACAAAATATACACCATGAATATCCTTGAAAAGAAATATGCCAAGGCCATGTTCAATAGGGCCAAGCCCAAGAGCTTACTACCAAATTGCCACCAACATATCTCCTGTTCCACCAGAGGCCCAAACATGCCTCTGCTCTATTGCAATACAAATAGATCACTGCTATACAAATATCAAATATGCCTACTGCTCTATTGCTCACCCCAGGGCTGTGCTCCAGCTCCCAGCTTATAAGCAAAAACTGAAGTGGAAAAATACATCAAAGAAAGTCATGTAATATTGACCTGAGGAATCGGATAATATCCAATGGGGCTGTTTGGAGTCAGTGGACTGGTCAGCATTTAAAAACTCTGCGACTAGCCTGAACAATACGCCACTACAGAAACTGATTTCATTAATAAGTGTATAGAAGACTGTGTGCCAAAGAAGCAAATCTATGTTTTCCCCAGTTGGAAACCATGGATGAACAGGGATACCCACTGCTTGCTGAAGTCCAGGTCTGAGGCATTCAAGTCAGGCAACACTGACCTTTACAAGAAAGCCAGATATGATCGAAGAAGGTCCATAAAAGATGCCAAAAGACAGTACCGGACCAAGCTAGAGTCCCAGGCTAGTCACACAGACCCCCACCGACTATGGTAAGGCGCCCCCTTCCTCAACCCCACTGATGAGTTCAGTGCATTCTATGACTATTTTGAGCAAGAGGCCAGTGAGAGCATGCCCTCCAGACTGGAAGCCCTGGATGAACCTGTATCTGGGGTCACCATTGCAGATATCAAAGCAGCCTTTTTAAAAGTCAACCAACAGAAAATGGTTGGCCCAGATGAGCACTCAGATCTTGCATGGATCAGCTGGTGGGGATATTCACAGACATCTTCAATCTCTCTTACAACAACCAGAGGTCCTTATCTGCTTCAAGAAGATGACCATCATCCAGGTACCTAAGAAAAATCAAACAGTGTGCCTTAATGACTGTTGGCCAGTGGCTCTGACATTCATCATTATGAAGTGCTTCGAAAGACTAGTCAAGGCACAGATTAGTTCCAGCCTCCAGACTAATTAGATCAACTATAGATTGCCTACTGCCTCAACAGGTCCACAGCAGACACCATCTCCCTGGCCCTGCACTCAACCTGGAACACTTAGATAACAAGGGCATCTATGTCAGATCCTATTTATTGATTATAGCTTAGCCTTATTCCCACAATATTAGCTATTATTCCCACAAAACTCATCTCCAGTCTCTGTGGTTGGTGTCTCCCTCTGTGACTGGATTCTGAACTTCCTAACTCATAGAGCACAATCAGTAAGGATATGCAACAACACTTCCTCCATGATTATCCTGAACACCGGTGCCATACAAGGATATGTTCTCACCCCTCTACTTTACTCCTTATATACCTATGACCGTGTGGCCAAATTCCCCTCCAATTCAATTTTCAAGTTTGCTGCCGATACCACTGTAGTGGGTCAGATGTCAAACAATGATGAGACAGGGTACAGAAATGGGCTAGAGAATCTGGTGAACTGGTGTGGCAACAGTAATCTCTCCCTCATTATCAACAAAATGAAGGAGATTGTTAGTGACTTCAGGAAGCGTAGAGGAGAACATGCCCCTTTTTGTGTCAATGAGGGCGAAGTAGAAAGGGTCAAGGGCTTCAAGTTTTTAGGTGTCCAGATCATCTAAATCTGGTCACCCAATGCCAGTACTATAGTTAAGAAAGCCCACTAACATATCTACTTTCTCAAAAGACCAAAAAAATTTGGCATGTCAGTTATGATTCTCATCAACATTTAAAATCTGTCATAGAAAGCATTCTTTCTGGTTGTATCACAGCTTGGTATTGCTCCTGCTCTGCCCAAGACCACAAGGAACTATAAAAGGTCATGAATGTAGCCCAATTCATCTTGCAAACCAACCTCCTATCCATTGACTCTGTCTGCACTTCCCGCTGCCTCGGCAAAGCAGCCAGTATAATTAAGGACCCCATGCATCCTGACGTTCTCTCTTCCATTTTCTTCCATCAGCAAAAAGATGCAAAAGTCTGAGGTCATGTACCAACTGACTAAAGAACAGCTTCTTTCCTGCTGCTGTCAGACTTTTGAATGGACCTACCTTGCATTAACTTGATCTTTCTCTATATTCTAGCTATGACTGTAACACTATATTCTGCACTCTCTTGTTTCATTCTTCATTGGGAGAATTTGTGGATATGGGTGTTCAGTTATGACATTCTGTCATATGTAGATAGATAATGAAATAATTGGCAAAGTTATTTCAGTTTTAACTCATGAAGATGCTCAGATACACCTCATTACGAGAATCCAGCAAGAAGTGCATGAGACAACCAGTCTCTTCATTGTTGACTTGGTTGACTGCTTGATTTAAATGTTTTCTGCCAATCACTCCAAATGTGGCAACACACACTGCTCTGAAACAAACTTGACTTCCCTTTGCAAAATCAAAACAACAATTGTCATAACAATTCAGGCCTTTTGCGGGGCACTTGGTTATTTTATGAGATTTTGGATGAGCATGACATTAAATGAATGAAGGGATATGCAGTAGCTGTGGTGCACAAACAGAATTTCAACAAAAAGATAGAAGTGATTCATAAGATAAAAATAAAATTATTTTCACTGTAAAGGTGGTTCAGTAGCCATTTTGATCCCACAGGTGAAAAACTGATCATCCTAGACTGTTATGACACAGTTAGAATTGTTTAATGTGTAATTTTGTGCGCACCTGCAAGTGTGCAACACATTCACTGCAGTGTTATTAAGATTGACCTTCAATGGGTTACTGATTCATACCACTACTTTGTAATATCTCTTGCCACTCCGAAAGTCATTGAAACAAGAAATACAATGAAATCCTTGTTAAGTGAAATACAAGAGGGATTTTGGGTATTCATCCAGTGTGGGCAGGAAACTTCCCATTCAGTATACTCTGATCTGTTTGCTTGTGGACTTCTGGGGTTGGAGGGGAAGGAGAGTTGGAGGTAGGGATGTAGATGTGAGGGGGTGACTCTTAGTTGCCTGATCGAGGGACATGCATGAGGAAATGGGGTGCCTGCTGTAAGTCACCTCCATGTCCTTGCAACTGACATCTCTTCAATTCTGCCCAACAGCCTCTTCCCTACATTATTCACCTGTACTTGGGTCCATGGCAATCTGATGCCTGGAAGTGTTCTCTCCCTTGTGGTGGTGACAAGCAATGAAGATATGGCCATCTCTGGTTGGCTAGCAGCTCTTGGTTAGTGGATCTTCCACCAATGGATCTGTTGGTCCCATGGAAGGCTTATTGCTGTCCAGTTAAGTGCCTTCCCAAAAATTGGTGATACGGGGCTCTTTCCAGCTCTCCAGCCAGTGGGTGAGACATCTGTCACTTCCATTAAATACTGTCCTATATGTTTCCAAAATCTTGCTTCTGGTTTTTAGATTTTTGTAATTATGAACATCATGATATTAAAAGATAAACATCCCAATCTTTTCCATCACAAGAATTGTTGAGGACACGGTGACAATTTAATTGACCATTTAATTGAGGGACCGAAGATCCTGCCCAAAATCCCTATTGTATTTCGTTCAACAAGGACTTCATTGTTTTTCATGTTCCAAGAAATTTTGGAGTAAAAAGGGAACTTTTCATCACTTCAAGCGTTTCTGCCCAATTTCAGTCTGGAGAAGTAATGCACTCTAAGGAGTATGGGTTAATGACTTCTCCTCTGAGATGCAAAGGAACTTTAAGTGAGATGGGAAGGACCAGGGCGTGCCGCATATGTGTACCACTGATATGGATGGACCAAAAAAGCGGTTTTCTGAGGGATATGACCAGATGGAGGCTCAAAAAAGCCATAAATCTCTTGATTACTACCTGAGCCATGAACAAATCAGTATTGGGAAAACAAGATCCGAGAGTTTAATGTGTGGCTCAAAGATTGGTGCAGAAGTGGATTTTAATGCAAGAGTCATTAGCACTTGGGCAAAGAGGGAACTGTAGCATTAGAATTACTTTCATATGACTAGCAGCGATAGGACCAATGTTCTGGTAAATCATACAACTGGGGTTGTGGAGAGGACTTTAAACTAAATAGTGGGGGAGAGGGGAGGAAGGTTCATGTGAGGAAAAATTTGAAAAGTTGAAGAGAAAGGACTAAGTGGGACTAAAGGGTAGAGCCATAGGTAACAATAACAAGAATGTGACAGGAAGTGACAGTGTACAAATCTAAAAATACAGCAGCAAATGTCATTGGAGTATGGAAAATTGGTGTCAAACTGACATCGAGGGAGGAGCGCTTAGGTGAAGGGAGATTTATAAATTCAAAGGTAAAAGCCGAAGAACAGAAAAGTATATTGATATGGGTAAAAAACAAGCTGAGTGGGACAAGAAAGGACAGATAGTTTAATGGTGAAGGAGCATTAGAGAGTACGGCCCATGCAGGGAATAGTGTAAAAAAGAGTCACTTTATTTGAATGTGTGCAGCATCTGCAGTGAGAGAGATGAATGCATGGCACAAATAGAGATAAATGGTTTAGAATTAATTGCCACTACAGAGACATGATTATAAGATAACCAAGATTGGGAAATAAAAATTCTATTGTACACAGCATTTTGAAAAAATGCAGAATGCAAAAGCAGAAGGACGATGACATCAATGAGAAAGGATCGTGGTTCAGAAAATCAGGGAATGAAATCAGTATTAGTGGAATTTAACAATGTGAAGGGTCAGAAAATGTTGTCAGGAGTCATTTATAGGCCCGTAGAATTGATTATACCAGTAGACAGAAGCTTAAGGGAGTTTGTCATCAAGACACCATAATAATTATGCAGGAATTTAATTTTCATTTAAACTGGACTGATCAAATTTGCGAAGATGGTTAGAAAGTTGTGACAATTTGTTTTAGAGATATGTTGTAGAACCAACTAGGAATAAAGCTTTTTTAGATCTAGTGCTGTACAATGAGACAGTGTTAATTAGGAATGCCATGGTAAAAGATCCACTGGGAAGTAATGATCATAATGCAATTAAATTCAACATTCAGTTTGAAAATTTCGAACTCCAAATCACAAACAGGAATCTTAAACTTAAATATACTCAATTATGTAGGTATGAATGGACAGTTGACTTGGGCTGCCTGAATAAATAGACTGAAAGGTATGGTAATAAATAAGCACTGGGAAACAAAAAATCAAAATGTTCAACAAAAATGCATTTCATTGAAAAGCAAAAACTCAGTAAACAGATCCATCTGTGCCTTATAAAAGAAGTTAAGAACAGTATTAGATTGATGTTGTAAAGAGGAGTAGTATGTCTAAGGATTACGAGTGTTTTTGAATCCAGCAAAGGGCCATCAAAAATTGTTCAAAAAGAATAAAAAAACTGATTTTGAGAAAAATGTAACCAGGAATATAAACACAGATTCTAAGAGCTTTATAAGTATATAAAAAAGGAAGTGAGTAGCTAAAATAAATATTGGTCCCCTCAAAACATGGACAAAAGGAATGAGGAAATTGGAGAGTTTGTGAAGAAATATTTTCCGTCTATCTTAGAAGATGTAAGTTCCATGCCAAAAATAAAGAAACCTAGAGACAGATGAGTAAAGAAATTCAGGTAAAAATATAATCAGAAAAAAGTATTGTTGAAACTCAAGAAATTAAAATTTACCAAATCCCCACATCCTGATGCCTACATGATATGGTTCTAAAAGAGATAACTGCCTTGATAATGGATTATTTTCTAAATTTCCCTACATTCTGAAACAGTCCCAGCAGATTGGATGTCAGAAAATGTAGTATTATTATTCAAGAAGAGAGGGAACTATAGGTCAGTTATTCCAGACAACATTATTGGGAAAATATCATTATTAAGAAAATCTTAACAATGCACGTAGAAAAGTACAGCATGATTGGGAACAGCATAGATTTAAAAAGGGAAATTCTGTTTGATGAACTTATTTGTGATTTTTGAGGATGCAGTCAGCAGGATCAATAAAAGGGAACCAGTAGATATAGTGTACTGGATTGCCAAAAGGCATTCAATAAGATATCACACAAAAGCTTAATACATGGATAAGGGCTCATTGACTTTAACATATGCTGGTTAAGGAAGAAGCAGAGATGAGGGTTAAATAGGGTATTTTTAAGTTGGCAGTATGTGTCCAGTGAAGTGCCACAGGCTTCAGTGATGTGGCTTCAACTACTTAAAATCTATACTAATGACCAGACCATGAGACCCAGACTAATGTATCAAAGTTTTCTGTGGGAATGCAAACTGAAACTTTGAAGAGAACACAGAGTAGCTGCAGTGAATGGCAGATAGAGTATGATATGGGGATATGTGTAGTTATTATCTTGATTGTAGGAACAGGAATGCAGAATATTAATTTTAGTAAGAGTGAAGCCAGAAAATGTGAAGCTAGTCAGTCGGGCCAATGGGGCTGATGAATGGCAGATGGAGTTTAATTTACATTAATGCGAGGTGATGATTTTGGTTGATTGAACCAGGGCAGATCTTATCCAGTTAATGGTAGGGCACTGGGGAAAGTTATAGAACAAAGAAATCTAAGGGTACAAGTTCATAGCTCCTTGAAATTGGAGTCACAAGTGCACAGAGTGGTGAAGGAGGCATTTAGCATGCTTGGTTTCATTGGTCAGAACATTGAGTGCAGGAGTTGGGATGTCTTGTTGAAGTTGTACAAAACATTGGTAAGCCACATGTAGAATACTGTATACAGTTCTGGTCACCCTATTATAGAAAGGATAATATTAAACTAGAAAGAATGCAGAAAAGATTTTCTAGGATGCTAATGGGACTTGATGGTTTGACTTATAAGGAGAGACTAGATAGACTGGGATTTTTTTCTCTGGACCGTAGGAGGCATAGGGGTGATCTTAAAGTGTCTTTAAAATAATGAAGAACATAGATCAGCTAGATAGTCAATATATTTTCCTAAGGTAGGGAAGTCTAACTCTAGAGGGTATAGTTTTAAGGTGAGAGGAGAGAGATACAAAAGAGTCGAGAGGGGCAATTTTTTCACACACAGGGTTAGTGCCTGGAATAAGCTTCCAGAAGTGCATACAATTTTGTCTTTTAAAAAGGTTCAGACAGTTATATGGGTAAGATGGGTATTGAAGGATATGGGCCAAACTTGGCCAATTGGGACGAGCTTTTTTAAAAAAGGGGGCAGCATGGACAAGTTGGCCGAAGGGCCTGTTTCCATGATGTAAACCTCTATGACTTTATGACTATGTTGATGTTTGGAGAGATTGGGTATGCTCGTACAATGAATTCTGGAAGTTAGCATGCATATACAGAAAATAATTAGGATAGCAAATGGCATTGTGGCTTTTACTGCAAGGGGATTGGAGTACAAGAATAAAGAAGACTTGCTTTGATTGTAAGGGACATTGGTGAAACCAAACCTGGAATACTGTGTGCAATTTTAGTCTTCATGTTTAGTGAATGTATTGGAGGAAATACAGTGAAGGTCTCTAGATTGGTCTCTAGGATGAGCAGGAAAGTGGAGTTGAAACCCAGGAACAATCACGATCATATTGAATGGTGCAGCAAGCTTGACAAACTGTATAGACTTCTGTTGCTCTTATTTCTGATTTTCTTCTGGAGAATGACCGTGGCTTCTGGATTTGTGCATCTAACTAGGCATGTGTGGACTCCAGAAATTGTTGTCAGTTTCTGAGCACTAATGACAGCAAACAGTGATAGCTTTGTCATCAAACAACTACATATCTATTGCAAATTCCTGTGTCCATTTTATGTGTATGACACAGTAATTGCATTCTTCTGCCAATGGTGGCGATGCTGTGTTGCATTCTGCACATCCAGATTCTCTTGTAGTAAAACGGTTATAATTGAGCAAACTCGAGTTCCCACATTATCCTAAATTATGATCCTTGATGGTCAGTGGTGTAAAACCAAAATGTACTCTGGTGTGGAATCTTCCAGCATCCCACCCACCCCACCCCCCACCTCCCCCCTCCCCCAACCCCCCAACTCCACCCTGAACCCATGGCATGTTTTCCGATGGCTCATCATTGGCCACCAGTGGGATCTTCCACTTCCTGAAAAATGTACAGCAATTTGAGAGGCTCACCTGTACTATCACTGGGGAACCTGCTGTGGTGCAGAGAGTGGGGGTCGGGTCATTTTCAGCAGAACTGGCAATCTCACAAGGGCCGGAAAAATTCTTTTCTCATTAAAGGATGACTTCAAAATTGAGATGGAATTACATCTGCTTGTGAATGTCCAATTATTTCCACTTCGGTTGAAAACTATGGGATGGATTTTCTTGCAGGATCTGAACACTGCTGTCATACGCAAATGGGGATCAGAAGGCAACACTATGTTGGAAACCATCATTCTTGATTTTCTCCATTTAGCCATAATAGTCAGAAAGTGGGTTTATCATCCCATGAATGATGATAGGTAGGCTGTCAATGGAGGAAAGATAAATAGAAGGTTGTACAGCAGCAGTGGGTCACCATGGCAGCTAAATGAGAGAGGGTGCCTTATAATGGAGTTGTCCACTCTACAACTGTTCCCACATTTAAAATAAGAATGTGACCTTTGCATTTAGCTGTAATTACAGGGGGAGAACCTCTTCCACAGGGAGGCCTGTGCCTGTTGTTGTTGCACCAGACATTGTCTATGATAAATACATGTCTGGGGTTTTGACCGGGCTTCAAAATAATATTTCTGCAATGGATCCTATGTCCACAATGTATCCAGAGTATCAAAGCACTATAGTGCTATGCATTCCTGGAGGAAAACATCTGTCGCCTGGTTACACGTGCAGTGCTGGAGCTGCAATTTCAAATGTTGCTCAGGTTAAAATTAAACTTCAATCTATAATTGGGAAATTACCATGACCTTTCAAAGCAGTAATCACATTTCAGCACACATGGCTTTTCTGATTTATTTTTAAATGGTATTTGTTGCACAGAATTGAATGATATATTCATCATTTTAATAACACTATTAAAATTGATGCCTCGTATGTGAAGA